>CM033476.1:61360082-62560082 GCA_019447015.1 Hymenochirus boettgeri | reverse complement strand
GAAAGTGCAGGGACTTGGTGACTTCTGCTGCAATCACACACAAAATGCAAAATAAACCATGAAATAAATTGCAAAAATTTTCAGGAGAGCAATTCCTATCCAATTTACCTAAAGTCTTTTGGACACAGTTCCCCTTTAATAAAGTTGTTGAAAATGTGAGGTACAAAGAGAACAACTTGAACCAATCACAGACTGCCTGAGCAAGTGGTGGGCAGGAAATGTGGGTATTGCTGAGTAGGTTGGACGGGATGACGTATGTCTTTATTTAACCTTAAATACTATACTATAAATTACCCATTAAGTATACATTATATATAAAGCATACGTAACATCATCCAAAGTCCCCTACCTACTGCCTGGTTGGTTACCAATGATTATTAGTTAAGGATGTAAAGTCATTGAACTCAGGCCATTTACAGTTACTTAGATGAATAGAGAAATGTATAGTGGTGGGATGAAATACAGGTCTTGTGAAGTTTTGATAAAACACTGTCTGCAATTACTGATATTCATCACCAAATCTCACAATAGGGCATAAGACATCTATTTCCACATGCCCAATTAATTTTTTCCTATAAACTGAGTTTCTGATTGAAAAAACAGATAAAGGGTTTCGACATTTTGAGAGATCTGATCGAATTCATCAAATCACTCAAAGTGATGATCCTGTTTAAATATTATAGTATTTGAGGTTGAGTAAAGACTAGAGACGGCGGTTCCGAGATCCGTGATTTGCTTTCTGTTTCTGAATTTTAGAAATTCTTAATTTTCAAGGAGATTTCAAAAATTTGGTAAAAATGATACAGTAAACTTATGTAAATGGCCCTGGGACCTGGAAAATGGTCTCGGGAACAGACAATCAGATTTTTTCTGAAAGAATCTGATTCAACCAATTCTGAATATTACAATCAGAATTTCAGAAAGATCTGATTGGTATACTAACCAATCACATTCTTTTCCGTCAAAATTGGTTACAATCAGATTCTATGATTGTAACAAATTCTGATCTTTCAGAAATAATCTGATGTGGCATACTATTTTGAGATTAACCGGATTGCGGATACGAACCCAATTCCAAGTCTGATCTCCAAGATCTGCAAATCCGCGAAACTCGTGGATTTTGGGAATTCCGCTTTCTGGATTTTCCGAACCCATGTTTGAAAATTTTCAAAGATTTTCATGTATCAAATGGCAGTTATTTTACCCGTGCCAACCCCTGGGGTAATAAAAGGCGGCTAGTCACGAGACACTTTCAGTGTGTTAAAGTGAGTTTAGTGGAGACCTGAGTGTAGGAGTAGGAGTTCTTTCCCTGCTTTTTGAGCTTTCTTGTGTGGAATTTTAGTGTAGTGGATTAGAACTTGTTGTTAACACAATATTCACACAATTTGGACCCAAAAGTACCCTCCCCCCAAATTTAGTGCTAGGCCTTTTAGAGTCTTGGGGGCCCTATTTAAAAACAACAGTGTTGCAATTAGCGATACAATCAATAATGATCAATGAATCATATAATTATCAATGAATGTACGACTGCGGCCGTACATTTACCGAGAACATTCATTTTAAAATAAACCAATGCTGGAGGACCAAGACCGTGGTATGGAGGCCAAAACGATGTGCCAGCCTGTGCTATGTAGCCCCTCCATTATAGTGCACTTCTGGAGCGTACATGCCTGGTGCCCATTGATGCTTCAAATCCAGGGCAGTTCAGGATTTTTAAGGGGGGGGGGTGATTCTTGAACAAGCACAGGTGGAAGTTCATGACTAGAGATGGACTAGAACAGAACTTGAAACCCGAAACAGTTTGAATAGACCCGAACTATTGGATTTTAAACTTCAGAACTTTTAGTGTTTATTGAATTTCGATAATTATCGAACGTTTGAATTGATGTTCCTCGATTTTAGCACTCCATAACCTACGGTATACAGAAAATAGACTACGGGGAGCGTTCACCGACCCCGTCTATTAGCGGAGCTCAACATCAGCGGCCTTTCAGCTTGTTGCCACAGTCCATAACAACATAACAACTGCAAACAACAGGCTTTAGCTGGAGGGTTTTAAAACTTTCCCTTTATTGAAAGCAATTCTGACTGGATACATTAATTATTTCAGAAAGAATCTGATTGGTATAGTAACCAATATGATTCTTTTCAATCAGAATTGGTTACAATCCGACTGTTTGTCCCCAGACTGTTTCCAAGTCCCAGAGCCATTTTACAGTAAGTTACAGTTTCATTTTTTACAAATCTTCCGAAAAATTCCTTGAAAACTCGAAAAATTTCAAATGCGGCCTCGAAATGAAATGCGTAAGCTTGAAAAAAAAAAAATGTGATCATGAGGAAAGTTATTTTTTTCTGGATATATGACATGTTCCCCAGACCATTTCCCAGGTCCCAGAGCCATTACACGTAAGTTACCATTGCTTTTTACCTTATATTTAGGCGGATATGTGCGATTTTTTTTCTCCATTGACTTAAAAGGTTTTTCCCATGTTATTGTTTGATTTTCAAAGACCCCACCAGTAATTATGAAGGGGGGAAAAATTCTTTCTGACTCCAAGTGGCAATCGGAACTATCCATGAAATCAATCTACTTATGGGGCATATTTAAAACGATCGCTGTTTTTCTCTTCTCGCTATCACAGGACATTGCAATTTTAAAGGAGCTCTAGTTTGGCATCGAAGAGTACACTTCACTTTTTGCCACGATACAGGACATAATGCAATTAATTCATTTTGTCAGTCCTGTATCATGGCGAAAAGAAAAAAGGCGATTTTGAAACCCAGAAATCGGCGATCGTATTACAGTAAATGCTGGAAAAAGTCTAACACACTCCCTTGACCCTTCTTAATAATGAGACACACTCCACAATGTACGACAACCTTCCTAAGGACCCACTGAACAGCTAAATATATGGGTACTCACTGCCCTCTCGCCACCTCCGATTGGAGAGGTTTAACATGACCGAAGTTAACGCAATAAACACTTTTTTGCCATTTTAAAATAGATGTGCTGTTATCTGCAGCGATGTATGGCGAAAAGCGAAAATGCCGAAAGTGGCGAGTTATATGATTTTCCACATGGTTATTGCCTTTTAATAAATTGCTAAGTCCAAATTTGTCAAAAGGCAGTGATAACGATGGCTAAATATTTTAACAAACCTTATAAAATATGCCCCAATGTATCAATACCAGTAACTTGCAACATCCTATCTGCATTGTTTGCAGAAACTCATCCCCTTTTTTTTAAACGAACCATGAACCTGCCATAACAACCTCCACTGGAAGACAGTTCCATAGCTTTACGTTCTCACAGTGAAAAAAACCTTTCCGAGCTTGAGCCTAAACTTTTCTTCAAGTCTTAAGGGATGCCCGGTCCTTGACATGCTTATTGTGGAATCGGTTGTATGGAGGGCTAAAGTCTTATAAAAGCTAACATTTATTCTAAGATTGGTGTAAACAGTAAAGATGGTAATCGGTTACGTAGAAACACCCAACACATGAATGCGTATTGTGAAATGTTCTTTCACATATGTCATTGTCCAGTGGTCTTAAACATCTGTATCAATGAAGTATATATAAATGGGGCACATATAAAAGACTTTTACATGAAGGGTCTAAGCACCTACTGGTGAGCTAACAATCTCAAGAGGAGTATTAGGGACGAAATCCAACACAGTTTATATAAAGGTTAAATAGAACATGTTTAATATACAGACAGAAAACAGCGATAATAATAAGAGCAGTATGGGAACTCCCGGTAACTGAGAGAGCTAGTGTAAAACATTAGTGAGTAGTGCAGCAACTTCACTAGTGCAAGTCAACGTAGGAATGTGAATTATGTCAGGACGGAAATAGCAGAGCATTCTGGGAACTGTAGACTGGCGTCACTGAGAATGTCAATGTTTTGAGTTGGGGGTTGGACATCACTTTTAAAGCAGAATGTCTGACCACTTTCCTTAATCAAACACATATTAGATTTTTCTTGCTGTTATATCATGTGGAGATTTTAATTAATTTATGTTGACACAGCCAGAAACAGAAACACAATTTAGACACAGAAACACAATAGGTATAATTAAGTTAACTTTAAAGGCTGCTTTGGGTTGTCGCAGGAGCAGGTATGTTAGAATGAGGTGGTGAAAGGAAAAAGACAGAAAGAAACGGGCAGTGGTCTAAACTTTATAATTGAGTGGCTCTTCTCTGCCCTAAACAATATAAATGAAAGGATAACTAAACGCAGATCAACACATCTAAATAATAAAGTACACAGCACAAAATCACACCGGGAATGAAGCGTGAACCAGAGGATAATGAAAATGAAGGTGCACAATTGGTTTTAATTCAAATTTTTTGATTAAGGTGAATCAACAGCGACGTCTCTTTAAATCTTTATCAAGCCTTCATTTTGGGACTCCATATTTATTATACTTTATATATCAGGCAACTGACTTTTGGAAATCCAGCACCATATTTAACTCGATATTCAATGTACATGTGAATATGGTATTATATAGTGGTACATTATGTGTCTATTTATTATATTTTATTGTATTATATACACTGCCCACATGTGTTGTAATATGGGGTGTGTAAGTCTGCAGGCCTGGTTGAGGCTTCTGACCACTCGGGAGTCGGTATTTCCGTGTTGGTTACACTTTGTAACTCATTTGGTGTTCCATTCCGCAACTGTACCAATTCAGAGCATTGATATCCGACCGTCTCACAAGACAGAATGTTTTAAATTAAAGGAAATGTGCTCAGCATTCACCTTGTGGCTTGTCTGCTTCCTTCCTATGGATCATACTTTCTCCATTGACACACGCATTGCATGGGCCCTCCAATGCTAAACGTGACCGTTACTTATCATTAGTCACTCAAACATACACTTTATATGGTGTATATTATATACTATGTGTGTATATATACACACACACACCATCTTATGTGATCAAGGCTTTGTGGGAAGATTGAGTTTTTAATTTTTTTAAATGTGCTGTTTATTGTTAGTGTGTACATTGTACTTATGCTTCCCCATCCATTATTAAAGGGATAAAATTTATATTATATCTATATCGTGCGCCTGGTCTCTTTTCTCAATGATACCAAACACTCACAAAAGGCACTGGTATGATTTTTTTGACAGTGGATAGTTAAGCTGGATAGTTGAACTTGATCACATCAAAAGAATGGAGAAGACAATACTTCATATTTATACTTGTAAAAATAATAAGCACACGAAATTAAATCAAGTATAATTAAAAAAAAAACCAAAAGCTTCACCACCTAATTGTTTGCCTGATGATAAAACCACTATCAAATCCAAGAAACTTTTGTCAAGTTTAACATAAAATAATGGGAAAATACCCCAATAACGATGTATAATAGCAAAATAGCTAAGATTGCAAAAACCAAAGAAAACTGGTTTGGGGACAAAATTGGTTCAGACAATGATTGTGTATGAATAGGTTTATGGTTTTAACATAAATAATTCATTAATACACACACACACACACATATATACACTTTTGCAATACAGTGATGGAAATTCACAAATCTGAACTGTCAGAATTTTGAAGGAAGAAACTTTGATTTTTTCGTTAAGTTCTATTTGATAAAAGTTGAAAATTGGTGTCAAATTTGATGTTGAAAATTCCAAATTACTTCCATTGAATTGGGTTTGTTTCAAATTTCTATTCTGCACATTTTTCCCAAAAATTGTAATACTCTGTCAGAACAAACTTGATGATTTCATTTGATCTCTGTGTACAACATGAAAAAATATAATTGTGCGTTGCAGTGTGAGTTGCTTGCAATACTAAAAATCAAACTCAATCACAAAACTACCTTTGTAAAGAAATTGTTTGATATCCATATACAAATATATTTTTTTCTGAAAGTTGTACAAGATTTCTCAAATATACATAAAATTGTAATAATTAGTAATTTAATTTAACAACGATTAATAATTTTACAATAATTAAAGGACCAATTAACTCACCTACGTTCCATAGCTGCATAGGGCTAGGGTGAAGGGTGCAGACCTAAATCACGATTTTTGCCGTGTTAACTAACGGAACCTGCTGGAGCTGCTACCTGTCACTGCATAAACCAGTCTCTCTCCTCCACAAAGATGTTTTTTAACCGCATAGATGATGGCTGGGGATGTTCCTTTCTTTACGGGTTAAGTTAAAGAAGGTAGCTGGGGGTTCATAATTAAGGGGGGAAAGGCGCAAGCTAGAATTTACAATGTGAATGGGAATCTAAAACTATGTATATAAGAAATAATGCACCCTCTTACTATTTTAAGGACATTACACACCATCGTAGTTCCGCTCCTGTATAAAGCACTCGGCCTATGGCCTTGTTTCTATATTGTCGGGAACTCCTTGGTGCGTATATCCGTATATTATACTGTAAGGGGCGCATTATCCCTTAATATGCCTCATCTACGTCAAAGAACTTACAATCTAAAAATGTAAGAGTGATACAGTGCCAAGTGCTTTGCTAAGTGTCAGTTTATCCAAAACTAGAAGAGTCAGAAGGTAACTAGCAAAAGCAACTTTGTAAAAAAAATTTTGACTTGTAAATGAGGTATAATATACTTTATATAATATAACTTATTTTATAATTCAGTTATAAAATTACATATCATGATGGAGAAAAACTAAGGAGGTGAAAAAAATCCAAGTGTAACGGATTTTTAATCCGTGTTGCTTCATCAAAGGTGTAAGCCAAATCTAGCAAATCTAAGGGAAACTGGGTGGGCAGAGATGTAACTTTATAATCTTGATAGCTAAATTGGCTTGGTCTTTAAAGATTGAATGTTAACTGGATGGTATTAAAAGGATAAGCATATTAATAAAACATTACAATGAAATAAGTGTTAAGCACTTGAGTCAAACATGGCTACTATTGTCTAAAAAAAAAATCATATAATATATATATATATATATAAACATATGGGCAAATTCTGTAAAAAAAATAGTCGGTCACTTTGTCAGTGAACCAGACATTCCTATTGACCCCTATCTATGATAACAAGTGAAAGGCCATAGCATCACAGTAAACGTACCCTCTTTCTGTGAAATATTACCAGTAACCCCCTAATTCTTTCAAGAATCTGCCACCCACCTCCTGTCACGCATCTTGGGGCTTGCTTAAAGGCTAGTTTGCATTTTTTATAACAACACTAAAATAAAGTAACAGTAAACTATGTGCTTAGAACTATAAACCTTAAGCTTTATAAACATGTAATTTCTCTATGCAAAATTCCAGGACACCATTTTTTAAACGCAAATTTCTCCAAAAAATGCCAATGAAGGTTAAAACTTAGAAATTCCTACCCAAACCCGTAGTAAGAAATAAATAAATAAAAAAAAATGAAATATTACAGTATGCATCAGTGCATACAGAAATGGTACAATATTGCCAAAGGAAGGAAATGCCTCCCTTATTGTCATATGAGAGGAAGCTCTAACTTAAATGGCAACGTTACTGAAAAAATTACCGTAGCCCATCTTAATGCTTTCATTAAATACATTTTAAGTAGCCCTTACTCTGAGTTTATGTGTGTTGCGCATGGCCTTCAATCCAGTACTTGTTCCATGTGACATGGGTTTCTGTGGAGTCAAGAATTCTCAGTAAATAACTAGAGATGGGATCCGGGTCGCCTTGGAAGCCCTGGTTCCGAAATCCGAATGTTCCGTCTGAAATCACTCAGATTTCAGGATTTGGAACCATTTTTCTATATGCTCGAACATTTCGATATGCTGGAAAATACGAATGGAAACTCAAAATTAGTTTCCGATCGATTTTCGAGGATTATCGAACGTTCGCCAGCTATTTTTGAAAATAAAGGTCCGAAGTCCAAAAATGTTCTGTTTTCAGATCTTCGGGATTTTTCGGAGATCGAGTAAATTTGAAAACGGAAGAAACTTGGCAGTTTCGGCCATCTCTAGTAATCACAATGAGCCATCTCCGGTAGAGGGAATCCCCATTTCAAACACACTGTCATCATTCAATTATAGCAAACATTGCACCTAGCAAAGATATTGGGGCATATTTATAAAGGTTTGTTAAATTTTTGCCTCCGTTAATCACCGTCTTTCGCCAAATTTGGACTTTTTGCAATTAATGATAACGAGTGATAAGCTGTGGTGGAAAGTCATTACTGCCACCTTCGCTATACCTTTTGCCATACATTGCTGCTGTAACTGTTCGATAATATTATAAAATGTCGAAAGTGTTTTATTGTGTTTATTTATAAAGGGGCATTATTTTAGCTTTTTTGCCACCAGACTTCACTACAATTTTTAGACTTTTCTTATAAAGTTATTAAAAAGGCGAATTTTCATAAAGGCAAAAATTACAGTATATACTTGAGTATAAACCGTCCCGAGTATAAACCGAGGCTACCAAACTTTACCTGAAAAACTATTAAAAGTGATTGATTGATATAAACCGGAGGTAGTAAATTATGATCACTTACTGCTTTCTTAATCTGTATTGTTTTGAGGCTTTAGTTGCCCTTTAAATGGACAGCAGATTTCCCACAGTAACTCATACTAATTTGGTTATTACAGTATGAGAATTCTGCTGTTCATTTTAAGACAACTAACGCGACTCCAGATGTTTGGAACTACACTCCAGCAATGCTTTAGTAGCTAGGAAGTTGTAGTTTCCAAACAGCTGCACCCCCCCCTCAGTTCAGTGGATGATAGAAAATGTTGTGATGGAAATTGAACTAAATGGCTCTGTGTTAAGATTAATCCCTATTGGAAGGGATCTTGGAGTTTTGGTGGATAACAAAGCTTAAAGAGGAAGCAAGCAGTGCCAGGCGCAACAGCCAGAGGCCAGCTGGTATTGTCTGGTGTTAAGAGAGGTCTGGATTCAAGAGGAGGACAGTTATTCTCCCTCTTACAAAGAACCATTGTACGGCTCATTTGTCGAATATGCATGTGCATGTTTGGAATCCTGTGTACAAAAAGGACTCTGAAAATGGAGAAGGTTCAGAGAAGGGCAAACTAAATTAATAAGGGATTTGGGGGAGCTGAATTGAAGAGGACTGGAAAATTTACAATTATGTACCCTGGAGGAAGGTGTCTTCGGTAAGGGTTATGATTACTGTGTCAAATACATTAAGGGGGCCATACAATAAAACTATCTGGGGTCATTGTTCCACAATAGAACATGTCAGAGGACACAAGACATCCCTTAAGGACTTAAGAAAAAGGGTTTATGACTTCAAGTTCGGAAAGGGTTTTCACTGTGAGAAACGGTAAACTGTGGACGGTCTTCGCAGTTGGACGTTGTATGACAGGGTTGCATGTGTGCAGTTTAAAAAAAGCTGGATGAGTTTTGTAATACACAGCCCCATAGAAAGCCAATACACCGCCCACTAGAAAGCCAATACACATCTCCATAGAAAGTTCCAACACAACCCCATAAAGCCTTATAAACAGCCCATTAAAAGTCTCATTAACAGCTCCATAGAAAAGTCCACATACACACTCAAGTAGAAAGTTATAATACACAAGCCCCATAGAAAGCCTAAATACACAGCCAATAGAACGTTCCAATACACAGCCCCATAGTCAAGTCCAATACACAGCCCCATAGAAGTCCAATCACAGTCCCCCCATAATAAGCCTATCCATAGCTCCATAAAAAGTCCATACACATGCCCATAGAAAATCCAAGACACAGCCCCATAGAAAACTTATACACAGCCCACGAAAGTCCAATACACAGCCCCATAAAAGCCGTATATAAACAGCACATGAAAAGTCTCATACACAGCTCCATTAGAAAATCACATACACAGCTCAATAGAAAGTATAATACACAGCCCCATAGAATAGTCCGATACACAGCCCAATAGAAAGTTACAATACAGCAGCCCCATAATAACCTTATAACAGCCCATAGATAAAGCCCAATAACCAGCTAGAAAATCCAAGACACATCCCATAGAACGTCCAATACAAGCACCCAGAAAAGTCCAAGTACACAGCCGCCATAGAAAGTCCCAATAACACGCCCATAGAAAGTCCAATTACAGAGCCCCATAAAAAGCATCCGCGCCAGCAATACACAGCCCCAAGAGTGAAACCAGCCCAGTACACAGCCATAGAACAGTCCATTCAAGCCAAAGAAAGCATAAGCACCATAGAGACCAAATCAACATTAGGCATTGAAAGTCCAAACAAACAGCCCCATAATAGCGCCTTATACATAGCCCCATAGAAAGTATAATGCACAGCCCCATAGAAAGCCCAATACACAGTCTAATAGAAAGTACAATACACAGCCCCATAATAAGCCATATACATAGCCCCATAGAAAGTATAATGCACAGCCCCATAGAAAGCCCAATACACAGCCCCATAGAAAGTCCAATACACAGCCCCATAGAAAGTCCCAATACAGGCCCAGAGGAAGTCCTATAACAGCCCCAGAGAAGTCCAATAAACAAGCCCCAGAGAAAGTCCAGACACAGCACCAAGAGAAAGGTCCAATACCAGCCCCATATAAAGTCCATACACGACCCAGAGAAAAGTGCCTATACATACACCATAGAAATCCAGTTCAACCCCAATACACACAGCCCCAGAGTAAAGGTCCAATACACAGCCCGAGAAAGTCCAATCCACAGCCCCAGAAGAAAGGTCACATACACAGCCCCATATAAAGGCACAATCCACAGCCCCAGTAGAAGTCCAATACACAGCCCCAGAGAAAGGTGCCAATACACACCCCATAGAAATCCAATACACAGGTCCCATAGAAATCCAATACAGCACCCAAGAGAAAGTCCAATAAACACAGCCCCATAGAAATCAATCAAGCCCATACAGCTCCGAATAACAAACAATCCCCAGAGAAAAGTCCAATACACCAGCCCCATAGAAAGTCCAATACCCAGCCCCATAAAATTAAATAGTCAGAGAATCCGCATCCCGAGAAAGTCCAAATACACAGCCCCGAGTTAAGTCCAATACACAGCCCCAAATCGACACCAATAAAGTCCAATACACAGCCCCAGAGAAAGTCCATACAGAGCCCCAGAAAAGTCGAATACACAGCCCCAGTAGAAAGTCCATACACAGCCAGAGAAAAAGTCCAATACACAGCCCCAGAGAAGATCCAATAAACCGCCCCAGAGAAGTCCAATACACAGGCCCCAGAGAACGTCCAATAACAGCCCCAGAGAAAGTCCGACACTACAGGAAAGCCATCACAGCAGACCAACCAGTCCCTAGAAAGTCTACACCGCCCAGAGAAAGTCCAAACCACGTCCCATAGAAAAGGCCAATACACAGCCCCCAGAGAAAGTCCAATACACAGTCCCATATAAAGTCCATACACAGCCCCAGAGAAGATCATACAACAGCCCCAGAGAAGTCCAATGCACAGCCCCAGTAGAAAGTCAAATACACAGCCCCGAGAAGTTCCAATCAGCCACGAGTCAACATACAAGTCCGGAAGTATCACGACATAAATGTCCTGCACCCATATAAAGTCCCATACACCGCCTCATAAAAGTCCAATACAGACTCTTTACAATAGTTACATATGTAATTACGGTCTGAATAAAGGGACAAGACGTCCATCCAAGTCAACCTATTCACTTTTTTTTTTTTTTAACCCTACCTAAAGCTTGAATCCAGAGGAAGGCAAAAAACCCCAGCTAAAAAGGGGAAAAATTCCTTCCTGATATCCAAACGGCAATCGGAAAGTATCCCGGATCAACCAGTCTATATGCATTAATACCAGTAATTTTCATATTTTTAGTTTAGAAACTTATCCAGGACCTTTTTAAAGTTATCAATGAACTTGCCATTACCAAATCTGCTGGAAGACAGTTCCACAGTTTCACCGTTTCACTGTAAAGAAACCTTTCCTAACCTGAAGATGAAACTTCTTTTCTTCCAACCTTAAAGGATGTCCACGTGTCCTCTGATATGACCTATTAGTGAACCAATGCGACCAGAAGAGTTTCATTGGATGGGCCATTAAATATTTGTATAAGGTTATCATGTCCCCACGCAACCGCCGCTTCTCCAATGTAAACGCCCTAAATTGTCCAATTCTGCCTGCTTATCAAGTCCCTCCATTCCCCTTATTAATTTAGTTGCCCTTCTCTGAACTGCCAATTTCCAAGAGTCCCTTTGTATATGGGATTCCAAAACTGCACGCATATTCAAATGAGGCCTTACCCAGTGCCTTGTAAAGAGGGAGAATAATATTCTTCTCTTTGAATCTATTCCCCTTTATGACAAGACAATATCTTGCTAGCTCTGGCTGTTGCTACCTGGCACTGCTTGCTAAATAAGTCTGTTATCTACCAGAACCCCCAAAATGTTCTTCCATTAAAGATGAAACTTAACACAGAGTTATTTATGGTGTAGATGGCACAGGGATATTAAATCCAAAGGATCACCTTAACTTTATCTACATTGAATCTCAATCTGCCATTTGTGCCCATTTTGAATAATCTTCTAGGTCTGCTTGCAGCACTTGCACATCATTGGAAGTTTCCAAAGCTCTGCATAATTTAGTGTCATCAGCAAAAACAGCAGACCTTGCTCTCAATGCCCCCTCTAAGTGTCATTTATAAACAGATAAACAGAAGCGGCCACGCCACAGGAACCGACGGGCAATCGCGTAGGAACTTTAGCCTACATAGAGTACTCCATAACCACCACTCCTCTGTTTGCGGTCCAATAACCAGTTCTCATCCATGAAACAAATGTTTTTTCAAGGCCAACAGTCCTCACGTTTCTACAGTAGTCGCCTATGTGGCACAGTATCAAAAGCTTTTGCCAAAATCCAAAATATACCACACCACTGATGCTGCTGAGTCCCAACTTCTTCTCACTTCTTCTAAAAAAACCAATTAAATTTTCTGGATGATCTATTTTCGTAAATCCATCTGGACTACTACTAATAAGATGATTCTGAGGACTAAAGTCAAGGATATGATCCCTTAACAAAGTTTCCATCACCTTCCTACCACTGATGTTAGGCTTAAAGGTCTATAGTTACCGGGCTGTGAACGACTACCTTTTTTGAATATTGGTATTAATTGGCTTTTTTCCCAATCAGCAGGCACGTCCCCAGGACCAAAAAAGAAAAACCTATACACAGCCATTAGAAAGTTTATACACACCTAATAGAAATAGAAAAATAAGTTTCTATGGGGCTGTGTATTGGACTTTCTGTGGGGCTGTGTATAAGGTTTTCTATGGGGCTGTGTCTTGGATTTTCTATGGGACTGTGTATTGGACTTTTTATGGAGCTATGTATAAGGCTTATTATGGGGCTGTGTATTGGACTTTCTATGGGGCTGTGTATTGGACTTTCTATGGGGCTGTGTATTGGACTTTCTATTGGGCTGTGTATTAGGCTTTCTATGGGGCTGTGTATTATACTTTCTATTGAGCTGTGTATTGGACTTTCTATGGAGCTGTGTATGAGACTTTTAATGGGCTGTTTATAAGGCTTTCTATGGGGTTGTGTATTGGACTTTCTATGGGACTGTGTATTGGGCTTTCTATGGGGCTGTGTATTGGGCTTTCTATGGGGCTGTGTATAAAAACTCATCCAGCTTTTTTTTTAAACTGACCAATGAACCTGTCATAACAACGTCCACTGGAAGACCGTTCCATAGCTTTACCGTTCTCACAGTGAAAAACCCTTTCCGAACTTGAAGCCTAAACCTTTTTTCTTCAAGTCTTAAGGGTAGAATTACATTTTCCTCCCTTGAATCCATACCTCGCTTTATACAAGACAATACCATGCTGGCTCTGGCTGTTGCTGCCTGGCACTGCTTGCTACCTTTAAGTTTGTTATCCACCAAAACTCCAAGATCCCTTTCCAACAGGGATTCACTTAACACAGAGCCATTTATAGTATAAGTATCACAAGGATTTTTAAGTCCAAAATGCATCACCTTACATTTATCAACATTGAATCTCATCTGCCACTTAGCAGCCCAATGTGACAATCTACCTAGATCCCCCTGCAACTATTGCACATCCTCTGAAGTTTTTAATGGTCGACAAAGTTTTGTGTCGAAAAAAATGGGAACCCTTACATAAAAACATTTCTTATTTTTATTTATCTCTCTGACATCAATACACCAAACACATAATTCATACAAATACAGAACATTGATAAATATATATAGAAAAATATATCTTTTCATCACAATAGTGGATCCATACAGTTTGTCAATCTTTTGAGGACCCCCATGCAACCTCTCAGGGACCCTTAGGGGTCCCAGGACCCCTGGTTGAGAAACACTGCTCTTGGCTGTTGTCAAGCTGGTAACAACAATCAATTTTGACCTAGTTCATAACTGTCTGCCCCAGTCATCATAGATAGTCAATGACAGAAAGAAATACAGTGGGGTATCAGAGGATTCTCAGCAATAAATCCATTGGAATGGCTAATGTTATCCCAATTGAGAAATTCTATTGGTGGTTTTCTGCAAAACCAAATATTAGAAGCCTAATGTGCAATAACAGGCTTTGCAATACAATGAAAATATTATGGGATGCGGGATGGCCAACATTACATAAAAAAAAAAAATTATATTGAAGGTGGAGATAACCTTTAATAATATTTTCGGTGAAGTTTCATAGAGTTTATAATATTACAGAGGTATGCAAACTTTTTATTTAACAGAATCTTAGAATTAATTGTTATTTGACAGCAATGTAGCATTGATTGGTTTTAAGTAAAAATAAAACACCTTTAGATTGTGCTTAAGTTTATTCTACAGCGCCATCAGGTGGTAAAATATAATGCTGTCTGACTGTACAGGCAATTTTAATTTCATAAAAGCCAGTCAGAAGTGTTCTTACTGAATTTTAATTGCTGGTTTCCTGGGAGAATAATTTTTTTTTATAATGGTTATATTTTTTCTTTTAATTAGGGGTTACCTTAATTTACAGTTTGTAAAATTTTGTGTTGCCCTTTGGAGGGTAGGATTGTCCCATGACTGTTGATCTTATAAAGGCCAGGTTAATTTGCTTAAAGGGCAACTATGGTCTCCAAACAAGTTAGGGTTAAATAAAAGTCTGCAGTATTTCCTTTAAAATGAGCCAACAATTGCATCTCTCTCTGCAGCCTATGGGGAATTATAAAAGGGTGAATTATATTTCCCATAGGTGACATTTGCCCCACCCCTCCACCCAGGGGGCAAAGCATGCTCAGTTAAGGCAATGCTGGGGAAAAAATTACCTAGCGATGTGATTTAAGTTTTATTTTGAAGGTACGATGGAAAGCTTTTTGTATAATCCTTACTAGTTTGGAATAATTAGAGACCACTATTGCCCTTTAAAGGATAAGTACATTTCCAACTTGCTGTTAGTGGGTAGCTGTATCATACTGAAATAATGTGGTGGTGTTAATTTTTGTCTATCCCCCTCCCCTACCTGCGAGAGGAAGGTGGGATTTGGAGGAGAGGAGACTGCCTGATTTTTGAGCTGGCGTACCTGATGACGTCACTGGCGAACGCACGCAAAACTATCTGGGACAACATAATCTGGCGTGAGACTAAAGGAGCGGAATAGTGAGACTGACTACATAACTCTGTTTACTGGCTCGCATGGGGGAGGTCCTGCTACAGAATGTTCAGCACAGAGCCAACCAAGGAAGGTTTAAACGCTGCAGGTAGGGGATGGGAGGGGGATAGACAGAAATAAACACCACCATATTATTTCAGTATGATACAGATACCCACTAACTGCAAGTTGGAAATACGGTGTACTTATCCTTTAAAGGGATTTTTTGATAAACCTTCCATTAACTTTTAATGCCTATTATAAAAGGGCATGTCCAGGCAAAAAACTTTAGCTATAAATGTTACCCCCCCTCAAACCCCACTTTCACATTAACAATAATTACCAAAAGTGCCCCAGAAGGGACTTACCTGACTTGGTCCCTCGCCGCTCCTGTTTCAAGCTTGTTTCAAGGAAAAACAGGAACAGAGGGCTTCTGTGCTGACAGCAGGACTACTTCCTGGTCGTGGCTGTCAGGCAATAGGGTGTGATGTCATGTACCATTACTGACAGCCGCAACCAGGAAGTGGAGCGGCTGTCAGCCGCAGAGCAGAGGAGGAGGGTCGAGGGGCGGGGTCAGGTAAGGAACTTCAGGGGAGTCTTTAAAAATTATTGTTAATGTGAAAGTGGGGTTTTAGGGGGGTGGAGAACATTATAACCTTAAGTTATTTTTTCACTTATTTAAATATATTGAAATATACAATGTGCACAATCCCATAAACGTCTTGTGTTATCCGACTACCAGATGGTGCTACGGTAAAATACTACAATATCAAATAACAAATGGGGATAGTCCCTAGTGCTATATAAGCACTCACACACTTGTGGCCAAGTTAATACAATGCTTTTTATTTGTGCAGAAAAAATGGAATACCGGTGCAGTAACAAAGTGCATAAGTGCTAATAAGTATTAAACCGGGCGTCCCCCGATGCACCCTAAAATAGAACAATAACAGTACTATTGAAAGCCCCAAGTATATAGGTGGGTAAAATCATCCATCCACTTCCAAAATGTTTTGTATAATAATAATTGAATAGGAGCAGAGGTGTGGTCCTGACAGCCAGTTAAAGGGGAACTGTGGTCCAAAAATGATTTTAGGTAAATTGATAGGAATTGCTCTCCTGAGAATTTTTGCAATGTATTTTCATAGTTTATTTTGCATAGTTTTGAAGATATTTACATTTTTGTGTGTGATATGGCAGCAGCATCACCAGGTCCCCTGCACTTCCTGCTTCCTGCTCTGAAACCATGTCAGTCAATCTGCCCTGTGTCTCCTCCTCCCCTTTGCAGCCCCCCTGGTCCCTCCCACTCATGACTCATGGACCCCATGGTCCCTCCAGTTGCACTCGCGGGTGCATAAGCCATGCCAACTTGCGGGTGCACATGCCCCGCCCACTCGTGGGTGCATACATCCCACCCACTCACGGGTGCACAATCCTCGAATGTGCATAAGCCCCGCTCGTGGGTGCCGTGGGCCACTCAGACGTGCACACACCCCCCCCCTACAGAAAACTCTGTGGAAACAGCCTTTTCAAGCAGAGTGAGAACTCTGCCTGAAAAGGCTGTTTTCACATAGTGGGAAAGAAGGGCTATAGATTCCCCTATCTTCTCTGTCAGGACTTCACACAGCAGAGAGGAGATGGTAGTTCCTGTCTCCCTCACACACTGAGGGAGTCTGAGGCTGTGCTCACCGGCGGCACTGTGCAGGAGAAGCCGTAGGAATGTCATATGTCAGCCTCCCACCCATTAACTTTCTGGTCAGTCATTTCTTTATTTCTTGGGCTGTGGAGCACAAAGAGAGGTGGTTGATGGCTCGTTTTAAAGGTAGGAAACTGGCCTTTAATTTAAACCCAACTTGTTTGGAGACCACAGTTCCCCTTTAAACTCATACAGAGGAGGATTAGTTAGTAATAGAGTGAATATAGGTACTGGGGAAAAAAAAGCCATGCAGAGTAAAGTTAGCAGAAAGTTTGTATTAAGCAGAGTTAGCCATTGAGGTTATGCATGTAGGGATCGGAAAACACAATAATGGACCAAGACCGGTCTAGCACAGACCCACTCGCGTGTCCCTAAGGAAATCAGAAGGCTCCGACTCCAACTCAGCATCCTTACGCAGCCCACATCCCGCTGATAATTGGCCGATTTTCCTACTCCGAACCATCAAAAGTCCCGTACCCTCAGACCGGCATGTTGCTCCATCCACCTAAATACAGGGGCAACAGACCAAACCAGACTTTTTTGATAAAGTTATTTTGTGCTTGGACATGCCGTTTACACTCTTATCTTATGCTCTACACTGACTTCCAATTATCAAATAGTAAGCCCGAGCACTGTTTTGGTTGATAATCGTGCATGTGTTTGCATTCGATCTGGTGTTGCTAATTTAACTGCAGTGGCTGAACAAACAATGCCCGAGCAAACAAATAAACACGCATGACTGTCTGGCCACGTCAGCCAAATCCGATGTGTATATGTAGCTTAAGTGTTGGTGCCCATGAGCATGGTATTTTAATTCAAACATTTAACCAAAGGCTCACAGAATATAGCAGGTTTAAACTATGGGCTTTTAGGGCTTTGTTCATAGTGGTTCCTGCCATTGATTGTGTTTGTTCTTAAAGGGACACTGTACTAAAAAAAATTACTTATCTTAATCTCATCTTAATCTATAACTGAATACATGTAAGTAGCACTTACTCTGCTTTGTGTGTGTTGATGCATGCCTTCAATCCAGCACACATTTTGTTTAGGAGCAGTATCCACCCTCCCTCTTTTAACCACTCCCACTTCCATTTGACCTGACTTTGTTCCCACAAACCAATTGTCACGCCTGCACACAGCATACAGCATTCCAACTGTCAAAACTCTGTCACCATTCCAGCTACAGTAAAACTATTAACAGAAGAATCGTTTTTGAGAGCAAAGAACTTGATTGACAGCTGAAATATAAGAAGTATTAGATTGGATATCTAAAGAAATAGGGGGCAGATCAACAACAAAAATGATACAGTGTTGGTTGGGAAAATTTATAGTTTCCAGTTATGGTCAATTTAAAATAACCTATTTTTTCAGGTATGGATGCCCTTTAAATGATAAAGTTAAGAAATGTGAGATATACACACAGTACCGCATTTCACCAACAGATGGAAACAATGTCTAAACTTTTGCATAGATAAAACAAACTATTATGTTTATACCTTTACAAATGTCTTGCTGGTGTTGCCTGGATGTATAAACTAGTCAAAATATTTTATTTTACATGCTATAAAAAATGAATGAAATATTTGGGACAATATGAATCCCAAACATGTCCAGAACCCTGAGACTTCTGCTTTTGGGAAGATGACACAATAACAAGACAGTTCTGCTGGCCATTGGCTAACTTCATAGCCTAATGAAATGGGGTGGGGCAATGGATTTTAAAATGAGCCCTTCTGACCAATTGCCTTTTTAAAACTTCAAATGGAGGAAAATGAAATGTCGCACGGAGCCACATCCAGTTTAAGTAGCAGCGAAATTTGAATATATGTTTGTAAAGGTTCCAATTTATCCAGGTCCTGTAATATCTGTGGTGTTCAGTTAGATCAACTGGAGTTTAGTTCTTGAAGATGTTTTGATAGTAATCCGACCTCCATATACCAGCAGGGTGTCAGGGACCTCCATATACCAGCAGGGTGTCAGGGACCTCCATATAACAGCAGGGTGTCAGGGTTCCTCCATATACCAGCGGGTTGTCAGGGACCTCCATATAACAGCAGGGAATGTCAGGGACCTCCATATAACAGCAGGGAATGTCAGGGACCTCCTGAATGCAATATGTTATTGAATTGTAGCTAAGATGTGTTAAGGAGAGGATTGGGAGGGTCAAAGGATGTGGTAGTCAACTTGGTGATGAAAGGGAAGGGAGTGTGATAAGGATTCCCCAAATAAAAGTTCCCTCAGGAGAACCTGGTAGGATTGGTTTATAATGTGTCAGACTTATCCAAAGGGGCAGCTTATCTATGGTTTCAGGGGCCACTGGGCAACCATGTGAAGGGTGAGGTAAGGGAATGGGTAAGGAAGGGGAATTTCTGTTGATATAGTTATGCTACTACTCTGGAGCGAGTATAAAAGTATAAAAAGGAGAAGAGGAGAGAAGAAGGTATAGGTTTATTCCCTGCACCTTTCAAAATTGGCTACAGGCACTTTTACTAGCATCCTGGTGGAAAAGGAGCCATAAAGCTGCTCAGACCTGTTCTGATGCTTTTTTTTGTCTGTCAACTGTGGGGGTCAGCTTGGCTTTGGTACGATGAGCAACGATAACCTTCCATTAGTTGGGATCATAGGGGAGATTTATTACTCAAGCTGATGCGTCCCAGCAGGCCTTGCCAGGCGCTCTTTGAGGGGGGAGCTGTTAGAACACAGCAGGGTTTTCTGTCAGCTGGTTCCAATGGCAAAAAAAGGCATTTAATAAAGGATCCTGTCAGTTCGCCTCCGCATGCAGGGAACATTTCCAGTAAGTGTGACCACGCTGTCCTCTTATCCTAGGTTGTACCTTAATAAGGATGCAGCTCAGCTTTTACAAATAGGTTTTTGCAGGGGGTTTAGTAATTCCCTCTCAGGATTCAGTAGCAGACGAAAAAATGGAAAGTTCAGAATGTTTCATCACCTGTCTTACCCCGGGGGTGCTTCGTTTGATAGTGTGATTCGTGTGCTGCAGGAGTGCTAATGGCCAAAACGGAAATAGAGTCCGCCTTCCAGTTAATGCCAGTGCACCCAAACTGTTTTCACTTACAGGGGTGCATTTGCTATGAATAATACTTTGTTGACCATTGTTTGCCCATGGGGTGCTCTATTTCCTGCGGAGCAGGAGATATGGATGAGTGTTGGATTTTACTATACATTATGAAGTCGGTATTAGCCAGAGAAAACCGAGTGCCCGGTAGACCAAGTTTTTGGGTCTTGAGACTCAATTGCCATGGAATGCAGGTTGCCCACAGATAAATTACTTTGTGTGATTTGGCAACACAAGCTAGGACTTGTAAAAAGTTGACATTGTGCCAAGTACAGTCTATTTCGGATAAACTCAATTTTGCCTGCTGCATTCTGCCAATGGGCAGAGTTTTCTACAGGTCTTTGGCACAGCTAACATCAGGAGTTAGAAGTTCTCACCATTATATTCGTTTGGGATCACCAGTAAAGGAAGACTTGGCTGTTTGAGCTTCCTTTCTGGACCGATATAATGGTAAGTCTATGTGGCTAGGGAATTTCCTGTATACAGATGCAGCTGGGGCATAGGATATGGTGCATACTTTCACGGTAAATAGAGTGCACCGCTGTGGCCTGCTGCTTGGCACAACACTTTTCTGGAGCTTTTTCCCATTTTGGTGGCAGTTGATTTGTGGGGTCCCAGTCTTGCCAACAAGCCTGTAGTTTTTTTTGTTTAGATAACATGAGAGTAGTTCAAGATCTCACAGCATATTCCCCCCAGTGCTCGGGCTACTTAGGCATTTAGCCACATTCCCAGCTCGATAAACACTGTGGCTGATTCCATCTCTTGTTTGCGCGCTCTCCCCAAATGTACTTACCAAATGTAGTTGCAGGAAAGCAAGCACATAAGACAAGCAGAAGCCACTGAGGGAGCAAAGGCTGGTAAGTACATTTGGGGGGAGTTTTCAGATATACAAACCTTGCGAGGTCGAGATTTGTGTCCATTTCCTGCAACATTTAAAATAGGAATATGCCCTTAAAAAAAAATATAAGCAGAATTATATCATGTGTAGAGCCAGGGCACAGATGTGACACTAATTCACACAACCGACCGATGCCTAATCTTTTTTCAGGCAAGATTCGTCAAGCCGAAAAATCTATCACGCTACAGGATATCTTGGGTAGCCTAGAACTTGTGGACCAAGAATATTTCACATAACTTCTTATGTTATTTCCATCATGGGCCTGCAATATGTATAAAAATATTAAAAACTGGGTTCGGGGCAGGTGGAAAATTTTATGCTGACCCCATTTTCAGTCCCTATGAAATCTGCAGAAAGATTGGAGCCTCAAAGTGAGAGGCTTCAAGTGGTTCTCCCGATCTGATTCAGAGGATCTGACTGTGTATGGCTAGCTTTACTCTAAAAAATTTTTTCAAAAAGTATACACTTTCTGCAACATTTATAGTTTATAGTTTATAGTATTTGAGGTTGAATAAAGACATACGTCCATCCAGTCCAACCCATCTAGCAATATCCTCATTTCCTGTCTAACTGTTGATTCAGAGGAAGGCAAAAAAAAACCACCAAATTTATGAAGGGGGAAAAAATTCCTTCCTGACTCCAAGTGGCAATCGGAAATTTCCCTGGATCAACTCTACTTTATGTATCAATACCAGTAACTTGCAACATTCCTTGTTTTTTTTTTTTTGCCAAGAAACTCATCCAGCGTTTTTTTAAACTGACCAATGAACCTGCCAAACAATGTCCACTGGAAGACAGTTCCATAGCTTTACTGTTCTCACAGTGAAAACCCTTTCCCAACTCTACTTATGTATCATATACAGTAACTTGCAACATTCCTTGTTTGCAGAAACTCATCCAGCTTTTTTTTTAAACTGACCAATGAACCTGCCATACAAGATCCACTGGAAGACAGTTCCATAGCTTTACCGTTCTCACAGTGAAAAAAACCCTTTCAGAACTTGAAGCCTAAATCTTTTTTCTTAAAGTCTTAAGGGATGTCCTCGTGTCCTTTGACATGTTCTATTGGTGAACAATGCCCAGATAGTTTATTGTATGGCCCATTATGTATTTATACACAGTAATCATATCCCCACGCAAGCCCTTTTCTCCAGCGTACATAATAGTATAGTATTTGAGGTTGAATAAAGACATACGTCCATCCAGTCCAACCCATAGCAATCCTCATTTCCTGCCTAACTGTTGATCCAGAGGAAGGCAAAAAACCCCACCAAATTTATGAAGGGGGAAAATTCCTTCCTGACTCGTGGCAAGTGGCAATCGGAAATTTCCCGGATCAACTCTCACTTTATGTATCAATCCAGTAACTTGAACATTCCTTGCTTGCAGAAACTCATGCAGCTTTTTTTTGAAAATGACCAATGAACCGCCATAACAACGTCCACTGGAAGACCAGTTCCATAGCTTTACCGTTCTCACAGTGAAAAAACTCCGAGCTTGAAGCCTAAACCTTTTTTTTCAAGTCTTAAGGGATGTCCTCGTGTCCTTTACATGTTCTATTGGTGACAATGCCCCAGATAGTTTATTGTATGGCCCGTTAATGTATTTATACACAGTAATATATCCCCACGCAAGCGCTTTTCTCCAGCGTACATAATTGTAACTCCAGTCTCTCTTCATATTCAACTCCCCCGATCCCCTTATTAATTTAGTTGCCCTTCTCTGAACCTTCCATTTCAAGATGTCCTTTTTGTGCACAGATTCCAAAATTGCATGCATATTCCAAATGAGGCCTTACCAATGCTTTGTAAAGAGGGAGAATTACATTTTCCTCCCTTGAATCCATACCTCGCTTTATACAAGAAATACCATGCGGCTCTGGCTGTTGCCACCTGGCAGCTGCTTTCTACCTTTAAGTTTGTTATCCACCAAAACTCCAAGATCCCTTTCAACAGGGATTCACTTAACACAGAGCCATTATAGTATAAGTACACAAGATTTTTAAGTCCAAAATGCATCACCTTACATTTATCACATTGAATCTCATCTGCCATTAGCAGCCCAATGTGACAATCTATCTAGATCCCCCTGCAACGATTGCACCATCCTTGAAGTTTTTAATAGTCAACAAAGTTTTGTGTCATCAGCAAACACAGAAACCTTGCTGACAATTAAAAATAGATTAAATAGAAGCGGCCCCAACACAGAACCCTGTGGCATCTCACTTAGCACTTTAGTCCATAATGATGAAGCCTATTTACAAATACTCTGCATCCTATTCATTAACCAATTTTCTATCCATGTACAAATGTGCCTCCCCAGACCAACAGACCTAGCTATACATTAGTCGCCTATGGGGGACTGTATCAAAAGCCTTTGCAAAATCCAAGTAAACTACATCTACTGCTATGCCAGAGACTAAATTTCTACTTACTTCCTCATAAAAGCAACAAGTTAGTTTGACAAGATCTATTCCTCCTAAATCCATGCTGGTTACTACTTATAATGTCAGTCCTTAAAACATAATCTAGAACATGTTCCTTATTAAACTTTCCAGGATCTTCCCCATCACTGAAGATAAACTTACAGGCCTGTAATATCCGTCTGT
Source organism: Hymenochirus boettgeri (assembly GCA_019447015.1). NCBI lineage: Eukaryota > Metazoa > Chordata > Amphibia > Anura > Pipidae > Hymenochirus > Hymenochirus boettgeri. The sequence goes on along the minus strand of CM033476.1, from coordinate 62,536,235 downwards.
GAACGACTACCCTTTTTGAATATTGGAATAACATCAGCCTTTTCCAATCCCGAGGCACACCACCGGACATAGAGAGAATCTGCAAAAAAAAAGAAAACAATGGTAGATAAAACTGAACTTAGCTCCTAAGTACCTGGGATGTATTTTATCCGGTCCAGGAGATTTATTAATATTAACCTATTTAGTTCTTTTACCATATCCTCGGTTAACCAAGTGCACTTGAATCTTTTATACCATTATTGCTACTCCATAACTAACTTATCCCCATTAATTAATGGTGCCACATTCTCACATTTAAGAGAATCAGCAGAGAAAAGACAGCAGGGGGAGGGAGGGGGAGATGTGCAAGTAGAGCAGTGCCATGGTGAGGTGTGAGAACACATAAATGTTGCAGACACTAAAAAAGGCAGTGAGTAAGGCTGGGGGGATTATGAGCACTCACTAAATTAATAATCTAAAGCAAGCACAGATAAATATGTGAGTACCACCATTTTACTTGTCCAAACTGTAGTTTCAGAAAATGTAAAGTTGTTTAGGGATTAGGGATCCTGGAAGATTTTAAATCTTTTTCCTTGTTACAAATTTCTGTATTTTTTGTTGATATTATTAATTTGGTAAGAACAGTACAACATATTCAGAGTAGGCAGACATTGATTCAATTAAAACAAAGGGCTGGATATCACTTGCATTAGATTTATTAATGTTATAATGACAGAGTAAGTATTATGAAGTCACATGATTTAATTGAGTAATCAAAATAAAGTTTTTGTCGATAACTATATGCTGTCCCATCTACAACATGTAAAGAAAAAAAGGAACAGTTTAACCCAGGGTTAATATAGAATTCCAGGTTTTCGTCTGTTTCTTCACTTTACTCCACTCTTTTCCGGGATTTCTGGTGTTTTAATATTTATTGTTTTGTTGCTAAAAATAAAATAAAATGCTTTAGCGTCAATAGGTTGTCAGTAAAGCCTTAAAATCAATCAACATTTTTTACATACATGTATTTTTAATCACCATAGTTTCTCAGTTTCAATTATTAGCCAAGTTAAGACCTATTAGCATCCTGCCTGATAACACTCTCATTGCTTGACAGCATTTAACCAACCAAGCTTGGTGGGAATGATGTTTTGAAAGGGGTTCCCAGTGATGTCCACAAATTGTAGCTAAGAAGATTCAATGGCAGAGACTGCAACTGAAATTGCTATTAATATTTATTTGCTATTCAGTTCTACATTCTGGTTTTCCAAATATCATAACATCTCAATAAGACCGGAATAAAGAGTTACATAAAAAAAATCCAATTAATCTGTTTTATTCAAAATTATGGATATTGTAAGAACCCTATAGCTATTTTTATCTTTATATCAGGCTTTTTAATTAGCTTGGCACCAATAGCGCTGATTCAGCATGTAAAAACAAGAAGTTGCAATTTACACACAACAGATGCAGACTTAAAGCGATCTATACCGAAAAATAGTTTATTTTAAATTGACAAACTGGGAACATTAATTCTTCCCCACCCCCACTGTATCATTTTTTTTGATCACCCCCTATTTCTTTAGATACTGTATTCCAGTCTAAAACTTCTTACATTTCAGCTGTCAATCAAGTTCCTGCTTCAAAGTTTTGACAGTTGGAATGCTGTATACTGTGTGCAGGCTTGACGTTGTTGTTTGCGGAAAGAGTAATGTGAGATCCACCACAGGGAAGAACACGCACAGATATGTGACTTATGTTTATGTCATTGTGCTCATGGCAGAGGACTTAGTCGACACCTCCACTGTGTATTTGCTTATGTGCCTTTGTGATTACCACCAAGGTAAGAACCCTCACGTGTAAGTGGATCTAGAAGTGGGGTATGTTGATCCACCCGCCCGTCTCCCCCCCCCCCTTGTCTTTTCTCCCTTCCTTTTTTCTCCTCCTTTCTCCCCCCCCCCCCTTTATTTTTCTCTTCTCGTCCGTTTCCCCCTGCTCTGCCGCCTCCCCTTTCTGTTCTCTCTCTTTACCTTTTCTCCCGGCTTTCATGTACAGCCGTCACCTCACAACTCTACTTTATGTATCAATACCAGTAACTTGCAACATTCCTTGTTTGCAGAAACTCATCCAGCTTTTTTTTTAAACTGACCAATGAACCTGCCATAACAATGTCCACTGGAAGACAGTTCCATAGCTTTACTGTTCTCACAGTGAAAACCCTTTCCCAACTCTACTTTATGTATCAATACCAGTAACTTGCAACATTCCTTGTAGAACATGTCAAAGGACACGAGGACATCCCTTAAGACTTGAAGAAAAAAGGTTTAGGCTTCAAGCTCGGAAAGGGTTTTTCACTGTGAGAACGGTAAAGCTATGGAACTGTCTTCCAGTGGACGTTGTTATGGCAGGTTCATTGGTCATTTTCAAAAAAAAGCTGCATGAGTTTCTGCAAGCAAGGAATGTTGCAAGTTACTGGTATTGATACATAAAGTAGAGTTGATCCAGGGAAATTTCCGATTGCCACTTGCCACGAGTCAGGAAGGAATTTTTTCCCCCTTCATAAATTTGGTGGGGTTTTTTTGCCTTCCTCTGGATCAACAGTTAGGCAGGAAATGAGGTTATTGCTAGATGGGTTGGACTGGATGGACGTATGTCTTTATTCAACCTCAAATACTATACTAATTATGTACGCTGGAGAAAAGGTGCTTGCGTGGGGATATGATTACTGTGTATAAATACATTAATGGGCCATACAATAAACTATCTGGGGCATTGTTCACCAATAGAACATGTCAAAGGACACGAGGACATCCCTTAAGACTTGAAGAAAAAAGGTTTAGGCTTCAAGCTCGGAAAGGGTTTTTCACTGTGAGAACGGTAAAGCTATGGAACTGTCTTCCAGTGGAGGTTGTTATGGCAGGTTCATTGGTCAGTTTAAAAAAAAAGCTGTGTTATGAGTTTCTGCAAACAAGGAATGTTGCAAGTTACTGGTATTGACATAATAGAGTTGGGAAAGGGTTTTCACTGTGAGAACAGTAAGCTATGGAACTGTCTTCCAGTGGACATTGTTATGCAGGTTCATTGGTCAGTTTAAAAAAAAAGCTGGATAGTTTCTGCAAACAGGAATGTTTTCAAGTTACACTGGTATTGATACATAAAGTAGAGTTGGGAAAGGGTTTTCACTGTGAGAACAGTAAAGCTATGGAACTGTCTTCCAGTGGACATTGTTATGGCAGGTTCATTGGTCAGTTTAAAAAAAAAGCTGGATGAGTTTCTGCAAACAAGGAATGTTGCAAGTTACTGGTATTGATACATAAAGTAGAGTTGTTTTTTTTTTTTGCCAAGAAACTCCATCCACCGTTTTTTTAAACTGACCAATGAACCTGCCATAACAATGTCCATGGAAGACAGTTCCATAGCTTTACTGTTCTCACAGTGAAAACCCTTTCCCAACTCTACTTATGTATCATATACAGTAACTTGCAACATTCCTTGTTTGCAGAAACTCATCCAGCTTTTTTTTTAAACTGACCAATGAACCTGCCATACAAATCCACTGGAAGACAGTTCCATAGCTTTACCGTTCTCACAGTGAAAAAAACCCTTTTCAGAACTTGAAGACCTAAATCTTTTTTCTTAAAGTCTTAAGGGATGTCCTCGTGTCCTTTGACATGTTCTATTGTGAACAATGCCCAGATAGTTTATTGTATGGCCCATTATGTATTTATACACAGTAATCATATCCCCACGCAAGCCCCTTTTCTCCAGCGTACATAATAGTATAGTATTTGAGGTTGAATAAAGACATACGTCCATCCAGTCCAACCCATCTAGCAATAACCTCATTTCCTGCCTAACTGTTGATCCAGAGGAAGGCAAAAAACCCCACCAAATTTATGAAGGGGGAAAAATTCCTTCCTGACTCGTGGCAAGTGGCAATCGGAAATTTCCCTGGATCAACTCTCACTTTATGTATCAATCCAGTAACTTGCAACATTCCTTGCTTGCAGAAACTCATGCAGCTTTTTTTGAAAATGACCAATGAACCTGCCATAACAACGTCCACTGGAAGACAGTTCCATAGCTTTACCGTTCTCACAGTGAAAAAACTCCGAGCTTGAAGCCTAAACCTTTTTTCTTCAAGTCTTAAGGGATGTCCTCGTGTCCTTTGACATGTTCTATTGGTGAACAATGCCCCAGATAGTTTATTGTATGGCCCGTTAATGTATTTATACACAGTAATATATCCCCACGCAAGCGCCTTTTCTCAGCGTACATAATTGTAACTCCAGTCTCTCTTCATATTCAACTCCCCCGATCCCCTTATTAATTTAGTTGCCCTTCTCTGAACCTTCCATTTCAAGATGTCCTTTTTGTGCACATGATTCAAAATTGCATGCATATTCCAAATGAGGCCTTACCAATGCTTTGTAAAGAGGGAGAATTACATTTTCCTCCCTTGAATCCATACCTCGCTTTATACAAGAAATACCATGCGGCTCTGGCTGTGCCACCTGGCACTGCTTTCTACCTTTAAGTTTGTTATCCACCAAAACTCCAAGATCCCTTTCAACAGGGATTCACTTAACACAGAGCCATTATAGTATAAGTACACAAGATTTTTAAGTCCAAAATGCATCACCTTACATTTATCACATTGAATCTCATCTGCCATTAGCAGCCCAATGTGACAATCTATCTAGATCCCCCTGCAACGATTGCACATCCTCTGAAGTTTTTAATAGTCAACAAAGTTTTGTGTCATCAGCAAACACAGAAACCTTGCTGACAATTAAAAATAGATTAAATAGAAGCGGCCCCAACACAGAACCCTGTGGCATCTCACTTAGCACTTTAGTCCATAATGATGAAGCCCTATTTACAAATACTCTGCATCCTATTCATTAACCAATTTTCTATCCATGTACAAATGTGCCTCCCAGACCAACAGACCTAGCTATACATTAGTCGCCTATGGGGGACTGTATCAAAAGCCTTTGCAAAATCCAAGTAAACTACATCTACTGCTATTGCCAGAGACTAAATTTCTACTTACTTCCTCATAAAAGCAAGCAAGTTAGTTTGACAAGATCTATTCCTCCTAAATCCATGCTGGTTACTACTTATAATGTCAGTCCTTAAAACATATCTAGAACATGTTCCTTATTAAACTTTCCAGGATCTTCCCCATCACTGAAGATAAACTTACAGGCCTGTAATTATCCCGTCTGTGAACGACTACCCTTTTTGAATATTGGAATAACATCAGCCTTTTCCAATCCGAGGCACACCACCGGACATAGAGAGAATCTGCAAAAAAAAAGAAAACAATGGCCTAGATAAAACTGAACTTAGCTCCTAAGTACCTGTGGATGTATTTTATCCGGTCCAGGAGATTTATTAATATTAACCTATTTAGTTCTTTGTACCATATCCTCGGTTAACCAAAGTGCACTTGAATCTTTTATACCATTATGCTACTCCATAACTAACTTATCCCCATTAATTAATGGTGCCACATTCTCACATTTAAGAGAATCAGCAGAGAAAAGACAGCAGGGGGAGGGAGGGGGAGATGTGCAAGTAGAGCAGTGTCCATGGTGAGGTGTGCAGAACACATAAATGTTGCAGACACTAAAGAAGGCAGTGAGTAAGGCTGGGGGGAATTATGAGCACTCACTAATATTAATAAATCTAAAGCAAGCACAGATAAATATGTGAGTACCACCATTTTACTTGTCTCAAACTGTAGTTTCAGAAAATGTAAAGTTGTTTAGGATTAGGGATCCTGGAAGATTTTAAATCTTTTTCCTTGTTACAAATTTCTGTATTTTTTGTTGATATTATTAATTTGGTAAGAACAGTACAACATATTCAGAGTAGGCAGACATTGATTCATTAAAACAAAGGGCTGGATATCACTTGCATTAGATTTATTAATGTTATAATGCACAGAGTAAGTATTATGAAGTCACATGATTTAATTGAGCTAATCAAAATAAAGTTTTTGTCGATAACTATATTGCTGTCCCATCTACAACATGTAAAGAAAAAAGGAACAGTTTAACCCTCAGGTTAATATAGAATTCCAGGTTTTCGTCTGTTTCTTCCACTTTACTCCACTCTTTTCTCGGGATTTCTGGTGTTTTAAATTTTTATTGTTTTGTTGCTAAAAATAAAATAAAATGCTTTAGCGTCAATAGGGTTGTCAGTAAAGCCTTAAAATCAATTCAACATTTTTTACATACATGTATTTTTAATCACCCATAGTTTCTCAGTTTCAATTATTAGCCAAGTTAAGACCTATTAGCATCCTGCCTGATAACACTCTCATTGCTTGACAGCATTTAACCAACCAAGCTTGGTGGGAATGATGTTTGAAAGGGGTTCCCAGTGATGTCACAAATTGTAAGCTAAGAAGATTCAATGGCAGAGACTGCAACTGAAATTGCTTATTAATATTTATTTGCTATTCAGTTCTACATTCTGGTTTTCCAAATATCATAACATCTCAATAAGACCGGAATAAAGAGTTACATAAAAAAAATCCATTTAATCTGTTTTATTCAAAATTATGGATATTGTTAAGAACCCTATAGCTATTTTTATCTTTATATCAGGCTTTTTAATTAGCTTGGCACCAATAGCGCTGATTCAGCATGTAAAAACAAGAAGTTGCAATTTACACACAACAGATGCAGACTTAAAGGGCATCTATACCGAAAAATAGTTTATTTTAAATTGACAAACTGGGAACATTAATTCTTCTCCAACCCCCACTGTATCATTTTTTTTGATCTACCCCCTATTTCTTTAGATACTGTATTCCAGTCTAAAACTTCTTACATTTCAGCTGTCAATCAAGTTCCTTGCTCTCAAAGTTTTGACAGTTGGAATGCTGTATACTGTGTGCAGGCTTGACGTTGTTGTTTGCGGAAAGAGTAATGTGAGATCCACCACAGGGAAGAACACGCACAGATATGTGACTTATGTTTATGTCATTGTGCTCATGGCAGAGGACTTAGTCGACACCTCCACTGTGTATTTGCTTATGTGCCTTTGTGATTACCACCAAGGTAAGAACCCTCACGTGTAAGTGGATCTAGAAGTGGGGTATGTTGATCCACCCGCCCGTCTCCCCCCCCCCCTTGTCTTTTCTCCCTTCCTTTTTTCTCCTCCTTTCTCCCCCCCCCCCCTTTATTTTTCTCTTCTCGTCCGTTTCCCCCTGCTCTGCCGCCTCCCCTTTCTGTTCTCTCTCTTTACCTTTTCTCCCGGCTTTCATGTACAGCCGTCACCTCATGAGGTGACGGCTGTACATGAAAGCCGGGAGAAAAGGTAAAGAGAGAGAACAGAAAGGGGAGGCGGCAGAGCAGGGGGAAACGGACGAGAAGAGAAAAATAAAGGGGGGGGGGGGAGAAAGGAGGAGAAAAAAGGAAGGGAGAAAAGACAAGGGGGGGGGGGAGACGGGCGGGTGGATCAACATACCCCACTTCTAGATCCACTTACACGTGAGGGTTCTTACCTTGGTGGTAATCACAAAGGCACATAAGCAAATACACAGTGGAGGTGTCGACTAAGTCCTCTGCCATGAGCACAATGACATAAACATAAGTCACATATCTGTGCGTGTTCTTCCCTGTGGTGGATCTCACATTACTCTTTCCGCAAACAACCAACTGTCAAGCCTGCACACAGTATACAGCATTCCAACTGTCAAAACTTTTGAGAGCAGGAACTGATTGACAGCTGAAATGTAAGAAGTTTTAGACTGAAATACAGTATCTAAAGAAATAGGGGGTGATCAAAAAAAATGATACAGTGGGGGTGGAGAAGATTAATGTTCCCAGTTGTGTCAATTTAAAATAAACTATTTTTCGGTATAGATGCCCTTTAAGTCTGCATCTGTTGTGTGTAAATTGCAACTTCTTGTTTTTACATGCTGAATCAGCGCTATTGGTGCCAAGCTAATTAAAAAGCCTGATATAAAGATAAAAATAGCTATAGGGTTCTTACAATATCCATAATTTTGAATAAACAGATTAAATGGATTTTTTTTATGTAACTCTTTATTCCGTCTTATTGAGATGTTATGATATTTGGAAAACCAGAATGTAGAACTGGAATAGCAAATAAATATTAATAAGCAATTTCAGTTGCAGTCTCTGCCATTGAATCTTCTTAGCTTACAATTTGTGGACATCACTGGGAACCCCTTTCAAAACATCATTCCCACCAAGCTTGGTTGGTTAAATGCTGTCAAGCAATGAGAGTGTTATCAGGCAGGATGCTAATAGGTCTTAACTTGGCTAATAATTGAAACTGAGAAACTATGGGTGATTAAAAATACATGTATGTAAAAATGTTGAATTGATTTTAAGGCTTTACTGACAACCCTATTGACGCTAAAGCATTTTATTTTATTTTTAGCAACAAAACAATAAAAATTTAAAACACCAGAAATCCCGAGAAAAGAGTGGAGTAAAGTGGAAGAAACAGACGAAAACCTGGAATTCTATATTAACCCTGGGGTTAAACTGTTTCCTTTTTTCTTTACATGTTGTAGATGGGACAGCAATATAGTTATCGACAAAAACTTTATTTTGATTACTCAATTAAATCATGTGACTTCATAATACTTACTCTGTCATTATAACATTAATAAATCTAATGCAAGTGATATCCAGCCCTTTGTTTTAATTGAATCAATGTCTGCCTACTCTGAATATGTTGTACTGTTCTTACCAAATTAATAATATCAACAAAAAATACAGAAATTTGTAACAAGGAAAAAGATTTAAAATCTTCCAGGATCCCTAATCCTAAACAACTTTACATTTTCTGAAACTACAGTTTGAGACAAGTAAATGGTGGTACTCACATATTTATCTGTGCTTGCTTTAGATTTATTAATATTAGTGAGTGCTCATAATTCCCCCCAGCCTTACTCACTGCCTTCTTTAGTGTCTGCAACATTTATGTGTTCTCACACCTCACCATGGACACTGCTCTACTTGCACATCTCCCCCTCCCTCCCCCTGCTGTCTTTTCTCTGCTGATTCTCTTAAATGTGAGAATGTGGCACCATTAATTAATGGGGATAAGTTAGTTATGGAGTAGCATAATGGTATAAAGATTCAAGTGCACTTTGGTTAACCGAGGATATGGTACAAAAGAACTAAATAGGTTAATATTAATAAATCTCCTGGACCGGATAAAATACATCCCAGGTACTTAGGAGCTAAGTTCAGTTTTATCTAGCCATTGTTTTCTTTTTTTTTGCAGATTCTCTCTATGTCCGGTGGTGTGCCTCGGGATTGGAAAAGGCTGATGTTATTCCAATATTCAAAAAGGGTAGTCGTTCACAGACGGGATATTACAGGCCTGTAAGTTTATCTTCAGTGATGGGGAAGATCCTGGAAAGTTTAATAAGGAACATGTTCTAGATATGTTTTAAGGACTGACATTATAAGTAGTAACCAGCATGGATTTAGGAGGAATAGATCTTGTCAAACTAACTTGGCTTTTATGAGGAAGTAAGTAGAAATTTAGTCTCTGGAATAGCAGTAGATGTAGTTTACTTGGATTTTGCAAAGGCTTTTGATACAGTCCCCCATAGGCGACTAATGTATAGCTAGGTCTGTTGGTCTGGGAGGCACATTGTACATGGATAGAAAATTGGTTAATGAATAGGATGCAGAGTATTTGTAAATAGGGCTTCATCATTATGGACTAAAGTGCTAAGTGAGATGCCACAGGGTTCTGTGTTGGGGCCGCTTCTATTTAATCTATTTTTAATTGTCAGCAAGGTTTCTGTGTTTGCTGATGACACAAAACTTTGTTGACTATTAAAAACTTCAGAGGATGGTGCAATCGTTGCAGGGGGATCTAGATAGATTGTCACATTGGGCTGCTAATGGCAGATGAGATTCAATTGATAAATGTAAGGTGATGCATTTTGGACTTAAAAATCTTGTGATACTTATACTATAATGGCTCTGTGTTAAGTGAATCCCTGTTGAAAGGGATCTTGGAGTTTTGGTGGATACAAACTTAAAGGTAGAAAGCAGCTGCCAGGTGGCAACAGCCAGAGCCGCATGGTATTTCTTGTATAAAGCGAGGTATGGATTCAAGGGAGGAAAATGTAATTCTCCCTCTTTACAAAGCATTGGTAAGGCCTCATTTGGAATATGCATGCAATTTTGAATCCTGTGCACAAAAAGGACATCTTGAAATGGAAGGTTCAGAGAAGGGCAACTAAATTAATAAGGGGATCGGGGGAGTTGAATATGAAGAGAGACTGGAGTTACAATTATGTACGCTGGAGAAAAGCGCTGCCGTGGGGATATAATTACTGTGTATAAATACATTAACGGGCCATACAATAAACTATCTGGGCATTGTTCACAATTTTTTTTTAAACTGACCAATGAACCTGCCATAACAATATCCACTGGAAGACAGTTCCATAGCTTTACCGTTCTCACAGTGAAAAACCCTTTCAGAACTTGAAGCCTAAATCTTTTTTCTTAAAGTCTTAAGGGATGTCCTCGTGTCCTTTGACATGTTCTATTGGTGAACAATGCCCCAGATAGTTTATTGTATGGCCCATTAATGTATTTATACACAGTAATCATATCCCCACGCAAGCACCTTTTCTCCAGCGTACATAATTAGTATAGTATTTGAGGTTGAATAAAGACATACGTCCATCCAGTCCAACCCATCTAGCAATAACCTCATTTCCTGCCTAACTGTTGATCCAGAGGAAGGCAAAAAAACCCCACCAAATTTATGAAGGGGGAAAAAATTCCTTCCTGACTCGTGGCAAGTGGCAATCGGAAATTTCCCTGGATCAACTCTACTTTATGTATCAATACCAGTAACTTGCAACATTCCTTGCTTGCAGAAACTCATGCAGCTTTTTTTTGAAAATGACCAATGAACCTGCCATAACAACGTCCACTGGAAGACAGTTCCATAGCTTTACCGTTCTCACAGTGAAAAACCCTTTCCGAGCTTGAAGCCTAAACCTTTTTTCTTCAAGTCTTAAGGGATGTCCTCGTGTCCTTTGACATGTTCTATTGGTGAACAATGCCCCAGATAGTTTATTGTATGGCCCGTTAATGTATTTATACACAGTAATCATATCCCCACGCAAGCGCCTTTTCTCCAGCGTACATAATTGTAACTTTTCCAGTCTCTCTTCATATTCAAGCTCCCCCAATCCCCTTATTAATTTAGTTGCCCTTCTCTGAACCCTTTCCATTTCAAAGATGTCCTTTTTGTACACAGGATTCCAAAATTGCACTGCATATTCCAAATGAGGCCTTACCAATGCTTTGTAAAGAGGGAGAATAACATTTTCCTCCCTTGAATCCATACCTCTCTTTATACAAGACAATACCATGCTGGCTCTGGCTGTTGCCGCCTGGCACTGCTTGCTACCTTTAAGTTTGTTATCCACCAAAACTCCAAGATCCCTTTCCAACAGGGATTCACTTAACACAGAGCCATTTATAGTATAAGTAGCACAAGTATTTTTAAGTCCAAAATGCATCACCTTACATTTATCAACATTGAATTTCATCTGCCACTTAGCAGCCCAATGTGATAATCTATCTAGATCCCCTTGCAACGATTGCACATCCTCTGAAGTTTTTAATGGTCGACAAAGTTTTGTGTCGAGAATTACATTTTCCTCCCTTGAATCCATACCTCCCTTTATACAAGACAATACCATGCTGGCTCTGGCTGTTGCCACCTGGCACTGCTTTCTACCTTTAAGTTTGTTATCCACCAAAACTCCAAGATCCCTTTCCAACAGGGATTCACTTAACACAGAGCCATTTATAGTATAAGTATCACAAGGATTTTTAAGTCCAAAATGCATCACCTTACATTTATCAACATTGAATCTCATCTGCCACTTAGCAGCCCAATGTGACAATCTATCTAGATCCCCCTGCAACGATTGCACATCCTCTGAAGTTTTTAATAGTCAACAAAGTTTTGTGTCATCAGCAAACACAGAAACCTTGCTGACAATTAACAAATAGATTAAATAGAAGCGGCCCCAACACAGAACCCTGTGGCATCTCACTTAGCACTTTAGTCCATAATGATGAAGCCCTATTTACAAATACTCTCTGCATCCTATTCATTAACCAATTTTCTATCCATGTACAAATGTGCCTCCCCAGACCAACAGACCTTAGCTTATACATTGGTTACTACTTATAATGTCAGTCCTTGAAACATACTCTAGAACATGTTCCCTTATTAAACTTTCCAGGATCTTCCCCATCACTGAAGATAAACTTACAGGCCTGTAATTACCCGGCTGTGAACGACTATAGTATAGTACAGTACAGTACAGTATAGTACAGTATAGTATAGTATAGTATAGTACAGTATAGTACAGTACAGTATAGTATAGTATAGTACAGTATAGTATAGCACAGTATAGTATAGTATAGTACAGTACAGTACAGTACAGTATAGTACAGTATAGTATAGTATAGTATAGTATAGTACAGTATAGTACAGTACAGTACAGTATCGTACAGTATAGTATAGTACAGTATAGTATAGTATAGTATAGTATAGTACAGTTCAGTAGAGTATAGTACAGTATAGTATAGTAAAGTATAGTACAGTATAGTATAGTACAGTATAGTACAGTACAGTACAGTACAGTATAGTATAGTACAGTATTTGAGGTTGAATAAAGACATACGTCCATCCAATCCAACCCATCTAGCAATATCCTCATTTCCTGCCTAACTGTTGATCCAGAGGAAGGCAAAAAAACCCACCAAATTTATGAAGGGGGAAAAAATTCCTTCCTGACTCCAAGTGGCAATCGGAAATTTCCCTGGATCAACTCTACTTTATGCTAGTCAGTTATAATAATCTTTATGTTTAATACCCTTACTTGTTATAGCCTTGTAGAATCATTATTGGCAAATAGTTGTACTGTAGGCTAAAACCTGCAATGTTGTTTTCACACAGTATATGAAAACACCAAACAAAAATGCAGAAATCTGGCTACAGTACAACTTTTTGCCAATAATGCTTCTACAAGGCTATAACCAGTAAGGGTATTAAACATAAAGATTATTATAACTGACTAAGTATAAGACAAAGGCAAGAAAAAGTAACACATCTTTTTTCCTTTGCATTATCCCCTAGGTCTTGACAGTGTTCCATAAGAGAGGATTATAGTTAATCTCTTCAGTTATATCTCTGCCTGGCACATGTAATTAAGCTGTTAATCAATATCTTGTGGAAAATTGTTTTGCTATGCTTTTGCCATAATGTGTATAAATAAGCCTGAAGGATTGTCTTTTTTATGTTGCAGGAGGCTTTACATCTTTACCACTTATTGGTTGTTTAATTCTTTATAAATAATGTTGTTTTACTTGATTTTTTTTCTTTTCTAATAACTGTTTCAGATACATGTCTAGGAATATTTGATCTGTCATCTTTTTCATTTTGTGTGCGTCTCTATAACTAAACACAAAGGTTTTAATGAAACGGTTTATTACATTTTATTGGTTTTTGACAGCCATAGACTAGGTGAACTTGTTTTAATGAAATGCAAATGTCTCTTCCTGGTAGCATCCCCCCCCCCCTCCCCCCAAAATTGGACTTTCTAATTACTACTTAAATTTTTTAACTTCTTGGATATCAATAACCTATTTTACATAACACCTTATCTATGACAGGAGTTATAGTAAAAAAAACTGAAAATGTATTCATACGTACAGTAATTTTAATTTCCTAGACTGAAGATGTCAGTGGTAACTAACAGGTTAATCCCTCTATGTGAAAGCTAACAAACTGCCCCCCCCCCCCTTCTACCTCCGGTCCGAATTGTCACAAGCATGCCAAGAGGGGAGGGAGTTTAGTGACTACTGCCATGTTCAGTCTATGAAATAAAATCTATGAATACATTTTAAGTTTTCCTATTCCTTTCAGTGGCCACTAACGGGCAGTAGAAGAAGGACGGAAGGGTTAATGCCGATACACTTATTTAGACATAGCAGTTTGTAACACAAAGTTAGATGGGGACAAATCAAGTTTGTAGTGTTTAAGAAAAGTGTGAATGGAACTCCAGGTTGCTGCTTTTCCTGAATGGATTCTCCAGCTTGGCAAGCTAACCGATTCCTAACCCACTTGAGCCAGTTGATGATATTACCTTATCTAATTTCCCTTGGAAATAAGTCTTTCTACTGGCAATTACTTCCACCAGAAGCGTTAAGGCTCGTATCATGCTCAATATGCGCCCGAGCCACAACCCTTGACACCGACGGCTACATGCAACGAACAGCTGTTTCGGCCAAGGATCATCATCCATGTGTATGCGTTCAGTCGGGGGTTGTTCATCGATCCGCCGGGCAGATCAACGAATGACCCCCATGACAGAACGCATACACACAGACGATTCTTGGGCGAAACGGACACTCGTCGCGTGTAGCCATCGGTGTCGGGGGTCGTGGCTCGGGACGCACATCGTGCGTGTGTACGAGCCTTAACTCTTCTAGTGGAAGTAATTGCCAGTAGAAAGACTAATTTCCAAGGGAGATTAGATAAGGTAATATCATCAACTGGTTCAAATGGATGACGAATTGGTTAGCACTAGAGATAAGTCCCAGATGGGAGGCCTATGGCCTGAGATGTGTTAATGCTCTAAAGAATCTAACTATTGAGGGTTTTGATGCCCATCTGGTATCTGAAAAAGCCAAAAGTGATTATTTTATAGATTTAAGTGTAGATGGGGCTAAACTTTCTCAAAATCTTCTTGTAAAATTCTTCTCTAAAATTTGAGATATTGGGGGATTATGGTTTATACACCACTTATCAAAAGTCTCCCAGACCCTGTAGTATGCTGATGATGTAAAGGTTTTCCTGGCTTGAAATAAAGTAGATATAGATGATTCGGATAGCCCTTGATTCTTTAATGCTTACTTTTCAGTTACCAGGCAGTCAAAGCAAGTTTCCTTGGATTCGGGAGGTGAATTGGACCCTAGGATAATAGATTTGGATTGCAAGGTAGGTGAATAGGGTCTTACAGGCTCATCTTCTTCAAGAGAGGGAACCAATGTCTATTCGGCCATCAAGGGGTTATCAAAAGTCAGTTCCTGTGAGTGGAAACAAACTTGAGTGGAATCTGTTATGAACTCCTTTATTATAAAGGACCTTTTTATTAAGGACATAGAAAAAGGACATTTAATCATCTGATGGTTGTTGTGAAAGTTAAGTATGAAAATAAGTATAGTTAAGTAAAGTTAAGTGAAAATAAGTATTCTTTGTGCTGATAATGTGCTGTGATAAAGACTCTGTGTAAGTGAATAAACCTTTCTTTCTACCAGTTAAAGGGGTGAAGTTGTAAATTTTGGCACTGGGATTCTAGATTTTAGTACTGCACCTGTTTTAATTGCAAGCAGGTTGCATAATGGTTAAAAGGTTTTGTTGTTTCCCCTTCTCTCTCCTTGCACTGATTGATGTGGGGGCTGGGGCCAATTAGTTAAATAGCATTCACATTGCTTGGATCAGTGGTTTTGGACAGCAGGCAGTGTCTGGAGCCATTATAGAGGGGTTGGAAGTTGGGCAGGGAAAGTTGAGGGGAAGGTAGTTTTGAGAGGGTTACTGGGAAGGGGGGGGGGTGGAAGGTAAGGGTTCTATTTACCAGCTTGGCCATCCCAACAGATTTGCCACCTTAGGTGATGAAGTGAAGGAGGACTGCTCAGAATTTGGGTGTATGGAGCAGGCTAATCCCTTGAGCACCCAGGACACTGCCATCTCTAATACAAGGATCAGGAAGGAGAAGCAGGTGGTTGTGGAAGGTGACTCCATTATTATAAAAGTAGATAGAGTCATCTGTTGCCAAGACCCTACATGCCAAACTGTTTGTTGCTTGCCTAGGGATAGGGTTCAGCATGTGGTGGATCATGTAGACAGATTATTGGGTGGGGCTGGGTGCGACCCAGCATTACTGGTTCACATAGGCAACAATGACAAAGTTAGAGGAGGAGGAGAGGTCCTTAAAAATGATTTCCGACAACTGGGGGCCAATTTAAAAGCAAGGACCTCCAGGGTAGTGTTTTTCAGAAAAATTACCACACCCACATGCTAGGCTAGGGAGTCAAAGGGAGCTTAGGAGTATTAATGAGTGGCTAGAGGTTGGTGTAAGGTTAAAGGGTTTAGGTTTTTAGAGAACTGGGCAGATTTTCTGTAAGCTACAGGCTGTTTAGTAGTGATGGGTTGCACCTCACAGATGATGGTGCAGGTGTTTCGGGGGAGAAGATGGCTAGAGGGTTGGAGAATTTTAAACTAGGTTGGGGGGTGGGTAATATCAGTCTCACTGGGATAGATAGCCCAGGGTGTATAGATTGGCCAGTGGTGGGTTGAAAGGGGTGTGGAGCTAGCATAGGGGATAGGGAGGCTTGCGTATTAAAGAGTATAAATAGATTACAAGATCATAATCTAAAATGTATGTTTGCAAATGCGAGAAGCTTGGCTGACAAAATGTAGAGATGGACTAGTGCTCGAACTTGAAGTCCGAACGGACTCGGACTTCTTAAACTATCCCGGACCCAGATTTCTCGGACTTCCAAACTTTCCGGACATTCGTCATCACTGTTTCGAGAATTATTGAATTTACCAGCTGTTCGCTAACCCTTGAATGTATCGTTCACTAACCCTCGAAAGTATCGTTCATTTTCGTTAACCTTCGAATTTATGGTTCTATTTTCGGTAACCCTCGAAAGTATCTTACAGTAACCCTCGAATTGGCCGTAACCCTCGAATGTAGCTTGCACAAAACCCGACAATTGCCCGTCGGGTTTAAGAAGTGTTTTAACAAGTTTTGGTGATAGTGGCATGTTCCCCAGACCCTTTCCCAGGTGCCACAGCCATTCACAGTAAGTTACCATTGTTAGTTTAGCTGTAAATCACCCAGACTTTTCAAACTATTGCTCCCCCATTGACTTTAATAGGTCCGAATACGAACTTTCAAACTTTTACTGAAGTTCAAAAACTTTATTAAGTTCGGCTATCTCTAACAAAATGGGAGAATTTGACTGAAAAGTATGATGTAATAGGTATAGTAGAAACATGGTTGAAAAATTTTCACGACTGGGCTGTAAATTTAGAAGGATACTCCTTGTTTAGACAGGATAGAGAAAATAGAAAAGGGGGAGGAGTATGTGGTTAAGTTAAACAAGATTTGAAAGAAGAGATAACAGGTGATATGGATGTTAAAGGATGCAATATACCCAAATATGGGTGGAATTGGGTAATGTCATTGTTGGTGTCTGCTACAAGCAGCCAAATGCTAGCAGGGAGCAAGTGCCATATGCAGATGGCAAGGGCTGCAAGTTTGGGGAGCGTTCTGATTATGGGGGACTTTAATTACCCTGACATTGATTTGTGCATTGGAACTGCCAACATAGAAATTTCCCACTACAACAGGAGCTCTGTTGGATCTGGTAATATCTAATACTGATGAGCGTATAATAGATATACAGGTAACTGGAGGTTTAGGGAATAGTGACCATGAAATAGTGTTGTTTAGTGTATGTTATCAAAAGGAAAAGTGCACTGGGTTAACAAACACTTTAAATTTTCCCAGTTAAAAGATGCTCTTCAGCAGATCAACTGGGATGATATATTATCAGGTACTGAACAGAGGTGGACTGTTTTTAAGAGGATTTATAAGCCATTTCACATCTAAATTTACACCCTTGGGAAATAAATGTAAAAAAAAAATAATAATAAGTCTGCACTTATGTGGCTTAATTTGGATGTAAAGAGGGAAATAGAAAGGAAGAAAAAGGCATTTAAAACCTTTAAGTCAGAGCAAACAGAAAGGGACTTTAGGAATTATTAAAAACTGTAACAAGGATTGTAAGAAAGCAATTAAGCTAGCTAAAATTAATAATGAAGTTAGGATAGCTGAACAAAGCATCACTAACCCAATACAATTTTTTAAGTATATTAAGTGTAAGAAGATGAAGACTGAAAATGTGGCACCATTAAAGGGCATGTCCAAACCCAAAACTGAAATTTAATCCCCTACTGCCACACTCTGTAGTTTAAAAAAATCCTTACCTTACATCTCTGCTCCAAATCGTTCTTCTGTTATGCCTTTTCTAAGTCCAGGAAACTGCAGAGTAGAAGCTGTCAGTGAGTCATCCAGTGCCTGTTTCTGCCTCAACCTCATCAATTTCTGAGGCATGTGCAGGAGAGCACTTCCACCATCCGGATCCATCCTCTGAGGCCATGGCACCTAGTGTGAAATCCTCTTTGCACAAGTTAAGTAACAGCTGCCCAACCTGTCTGCAGACCATCCCCGTCTGTGTTTAATATATAAATATATATAAACATATTAAATAGTGACCTAAGTTCCTGACCCTGAGGCATTCCACTTAAATCTACAAAGATGAGGCTCCATTGACAACCACTGTACGTGAGCTATCAACTAATTCTCTTACACACAAGTCACTTGTGTTGCTGATGGAAAATCATCAGCACAGATGGAAAATCATAGCCACAGATATGGCAACTGTAAAATCTGCATTTACATGGATAAAAAGCTGTCCTTCTGCACAGTTGATGGGACTAAGAAATTCTAAATCTCTGATTTTATCAATTGTCGCTTGTGGAAGTATGTACATATGAGGACTGCATTGTAGAGGAGCACTCTAACCAGATGTATGGACCTGCGTTTGTTATCCGCAGGTGAGATCCAATCTACAAATTCTGTTATATTTCCTCTGTGTCCTCAATAACAGATTTCCTTAGTTCAATTCTCACATTATATTGGGCAGTTGCAACTTTGCTCCTACCGCTATCACATGACTTATGATCTATTTGCTTATATGTGTTCCAGCCATACACTAACTCCATACACTGTCCCAATATATGGACTGTCTGGACTTTAATCCTGGACTGTGTATTTCAGCTGTGATTTGTTTATCTGCATTTATTTCATATGTTACATTACACATATACAGGGAGATTAAATAAAAGTTCTTATCGTTTAAAATGGTGCTAATTTTGTTCCAACCAATCAGAACTTATTTAACATTTGAAAGCAAACATCTGATTGGTTGGGGCAAAATTAGCACCATTTTAAACGATAAGAACTTTTATTGAATTACCCTGATAGTATATGGGTAGGCTTTCTAAGACTGGGGTTTCCACTTCACAGTGGGTTAAGTGATGTTATTATAAAAATTGTGTTTTTATTGTCACAGAAGTGTCCACCACTTGGTGATTGTTTTTATAAAAGGACACTGAAGTGAAAATAATGATGCCTTTATCCTTCTTTATATTTTTAGTGCTGCCAGGAACTTGTTCCCTTTTTGCTCTAAGTGCTCTCTGTCACTAGTTCTCCTTATGTCCTGTCAAACTCATTCCTAGTTAGTATGCAGTTCACTTTTCTCTGTGCCCAGCCTCTCCCAAAATCTGATTTACAGATACAGGGGGGAGCATGTGCAGTGGAGATGCTTCTATGGTTTTTGCTGCCTGAGCTATGTTTTTTGCTACCTAAGCCAAACTTTTGAATGATTATTTCCTGGTGTGGTACAAAGCCACTGTTTTAAAGTGGGTGTGGCTTTGACGGTGGGCTTGGTTTTAGCGTGGCTAATATGTTACAATTATGAAACTCCTATCACATTGGTATTTAAAAAGTTCCTCAGACAGTCAATTAACAATAACGTTAACTACTAGAAACAGATATCACATCCCTTTCTCAAACAGCTTGTGGTGCCACTACCATATTGCTTCTTTCAGGTTTTTGTTGCTCAAATCAATTTAACTTATTTTGTAGCCCGTGCTATACATGTTTATTCAACTGTTACAATACATTAGAAATGCCATACTTTCTGTAGTATAATAGATTTTACCCAAAAGATTTGTAAGCCTGCCACCATGTCAAGGTAGACTCTTTAAAGGGCATGTCCACCCCCAAAACTATAATTTAACGCACTACTGGCCCCTCTGTGTAGTGTAATAAAATCCTTACCTTACATCCCTGCACCAAATGGCTGCCCTGCTAAGTCCAGAAAACTGGCCACCAGGAGCCTGGCAGAGTCCATATAGGACTGCCTCCTGTCTCTCCTACTTGAGAATGTTGCCATGCGCACTGCAGTCCTCCCCCCCTCCCTCTTCCTCCCTCTTCCTCCCTCCCCCTAGTGTAAAACCCTTGTGGGGTATAGTAGGTCTTCCTCCCCCAGTTCAACTGCTATAATAGTTTTTACAGAAACTGCCCCAAATTCTACTTATCTCTCTCCCCCTGGCGTTCTCCACTGCCGGCAGCCGCGTCCTTGATTAGCTGCCTCTCAGCCAATCACGGATGCGGCTTCCAGTCCAGCCCCCTGCATGCAAGCAGAGGGCTGGGACAGTATGCCAGAGGAAAGAGATAAGGTAACTAATGATCAGGGGAGTTTCTGAAAAAACTATTGTAGCAGTTGGGGCTGGGGAAGGGAGACCTACTATATCCCAAAAGTCCTAAAAAGGGGTGGACATGCCCTTTAAGCAGGGTCCTAACTAACCCAAATAGTCTAACCTTGCCTAACAAACTAAAGCTAACCTAGCTATATAAAATGATTTTAAGAACATCATATTAGTTACTAGGGAAAATATTTTATTTTCTTGACCGGTCAAGGAAAAACATTTTTTTTCACCACTGCCTGTCTGCCACCTTTCTTCTTCAGTGCAGGGGTGCCGTCTGAGACAAAAGTCTCGCTCTGCCTAATGGTAGAATTGGCCCTGTTTGTACCTTCAAACAGCCAATAACATTCACCCAGTGATTTTGTGTGATAGTGAAAGTAAAACTGCTTTGCTATGGGAAGGTAAACAGCGCTGGGAGATGTAATCACTGCTTGAATTAAATAAGCGTTTCTTTTAGCTGTAGACGTTTGAAGAGGAGTAGTTTGAGGGGGGAGCTGCTAACTGTGGAATTGGGTGTTAGCTGCAGGCGTGGAAAGAGCAACAGATAATACTTATTCCTTTTCATGGTCTTAATGCTGAATCAACTAGCCATGCAAAGATAGAGAAATAAGCTTTACTTTTATAAAATGGATATTTTCTATATATAGTCTGTCAGGGGGAGGGGCTGGGTGATTGAGAGTTCTTTGCTGACTAGATGTGCTCCACTCTCTTTAAAAAGTAAAGAGATTTAAAAAAAAGGGATAAGAAGGTCAGAGAAGGAAAAAAAAGCTGATATAAGATTGGTGATAATTAATCCTTACTACTCTGTGAATAGTTGGAAAATGGTTTAGCACAGTTTACATGTCCTTTAAAAGGTTGTTTTGCCTTATTGTGCTGTTCTTTTTTTTTTTTTTACTTTATATGCAGTGAGAGTGCCTTGAGTTAAGCCTGTTTCCCTTCTGTCCCTTATTCCCCCATCTTGTACCCTTCTATTTATTTAGCTCTATGCTTCCAGGCCTAGCACCCACGTACCTGTGTTACAGCTTGTTGCACTATGTGCTCAATCTTTCTTATAAATGTGATTTAAAAAAAAAAAGAACAACTGCAAGCTAAAAAATAATAAATGTAAATCATTGAAATGCTTAACCTCTAAAAATGGTGAAGAACCTAGAATGACAAATCATATATAGTAAATATTATGGGGGCGAATAAGAGTGATCAAGTGTAAAGCTCACGACAGGTAATCTGATATTGACCCTATTTCAGGCAATTATAAATGAATCCATAATCATCCAACAACCAGTCCCATGTGAGTCAGACAAATAACTATTCAGTCCTGTTTAACATTTTTATAGGGCACTACATGCTAATGATACAATGAAAGAAATATTAAATGTGCTTTACTTACCAGCAGGGAAAGAGACCTATGCAATGACTGCATCACATTAAGTTAAGCACATGCCTGCCAAAACAGTAGATCTGCCGTGTAGGGTTTCATGATCTGCCACTGGTTTATAGTGGTTTGCATAGGTGACAATAGGCGCAGTGATTACAGTGATTACAAATTTAAGGTTGTGGAATAGAAAGGTGACATTTTTTATGTGGATTATCATACTGCCTGCAGGTTGCTAAATAGTCCATTCATACCATCCAGTGTACTTTAGTTTGCCTTTAATGAAACTGATTAGAAACGTAAAGCAACTGAGGTTACAGTAAATGTTATTAATTCATACCTATGATATCTTGTGTTTTTCTTTCTTTGCTTGTCTCAATTGCTAGGTACAACAGACAGTCCTACAGTTACTATAGTAACAAATATGCTTATGACTGCAACGAAGTATACAGGAACTGTTTATAAAAATGTATTAACTAATATAAGAAATAAATGCCGCAATAAAAAGTATAGCAGGTATATACATAAAGAATGTATTGTGCGCAAGGCAGTATGTTAGAAAGATGGTAGGAGAAGAATCAATGGAAAACAACTGTTTTCTCGCAGCAAGGCAACAATAAGAAAATACGCTTGAACAAATCTTAGGGTTATTTACAAAACTTCTGAGAGCCCATTCATAAATAATATTTTGGGAAAAGACTATACATACCTTTGGAACAAGCTACTCAAAACAGTCAGCATTAAGTAGCTCTGAGGTCACTCGTATTTGGTCACAAAAAATGTCAGGCATCAGGAGGTCCCCCGATTTCTTTCCAGTATATGGGCAGAAAGATAATAAAACAACACAGATAAAAGAATCTCTTATATGTTGTTTTGGAAAAACATTTTTTAGAGATCCATTGAAAATAGCATACCTGTGAATTTGATGGGAGGTTAGAAATGAATACATAATAACCTATGTATTATAACCAAGTTCTCCGGGGCAGAGACCTCTTTTCTCACGTGTTAAGATCTATATTTCTTATCTATATTCATTATTTCCAAATTTTCTGGGATATTTACAGTGCTTGTTATTCCCATCTTAAATTGGCGCTAACCTATTTATGTTATGTTTATTGTCCTCAGCGCCAGTGGATAGATTCCTGTGTAAGTGGAATATAGGCCTGCAAACCCATTTATGTTCAAGGGAAAAGCAGAAGCTGCAATGACCCATTTATTTTCTTTCATTCTTTTCTTTTTTAATTGCAGCAAAAGCAAATATGGGGGAGCACACTAAAGTGGGGAATCCAAGTTTTTATTGCTTAAACAACATATACGTTTCGGGACACCCTGTCCCTTCCTCTGGCTTACTGAGATGTTGCATATGTCATTTAAGCAATAAAAACTTGGATTCACCACTTTAGTGTGCTCCCCCATATTTGCTTTTGCTAGAATTTTTTGGCCCTTGGAGTAGAGGGCAGGGGGACTGCACCTGCATATTTGTCTGGCAAGCAGCCAACAGCGGAGTGTTTTCTGAACTATATTTCGACTTTTTAATTGCAGCTTATAGCTTTTGTCAAATGTCTTCCTGACATTTTATGTCCCTTCAGCTCCCTTTATTAGTACATAGAAGTATGGCTATAAGCATTATAAAGAAGAACTAAGCTTTTCATTTTGTTCTCATTGATTTTTTTCCCCCAGTTCAACTCATAGCCCATGTTGGCTTCAAATAGCCATGCTCCCTGACCCCCCAGTATTCTCTGTCTTTATGCACGGATTCTCTAGCTAATGTTTCTCGTGAAAGATTTGCAGGTTTATTCAATAAAAGTTATTATCGTTAAAAATGGTGATAATCTTGCCCCAACCAATCAGATGTTAGCTTTCAAATGTTAAATAATATCTGATTAATTGGGGCAAAATTTGCACCATTTTAACAATAAGAATTTTTATTGAATCTCCATGCATCTGTAAACTGGGGCACGTGCCCAATTATGCCCCAGTGTAGCACTGCCACAGAGGGAGGGATCATTTCTGAGCTGTAACATGATTGGCTGTCAGCTTCCAGGAAGCCAGGCTCCAGCTTCTTATAAAGTGTACTGTGTCTATTTAGTTGGACATGCCCAGCTAAGGTGGGTTATGGGCGCTTACCTCTAGTACCCACAGGTTAATTTAATAAATCACCCAGTAGCCATAGTAGACACAGCTTTTGGTATTTTTGTGAATGTTCTTTTTCCATATGGGGGAAATGTTATTTGGAGACTTAAATTCCCCTTTAAAATAGGCTAAGGGGTGAACTGAGCTTGGAAAAATCTGGCTAGTGATATCCTAATGCTGCAGGACTGATTGGGATTTTTCCTTATGTCATATATATGGGTGTATACACAACATTTTAGTCCGTATTGCATTATTGCCAATTAGATACTAGTTTTAGATCCAGGAGGTTTTTATAGTTATTTGGGTTATTTGGTTAGAAGAACCCTAATAATACTTGTAGCTACATCTGCTACATAAGAAACACCAACTGATCCTTTATTTATCTGGAATTAAAGGAACAGTTCACATAAAAAGTGAACTATTCCTTTAAAGCAGTGATTGAAGACTGGGAGGTAAAGGACCTATTCCTTACCTTCCGTTCTTCAATCCCTTCACCAGGATCCAGGACCAAAGGTAAGTTTATAAGTTCACTGAGTAGCTTTAAAAATGGGTTCGATAAGTTTCTAAAACTAAAGAATATTGAGAATTACTGGTATTAATACATATACTTTAGATCTGGTTGATCCAGGGATACTTTCCGATTTCCATTTGGAGTCATGAAGGAATTTTTTATTTTTTTTGCCTTCCTCTGGATCAACTGTTAGGTAGGGTTAAAAAGGAGGGTGAAAAGGTTGGACTTGATGGACGTATGTCTTAATTCCACCTCAATTACTATCTTACTATGTTACATAAATCCCACATCCCATTAACGAGAAATACAGCCACCTACACACCCATACAGACCATTATCTCACCTTTCTCATACCCACCGTGCACAAGAACACAACCATTTTCGTAAAAGATATTCACATGTGTACTGATAGTTTTCATTGGTATTGTCCTTTATGCATCTTTAGGCTAGTATGGCAAACACTTTGCATAGAAAATAACAAATATATTATAACTTTAAAATTTGTGAGACATAGCTGGATGATTTTCCAATTAAATGCTCCTGTTTTGAATAACTAATTATAGTACATAACCCTTAATAGCATAAATTACTTTATTCTAGTTGCAAAATAAAAGCTGGCATTTACAAAGAAAGACTGAAAATAAATCCAGTTTTCACATAATATGCTCTCATGCTGATGTTTAACATGTTTTTCTAATAATTCATCTAATCAGTCAATGTAGTTTAGAGCTGATTATAAATTGCCTTAAAATTAATATATTACTCTTGCCTTAATACAGCAGTATCCATCATGCATCCATACATTAATAGAAACTTGGATAAATTATACTGTTATTTGTCAGCAATCAAAAACGATTTAATTTGTTCTTGTGATTTCCTGCTGTGTATTACCATAGTAGATAAAGGCCTCCTGGTGTGAAAATTGTGAATGGGAATTGCCTCAAAAAGCACTCAGAGAATCAATAGATTATAATATCTATATATTAAAACTATAGGAATGAAAGATATCTTTTAAGAAATACATTTATGTGAATTTTTCAGCATTTAAATTTAATATTTTAACAGAATATTTGATTACATTTCAAATTGCTATTAAAGGGCATGTTTACCCATAAATTAAAAAACTGGTCATATATCCGTTACCTGCCCCAAACCCCAACTGATATATTCAGCACATTATTATATGTATTACTAACCAAATATTTAAGTATAATTATTTCCTCCAATATGGCATAGTAAGCTGATTACTCCCTCCCTGCAGTTAACCTGCCTCCTCTGCACATGCTCAAGCTTATAAATGCTCTGTGAGCCAAGTGTGGAGGCAGATACCTTTCCCGTACTGGAAAAAAACAACTTGTGATTAAATATCTGGTTACAAATGCATGTAAAAGTGATTGTGGGGGTTTTGATATGCTAATTGGGACTTTCCAGGGAACATAATTGCCAAAAGATTCTTTTACAAGTCATTCTGAACTGAGAAAGCCAGTCAGATGACTAGCAAAACTAGTCTTCAAGAACTAAACTTCAAGTCCAGTTGATCTAACTGAATACAACGCATGTAAAAGTGGTAAAAATAGCAGTTGGGGTTATGAGCAGATAACCAACACCGGTCACCAGTTTTTTTGTTTTTTTTAAAGGGTAAACATACCAATTAAATGTAACATTTTTGTGATTTTCAAATGAAAAATTGTATATAGGTAAACCCCTCCCTAAACTACAAAACTGCAATAGTTAGAAAGATAGCAGATTAATCTGAACTGCTGCACATGTCATAGTAACATAGTAATTGAGATTATATAAAGACATACGTCCATCAAGACCAACCTTTTCACCCTCCCTTTTAACCATACCTAACAGTTGATACATAAGAAGGCAAAAAAAAAAAAAACAGCTAAAAAATGGAGGGGGTGGGGAATTAATACCTGTAATTCTCAATATTATTTAGTTTTAGAAACTTATTTAGCCCACTTTTAAAGCTATTCAGTGAAGTTACCATTACCACATCTGCTGGAAGACAGTTCCAGAGTTTCACCGTTCTCACTGTAAAGAAACCTTTCCTAACCTGAAGATGAAACTTCTTTTCTTCCAATTTTAAAGGAAGTCCACGTGTCCTCTGATATGAACGATTAGTAAACAATGCACAAGAGAGTTTACTGTATGGCCCATTAATATATTTGTATAAAGTTATTATATACCCATGCAAACATTACTTCTCTAATGTAAACAGCCCTAACTTGTCTAATCAAGCCTCTCCATTCCCTTTATTATTTTAGTTGCCCTTCTCTGAACTGCTTCCATTTCCAAGATGTCCCTTTTGTATATGGGATTCATTAACACAAAGTTATTTTTAGTGTAGGTAGCACCAGGAATGTTAAACTCCAAATGCATCACCTTACATATATCAACATTAAAACACATCTGCCATTCTGCTGTCCAATTTGATAATCTATTTAGGTCAGGTTGCAGCAATTGCACATCATTTTAAGTTTCCAAAGCTCTACATAGTTTAGTGTCATGAGCAAAGAGACCTTGCTCTCAATTCCTCCATCTAAGTCATTTATAAACAGGTTAAAAAGAAGTGGCCCCAGTACGGAACGCTGAGGCACTCCACTTTAGCCCACATAGATGTAGCTCCATTGACCACCACTCTCTGTTTGCCATCCAATAACCAATTCTTTATCCGTGTACAAATGATTTTTCAAGGCCAACATGCCTCGGTTTATACATTAGTCGCCTATGTGGAATATTATCAAAAGCTTTAGCAAAATCCAAGTATACTACACCTGCTGCTATGCCTGAATCTAAATTCTTATTCACTTCTTCGTAAAAAACAAGTAAATTTGTCTGGCACAATTTGACTATTTCTCATAAATCCATGTTAACTACTACTAATAAGATCAGTTCTGAAGATTAAGTCGAGGATATCATCCTGTAACAAAGTTTCCAGCAAGTTCCCTACCACTGATGTTAAGCTTACAGGTCTATAGTTACCAGGTTGGTAACGACTACATTTTATGGATATTGGTATTACATTGGCTTTTTTTCCAATCCAGTGGCACATCACCATACAAAAAGTGAATCTGAAAAGATAAGAAACAGTGGTCTACATAAAACTGGACTAAGCTCTTGAAGATGTATTTCATCCGGTCCTGGGGCTTTATTGATACTAGTAATACAAAATGAAAAATGTTTTGCGCAGCTACCCTCTCTGTTTCATATAGTATAGGCACTGGGGATCAATATAAATATACAAAAAAGATAAAGAGAGATAGTATCCCCCTATATAGTTCAAATACCAATAGTATACTGTATGTACTATTAGTCGATCCAAGTATAAGTCGAGGTATCCATTTTTACCTGAAAAATGAGTAATCCTGATTGACTCGAGTATAAGTCGAGCGTAGAAATTATGACCACTACTGCTACTGTCTACTGATTCTGTATTGTTTTGAGGCTTGAGTTGCCCTTTAAATAGACATCAAAATTCCCATACAGTTGTCCCATACAGTAATAGCCAAATCCAGTATGGCTCTTACTGTATGGGACTACTGTATGGGAATTCTGCTGTCCATTTAAAGGGCAACTAAAGCCTCAAAATAATACAGAATCAGAAGGAAATCTTTTCAACAATAGATACCATTCTCCTGAATTTGGATTGTTTTATCGCATTAATTACCCATTAAATGGAAAGGAATCCCACAAACTAACCCTCAATTCCTTGCCTCTCCAGATGTTTGAAAACTACAACCCCCAGCGTGCTTTAGTTGCTGGGAGTTGTAGTTTCCAAACATCTTCAGTGGCAAGCAATGCATCTGAAAGCCCTGAGCACTTGGTGCTCTCTTAGTCTATAAAGGTTAGAGTCCCTAATTAGATTCCCTATTCCTAGTGGCACAACTGGGATGCATATAAAACAATCATTAAATAGTATCTCCTGGTATACTTATTATACACTAACAGTTAATTTTCAGAACCAATTTGTCGGGACACAAGTAAATCCTTAACAAACATGGCAGCCGCCAGGACTTTAAGTGCTAGGAAATTGTGCTGGGGGCTAAAACTCATATGTTTACAGGGGCTTTATTCCCTTCTTCAAACACCTAAAGAAGGTGATTATGCTCCCCAAGCACTGTGACAAGAGTCAGCATAAATTATAATATGAATCATTTATGTGCTTCCAACACATTTATTGAATAATAATTTGTACTCTGGCCCAATACTTTCACTTTTGGTGGAAACTGAGCAGCTTTTAACTAAAGGGATAATTCTGTCTTCTACAGAACATTGTTTGGAATGTTAGTCATTAGTTATGAGTTGTAGTTAAGGTTGTTAAGTTGGCTGGCTACCACTTAAAGATCTCACTCCAGCTCTTAAAGCAAATATTTTTTTTTCTTTTCTTGCACCTTCTAGTTTGTAAAAGTGCCTAGAGATGCACTTTTTAGAGAACCCTATATGGCAAATGGATGGGCCTTAATGGGTGTTGAGGGTAACCAAAATGACCTAAACTAGACACAATGTGTTGCTGTTTTAAATTTTTTTACATTTTTACTTTCTTATTATTATGCTGGAATTTGTAGGACTTTTTGTTTTGTTTTGTTGGGATTACATTTTCTGGCATTTAATGTAAATTTTGGAATTCTTGTATACTATTTTAGCAACATAGGGGTTCTTCACTTTCTGCAATGTTTAACTAGTTTTTGAATCATTTTCTAATGCCATAGTTCTTCCATAATGCGTATGCAGTAAAATGCTTTATTTCACACAATCTTGCCTATAAAATAAAAGCTGATTCTCTAAATTGAAATAATGCCAGGACGCTTAAGAGTTGCATATCACTGCTTTATACATTGACCTTGAAATAATGAAGGGTCAAATCCAGTGATCATCTATCTCCATAATTTCTCTCACAATTGGCAAATGCAATTTAAATCCTGCCAAGAACTAAAATTGATCTCATTCACAGAGAAAAAAAATACTTATTTATTAAAGGTTTTCTTTCCATTGAGATAACAACGAATTTTACACATTATGAAGTAATAAAATGTATCAGTTCCATAAACGCACATTCAGATTCTATACAAGTAATAATAAAACAAAACAATGTATGCAGAGCATTTAAATAAACACATTCTGAATTAATACATTGCTAGCTATGCCTGGCATTTTAACACTTGCAAAAGGGCTAAATCTGTGTAAATCATAAAAATTTAAAATACTTTTCCACTTGGTGAAATTACAATGGAGAATCCTTGTCCAATGGTTACCAAAGTTAATTAGCATATGAATCCTTACTGATTTTATTTTTTACAAAATTCTCAAAGTATTTCACTGTATTTATCTGACTATTTTAATAAACTGCCAGGTGGACATATACTTCACAGGTAGGTAGTATAGCATATTCCTACAGCACCTCCCTGTTAACAATAAAACACACCCAAAGATAGGAGGCACGTTGTGACAGCAAGCATGGCACTGACAGCTAATTTTAACCCTGGATTCGGTGTGTTTTAGTGTTCACATTGAGGTACAGTAGCAATAAGCTATCCTACCACCCTGGAAAATATAGATACTCCTGGCAGCAAATGAAAATAGTCAGAAAAATATTAATTAAAATTTGTTCATTAAAATTCAGTAGGGGATGTACAAAGCTCCACATTTGAGGTGTCTATATGTCTATATTCTTAACTTTAAACCACTACCTACCACTTAAACACTACCTACCACTTAACCACCATCTACCACTTAGTCACCTCCTACCACTTAACCACTATCTACCACTTAACCACTACCTATCTCTTAATCCCCTCCTACCACTTAATCCCCTCCTACCACTTAACCACTACCTACCACTTAACCACTACCTGCCACTTAACCACTACCTATCACTTAATCACCTTCTACCACTTAACCACTACCTACCACTTAATCACCTCCTACAACTTAACCACTACCTACCACTTTATCACCTCCTACCATGTGGCTGAATTATGATGTAAAGTGGCAAATGGAAAGGAAGAAAAAGGCATTTAAAACCTCAGAGGGAGCGGAAAGGGCCTTTAGGGATTATAAAAATTGTAACAAGGAGTGTAAGAAAGCAATCAAACTAGCTAAAATTAATAATGAAGTTAGGATAGCTGAACAAAGCATCACTTTGCCTAATTTTTTTTAAAGAATATTAATAGTAAGAAGATGAGGCCTGAGAATGTGGCACAATATATTAATGGGGATAAGTTAGTTATGGAGGATGGCGATAAAGCAAATGTCTTGAATCATTTTTTCCCCTCTGTATACACTATAGAAGATCCAAGTACAGATATCATAGAGTATAGTAGCAATAATGGTATAAAAGATTCAAGTGCACTTTGGTTAGCCGAGGATATGGTACAGAAAGAACTAAATCAAGTTAATATTAATAAATCTCCTGGACCGGATAAAATACATCCTCGGATACTTAGGGAGCTAAGTTCAGTTTTATCTAGGCCATTGTTTCTTATTTTTGCAGATTCCCTCATGTCCGGAGGTGTGCCTCTGGATTGGAAAAAGGCTGATGTTATTCCAATATTCAAAAAGGGTAGTTGTTCACAGCTGGGTAATTACAGGATTGTAAGTTTAACGTCAGTGGTGGGGAAGATACTGGAAAGTTAAATAAGGGAACAATGTTCTAGAGTATCTTTCAAGGACTGACATTATAAGTAGTAACCAGAATGGATTTAGGAGGAATAGATATTGTCAAACTAACTTGCTTGGCTTTTATGAGGAAGTAAGTAGAAATTTAGACACTGGTATAGCAGTAGATGTAGTTTACTTTTTTGCAAAGGCTTTTGATACAGTCCCCCATAGGCGACTAATGTATAAGCTAAGGTCTGTTGGTCTGAGGAGTCACATTTGTACATGGATAGAAAATTGGTTAATAAATAGGATGCAGAGAGTAGTTGTTAATGGGTCTTCATCATTATGGACTAAAGTGCTAAGTGGGGTGCCACAGGGTTCTGTGTTGGGGCCGCTTCTATTTAATCTATGTATTAATGATTTGGAAGTGGGTATTGTCAGCAAGGTTTCTGTGTTTGCTGATGTCACAAGACTTTGTCGACCATTAAAAACTTCATAGGATGTGCAATCGTTGCAGGGGGATCTAGATAGATTGTCACATTGGGCTGCTAAGTGGCAGATGAGATTCAATGTTCATAAATGTAAGGTGATGCATTTTGGACTTAAAAATACTTGTGCTGCTTATTCTATAAATGGCTCTGTGTTAAGTGAATCCCTGTTGGAAAGGGATCTTGGTGGATAACAAACTTAAAGGAAGCAAGCGGTGCCGGCGGCAACAGCCAGAGCCAGCATGGTATTGTCTTGTATAAAGAGAGGTATGGATTCAAGGGAGGAAAATGTTATTCTCCCTCTTTACAAAGCATTGGTAAGGCCTCATTTGGAATATGCAGTGCAATTTTGGAATCCTGTGTACAAAAAGGACATCATTGAAATGGAAAGGGTTAAGAGAAG
Source organism: Hymenochirus boettgeri (assembly GCA_019447015.1). Lineage (NCBI taxonomy): Eukaryota > Metazoa > Chordata > Amphibia > Anura > Pipidae > Hymenochirus > Hymenochirus boettgeri. The sequence goes on along the minus strand of CM033476.1, from coordinate 62,504,283 downwards.
TGCAACTAAATTAATAAGGGGATTGGGGGAGCTTGGATATGAAGCGAGACTGGAAAAGTTACAATTATGTACACTGGAGAAAAGGCACTTGCGTGGGGATATGATTACTGTGTATAAATACATACAATAAACTATCTGGGGCATTGCATTGTTCACCAATTGAACATGTCAGAGGACACGCGGGCATCCCTTAAGACTTGAATAAAAAAGGTGTTCGCTTCAAGTTCGGAAAGGGTTTTTCACTGTGAGAACGGTAAAGCTATGGAACGTTGTTATGGCAGGTTCATTGGTCAGTTTCAAGAAAAAGCTGGATGAGTTTCTGCAAACAAGGAATGTTGCAAATTACTGGTATTGATTCAAAAAGTAGAGTTGATCCAGGGAAATTTCCGATTGCCACTAGGAGTCAGGAAGGAATTTATTTTGCCTTCCTCTGGATCAACAGTTAGGCAGGAAATGAGGATATTGCTAGATGGGTTGGACTGGATGGACATACGTCTTTATTCAACCTCAAATACTATACTATACCACTTAACCACTACCTACCACTTAATCACCTCCTACCACTTAACCACTACCTACCACTTAATCACCCCCTACCACTTCCTTTAGTTTGATTTACAAAATTTCAAAAACATACCTAAAAACAAAATAAATTATAAAATAATCTTGCAAAGTGAAGTATTTAGTCAAAGGAGCTGGCAAATATTTTGACATTAACCACTTTTTAAAAAAAATTATTATTCCCATAATAGTTGAAATTGGGCACATGCTATGAATAAAATATATCTTTATACATTTCCATTTAGAATTAACTCATTAAATTATACAGAGCCCAAAGCTTCCTTGGACTTACCTGCTGCTATACTTGAGTGGTTACTTGATTGTATATAGTGTACATATATGAATATACTGTTATCCAACTTTCTAATGCTAAAAGCATGAAGTTATAATATTAAAAGTGTAGACGCATAATAATTTAATCATTTCTTTAAAATTAAAGCATGAATAACTTGTGATTAAATACCTTTTATTTATATACTTTGACTGGGGAAATATTAGGTTCAGGAGGTTTAATAATAACAAGCTTTTAAATCTGACAGGGTCCTTTTGAAGTTAAATGGCAACGTGTTTTTATTGCTTTGCATTTTTTAATAGATGTGGGCATTGTTATATGGACCCTGATGTTCTTCAGCAGTGCTACATATTGTTATAGTATATTAAAAAATATGATGATAAAAAGATGAAAAGAAAGCCACATATGCTTTATAAAGATTAATAGATGACTTGGTCATGACTGGGTTAATAATTTTTAGCTATTCTCAGTTTGACCCCGTTAAATGGCTAAATATATGTGTTCCTGAAAATGTAAAATATTGTTAATGAAGAAGTTCACATTTTAACACCTGATAACAATAGGACGGTTAGGTAAATGTAGAAACTGTGAGTAGACTGTGAAGCCAGAAAAGATATTTTATACCACACCACTGGTGTGAACATGATGCATAAGACTTTTGCACTTTTAGGACTAATTACAAAATATTATTTATTTGGCATACTGTATTTGAGGTTTACTTTACTTATTCAGATCTAGATTTTTCATTTACTTTTCTAATTATTTGTTGTGTAGTTGTCTAGCCTATTGAAATACAAAGTGTTGTGCACTTCAAGTTTGGTGCTTTGGTGCATTTTCAAAGGTTAATGTGTTATGTTTATGTAGTCCTTTGACCTCATGCTTTGTGACCTGTTGTCTTAAGTATGTGTTTGTTTGCTTTACTGCACCCTTGAACTCTTCTTTTGCTACAGTACATGACTATTGTTTAATTTGTTTTACTTCAGATCTTTCAGATACTTCAATGGTAGGGTTAGGGGTGTGAATTGTAAAAGTTCACTAAAGTAGTAAATTTTTATACATTTTATACTACTTTAACCAGGGGGTTATCTAAGTTTATTTTAGTTTATTTATTTTTTTGCTCTTCACGTGTCTTTGTTTATTTTCTCTGGGTTCTCCAGTTTTGTCCTGCAGTCCAATACACACTGGTAGGTTAATTGTCTTTCAATTAAATTGACCTTAATGTATGTATGAGTGTGCCTCCAAAGAGGCAGAGACTGACAAGAATACAAATATGCTTTGTAAAACATTGAATGTGTTGGAACTAAACAAAGAGAAACATCTTTGTTAGAGATGGCCGAATTCCGAAAGTTTGTTCCGTTTTAAAACTTTCAAACTGTATGGAAAGTTCAAAATTTCGAAAACGGACCCATTACTCAAATAGGGAGTCAAATAGTTCAAAAAGTTCTAATGAAATACAATTAAAATATCAATGGTAACTTAATTATCCCCTAAACGATTTGAACATTCGATAATTATCTCATAAAAGATTTGAATATTTGATCAATTTTTGAATTAAATTATCGAAAGTTCTAAAGTCCGAGAAATCCGTGTTTTTTATATTTATACCAAATATCAATATTCGTGTTCATATTAATCTTCAAACAAGTTATTCTGTTGAATTTTTTTATAGACTTTTTTTAAATGTGACAATTTTATTAATGCAATCCATTCACATTGCTAAATTTTCTCAAAGGGCAGGAGATGGTTATAACAAAATGACACAATTTAAAGTTGGAGTGAAAGGTTAAGGAATTAGTGATCTCCACACTATAGATATTTTTAATATAGTTTTAACAGAATACAGGAAAGTGTTACTATGCAAATGAAATATGTACATTTTTATTTTATTGTTCTTATTTTTTTTTTTTTTTTATCAAATATCTGTGGCTTGAAACTCTGTATTTCTCTTACAATCTCCGTCCCATAGACCTTACAGGGAGATTCAATAAAAGTTCTTATCGTTAAAAATGATATCGGCAAAATTAGCACCATTTTTAACGATAAGAACTTTTATTAAATAACTGTTTGTGTCTTCCATTATATAGAGAATTGACAGGTATCTTTTGTATCCTTACTTGCATTTTAGAGGGAAACTGTTAAATGTGCCTTTAATTAGTTTTTTTGTTAATTAACTTTTCCTTTTTATTTATTACATTTTTAAGTTAATGGTTCGCATACAGCATGACCCAATAATATGTATCTAATGGTTCTCTAATCAAATGACCCTGCTAAACCATACAGTGATTCTAAGAGGCTTTGTAAATCCCTTTGATACAAATAGTGTGTTTTAATCAGAGCCATTTTGTAGTATATTGTGCATAATCTTGCTTATATAACCTGTTCTTATAAATAGAGCTGTTTGAAATGTTAAAAACAAACCCATAGAAGTCAATGAGAGAGAAAAAATATCTGAAAGTTCCGATCAAATTTAAGGCATAAATAGCAAAAGTAAATTAATGTAAATGGTTTAAGTATGTGGGAAATTGTCAGGGGAACACATAAATAAAACTAAAACTTGTTTTTAAATTAACTTTCTTCACAAGTTTCCACATTATCAGACAGATTTAATAAAAGTTCTTATCCTTAAAAATGGTGCTAATTTTGCCCCAACCAATCAGATGTTAGCTTTCAAATTTTAAATAAGATTTGATTGGTTGGGGCAAAATTAGCACCATTTTTAATGATAAGAACTTTTATTGAATCGCCCTGTATATTTTTTAGGGTTATTGAAATTGACTTCCGATATCATGAATTGGTTACCAATATCATGAATTTGAAGGCTATCAAAATCGACTTGAATATTCCAGAGTCACTGAAATCTAAATTCTGAATATAAAGGATTACCAAAGTGGAAATAACATTATATAGCTTGTCTTGTGAATAGAGATGGACGGACTTTCGAAAGTCTATATGGAAAGTTCGAAAACGGACCCATTAAAGTCAATGGGAGTCAAATAGTTCAAAAAGTTTGAATGAAATACAATTAAAATATCAATGGTAACTTAATGTAAATAGCTGTGGGGCCTGGGAGATGGTCTGGGGAACATGTTTGAATATCCAGGACTTTCAGAAAATTGATTTTATTCTCACATGCGCTACTTTCGAGCTCTCGCGTTCGAACATTTGATAATTATCCCATGAATGACTCGCGGATTCGAGAATTAGACATTTTACTTGCGGATTTGAGAATTTGATATTTACTCACATATAGGTATAATGGACATTTAACTCGCGGATTCAATATTCGATATTTAGTCACATATAGGTATAATAGACATTTTACTTGCGGATTCGAGAATTCGATATTTACTCGCGTATTGGTATAACCGACATTTTAATCGCGGATTTGAGAATTCGGTATTTACTCACGTGTTGGTATAATAGACATTTTACTCGCATATTCGCATGCCTTGAACGTTCGAACAATCAATAATTGAAGAAAGCCCGGAAAATATCGAAAATCCGGGTCCAGAATAGTTCGAGAAGTCCTAGTCCGTTCGAATTCGGGTTCAAGTTTGAGTTCTAGTCATCTCTACTTGTGAACTGTAATACTGTAAATAATGCCTGATGAAGTTGCTATGTCAACGAAATGGTAGCATGTGATTCACACTATTAACATAAATTAACTCGGCCCCTTAGAGAAAGCCCATGTGTAAGGACCCTCCCCCATGTTCCACCAGTATGAAGACGTAATCAGAGTGACATGGACCAGGTGTGTGTGTGGTTTGGAGGAAGATCAGGAACTTCTGTGGCTGCCGCCGCTTAGACCTGAGTGGAGAGTATCAGCCAGTGCTGCAGTTTAAACCAGAGAGGTGGATAACGAAAGAAGTAAGAAAATCATGACGAAAGACTACACTCATGTGTCGTCCTTTTCCTCTTTGAGCTTACACCTGCCTGTCCCATAAACATGATGCTTCTGTTTGCTCTTTGCCAGTAAGTCAAGAAGACTTTTTTGCACATGTGTGATTTCAACCCCTAAAAAAATCTATACTAATCGCAGAACTTGCTGGGAGGTGCGGCGTGCAATATGCACAGCTCTTGGCAATGTAGTTCTCAATAATTTGAAGGTAAATTTTGGAGGGTAGGCACCTCTAGTAACAACATAACACAGTTACAGGAGGTGAGGTAATGACAGTGATATTTGCACAGCTCTGTACAATCCAAATAAAACTATGGCAAACATCTGCTTTTTAGGGTTGCCTCACTCCATCCTACAAACCATCTCTTTAAAAATGGGGGAAAAGAACAACCTATATCCAAAAAAATCTGATGAGTTTTAAAGCTATTTTAGTAGGTTAAAAAAATCTAAAAAATAAAGAACTATACTTTGAAATGTATTCTTTATTTAAAAAAATACAAAAGGCACAGTTTACAGTATATTTAACAAACTATCCAAAACTTTTGCTACATTATGTATTCCTTTTCTACTAGTGATAACCTCTTAAGATATATAAAACAGTATGTGAATGTTAAACCTGGTTTACTAATCCAGAGATATTTCGAACAGGTTAATGTATTTGGATTCCACCCCACCCTTAACCAGTGGATTCCCAGTAAAAACAGGCCTTTACAACATTTTGTTGTTACCAGCAGCCAGGGAACCAAACCCAGCTCTTTGCATAGAACAAGCCTTCTGGTTTTACCTCAAGTGTAAATGAAAAACCTTGAGAGAATAAAGTGGTCATTCATAATTTTTACTGTGGGTATGTGACAGTATGTACTTTCTAACATTCTCCTTTAATTAAGTACACTGTTGAAATAAGCATTGCATAGAGCTGTGTTCACTTCATTATCTTCCACTTCCTACCCTTCAACATTCCCCTTTAAATAGGCACAGTATTGAGAAAAAAATTAACTACATGCACGGTCACTACAAGTAGGATCACTCTGCTTGCAGCTCTACACTATGTTGTTTCTATAATTGTACCTATTAAAGGGGTAATGTTGGAGTGTATACAATTTGCAGCTATGCACAGTGTTTTTTTCTATAAAGTTTACCAATTAAAGGAGTTATGTTGGAAAATATGCATACATATTGTAAAAAATGGATGCAGCAAGAGGGCTGCCTGTAGGAAATTTTGCATAAACAAAGACAATGCTGCGCTTATGCAGTGATTGCATAAATATATAACACAGGGCTGTACTGATTGCAAAGAGATTTCATTTAAACAACATCAATTCTAACTTACCCAAACTACATAGGTCTTAAAAGGTTTTAATAGGTGTCTCTACATTTCCTTAGGAGCTGTTTATTTTATTATGCTGCAATATGTTGTTCCAATAAGTATACTGTATGTTAGAGCGCATAAATTGTACATTTCCCCTTATCCCTTAAAACCAAAAAAAAAAATAAAAAATAGCGAAGGATACTTTATTCACTGCCTGTAACTCAGTTAGTAAAAATAATCCTGGAAAAGTGCAAGCATATAATTATAAAGGGGTTTACAACCAGATCAGCAATGCACACCCTTGCTTTATATACAAAACTGCTCAAAAGTAAAAAGGGTTAATAGGTGATTGCTTCATATATATATATATATGCAACGGATGAATACTCTGCACCACTCTGCATGAACAGTCTTCCAAATGAGCTAATTAGAGATGGTCGAACTATATAAAGTTTGGTCCGTTTTCGAACTTTCAAACTTCAGAGAAAGTTCGAAAGTTCGAATTCTGACCCATTCAAGTCTATGGGGGAGAGAGAGTTCGAAAAGTCTGAGTGAATTACAGTAAAACTAACTGTGGTAACTTACTGTAAATGGCTGTGGCACCTGGGAAATGGTCTGGGGAACACGTCACTGTCACCAAAACTTCTTAAAACAAGTCAGGCGGGCAATTGTCAGGATTATCAAGGGATGGATAGTGTAGTTGGTAAAGGAACCGCCTTTGACATGGGAGACCAGGGTTCGAATCAAGGCTAGGGCAGCTATCCAAATGTTTGGATTATTATAATACCCTAGATATATAATAACCATATAATAACCTAGTAATATTGTAACCATATAATATTGTATTACTTATTATTTATTTTTTATAAATAATATATGGTTATTATGTTACTAGGGTATTATATGGTTATTATATTACTAGGTTATTATATGGTTATTATATTACTAGGGTATTATAATACCATATAATAACCTAGTAATATTATAACCATATAATATTATATTACTTATTATTTATTTTTAAAAATAATATTATATGGTTATTATATTACTAGGTTATTATATGGTTATTATATCACTAGGGTATTAGAATAATAGCTGCCCCTAGCCAGGATTCAAACCCAGGTCTCCCACGTCAAAGGCGGTGCCTTTAACCAGTACACTATCCAGCCACTAAATTACATGTATAATATACCATATAATAACCTAGTCATATAATAACCATATAATAATCTAGTCATATAATAACCATAATATGACTAGGTTATTATATGGTTATTATAACCATATAATAACCATATAATAAACTAGTCATATATTAACCATATAATTACCAGGTTATAATAACCATATAATAACCTAGTCATATAATAACCATATAATAACCTGGTTGACCAGGACTTTCAAAAACTCATTCGCGCTATTTTCGAGCTCGTTTGCGCCTAGATATCATGGACATTTTACTTGCGGATTCGATGCTCGCGTATAGGTTTTAATGGACCCTTTACTCTCGGATTCGATGCTTGCGTATAGGTATAATAGGCATTTTACTCGCATATTTGAACGGTCGAACATTCGACATTTATCGAAAGTCCGAAAATACCGAAAATCCGGGTCCAGGATAGTTCGAGAAGTCCGAATTCGTTCGAATTCGAATAGTTCGGCTTGAACTCGGCTTAGCATGCAGATGGATGGCAATACAATCACAAGGAACCTAGTTAGCACATCTAGAAGGAGTTTTGCATCTGGGACCACCAGGAAGTGGTAACACTAGAAAGCAGCAGTGACATCTCAGATTTACAAAAATATCATAATACTCAATTCTTTGCAGATGAGCTTCTTTGTTCCCATTGGTTGCATTGTGGACTGCCTACAAAATCAGGAAGAGGACTGGAGTATTACAGCTTATTACGAGGGGAGATAACAAATTGTCCTTTAATGTGGTTAAACTCATAGTAAAATGATTGTCAGTCTTTGGTCTCTGCAAAATTAAGCAATAAACCAGAATTGAATATAACTTTTGGTTTATCCATTATAAACAAAGCTATTATCCTTTTACTGTATCCTTGGATTGTGTCCTTTTTACATTGTTATTGTATTCTAGTACATTCGAATCTGGGTTATATTAAATAAGAGTAGAAGTTCCATTTGCTAGATTAGTATAAGTTTTAATTAATATATCTATTTATTCACACATTGCACTTTATATTTGCACTTTATATATATTTGCAGATTGATATTATAAAAAGCACATATGTAGCATTATAACTATATGGTAACAAACAGATAGATTTTATCAATTTTAGCAACTTTATCAATATTTAATGGTCACATATAGATTCATTATATTAATATTGTGTTTGTTTTTTATAATATTGGTATATCTGCAATGTTAACACTTGAATGCACTTTAATCAATTAGGGGTGTGTGTCTTGTATTACATGATGTTGTATAAATTTGAGCAAGTATTCACTGTTTGTTATCCTGATTAAGACGACCTACTTGTCGTCGAAACTTGATAATGAATTGTTATATGGATCCAGTGTGCCCGGATTTACCTAAATATAAGTGAAACTGTTTAGTGTAACGAATGGAGTTACGCAACCTGGTGGCACCTTTTTGAAAGAAATGGATGAGTGCAGAAACCTACACTATATAATATAATTTACAAACTCTAAATTCCTAAAAAAAAATCTAAATTATTTTTGAAAAGTCTTTTTTTGCCAAAAGGATTTTATTTTTGTAATCACTACTTTTTTTCAGTTTATTATTTAATTTTAAAGGGTATCTCCATCCTCTATATTATTTAAAAAAAAAAAATTATAAAATGTAAGGCATCCACTCCCACCCTCAAACGTTATATTAGAGTTCTAAAAAATGAACCCGAACTGTACTTACAGCCCCTTGCCTCCAGGCTCCCTGCTTGCCATAACTAGCAATCAGGGGCTGGACTGGCAGCTGTGGCTGTGATTGGCTGAGAAGCAGCCAATCACAGTCGCGGCTGTGGGCAATAGAGAAAGCCATGGAAGTGAAGGGCTGTAAATACAGTTCGGATTCTTTTTTAGAAATCTAATATAGCGGTTGGAAGTAATAACAATATAAGTAAACCTATCAAAAATAGGCACCTAAAACAAAGTTCAAACTAGAGATGAATGAAACTGCAGAGTTTCATTCCAAAAGCAGTTTTGTGGACGTTTTTAATTTTTCAGACATTTTCGATTTTCAAAATGAAATTTTCTGAGTTTTAAATACTAGTTTTGGATTTCTGGATAAAAAGTTCAGAGTTTTAAAAATTTTACAAAATCTGTCGGATCAGCAGATTTTTTGAAACTGGCAAATCCAAATTGAAACCAGGATTCATCACTTGTGTCATCTAACCTACAGTATGTTAGGTCTTTTGCATGGTAGTTCGAGACCCTTTTAAAAACATACAAAAAACATGCAAATGTTACTCCATACAAATGAATACTGCACTGAAAGGCCATGCTGTTCATAGGTTTCATACTTACAGTATAAACCTCTAGAAAACAAAAATCCTATAAACATGGTAATATTGTACATACCGTAATTGATGGAACTAATTTGATCAAATCATATTAAATAAGTGAATGTTTACCTGACGAAAACATGTTTCATGTTTGGTAACAATGCATTTTTCTTATTGTAAGCAAGGCAGCTTATCTCAAATGGAAATGGAGTTCTAGTTTTATTGATTTGAAATGATAAACTCTACTTTTCCTTTTGGAAAGAATTTTAAATTGTAATACTTTTCTAGGGTGCTTATTTCTAAACCAAATCACGTATGCCTAGTATGTAGACAGGCTATAAATATTTATCCCTTTTTCCATAAATGACACAAAAGAGTACATCTTTAACAACTTGATATTTAGATAAACATGTACAATGAAGTAAACGACTTTGAAAATCAGCAAAGTCACTGTTCAGATCAATAATATACCAGGAATACATTTTAATGAATAAATATTAGCTGGAAAGTTCCAAAACAACATTGAAACATATAAAAAGCACTGGCCCTTAAATAGAACAAAACACTTACTTAGTGTACCGAAGAGCTCTGTCTATGCTTAAAACTCTAAATATAAAGTACACAATGGAAAATAAACAGCAATTAATGATACTCAGCAGTGCAATCCTGCAAACAATGTGTATTATAATAAGAGCATTTTAGATTGTAGATTCTGAGAGTGTGCATTAGAAAATAAATAAATAAAATTAAAAAAAAGTTAATGTAAGCCTGACATTGTTACATGCAAGCGATGTGTACTCAACAATGCACAGAAAATCACTAAGGGAATACAACATTCAAATATAAAAAAGCAAACCATAACAAATAATGGACTCAAGTTCTTCAACAGCCTCATAACAAAAGTTCATATTGTTGTTACATATCTTGTATTATGGTTAGTCTATAAAACATTGTTACAATAAATACATTAGTTCTTTGTATGTTGAGCTGTTTATTTAATGTTTATAAATACCAATGCCCTAGTTCCACAGTATGTGCATAGAAAGTTTTGCATTCATAAATATATAAATATAAAATTAAATTATTTGAACGTAGTTTAAAAAAAAAATAGAAAATAGGGTAGCAATTAATGTTGCCATTCAGATTTGAGTCAGTCTTGTTTGACCTGAAGATCCTTCAAAAACATAAAACCCTGTGATCATTTTACTAGAATAGACACTAGAGATGGGTGAACTCACGAAAAATCCATTCTGCTTGCAGATTTGTGGATTTTTGAAAAAAATTAGAAAATTCAAAAATCTGCAAGTGCACCCATTGTCAATGAGAGTTTAAAAAAATCCAAAGGTTTCTCATAAAATTAAGATAGAAATAGCAATGGTAACTTACTGTAAATGGATCAATTCCCAAAATATTAAAATAAAAAAACAACAACACTTTTCAGTGCTGGAAACTTTATGCACTTCCAGTTTTGGCATTCTGTGTAGTATCTTTGATATTTCAAAAATAGTTCAGTGGTTCGGAAAAATTGGAAAAAGTCAGAAATTCCCAATGTCTAAGTTTTGGCATCTGTCAAATCTACTTCAGAACCCGGGTTTGGATATGGGTCCATGTCTAGTAGACACATTTTCTTATATTCTTTACAGGCTATTTTAATTGGTAAAAGATATTTAACACACATTTATTACATGACCGAAACATGTTAACATTTCTGTAGAGAGGAATGTTGTGTCCTTATTAGATTAGTGTCATCTGTTTTGGGTTATACTAACTAGAAGCAAAACCCACACTGCCCAATGTACTATCAGGTTAGCATGGATTTTGCACTGATTTTGCACTGGCCGCTTAGCCCCTGTAGTAAAGGCTGTAAGTTTTTTGGTTCTGCATCGCTCGTTAAAGCCACAATCTGTATGTGCAAAAGGAACTACTATGAATCAAGTAGATTTCTAAGAAAAAAATAAAGAAATAAAAAGAACAAAACAAAACTCCCAGAACTGATGGCTGGAGGGTTTCAATCACTCTACTAAACTGTACTTTATAATACAGACACTGAGTCCCAGGAGACGGTGCTGACAACGTATTATTAAATGTGTTCACTGTAAAGCAGTAACTAGTAAGAGTAACTAGTATCTGAGCAATGAAAGAAAACACTGGTTGCTCATAGTGCAGAGAAATGGTCCACAAAAGGACAGAGAATGCAGAATCAGACATTTTAATAAATAAACTCTTCTGTGCAGCATAATGTTTGGTGTGATCATGTTTTAGAGGAATGATTCCCATTTTTCTTGACACTTTCAGCCATAATAATAGTAATTAAACACTTCTTATTTTTAAGTTTTCAGTTTTTGTTAAGGAATATGTGTTCAAACACATACTGAAAGATATGTCCAAATGTAAAAGACATGGAACATTTATGTTTAATGGACAAGAAACTGCTCATTCAAAACAGACACAGCTCAGCACCTTTATTTAAACCTATATGAAAGCTAAAAGTATTCATAATGTTTGATAACAGAAATATTTATGTGGAAGAAGAAAAATAGAAACTATTGGTCCTAATAGTCACAATTTTAACTAGAAAGGGAAAGTTTAAATATAAACTTTGAATTTGGCTAGAAAGGCTTTGAAAGGAATGTGTGTGCCTGTGCTGCAAGTTCTAAATTCAATAATCTTGCTATGACAATGAAAGAGGAGAATGTTTTTTTCTTTTTGTTTTACTATAGTTACCCCTTAAGTATGGATGCCATGGAAATGAAAGGGTAGGTCAATAGTTATTTGTACCTGTATCAGTTTGGTGGGTAAAAAAAAAACTTTTTTGATGATTGATCAACATTTTCTTTGACTATAGTATGGCTGCGACAGAAATGAAAGGGTAGGTTAGTAGGTGCTTGTGAAGGTTCTCATTCATCCAGGTCATGGTATATCTGTTGTATTCAATTAGATTAACTGGACTTGAAATGTAGTTCTTGAAGACGTTTCGCTAGTCATCCGACTGGCTTTCTCAATTCAGAATGACTTGTACAAGAATCTGTGGCAATTATGTACCCTGGAAAATCTCAATTAGCATATCACAGCCAGGTGTTAAGGGTGTGATTGGATAGTGGCTAAGAGGTGTTATAGGAACGCCCAGAGTAAGGTGTTAAAACAGCATTGTACATGGCAGACAGTTGGTGTCGAACCCCCACACCTCTATTTATGCTTGGTTTCTTTATTTTCACATAAATGGCCTCCTTAACACCTCTCTTGAACCAGTCACGTTCCTTCGCCAGTATGTTAACATTACAATCTTCAAAGGTATGTCCTTTATCCTTAAGATGCAGATACACGGCTGAGTCCTGACCCGAGGAATTGGCTCTTCTGTGCTGGGCCATACGTTGATGCAGTTGCTGTTTGGTCTCCCCCACATACAAATCAGAGCATTCTTCACTGCACTGCACTGCATATATGATGTCGCTTTTCTTGTGTTTAGGTATTGGGTCTTTCGAAAGTACCAATTGCTGCCTCAGTGTGTTGTTCGGTTTAAAGCAGACAGAGATACGATGTTTTTTGAAAATTCTTAATTTCTCGGAGACCCCTGCTACATATGGGATGACCATGTTCTTCCTCCTGTCTTGCTTTTCCCCTTCACTGTTGGTATTTGTGTTCATTTCTTTCCTTCTACTTCTTTTGACAAAGGCCCAGTCTGGATATCCACAAGTTTTAAGGACTCCTCTGAGATGTTTCATTTCTTTAGCCTTCGCCTCTGTGCTAGTGGGGATGTTCTCGGCTCTGTGTTGCAGGGTTCTGATGACACCCAGCTTGTGATCTAAAGGGTGGTGGGAGTCAAACATGAAATACTGATCTGTGTGTGTTGGTTTTCTGTAAACCTCTACTTCCAGTTTACCATTTTCCTTAACTTCTACCAAGCAGTCCAAGAAAGCCAGTTTGTTGTTTTGTACCTCTTCCCTTGTGAATTTAATGTTTTGGTCTACCGCATTAATGTGTTCTGTGAAAGCTTGTACTTCCTTCTGGTGGATTTTAACCCAGGTGTCATCAACATATCTGAACCAGTGGCTGGGTGCTATGCCCTTTAAGGTATTAAGCGCCTGTGTTTCTACCTCCTCCATGTACAGGTTGGCCACAATAGGTGAAACTGGAGATCCCATAGCACATCCATGTTTTTGCTTATAGAACTTATCCCTGTATTTGAAATAGGTGGTATTCAGGCACAAGTCCAACAAGGAACACACCTTTTCTGGGTTGAGGTCAGTTCTGCTGGTAAGAGTGCTGTCTTGGCCCAGCCGTTTTCTCACCATGTCAACAGCCTCCTTGGTGGGTATACAAGTGAAGAGAGATGTCACATCATAGGACACCATAGTTTCTTCTACACCGAGCACTATATCTTCAATCTTGTTGGTGAAATCCTGAGAGTTCTGGATGTGATGCTTAGAACTTCCCACCAAAGGTCCTAAGAAGTTAGCTAGATATTTTGCCACCTTGTATGTTACAGAGTTGATGCTGCTGACTATAGGTCTTAGTGGGGCCCCTTCCTTATGTATCTTTGGGAGTCCATATATGCATGGATGTGCCTCACCAGGGTAGAGGCGATGATACATTGCTCGGTCAATGGCTTTATCCTTTTGAAGCTGTTGTAGTAAGTCTATGACTCTTTTCTTGTAACGGCTGGTGGGATCCCTTGTTAAAGCCTGATATGTGTTGTTATCAGCCAGGAGCATGGTCACCTTATCATGGTAGTCTGAGGAGTTGAGTACCACTGTGCATCTTCCTTTATCTGCCGGTAGAATGGTGATACTGGAATCTTTCTTGAGGGATGTTAAGGCTCTTCTTTCCTGTGTAGTCAGGTTAGATGAAGGAGTTTTAGCACTGGCTAAGGCTGCAGATACCTTAAGGCGAAGTTGTTCTGCCTCACTCTGTGAAACCTTATTACTGTGGATAGAGGCTTCTGTGGCTGCTATAATATCCACCACAGGGGTGGCTTTAGGGGTGATGGCAAAATTCAAGCCCTTACCAAGGACTTCCATTTCTGGCTGGGTCAGGGTCCTGTTAGACAAGTTTCTCACCCATTCCTCCTTGTTTGATGAAGTGACACTTCCCTCCTTTTGTATCCAAGGTAGTTGTTCTCCTTTGGGGCTGTTCTGGGATGACAGAATAGAGAACTTGTTCTGTTGCCTTTGTTTGCCCTTACAGTGCTGAGAAAGCTGTGCTTGTTTGGTGAACTCCATCACTCTTTCCCAGATGGACACAGGTAGCTGTGAGGCCAGGTTCTGTTCTAGTTGACTAATGTTGTGCATTAAAGCATCGACTGTAAAATGTGTCTGTCATACCCGTTCACTTAGGAGCTGTGTTTGAGCCTTTTGCAGTATCTGTTTGGCTCTGATGCCTTTAACCGTGGAATCCAGACATATACTGCATGGTACTAGCCTTTGTTGTCTGCATCGGAGGTTAAATCGCAGGTGGTTTCTGTAGTCTGCCAATTTCCTTGCTGTCTTTTCATATTGCCGTACAAGTTTGAGTGTTTTCTCCCCAAAATGATTAGAAATATGCTTGTGAAGGTTCTCATTCATCCAGGTCATGGTATATCTGTTGTATTCAATTAGATCAACTGGACTTGAAATGTAGTTCTTGAAGACGTTTCGCTAGTCATCCGACTGGCTTTCTCAATTCAGAATGACTTGTACAAGAATCTGTGGCAATTATGTACCCTGGAAAATCCCAATTAGCATATCACAGTCAGGTGTTAAGGGTGTGATTGGATAGTGGCTAAGAGGTGTTATAGGAACGCCCAGAGTAAGTTGTTCCTATAGGTGCAGGGATTTGCTGTACTTCAAAAAGCTCCTGTTGCTTCCACAATGGTTGGGAATGGCAGGGCTGCCTCCTCCATCCACAGAACCTTCCTCTCCTCCACTGGGCACATAAAGAACATTAAGGCAAGTCCTCTCCTTCTCTGGGGGGCTGGGGGGGGTGCAGTGCTTGCCACTGCAGATGTTTGAAAACTACAACTCCCATCAACTAAAGCATTCTGGGAGTTGTAGTTTCCAAACATCTGGAGTGGCAAGGAATTGGGGGTTAGTGTGTGGGATTCCTCTCCTTTTTTAAAGGACAATTATACTCCCCTTTTCCCCGATCCACTGCAGCATAGTACCCAGGGTGAGGACCTAAAATCGCTAAGTCCTAACCCTGGGTACTTTCCCTAACTCCTGCACTACTTACCGCAAATCTGCTTCGCCGATCCACACTGTTCTACCTCTCTTCTACTGTCAGTGACAGTCGCGAGGCAGCCAATTGGAAGACACGCCTCCTTGCAGAGCGTATCTTCCTATTGGCTGCCTCGCGATCTGTCACTGAAGCAGGAAGAGCGGAGGAATGGAGCGATCGGCGAAGCAGATTTGCGGTAAGTAGTGCAGGAGTTAGGGAAAGTACCCAGGGTGAGGACTTAGCGATTTTAGGTCCTCACCCTGGGTACTATGCAGCTATGGAGGGAGAGGAGCGAGGGTGAGGTGAGTATAGTTGTCCTTTAAGGTATAATAGCTATACTGGATTTGGCTATTACTGTATGGGATAACTTTATGGGAATTCTGCTGTCAATTTAAAAGGCAACTAAAGCCTCAAAACAATATAGAATCAGTAGGCAGTAGTGGTCATAATCTACCCTCAACTTATACTCGAGTCAATCAGGTTTACTCTTTTGTCAGATATAAATGTGTACCTCGATTTATACTCGGATGGGCTTATACTCAAGCCTTAAAGGGTATCTCCACTCGTTTTTCTAAGTTTTGTGAATCCAGTTCTATTGAAGAACAGGAGGTAAAGAAGCTGTGCCTTACCTCCCGTTCTTCAATAGAACTGGATTCACAAAACTTAGAAAAACAAGTGGAGATACCCTTTAATCAAGCATTTTGTCTATGCATAAATAAATGTTTCTGAAATACTGACTTCCTGTTAGTAGTTGTTCAATAGAGATCTGCACATGTTTCACCTATCCAACAGCCAATCAGTAGAGGCTATTGTTAGATAGATTATAAGGAATTGTGCATCATGTGGAGAAGAAGGACCTTTTGAAATAGCAGCTCACTACTGTTCAAAGGATATCAAAGGGGATAAAATTAACAGATTTTCTAAAATGTAAGATAATATGTAGAACAACTAGGTATGTGTAATATAAACATACAATGTAAAAATGATTGTTTCCACTGAACTGTCCCTTCAGTTCAGTGCAGGTTTTAAAAAGTACAGAAAAGATTGAGGCTACTTACACTATCTTCAAAATGGTGTATATAAGTTCATTGTAACATGTAACTAAAGTGAAAAAAAATGACTTGCCTTAATCCTTCTATTTTATATTTTTATATCTGCCAGGAAACTGATTTTTTTCTGCTCTCAGTGCTCCATCTCTGGCAGCTGTTATCATTGTTTGAATTAAATAAGATTTACTTTTAGCTGTGTGAGTTTGAAGGTGAGTGTGTATGTATGTGGTGGGGTGACTTTGGAATGGGTTTTTTAAGGTACAGTGCTACTTTGGAACTCCACAGTGGCATAACTACCGCCCCCTCTACCCCCGCAACCTTGTGGGGCCCGGATGGTAGCAGGGCCCCCTGCAAGCCTATAACCTCTGTGATCAGTTGTTTTTAAACACAGCTGTTTAAAAACAGCTGATCAGGAAGTGGCCTGGCCTCCTGCAGTTATACCCCTGGGACTCCAGTAACACCAACAACACAAACAGCAGAATTGGGTGATAGCTGCAGGCACAAAAAGAGCAACAGATAATGCTGAATCAATTAGTCATGCAGTAACAGAAAAAAGTTTACTTCTATAGAATGGATAGTGTCTACATGTAGTGTGCCCCGGGGGGAGGGGCTGGGATATGCAAAGGGATTGGGTGTTTGACAGTTCTTTACTGCCTAGCTGTACCCAGCCCCTTTAAAAAGTAAAACTCCCATAGCTAATAAATACAGTAAAGGAAGTTCAGAGAAGAAAGGGGGGAAAAACAGATTTGAGATTGGTGGTAATTAAAGGCCATGTCCACCGCCAAAACTACATTATTCAATAAAAGTTCTTATCATTTAAAATGGTGCTAGTTTTGCCCCAAACAATCAGATGTAAGCTTACAAATGTTAAATAAGATCTGATTGGTTGGGGCAAAATTAGCACCATTTTAAACAATAAGAACTTTTATTGAATCTCCCTGTACTTACTTTGCCTGTTTCCCCCGGGGGTTCTGTACTGCCAGAAGCCGTGTCCATGATTGGCTGCCTCTCAGCCAACCATGGACGCGGCTGCTGGTCCAGCCCACTGCTTGCAGTTTCATGCAAGCAGAAGGCCGAGACAGAACGCCACGGTAAAGAGGAAAAGTAAGTAGTGATCGGATAAGTTTTTTTACAAAGTACTATAGCAGTTGGGGGTGGGTGAGGGAGCCCTACACTACAGAATTTTTTTTAAAAAAAGGGGTGGACATGTCCTTTAATCCTATTAAGGTGCCCATACATCACCACTTGACCAATCGTTCCCACGGCATTTGACCGATCCTGCCTTTCCCGTTCTTTGTAACTGACATGCGATTGCATCAGTCACAAAGAAAGGCGGTTCAGACAGGATTGGTCTTATGTCGTGGGATCGCTTAGGCCGGGTAAGTAAAATCGTCAAATTATTTGGCACGGATTACATGTCCTTTAAAAGGGTCAGGCACAAACAGCATCAAGCCTATACCAATGTCAAAAATCAGTAAGGTACAGCATGCATATACATGACAGCTGGATTCTGGATAATAGAAGATCATAGGAGAAGAAGCATGTAAAAGGTATGTACACTGTAATTACAAGTATATCTTACTGGATAGTTGTGCCTTTAAATATAAATGTGGTGATTTTTTTTTTTCTATTACTACCCTTCTGACCTTACCTTTGTGCTTGAATGTTAGTGGCCTTCCTCCTTCACAGAAATCATGTTCTTAGACTAATTCCAAAAGATTCATTTGGTCAAAGAATAACACGGCCATGTAATGTGTGCGTTCATCGTCAATGCGCTTGTGCTCCAGTGCCATTGACACAAGCCTGCATGACACCACGCCCAGTATATAAATATTGCCCTCGCGTCAAGTCACCTGTGTGCGAGCTCATTGACGTCACACGTGCGCGTCATGCGCGTCTTTGACCAAATTAGTCTTAAAGATTTGGAAATCTCGAGGAGGCAGGACTAAGAACGTGATTTTTGTGGAGGAGGAAGGCCAGCAACATTCAAGCACAAAGGTAAGTTCTGGAAGGGTAGTAAGGGGAAAAAATACACCACATTTATATTTAAAGGCACACCTATCCAGTAATATATACTTGTTATTACAGTGTACATACCCTTTAAGGCTGTAATTAGGAGCATTAGGTTACCCAAGGATCAGATACTAGCAGAGACCTATATATGGGAACCAACTTTGGTGTAGTGACATTGTAGTAACACCACAGTTGTGGTGTGCACTGTTAAACCCCCAGGGAAGTCTAGTAAAATGTCTATTATACCAATACGTGAGTAAATATCGAATTAAGGAATATGCAAGTAAAATGTCTATATACCAATACGCTAGTAAATATCAAATTAACGAATATGCGAGCCGTTTATGGGATAATTATCAAATGTTCAAACGTGAGAGCTCGAAAGTAGCACGTGAGAGTAAAATAGTTTTTTCGAAACTCTTGGATTTTCGAACATGTTCCCCAGACCATTTCCCAGATCCCACAGCTATTTACATTAAGTTACCATTGATATTTTAATGGTATTTCATTCGAACTTTTTAAACTATTTGACTCCCTTTAACTTTAATGGGTCTGTTTACGAACTTTCCATCTAGTTCGAAAGTTCAAAAACAGACCGAACTTTTGAAAATTCGTCCATCCCTAGTCCAAAGGCATACTTAATTTGTGCAAATGCAATCGAATGTATAAATCAAGCAGAAAACATGAGACTACATTTTGGGCAAAACCCCTTCGACAAGTATTTTTATGTGAAACAATCATGCTGTTTTAGCTGCAAAATATGGTGAGAATAACATTTTATGTCAGGTTTGACCATTGGCTAATAAAAGAGGTAAAACCTACCTAAGAAAAAAAAAATCAAATGTAATTTTTAATTTAGAAATGTATATTCTGCTGTTACAAGTCTTGTGCTTTAGCTTTTGATTTTTCAATCTGTTTTAGTAAGTCTGATGTCTACTTAGCACATCATTTTTTTCCTGCCAGGATGCCAATTTGATTAATTTTACTCTTATAACACCCTTATGTGTTTCACAGATGGTTCCAGGGTACACATCAGATGTTGAATTTTCTGCAGTACAGCATTTCCGGTGTTTCACATAGGGAAATCTACTGTTATTGTGCTTAATTATTTGTGTTTAGTCTCTCTTCAAATAATATACAACACCTGAATTTAATTAATAGATTTCATACTGTCCCATGATTTAATTCAGTGATTGGATCTGTTTTAATTAAGTGCTCATGTGTAAACCCACAAAGTTCTAGTGTGGGTGCAAATAAATTCCTAAATCTCAGTATTTTTTTTTTTTCTTTTGTTTTAGAATTTAAAATTGCAATAGGTTTGTTCCTGCATGGAAAGTTTTTAAAATATGCAGGGTTATTCAATAAAAGTTTTTATCGTTTAAAATGGTGCTAATTATGCCCCAACCAATCAGATGTAAGCTTACAAATGTTAAATAAGATCTGATTGGTTGGGGCATAATTACCACCGTTTTAAACAATAATATTTTTTATTAAATCTCCCTGATGGTCTCCAAACGATTTGGGAAACCTTAAAAATAAGCACCGTATCAGTTCTCTAAATACAGACAGACAGAACACATGGTGGTTTAAATGTTTTTTTTTTCAGCACCTTTTTCCTCTGACAGGCTGATTTACTAAAGTGAACCAGGGATAGTTTTAAAAGGCGACAGTGTCTTAACCCTAACATGTCTGTAGACCACCATTTTCTTTTAAAGGTGCGGTGGTGATGTGGATTTACCTTTTCCCCTATTTTAATACTATTAACGGCATGTCCACCCTCAAAATCCACAAGTTTTAAGGGCTCCTCTGAGATGTTATATTCATGAAGGCTAAAGAAATGAAACATCTCAGAGGAGCCCTTAAAACTTGTGGATATCCAGACTGGGCCTTTGTCAAAAGAAGTAGAAGGAAAAAAAGAACATGAATACCAACAGTGAAGGGGAAAAGCAAGACAGGAGAAAGAACATGGTCATCCCATATGTAGCAGGGGTCTCCGAGAAATTAAGAAGAATTTTCAAAAAACACCGTATCCCTGTCTGCTTTAAACCGAACAACACACTGAGGCAACAATTGGTGCATCCGAAAGACCCAATACCAAAACACAAGAAAAGTGACATCATATACGCAGTGCAGTGCAGTGAAGAATGCTCTGATTTGTATGTGGGGGAGACCAAACAGCAACTGCATCAACGTATGGCCCAGCACATAAGAGCCAATTCCTCAGGTCAGGACTCAGCAGTGTACCTGCATCTTAAGGATAAAGGACACAACTTTGAAGATAGTAATGTTAACATATTGGCAAAGGAATGTGACTGGTTCAAGAGAGGTGTTAAGGAGGCCATTTATGTGAAAATAAAGAAACTAAGCCTAAATAGAGGTGGGGGGTTCGACACCAACTGTCTACCATGTACAATGCTGTTTTGACACATTACTCTGGGTGTTCCTATAACACCTCTTAGCCACTATCCAATCACGCCCTTAACACTTGGCTGTGATATGTTAATTGGGATTTTCCAGGGTACATAATTGCCACAGATTCTTGTACAAGTCATTCTGAATTGAGAAAGCCAGTCGGATGACTAGCAAAACTTCTTCAAGAACTAAACTTCAAGTCCAGTTGATCTAATTGAATACAACAGATATTAATATTAACCTTATTTAGTTCTTTCTGTACCATATCCTCGGTTAACCAAAGTGCACTTGAATCTTTTATACCATTATTGCTACTATACTCTATGATATCTGTACTTGGATCTTCTATAGTGTATACAGAGGGAAAAAAATATTTAAGACATTTGCTTTATCGCCATCCTCCGTAACTAACTTATTCCCAATAATTAATGGTGCCACATTCTCAGTCCTCATCTTCTTACTATTAATATACTTAAAACAAATTTTAGGCTTAGTGATGCTTTGTTCAGCTATCCTAACTTTATTATTAATTTTAGCTAGTTTGAGCTTTCTTTAGCTTTTTTATAATCCCTAAAGGCCCTTTCCATTCCCTCTGCCTTAAAGCTTTTAAATGCCTTTTTCTTCCTTTCCATTTGCCTCTTTACATCAGAATTCAGCCACATGGGCGCGGATTTATTTTTTTTACATTTTTTTTTTTACATTTATTTCCCAAGGGTATAAATTTAGATGTGAACTGGCTTAAAATCCCCTTGAACACAGTCCACTTCTGTTCAGTACCTTTACCTGATAATACATTATCCTAGTTGACATTCTGAAGAGCTGCTTTTAACCTGGGAAAATTTGCCTTCCCGAAATTAAAAGTCTTTGTTAAACCAGCGCACTAAGTCCAAACGCCACTATTTCATGGTCACTATTCCCTAAGCCTCCAGGTACCTTTATATCTATAATGCGCTCTACAATGTTAGATATTACCAGATCCAACAGAGCTCCTTTTCTAGTAGGAACCTCAACCCCCTGTGAGAGAAAATTATCCTGCAACAAATTCAGGAATTCATCACCTTTTTCTATGATGGCAGTTCCACTACACCAATCAATGTCAGGGTAATTAAAGTCCCCAATAATGAGCACACTCTCCAAACTTGCAGCCCTTGCCAACTGCATATGAAGTTGACTCACCTAATCTCTGCTAGCATTTGGCGGCTTATAGCAGACACCAACAATGACATTACCCCCTTTTCTGTTGCCTAATTCCACCCATATTGCCTCCACTTTAACATCCATATCGCCAGTTATCTCTTCTTTTAAATTTGGCTTCAATTCTTTTTTAACATAAACACATACTTCTCCCCCTTTCCTTTTTTCTCTGTCCTGCCTAAACAAGGCATATCCTTCTAAATTTACAGCCCAGTCGTGAGAACTGTTCAACCACGTTTCTACTATACCTATTACATCATACTTTTCATTCAACGCCATAATTTCCAATTTACCCATTTTGTCAGCCAGGCTTCTCGCATTTGTAAACATATATTTTAGATTATGATCCTGTAATTTATTTGTACACTTTAATACACATGCCTCCCTATCCCCCTATGCTAGCCCCACCCCCCTTTCCGCCCACCACTGGCCTATCTACACCCTGCTTTCCTCCTGGGCTATCTATCCCATTGAGACTGCTAATACCCTCCCCCCAAACTAGTTTAAAATCTCCTCCAACCCTCTAGCCATCTTCTCCCCTAAAACAGCTGCACTGCCATCATTGAGGTGCAACCCATCCCTACTAAAGAGCCTGTAGCCGACAGCAAAGTCTGCCCAGTTCTCAATAAACCCAAACCCTTCTTCCTTACACCACTCTTTTAGCCATGCATTAATGCTCCTAAGCTCTCGCTGTCTCCCTGGCTTAGCACGTGGCTGCGGTAGTATTTCTGAAAACACTACCCTGGATGTCCTTGCTTTTAACTTGGCCCCTACCTCTCAAAAATCATGTTTAAGGACCTTACCTCCTCCTCAACTTTGTCATTGGCACCAATGTGAACGAAGACCACCGGGTCACACCCGGCCCCACCCAATAATCTGTCTACACGATCCACCACATGCCGAACCCTAGCACCAGGCAGGCAACACACAGTTTGGCATGTACCACTACCACCTGCCTTGCATTCCTGATCCTTTGTTCCTCCTCCCTTGTATCAGAGATGGCAGTCCCCTGGGTGCTCAAGGGACTAGCCCCCTCCATACAGGCTAATTCATTACCTAAGGCGGCAAATCTGTTGGGATGGGCAATCTGGGAAGAAGCCACCTTACCCTTCTGTCCCCCACTTGCCCTAGTAACCCTAACAAAACTACCTCCCCCCTCAACCTTCCCTGTCCCACTTCCACCCATCTCTATACTGGCCCCAGTATAGCTGCCCCCTTAGACTCTCCACCTCAGCTTCCAAACGGGCAACCCACTCACACCTGACACAGGCATAGGTCCCTCAGAATGTCTGCTCCAGGTTCCTATACATGTGGCAGGATGCACACTGCATGGTACCAAAAAAACTGTCCCTTCTAATACACCACAGCAGCACAGTGACGCCACAAACCTTGTTTAATTTCCCTTTTTGTTTCAATGTCCTTGAGATCAAGGTCCTTTCACTCTAGTTAATTTCACTCACAGGAAACTTCCTTTTGTTAGGTCCAAACCACAGGTACAACCTATGTGAATCCTATTTAACTAATATGCCCCAGCCCCCACACCAATTAGCCAGGAAGAGAGGGAAAAAAACAAAAAATGTATTAACCCTTTCACAACCTGTTTGTGATTACAAGAGGTGCAATACTAGAATATAGAAGCCCAGCGCACCTCTTTAACTGGAAGAAGAAAGATTAGTCTGCTTACTGCACACACAGTCCTTAACACAGTACATACAATCCTTATTTTCAAACTTTCACACACACCATACAACCATCAAATAATTAAATGTCCTTCTTTTTCTATGTCCTTGAGATCAAGGTCCTTAAGAGCAAGGGACACTTTCACTCACAGGAAACTTCCTTTTGTTAGGTCCAAAACCCATAGTGGGTGAAGAGTGAACAATTCAATGGAGGAGATATGGAAAGCAAGTACATACTGTATATCATGTCAATACTGTCAGCTAAAAGGATTAAAGGTAACACAGGTAAAGTGCTGGCACTGAAGGGTCAATGTCAATACTCTGGGAAAGTGCTGGCACTGAAATTATTAATAGAAAAGTCTGCTGGCACTGAAAGGTTAATGGTAATACTCTGCTGGTACTAAAAGTGGTAATGGCAATACTCTGGGAAAGTCTGCCAGCACTGACGGGTCAATGGCAATACTCTGGGAAAGTGCTGCCACTGAAAGTGTTAATGCCAATTCGCTGAAGGTCTAGGCCACACTACTGCACTTTTAACTGAATGGGATTGCAATGTGATAATGCAAGGGCACCAAGATGGCTAAAAATGGCCCTGCCTGCACAGATAACTAATGAATGATTTAATCTATCCCAGCCCCTAGACCTTCTTAGAAAAAAAAAAGTCCAGAAAAAGGAAAATCTGTAGTCTTGAAAATTGCTGTTAAAAAAGGATAGCTATTAATGTAGACAAAAACTGATCACATGACTAAAAAGTGCTGAAAGCAGGAAGTGCTTCTTATGTGACCACACATGCAATGCAGTAATCATTATGCACTGTAACTGCACTGGGTAAGGTAAGCAGGATAGCTAATGATTTTGTTATGGGACTTTGCAAAACATGTTCAATTCTGTGTTTCATAGTTTTAGGTTTTACATTGTATGTGCTGCACAATTGTGAAAAAGCATCTGAAGTCCTAAAGGCCTCAAAGAGAGATACAATTTGCTTTTACCCATGCAAAGACAGGGTTTGAATATAGAGCTCACAAATAGAGCAATCACTAAAATGTGAGTTCCAATGGCACAGCCACCTGTAGGGCAGCAAAACAGCCAATGAAAATTTAGTATAATTTAACCAAACATATTTATAAAACATTTTGATATGTGTTAAACATATGTGCAAGATCCAAGATAATTATGCATACTGGATATCAATAGTTAAATTGTACTGTAATATGCGTGTCAATTTCAGTGTTTGCTGGATGCTTTAACTTAAAATTGCCACCCACAAAACAATTAAGGACAAACTGTTCCATGCACCCATGTGTAGATCTACTGCATGCCACACTGTACTATACAGTGGAGATGTAATGTGGGTTTGAATAGAACCCAGTTTTGAATCATATTGAATCGATTTTCCCGAAAATCGAAAGTAGACGATGTTTTAAAATCAAAACTCGAACTTTCAAACTTTCCGAAATTTTTGCAAATTTGAAAACAGAACGAAAATCAACAGTTTCGAACATCTCTAGTATACAGTAGTATCTACTGTGTACTACACTGTTACTTGACCTGAAGAGTAAACTGGCTTAAACTACTGTGAAATGACTTGCAGATATGAACATTGCTTTATTTAATTGGAACTTTTAGTGATTCCTTCTGTAGGTCATAAAAATGGAATACTTGTACGCCAACACACATAATCACACATTCTACAAAGGGACAGAAATAAGGCATGGTTAATTGTTTTTGTAAGTCAGTTTGATTTTTACAGTCACTCAGGGCATGGCCACACTGCAACGCAAATGCAATAGCACGCGATTTCATTTGCGATTTCGTTGCGTTTGCACATGCATTTTTTTCATTAACTATTGAAAAATACATGCGGTTGCGATTTAAAATGTGGAAAACGTGCATTTTCAGTGCGTTGCCGCGTTTTCAATGATATGAAATAACGCAAGCACAAACGCAAAAAAAGCGCAGCAGTGTGGCCTAGCCCTAACCATTGACTCAGAACTGGGGACAAAGATCTGCACCCACTCTAATTTTTAACTGGACTTGCTTGACTCTTTATCTTTTTTCCTCCTCAACAACTAACACACACACATTTCCTAATGTCGTATTTCTCTAAAAATGTATTTACACTTGAAATTACTGCTTTATCATGTCTTGACGTGTGGAAAGAATGGTGATGACAAATTAACAGCAGCTGTAGGTTCCTTTAGTTTCTTTAATTCTTTTGTCCTCTGTTATTTTCTTTCTGCACTCTTGTCATTTGTATCTAACTTTCCTCATACAGCTTAACTACTAATAGACACCTCTAGCTAGGCAGTTAAGAAATCACAGAGCATATTTCATCATGATCCTTTAAAGTGATCACTGCTTCCTTTGTCCAAAGGACACTATTTTTTGCCAATTTTACTCATGAATAATTAAGTTGCTGATTGTAAGATTGCTACTCTATAAAGTCAGATCTGATCTGATAATAGCATTTATGTGGTAGAGCTTTGAAGCTGTAAAACTTTTAAAACTTCCTCCTGTTATAGAATTTTTTTTCCCTCCTCAGTTGTTGTCACAGAGCAAATCAACCAATAATCCTACAGGAGATGGAAGGACAATCAATAAAGAATCCTGGTCTATGGAGTTTAGAAGTATAGAAGGACATTTAATTAAATACAGTAATATTTATATAGCATGCCATAATATGCAGTACTCTCAACTTTTTTGTCTAAATTAACTCCAAGTACTAGCCTATAAGATAAAGCTTCACCAACATATTAATGAGTTAAGATAAACCGGAGTTTCAGACCAAACCTGGCTCGAATCTATCTCTTGAAATTTAATTTGTCAATTTTTTTTCCTTTTCCAAATTTCGATGATTAAAATTTTATTTTGACACCTGGAATATTTTTACCATTTTAAAGTTATCCTATAAAAATATACAAGGCAGATCCTCTTTAATAAGTGATATGATATCTTGAAAGTATATAAGTGTCAGAACCTTAAGAGGAAAAGTTTACAGGGAGAGTTTACAGTCTAGTTGGGTCGACAACATACAGATACAAATGAAGGGTAGAAAGGGAGATTTTTATATAACTAAAGAATCATATACTGTGATGGTTCTCTGAAGGTTGGATGTATACTTAGTTTTAAATCTACTGATAAACATTTAGATATTATCTTTGATAATATGTTTACATTTCATATCTAATACAGTAATGCCAAATACTTCAGAAAGCTACTCAACATAATTATTAAGGCATTAATCTCTCAGATTTTTTTTAATGTAAATGTTTTATTTGGGGGGAAAAATCTTTGAATGCTGCAGCAACTGAATCATCAGTAATGGCTAATACATTTCAGATTAATTATTTTTAATGACTATCACATAGTGTTTGAGCTAGATACTCATTATACCAGTGCCTGATCAAACCCCTTTTATCTTATTTGGACATAATTGACTCCTGGAGAGTATTTCAACTTATAGCTAAAACAGCACTTTGTCATAAAGAGACTGTATTATGACATCTGTGTCACATTTCAAAATGCATGAAGCAGTCATAGATCAAACAACACTATCCCATCATGCCTCAACATGTTTCAATTAGTGTCAGTTTGAATTGTGAATCTGTTGCAGACCTAAAAGGAACTTTACAAGATACACAACTCATTCTGAATTTTACCAACCTTTGTCCTGTCTCAATGTGACATTTGTGTAAGACTGCAATTATCCTAATGATATTCCACTGCACTATAATGGAACATTTTTATGCACCCATTTAAGGTGAAAAAAAGGTTAATTTTTTTGTCAAAATGTTATGTTTTTGAAATTTTTCAAGAAGTTTCATGTCATCCTGCATGTAATTTTTACACTACCAGTAGTAATAGAAAATCAATGTTACAGCCATTATAGATTTACTGACTTTGCCATCCAATATTTCAGAGCACATGAGATTGATCCCAGATATCAGTATTTTCGTCAAATTCAGTTATTTAACAGACCAATTAAATTAGACAATTTCAGCGCATGCAGGCATGCATAGGAAAATCTCAGAATACAAATCAGCTGGAAAAGAGGCTTTTTGATACAAAATTGCTGAATTTGTGACTATCAAAATAAGTTTTCAATGTCAAAATGTTGCAGGTTTGATGCAGAATGATACTAGATAGTTAGACTAGGACAACTTTATTTTTGTTTGATACAAGTCAAATGTGACAGACTTGTAACTAATTAGCTAGGTCAGACATAGAGGCATTTATGTAAAATAAATATTATTTTATATTTGAACTAAAGTTAGAGGGAGTTGTTTACTTTTATTTCCCTGTTGTTTGTTTTTTAATGAATGTACACATATATGTGTAAAACATTTCACAACACTAGAGGTTCTAAAACATAGAAAGCATTAAAATAAAATAATTTCTCTTTAAATCTTATCTGGGAAAGTTTGTGTCTTTGTATAAATGAATTTTACAAAGCTGCTTGAACAGGGACTCTTTATGGATATTTCAACAAGTGGATATAAATACAGTACTACTTCTGCTGTAAATATTTAAGCAGATTATTTTTCACATATAACTAGGCAATTACAGGTTTCCCATTGCTCTTGGCTGACAGAGAGGTAGAAGAGGAAGCTAATCCACCCTATGAATGCCCTGCAGTGCAGCACTAGCACATTAAAGTCTATGTAAGAAACAAGTGATGTTGATGTTAATGAGTCCAAAGGGAACATGTCTAGGCATTTTTAAGTTTGTGTTTTTTTAATTTTAACCTGACAGATTTGTTAGGTAACAAACACTGTATTTAACAGAGGCTTAAGGCTTTAGTGGTCAAGACTTATATTATTTCATCTATATTTCATTTATTTATATATTTTCATCTATATTGACAGCTAGTGCTGTGACAGCTTGAAAGAACATTTCATTTAAATAAATAACCTTCCTTTTGTTATAAAGTAACTGAACCAGCATGACATGACAATTTTTCATTTGCTGGCTTGAAGCAGAAACGTTTCTTTTATTGCAACACTTTAACAACCTTTTTAAAGGCACTTGGCCAATAAGATATTAGATAGATATTGAATACATAATATATTAGCATTACATTATTCAAATATTTTCTTTTGAACTGTACATTTTTTTGAACTGTAACAAAACTTTATAATTGAGGCATTATTGTGCCTATACTGTATACAAAGTTTAAGTAAAATCAATATTAGATACATTATTGACTAATAAACTAAACTATAGTAGTAGAGAGGTAGAGTAGTAATGACATCTTGCATATAAAATAATAACTTTTATTGACTAAAAGTGCTTTATAAGCAACTAGGCTTCTTCATCAGACTTCATACAATGCTGAGTCTTGTAAAGCATACAAGAACAAAGAATTTCTGACATTATACAGCTGCTTTTTTTTTTTTTTTTCCTGCCCCATGTTTAATTTACAACAATCAATGCCAGGAATGGGGGCAAAAGATAACATCAGTATAATGTTATAAACTCTTTGTTCTTGTATGTATAAAAAAGATTCAGTAGTGTATCATATAGCTGCAGCAGCCCCCGAAACCTCACTTACGTTTTACTTGAATTCCCCAAAAATGCACCTGAATATACTTATAAGACCCGGTTCCTTACCTGCTGGGTGGTGCCTCCTGCTGCGAGTTAGTTTCAAGCAAGCACAACAGCAGTGAGGCGCTTCCTGATTGCCGTTGTCAGCTATTGGACGTGCCGTCACCTGTGAGAATTTGACTGACAGCATCAACCATGAAGCAGAGTGGTAATGTGCAGCAGAGTGGAGAGGGACCAGGTCTTGTAAGTATGTTCAGGTGCATCTTTGGAGATAGAAGTAAAATGTAAGTGGGCTTTGGGGGGTGCTGCAGCTATATGTACATTTTCATTTTATTGGTGGACATGCCCTTTAAGGGGAAATACTAGGGGAAGGGGGGTGGGGTGGCTTTAACCTCTCTATATGTCTGCTTTGCATCCACACAGTTCTTCAAATATTTCAATAGTAAAGAGGACAGGGAATGTGGGACCATTGAAGTGTCACTATACTCACTTAATTAAGTTTACATGATCTAAACCTACAATTTAAGAGAAGCAAAATTTTGGTGCTCATATATTTATCTGTGCCTGCTTTGTCAGTAAATTATTAATGTTAAGTGAGGGCTCATTGTTGCCCCCTCCCCCCCCCCCCCCCCCCACAGACACACATTGTTCACTGCCTCCTTGTATTGTCTGCAGCACCCCTTTCTTCTTTTCTCTGCTATTTCTTTTAATTGTTGAATAATTTGAGTGACAGGTCTTTCCCTGAACATGCTATACTTTCATATGATGATTTTTTTCAGCTTAGATTTAAAATCCAAAAAAGTTTTGGGCTTTTGTTTTGGAGTAGTTGCCTTTTTTAGAGCAAAGATACCCTTTAAATAATGAGACTGGTTCAAGATGGTTCAAGATGATGGCTCAATAAAGCTGAAACTGGTCTACAACAGACTCTCTGGTTCTACATTTCATTTTGCTCTGTTAAAGGTATAACATTTCCTTAAGGGCTACCATGACAATGTGGAAGCTACCCAATTTTTTCTCCTTATGCTTAATAAGAAAAGAAGCTCTTTCCTTAACTCTCTCTCTATTCTACCTGATTTCTTAGTTAATTTGCTTGATTCAAGTTTAACACTGCAGAACAAAGATCTATGTTATACTGATAATGGCTCAATAATCATAACAGGTATACAACTGGCACTACCTTCTCCTTCCTTCAATGTTATTTTTTGCCTTACTTTCTCATATTGGGATGTGTTGAAAGCTGACACTTGATTTCAGTCAGCTCTTGGTTCATAGTGTCTGCATTACAGGTGCTTGATTGAGATTTTAACAAACATGGAGCCGGATTGACCTGCCCTGAAGGTTTAAAGGAGAACTAAACCCAATTTTTATACTCCAGAATCTGAAAACAACTCCCCTAAAAACACCAATAAGCTATAAATCCCACTTCAGTAAATTAGTATAGTATAGTATTTGAGGTTGAATAAAGACATACGTCCATCCAGTCCAACCCATCTAGCAATATCCTCATTTCCTGCCTAACTGTTGATCCAGAGGAAGGCAAAATACCCCCACCAAATTTATGAAGGGGGGAAAAATTCCTTCCTGACTCCAAGTGGCAATCGGAAATTTCCCTGGATCAACTCTACTTTATGTATCAATACCAGTAACTTGCAACATTCCTTGTTTGTATTAAATTGTAATAAAGTAAATGGAAGCCTGTTAAGAACTGGATGAAGTATCTGTGTGTGAATCTGCAAAAAAAAAGAAACAATGGCCTAGATAAAACTGAACTTAGCTTCCTAAGTACCTGTGGATGTATTTTATCCGGTCCAGGAGATTTATTAATATTAACCTTATTTAGTTCTTTCTGTACCATATCCTCGGTTAACCAAAGTGCACTTGAATCTTTTATACCATTATTGCTACTCCATAACTAACTTATCCCCATTAATTAATGGTGCCACATTCTCACATTTAAGAGAATCAGCAGAGAAAAGACAGCAGGGGGGAGGGAGGGGGAGATGTGCAAGTAGAGCAGTGTCCATGGTGAGGCTGTGCAGAACACATAAATGTTGCAGACACTAAAAGAAGGCAGTGAGTAAGGCTGGGGGGAATTATGAGCACTCACTAAATATTAATAATCTAAAGCAAGCACAGATAAATATGTGAGTACCACCATTTTACTTGTCTCAAACTGTAGTTTCAGAAAATGTAAAGTTGTTTAGGGATTAGGGATCCTGGAAGATTTTAAATTCTTTTTCCTTGTTTACAAATTTCTGTATTTTTTGTTGATATTATTAATTTGGTAAGAACAGTACAACATATTCAGAGTAGGCAGACATTGATTCAATTAAAACAAAAGGGCTGGATATCACTTGCATTAGATTTATTAATGTTATAATGTACAGAGTAAGAATATTATGAAGTCACATGATTTAATTGAGCTAATCAAAATAAAGTTTTTGTCGATCAACTATATGCTGTCCCATCTACAACATGTAAAGAAAAAAAGGAAACAGTTTAACCCCTCAGGTTTAATATAGAATTCCAGGTTTTCGTCTGTTTCTTCCACTTTACTCCACTCTTTTCTCAGGGATTTCTGGTGTTTTAATATTTTTATTGTTTTGTTGCTAAAAATAAAATAAAATGCTTTAGCGTCAATAGGGTTGTCAGTAAAGCCTTAAAATCAATCTCAACATTTTTTACATACATGTCATTTTTAATCACCCATAGTTTCTCAGTTTCAATTATTAGCCAAGTTAAGACCTATTAGCATCCTGCCTGATAACACTCTCATTGCTTGACAGCATTTAACCAACCAAGCTTGGTGGGAATGATGTTTGAAAGGGGTTCCCAGTGATGTCACAAATTGTAAGCTAAGAAGATTCAATGGCAGAGACTGCAACTGAAATTGCTTATTAATATTTATTTGCTATTCAGTTCTACATTCTGGTTTTCCAAATATCATAACATCTCAATAAGACCGGAATAAAGAGTTACATAAAAAAAATCCATTTAATCTGTTTTATTCAAAATTATGGATATTGCTTAAGAACACCTATAGCTATTTTTATCTTTATATCAGGCTTTTTAATTAGCTTGGCACCAATAGCGCTGATTCAGCATGTAAAAACAAGAAGTTGCAATTTAACACACAACAGATGCAGACTTAAAGGGCATCTATACCGAAAAATAGTTTATTTTAAATTGACCATAACTGGGAACTATAATTCTTCCCAACCCCCACTGTATCATTTTTTGTTGATCTACCCCCTATTTCTTTAGATACTGTATCCAGTCTAAAACTTCTTACATTTCAGCTGTCAATCAAGTTCCTTGCTCTCAAAAGTTTTGACAGTTGGAATGCTGTATACTGTGTCAGTTGGTTTGCGGGAAAAAAGTCAGGTCGGATGGAAGTGGGAGTGGTTAAAAGAGGGAGGGGGGATACTGCTCCTTAACAAAATGTGTGCTGGATTGATGGCATGCAGCAACACACACAAATCAGAGTAAGTGCTACCTACTTGTATTCAATAATAAAGATGAGGCAAAGTCTTTTTTTCAGTATAGTGTCCCTTTAAAGTTCATACACACGTGCGATCGCGGGTTCCGACCCGCGATGCACAATGTACGAATGCCTGCTTCGGCTGATAATCGTCCCCCCCAAAATGGCTATTCGTTCGGGGATCGTTGCACAATCCTCTGGGCGGCTCTTCGAACGAGCGGCTGTTTCGGCCGATAAATTGCCTGTATATATGGGACGATAATCGGCTGAAACAGCCGTTTGTATACACCGTGAGTCGCAGGTCGGCACCCACGGTCGCACGTGTGTATGAACCTTTAGTCCATTGGGCAATTGTGATAGGGTTTTTGCATAGATAAAGCAAGAGTCACTGAATTCAATCACAAAGAACTTTATTTGATTCTGGCAGTGTTTTACAGCTCAGGTAGGTTAGCAGAGAGCAGTCTCAGCACAGGAAGTGCCTTGTTACAGTCCAAACCCAGACTAACGTGGGCTGCCTGGAAGCAGCTTATTATACCCAAGGTCTCCCAGCCTGCTTTGCAAAGAAAATACAATATCAGAAATAATACAAAATAGCTATTACTATAACATTTCTATAACAATAATCTATTGTTACACAGATTTAACCAAAAGGTCAGCACAGTTGAAAGAAAAACATCTTACTGTACAAACCAAATAATCATCTTACAAACAACATTAGCAGATCCATGTGCCCATCTGACAATCATTAAGACACGTATGTGCTGAAACTACCTGTAAACTATGTAGACGAAACCATTCAGGTATAAACTCATTTTATACATTTCTATTTGGTTTAACGTTTTAACTTCGTAACATTTGGTACAAACAGTAATGCTTATGGTTAATGCATTGCAATTACATGTTTAAATGCTAAATTGCCTGATATCTACACAGATTCTCATCCCTGTGTACTGTGTAGTACACGCGAAAGGAAATAATAGGAACAAGAAAAGATAAAGGTGATTTTGCTGTCCAGCAGAAATAGAAAAGAAAGGAAAAAAGGTTTGTCCCTACAGACACAGAAGACACATAAGGAAAACAGCATTAAAGGGGACTCGGTCACAGTAATTTAGTCATCCTAGGTTAAAAAAAGAACAACTTACCTTTTGGTGCCAGTTGTGCTTTCAGTGGTCAGCACTGGGATGTTTTTTATCCCAGTATTTCAGATAACACAGTTAATGTAATATCATATACAGTATCCAGGAACTAAAAAGCATATATAGTTAACCCACTGAAATCCGTTCCACCTGCAGATTCACGGATTTTAGAAAAGTTTCGTAAATTCGAATATCCTTAATTGGACTCAATGAAGTCATATCCTAAAGTTCCTCCTAAAATAAAGGTATAAATAGCAATGGTAACTTACTGTTAATGGCTCAGGGACCTGGGAAATGGTTTGGGGAACACATTTCAATGGCCAATATCTTTAGAAAAAAAACCCAGCCCAGTACCAGAAACTTCATGCACTTCCTGTTTTGGCATTCCGCATAGTATTTTCAAAATTTCGTATTTTCTAGATTTTTTTCAAATTTGAAATGTTAAATTCAAATATTCGCGGCCATTATAGAATTTCCGAAAATAGTTCTGTGGTTCAGAAAAATCCAAAAAAGTCAGAAATCCGCAAAGTCAGAAATCCATCTGATCCGTGCAATCTTTTTGGTAACCGGGTTTGGGTCCATCTCTAGTTATATATATTATAGATCACCCTTACCCTTCTTCTAGATTTGAGTGATAATGATTGATCTCCTGCTCCAGTTTAGTCTTAATGTCCAAGAGCTGGTCGTACTGTGATTTCTGACACTCAGATTCCTCCTTGAGCTGAGCCAGTTGTTCCTCTATGTTGGCAAAAGTAATCTGTATCTGGGATAACTTTACACAGTAACAACCATCGGTTTCTGCCAGTGACGATTCCAGAGATTTTTTCTGAAATGAGAACATTATAAATACTGAATCTCTTACCTGATGCTCTGAATTAACTTAAAAATAGGCTAAAGAAAATGTATCATTGTAGAATCTTTAAAGGGCATGTCTACCCCCAAAACTATAATTTTCCCCACTACTGGCCCCACTCTGTAATGTAATAGAATCCTTACTTTACTTCCCAGCTCCAAATGGTTCTCCTGCAATGTTCCCCCAAAGTCCAAAAAACTGGCCACCAGGAGCCTAGCAGAGTCCATATAGGACTCTGCCTTCTGTTTCCCCTCCAGGAGTATTTTGCCATGTGCAGTGCAGCCCTCCCCCCCCCCCCCCCCCCCATTTTGGTTTCCCTCCCCCTAGCATAAATCCCACAGTTTCACCTTTCTCACTGTTAAGAAACCTTCTTTTCTTCCAATCTTAAAGAATGTCCATGTGTCCTCTGATATGACCTTTTAGTCAACAATACACCAGAAAATGTATTATATGACCCATTAGTACATTTGTATAAAGTGATCATATCCCCCCACAAATGTTGCTTTTCCAATGTAAACAGGCCTAAATTGTCTAATTTGCCTGCGTATTCAAGACCCTCCAATTCTCCTTTTTATTTAGTTACCATATATAATCAAGTATAAGTCGATCTGAATATAAGACTAGGAACTTATTTTTACCTAAAAATCAAGTAAAACAGATTGACTTGAGTATAAACTGCGGGTTGACTTTCTCCCTTAGACAGCCCCTCAGAAATTCCCATACAAATCCCTATAAAAATTCCCATACAAATCCCCATAGAAAGTCCCATACACAGCCTCATACACAGATATGCCCTGCGCACCTTTCTGTGCAGCCCGAATATTAAAGATCCCTCCTTTTAAGATGTTTGTTAAACCCTGTTACTTCTCCCGTTGTTTTGCATTTCCCTTGCAGTCTGGACTGATCTATAAGTGAGCAGGACAACAATTGCCTAATTCTCCGAAATCAAGAGGGTTTTGTGTGTTACAGGGTACAGCTTTTGTTTTCACAGGGCTATGTGGTTTTATCCAGCTTCTCCTTCAAGCATCCCAGACCTGAGTATAAGCCGAGGGGAAACTTTCAGGATGATTTTAAAGGTTAAAGTTTTACAGCTCATACTCAAGTATATATGGTAGTCTCTGAACTCTTTCCATATCCAAAACGTCCCTTTTGTATATAGGATTCCCAAACTGCACTGCATATTCCAAATGAGGCCTTACCAGTGCCTTGTAAAGAGGGAGAATAATATTTTACTCCCTTGAATATATTCCCCTCTTTATACAAGACAATATCTTGCTAGCTCTAGCTGTTGCTGTGTGTTATTGTCCGCTGAAATCTGAGAAGATAAGAAACATTGGTCTAGTTGAAATGCAACTAAGCTCTCTTCTCTCTTGTGGATGTATTCCATCCGTTGTGGGGCTTTGTTCATATTAACTTTGTCTAATTGTTTCCGTATCATATACTCGGTTAGCCAGTATTAATATTCCTCATTTATACCCTTCATATTATTACAGTTCCTACTATTAGTGGGAAAAAAAATTACAAGTACATTATACAAGTGACATTATAAGTAGTAACCAGCATGGATTTAGGAGGAATAGATCTTGTCAAACTAACTTGTTTGGCTTTTATGAGGAAGTAAGTAGAAATTTAGACTCGGGCATAGCAGTAGATGTAGTTTACTTGGATTTTGCAAAGGCTTTTGATACAGTCCCCATAGGTGACTAATGAATAAGCTAAGGTCTGTTGGTCTGGGGAGTCACATTTGTACATGGATAGAAAATTGGTTAATGAATAGGATGCAGAGAGTAGTTGTTAATGGGGCTTCATCATTATGGACTAAAGTGCTAAGTGGGGTGCCACAGGGTTCTGTGTTGGGGCCACTTCTATTTAATCTATTTATTAATGATTTGGAAGTGGGTATTGTCAGCAAGGTTTCTGTGTTTGCTACCAACACAAAACTTTAGAGGATGTGCAATCGTTGCAGGGAGATCTAGATAGATTGTCACATTGGGCTGCTAAGTGGCAGATGAGATGCAATGTTGATAAATGTAAGGTGATGCATTTTGGACTTAAAAATCCTTGTGCTACTTTATACTATAAATGGCTCTGTGTTAAGTGAATCCCTGTTGGAAAGGGATCTTGTAGTTTTGGTGGATAACAAACTTAAAGGTAGCAAGTGGTGCCAGGCAGCAACAGCCAGAGCCAGCATGGCATTGTCTTGTATAAAGAGAGGTATGGATTCAAGGGAGGAAAATGTTATTTTTCCTCTTAACAAAACATTGGCAAAGCCTCATTTGGAATATGCAGTGCAATTTTGGAATTCTGTGTACAAAAAGGACATCTTTGAAATGGAAAGGGTTCAGAGAAGGGCAACTAAATTAATAAGGGGATTGGGGGAGCTTGAATATGAAGAGAGACTGGAAAAGTTACAATTATGCACACTGGAGAAAAGACTCTTGCGTGGGGATATGATTACTGTGTATAAATACATTAACGGGCCATACAATAAAGAATCTGGGGCATTGTCCACCAATAGAGCATGTCAGAGGACACGTGGCCATCCCTTAAGACTTGAAGAAAAAAGGTTTAGGCTTCAAGTTCGGAAAGGGTTTTTCACTGTGAGAATGGTAAAGCTATGGAACTGTCTTCCAGCGGACATTGGTTATGGCAGGTTCATTGGTCAGTTTTCAAAAAAAAGCTTGATGAGTTTCTGCAAACAAGGAATGTTGCAAATTACTGGTATTGATACATAAAGTAGAGTTGATCCAGGGAAATTTCCGATTGCCACTTGGAGTCAGGAAGGAATTTTTTCCCCTTCATAAATTTGGTGGTTTTTTTTGCCTTCCTCTTGATCAACAGTTAGGCAGGAATTCAGGATATTGCTAAATGGGTAGGACTGGTTGGACATATGTCTTTATTCAACCTCAAATACTATACTATATATATATATACATAGGGCCATATTTATAACCAGCCGTTAATAGCACTGGAAAATGACCGCCGCACATCACCGCGGAAAAAATACCGCTATTGCCATATCTATAATGGCGAGCGGCATAGTGGCAAAATGTGTTGTGGCCACGATGTGTGGCGGTAATTTGAGCTATATTCGTGGCAATACTGCACAAATCCCAGAAAGGGGGCTAGGAGGGGATGCGTGGAAAGGATCGCCACGGGGGGTGCCCCCCGTGGCAGATGCGACCACCCGCTGCAACCCCTTCCCAGCAGCCCCTCCCAGTCCCCCCACTTGTAAGTGCCCAAGGGCCCTGATAGGGCCAGGGAAGGGGGTCCTGGTTCGAGCTGAGGGACCCCTGAGCCCCAAAGGGCTCTTGTCAGAGACGCAAGGGCACTTGTAAGTGCTGCAAAGACCCTGATAGGGCTGGGGAGGGGGGTCCTGGCTCGAGCTGCGGGAGCCCTTAAGCCCCAAAAGGCATCTTTCAGTGCCCTCACTGGAAGGTCCCTCCACTCCCCCCCAGCGGGCCCTTCCCTCCCCGCAAGAGTACAGGACGGGAGGGGCTGCTGAGAAGGGGTCACGGCGGATAGTCGAATCCGCAGCGAGGGTACCACCTTGCCGCGCCCCTCTGAGGAATGCGACCACCTGTGATGATCCATTCCCGGTATCCCCTCCCAGCCCACTGTAATCTCGGCCGTTTTCGCCACCCTCAAGGTGGCGAAGTGAAAAGGCAGAGATTAGCGCGGCGCTTTAGTTACCGCTGCTTTATAAATAGAAGTGGCTGTAACTGTTCCGATAGGCGCGAAAAGTTAACAAGGTGTTAACTTTTCGTGTACGCTTTCCACCCATTTATAAATCGCGGTAATCGCGATTTTGACGATAACGCTTGTTTAGAAATATGCCCCATAGTCTTTAACAATACAGCAGCATCACAAAATTCACACGTATGCTGAACAATACAAACATTTTATTCGGCATAATCTGACATACATAGCAACATTTTGGGTTCAAGCCATCAGATCATCTGATGTTTATATTGTTCAGCATTAGAACATACGTGCATCTAAATGAGAGTGCTACATTTATATATATATATAAAAAGGAATAGTCCTGAGCACACCTCACTTAATCAAGTTGAAAATTTATTTTAACGTTTCGGAACTGCCTCGAGTCCCTTCATCAGAAAGAAATGCATCAGATAGAAATAGAAATTCTATTGTTTATATATATATATATATATATATATATATATATATATATATATATATGTGTGTGTGTGTGTGTGTGTGTAGATATTGGTGGGGGTGGCACAACAAACCGCTAATCCTTTTACGATGCCTGGGTGCTCACCAATAAGACATAGATAATTATAAGTAGAAGATGGAAGAACTCCTTGGTCTTGATGCAAACAATATGATTCACAGTTCTCATCTTTTTATTATTGATATACTTAAAGGGTATGTATACTGTAAAACTGACTTTGCATCATCTTAATCTATAAATTAATATCTGTAAGTAGCACTTACTCATAGGTGTGTGTGTTGCTACATGCCTTCAATACTTCTGACCTGACTATTTTCCAACATATCAACTGTCAAAACTGCATACAGCATACAGCACACCAAGTGTCAAATCATCCCAGCTACTGCAAAACTGCTTACAGAAGAATAGTTTATGAGAGTAAGGCACTTGATTGACAGCTGAAATGTAAGATATGGATATCTAAGAATGGATATCTAAAGTAATAGGGGAAGATCAATAAAAAATGGTACAATGATAGTTTGGAAGAATTATAGTTTTCACTAATGGACAAGTTAGAAAAAACTAATTTTCCAGTGGACATACCCTTAAAAAGACTTGCTTTGTTCTGCTGTCTGTATTTTATTTTCTATTTTCGCTAGTTTATTTGCTTTCTTGCACTCCTTATTACAACTTTATACTCCTTGTAAACCTGTTCTGTTCGCTCTGATTTCAAAGTTTTCAAGCCACTCCAGGCACGAGTGGACCTTTAGATTGTAAATTTAGATATGTAATAGTTCAATGTGCTTTTAAAAGCAGTGCACTTCGGTTCAGTATCCTTACCTAGGTACAAACCCCCCAGTCTATGAGGTTTAACAATATAAAATTAGCTTTCCTAAAGTTAAAAGTTTTTGTTAAACCCAGTGCAATTTTATTAATTGACACTATATCATGATCACTATTCCCTAAGCTTCCCATTACCTTCATCTCCCACATGAGCTCAGGGTTACTAGAAATTACCAGATCCAACAACGCATTCTGTCTAGTAGGAACGTCTACTTTTTGTAAAAGAATATATAGAAAATGTAAGAACTTGGTACCTTTTGAGGTGCAGGCAGTTTCCTTATTCCAATCAATGTATGTCATCATGATAATTGAAATCCCCCATACCAGAAGCATTTACCAACTGCATATGGACATTTCCACTTCCTCACTGACATTTCGCTGCTTATGACTGTAAGATGTGATACTTACCTAACCGGTCCCTCCAAGTAGGCGGTGGCCAGGGCACTAATGTCATTATGGAATACGCATGACATCACAGTTGGGCGCCAAAGGAATTACGTAATCCATGTGACGTCACAGGCTTATGCCGTCAGCACAAAAATTCAAATTGAGCCAACTCCTGCACTCTAATGCCCGAAAATAACATTATACAACTTGGATTTGGTGAAAATAAAGAAAAATAAACTATTATTCATTATTAATTAAATAATCTCTTGTTAAAGGGCAATTATAGTAACCCAAGTCCCCCCCTCCCCAGTTAATAATACCCGGGATGCAGACCTAAATCCTCACCCTAGAACGAGCCCTGCAATGTTGATTTTCTGAGCAGCGTGCAGGGCTCTCCTGCCATAGTCCCGTACTATGGCAGGGCTGATCAATGGGAAGACACTCTCTGCAAGGAATGCATCTTCCTATTGGTTAAAAAAAAAAGTTAAGGAGGCATGTCCGGAACCAGCTTTAGAGGGGGGTTGGGGGGTGGAATGATTGGACTGAGCATGTTGGTAGAACATAATGGTTATTCTATGTAGAATGCTGGGAAATAAAACACAGACCCCCTGTTTGTAACATAATTTTCCAAGCATCCACATAAATATGAGAGGTAAGACACACATTAATACTTTTGTCATGGAGCTTTGCCATCAGACATTCCAAAAAAATGTAATATGATTAATTTACAAAATTGTATTACTTTTAAAGTGACATCAAGATTAACTTAATTAATTAAAAATTATATTATGGGGATTTTGAGATATTTTTAAAAATATTGAATAAGAATCTTGAGAAATTCAATACAACTGAACACTAACTAATTGCTTATACTGTGAATACTATGTTATTGTTATATGAATATGCTGAATATAATCTACACACAGTTATGCATAAAATATTGTATATAAAAAATTTTCAATAAAAACTGAATGATTAAAAATATTGAATAAGCGATTTACTGTAATTCGTATAGTCATAATAGCGGAATGTGCTATTACGAACGAGAATACAAAGAAGTTGATTAACTTTCGTATAAACTTTTTTGATGGTGTAAAAGTGATGCTATGGTATTATTGTAACATGGAGAGTTGGAAAAACCACATAGAACAACAAACACAACACATCGCGTATAGGTATAATAGGCATTTTACGCGCACATTCGAACGGTCGAACATTCAATATTTATCGAAAGTCCGAAACATTTGAAAATCCAGGTCCCGGGATAGTTCGAGAAGTCCAAATTCATTCGAATTCGAATAGTTCGGCTCGAACTCGGGTTCAAGTTCGAGTTCTAGTCCATCTCTAACTAAGACTGGGAAATTTCATAGTGGGTGGGGCATGCGTGATAGGAGGTGGGGGAGGCGGGGTTAGGGGTATTTCGGGGGCATGATGTGGGTGGTCGGGGGGCGTGGGTGGCAAAAAGGGGGCATAAGGGGGAGTTTGGGGTGGTCTCCCCAATTAACAGGGAACTCCTGGAAGATCCGGGAGAGGTGGGATACCTGACACAGGTTCATTTTTTTATTGCAATTATTTGGTTACAAAAAAAGGTTCAGTAACTTTCAAAATTATATAACTTAAACATGTTAATATTAATTAATTTATTTAATCAATTTATACATAATTTATATATATGCTTTCTTAACCGATGTATGAAATTGTATTTAATTTATTTTTTTCTATCTGTATAATGGCACTTATCCCCTTGTTTGTATACAACGTATTTTTTAATGTACGGCGCTGCGTACCCAAGTGGAATACAATTATTAATATTGCGACATTAACGGGTGATGTAATACTTACCCTCTTACTCCTCTTGCTTCAGGGTTTCTGTGATGCAGTAATCAATTAACCTGATTTACTGCATTGTGGGAACATTTTCCAACGTGTTTGCTTAAGCGCCACTCGGCAGCACAAAAACCAAAATTTTGTTTACATCATGTGCTTGTGCCATTAATAGAAAACAGCACAGGCCACGCAAACTGTGATTAAAGGACAACTCCACCCTCATAAGAACATCTTTTAGAAAGAATGGCCTCTTTAAAATATGTTGATATATCATAGTTTGTCCTATGAATTCATTACTGTATGCCTGCTATGCTTCTGGATGCCTCATGGAAACTGAGCAATTTAGAAACCTGTACTGAGCCTGTACTGAGCCTGGGCATGCTCAGGAGAGGCAGACAGGGGATTAACATTCAGTCATTAGCAGTGATGTCAACTGTCAAATCCATAACTGACAGTTACTAACTGGAAGAACCAGGAAGCAGAAACAGGGGAAACAGGACATTGTGCAAGATTTCAGGTTAGACTTATATATTTCACATTTTAAACTATTACCGTTTAGGGTTTTGGGGGGTGATTTACCTGTATGTAAGTTTTCATTTTGGGGCTGAACTTGCCCTTTAAACTCGCGCCAACCCTATACGATATCAGGAACATGGGTTTAACTAATTTTCTTCCGATATAACAACTCCCTGAAAATACTTAAAAAGGAAAGTAAACTTCAACTAAGGACATAGAAAATATAAAAATGATTGATAAATTTGCCATCTTAGCAATATTTTGTGGCTTCTTTTAATGCTTCTTAACCCTTTCTGTAGTTTTCTATATACTAACATGCTTTTCAGGCAAATTTAATTCTGCAATGTATGTCGGTGACAGTTTTCGCCGTATGTGGTG
Source organism: Hymenochirus boettgeri (assembly GCA_019447015.1). Classification (NCBI taxonomy): domain Eukaryota; kingdom Metazoa; phylum Chordata; class Amphibia; order Anura; family Pipidae; genus Hymenochirus; species Hymenochirus boettgeri. The sequence continues at coordinate 62,461,054 of CM033476.1, read as the reverse complement.
TAAAGTCTTTTCTGTCTGTAAATTTTTTTTTACAAAAAAACAGCTGTAAAAACATGAGCGAGCCCTGTGACTTAGAAAAAAAAGGAGTTCATTATCACTATTAAGATTGCATAGCCCCAATAATAAATAGGGGTTTGACAATAAACAATAATACCAGGTCCCCCGCAGGTATTAAACAATATGGTGAAAATCAGCACAAAATTACGACAAACTTCTATATTTGAAAAAGTCAGTAAGTCGGCCTAATAGGAAATTTATCAAAATATTGCTATTGGCACAAAGCAATTTCCTCACCATTTATAAGATAGTGATTCTCGGTAAATAACACCAAAAAACTAGAAGTAGATTTCTTCCTATTTGATCTTTTTTGATAAAATTAAATCCATGGGAATTTTCCTGATAGCGGACTTTTCACATTATTGCTGCGATGCAGTCGGTAAAATAACATGGTGGTCATAAATAAATATTGGTAATTTCTAAACATGCCATTATTTTATGGTCACGTATAAAAATAACATGCTGCATTGGTATTTTACACCGCATTCAGTATTTTACGGCAAGATTGTAAATTACTGACAATCGAAAAAATCCCACCTAAAACTTCTTTTTGTTTAGCCTTAAAGGGATGACCACATGTCCTTGTTAAGTAGTCTCGAGGCTATACTCAAAAACTCTCAAACAAATGCACAGGTACTGTAACTCACAGGATGCTGGTCTGACAAGCCAGCAACTAAAGACCAACAAGGGGGTTTAAACAGGCCAATCCAAACACGCTACATCATGTTTGAACACCAAGGTGTACCAGGGCAAGAACACATAAAAAATGCATGGGTGAAAGGTCCCTACACAACTGCACCAGTAACAAACAAATGGAATATTGCAAGGTGGATTCACAAAATGCTCTCAGCAAATATTTGCCTTGCAGATTCCCATGACAGTCCTCTGATATTATTTGTTGGTGATCAACACATCAAAGAGTTTATCATATAATCCATTAATGTGTTTGCACAGTGATATTATACCCATGTAAGTCATTCTTCTTTATTGTCAATAACTCCTGGCCATTAAACTATATTTTGCTATCACCTGGTCACTGTTCTAAAACTAATACAGATATTTCCCAGCATACCTTGGGCAATCGGAATGAAGTGGCATCCTGGTTTGCATCCTATCTCTCTGACCAAACTTACTCTATATCTTATGCTAGCAATACGTCTTAGTATAGTATAGTAAAGTATTTGAGGTTGAATAAAGACATACGTCCATCCAGTCCAACCCATCTAGCAATATCCTCATTTCCTGCCTAATTGTTGATCCAGAGGAAGGCAAAAAAACTGCTATGCCAGAGTCTAAATTTCTACTTACTTCCTCATAAAAGCCAAGCAAGTTAGTTTGACAAGATCTATTCCTCCTAAATCCATGCTGGTTACTACTTATAATGTCAGTCCTTGAAACATACTCTAGAACATGTTCCCTTATTAAACTTTCCAGGATCTTCCCCACCACTGAAGTTAAACTTACAGGCCTGTAATTACCCGGCTGTGAACGACTACCCTTTTTGAATATTGGAATAACATCAGCCTTTTTCCAATCCAGAGGCACACCACCGGACATGAGGGAATCAGCAAAAATAAGAAACAATGGCCTAGATAAAACTGAACTTAGCTCCTTAAGTACCCGAGGATGTATTTTATCCGGTCCAGGAGATTTATTAATATTAACCTTATTTAGTTCTTACTGTACCATATCCTCGGTAAACCAAAGTGAACTTGAATCTTGTATACCTTTATTGCTACTATACTCTATGATATCTGTACTTGGATCTTCTATAGTGTATACAGAGGAAATTCAATTCTTTTTTAACATAAACACATACTCCTCCCCTTTTCCTTTTTTTCTGTCCTGCCTAAACAAGGCATATCCTTCTATATTTACAGCCCAGTCGTGAGAACTGTTCAACCACGTTTCTGCTATACCTATTACATCATACTTTTCATTCAATGCCATCATTTCCAATTCACCCATTTTGTCAGCCAGGCTTCTCGCATTTGCAAACATACATTTTAGAATATGATCCTGTAATTTATTTGTACACTTTAATACACATTCCTCCCTATCCCCTATGCTAGCCCCACCCATCTTTCCGCCCACCACTGGCCTATCTACACCCTGCTTTCCTCCTGGACTATCTATCCCAGTGAGACTGCTAATACCCTCCCCCCCCAAACCTAGTTTAAAATCTCCTCCAACCCTCTAGCCATCTTCTCCCCTAAAACAGCTGCACCACCATCAGTGAGGTGCAACCCATCCCTACTAAAGAGCCTGTAGCCGATAGCAAAGTCTGCCCAGTTCTCAATAAACTCAAACCCTTCTTCCTTACACCACTCTCTTAGCCACGCATTAATGCTCCTAAGTCTTCTCCGGTTCCTCTTAATGTGGGGGTCCCGCAGGGGTCTGTTCTTGGACCCTTATTGTTCTCCCTCAACACTATTTCCTTGGGAGATGTTATTAGCTCTTTTGGCTTCAAGTATTATTTATATGCAGACGATACACAAATCTACATGTCCACACCTACACTAACTTCTGACATCCAATCACGTGTCTCCGACTGCCTCCTTGCCACCTCCTCCTGGATGTCTCAACGCTACCTCAAATTAAATCTTTCTTAATCTGAACTGATCGTTTTTCCACCTAAACTTGGTCCCGTCCCATCTTTCTCCATCTCTGTTGACAACACCCCCATTTTCCTTATCCAATCGGCACGCTGCCTAGGGGTAATTATTGACTCCTCTCTCTCCTTTTCTAACCACATTAACTACGTTGTGAAAACCTGCCGCTTCTTCCTTCACAATATAGCCAAAATCCGCAGATTCCTTTATCTCCCAACCACCACTATGCTTATGCAGGCTCTCATCCCATTGCTCCTGGACTATTGCAACCTACTACTTTCTGGTCTTCCTGCTTCCCACCTCTCTCCTCCCTCAGGCAATACTTAACTCTGCTGTACACATTGTTTTGCTCTCTAATAAACAGGATCCCAAATCTCCTCTGTACTGGACAACAACCTGGCTCCCCGTTAAACAGCGCATTGCAACAAAATCCTTCTCCTAACATTTAAATCCCTTCGCTCTGCTGCTCCTCCTTATATTTCCTCTCTAGACTCCCCATATGTTCCTGCCCATACACTCCACTCATCGCAGAACCAGCTCCTGTACAGACCCCCCACTCCTACTGCTTCCTCTCGTCTTAAACTTTTCTCTTGTGGCTCTCATCTTCTGGAATTTTATTCCCCTCTCTCTACGTCAATAAACCTCAATTAGCAGGTTTAAATCTAGCCTTATATCCTACCTATCTGGTAACCAGCACAGTATATGATTATATGATTGTTTTATTTGCACTGCATTTATCTCACTCCAGCACTTATAACTATTCCATTGTATATGTATGTTACCCGCCTAACTAGATTGTAAGCTCTTTCCTCTTGTGGCAAAGATCTAGCACTTCTATTTATTTCTATTTATTTATATAATTTATATAAATAAAGAAAGAAAAATGAAAGAAACTGCTATGGGGAGTGGAAAGACTAAACAGATCCCATCTCGTATATAGCAATTAAAGGGTGTGTACCATCTGATTTATTTTCATTAATCAGTGTACCTGCCTAATTATTGCAGCTGCTTCTATCCAGATCAATTACAATAAATAACTCGTTTATCTTTGCTTCTTGGGTTTTCACCTTAAACTGTCATGCTTGTCAAGTGGATGCGTGGAGGGAAGACACAGTTGTCGCTGCAGTATACAGAGAATATCTTCTATTGCAGTGATCACTGTGTATCACAGTGAAAGTGGACTAGAATTTAGAAATGTATTCAATGTGTTCTCTTTCAGGGAGATGCAATATTCCATGATAACTTGAAAATAAATGCAAATCCCTTGCAAACCAATGTACTATTAGGTTAGCGAGGGATTTGCACTTTTCAATTGTGGCCTTAAAGGAGAACTAAACCAGAATTGTTATACTCCATAATCTGAAAGAACCCCTCCCCCCAAAGAACAGCAATTAACTGTACATGATCACCCCAGTAAATGGCATTAAAATAAATATAACCCCATGAACAACTGGATATGATAACTGTGTATATGTGCACTGCCTGGCCACATACTGACTTCATACACATGGGTGCTAATTTACCCAGAGCCCCCGGGCAAATTTATGGAGTTACAGTATAGTCGCGCTAACCTGTTCGCTACCGGATAGCGTGACTCTAACTTCATATTAGCCCCGGATGCGCAGGTTATGCAAAAGACACCCGCGGATCCGACACTCGCGATGAAATAGCGCATTTGCGCTATTTAAAAAACCCTTTTTGGGATTTACCCACGTTCACATATGCAATCGCGATCAGCACATTTACCCGGAGCGATAGCGGCTCTGGGTAAATGAGCCTGATGATCTCCTGTAACAGGATTGGCTACGGTCTACTCGTAGGTGTGACCTGCTGTATCAAATTTCTGCAGTAGATTAGAACTGGGCATGTGTAAAGAACACCATGTGACCAGACCAGACCATGTGTTACTGGAATTCTGGGAAATAAACCAAAAACCCCATGTTAGAAAGGTACATTTCCCAGCACCCACATCAAAAGGAAAGGTGAGAAACATATTACTGATTTTATATCAAGATGCTCTGCCTTTTGATTCAGTTTTATGAGGCTTTTATCCTTTAAAGCCCCTTAAAAGTTCGCAACTGCTCATGTTTTTATGATGTATCAATGATCAATGGTCAATACATTGTGGAAATGTGTGCAGGTAGGTTGTGATAGGGAATTTATTGTATTTATAATGTAATAAAGTTTTCTGTTCCATATTTAATGGGCATGATGACAGATTTATTTTGATCCTACTGGTGGAATTTACAAGCAAAGCGTATGTCTTTATTCAACCTCATTTACAATATTACTGTGTTACTTTCTGTCATAGAACATTAAAGGAACATATCTTGTTCATATTAAGCTAATGTCTAATTCCCCCCCCCTAAGCTTATTCTTAAGGGCTACAATGATAACATGGAAACTACCCAAAAGTCTCTTCTCAACTTATTTCCATATTCTAGGAATGCTCTTGTCTTAACTCTAACCTGATTCCATGATGTGTTCCCCCTATTTTAAACTGTAGTAAATTTTCCTTCTGATGAGCTTTTCCTGTTCTGTCAAAAATCACTTCAAAAAACATTTTGAATTAAAAATTCCAGAAAGAGATTTCCAGGTTAATTCCTTTTATTACCGTCTTGACAGATCTGATCCACACAATATTTATAAGAAAGTTATTTCTTAAAAGAGAGAAAGAGTTGATTATAAATGATGATTTGGATTAAATGCTTCCAGTTGCAAGAGCATTTTCATACCAGTATCCAATATAAGTTCTGCAGTAGATATATTTAGTGACTTGGCAATGAGAGATTTTTTACAAATTGTTGATACAGGGATGCTGTATCCCCTCTCTCCACGAGTCCTCCCAGTGGCCATTCAGGGCCCCTAGCCCCCTCACACTGCCATACCTCTGCCTTCTCACCAGCCACACACCTGCTGTCCCTCCTTCATCCCTATTAAGGGCAATTAAGCCCTATTTCTTGCTGCGTTTTGTGGTCCGTTTGCACTTTGTGATCCACAATGCTATAAATTAGGCAACACTGTGCGCTGCGATCCATTGTGATTTTAGAACGCATGCAATCACCATTTTTGGTCTGTTATTGTTATAATTACACTTAATACAACATAAAAGTCTATGGCAGTGCCTAAAAAGCAAACAGAAGTGGACACAATCAATATGACATGCACTTTTTATATGCAAGCGCAGGGGTAATTGCAAACGCGGATACAAGCAGATGGCAAAAGCGGACAGGAAGTCCCAGTTCTGTAAATAAGTATTGCAATAACTGTAAAACCTCCAAATCTGCGTTATTGCATCTCCCTGTGTGTTGAGCACATTAGTATGCATTTAGAATTTTCATGGTCATATTTGAAAGTTTTTAAAACTTAATTTCATTTATTATAACAATTATTTGGGTACAAAACTGCCATTAGGAAATATTCAAAATGAAAAGTTCAGTAGCTTCTAAATAGAGCTGGACTAGAACGCGAACTCGAACCTGAGTTCGAGCCGAACTATTCGAATTCGAACGAATTCGGACTTCTCAAACTATCCCGGACCCGGATTTTCGATATTTTCGGAATTTCGATAAATATCAATGTTCGACCGTTCGAATGTGCGAGTAAAATGGCTATTATAGCTATACGCGAGCATCGAATCTGCGAGTAAAGGGTCCATAAAAACCTATACGCGAGCATCGAATCCGCGAGTAAATTGTCCATTAAAACCTATACGCAAGCATTGAATCCGCGAGTAAAATGTCCATGGTATCTAGGCGCGAACGCGAGCATCGAATCTGCGAGTAAAGTGTCCATTAAAACCTATACGTGAGCATTAAATCCGCGAGTAAAATGTCCATGGTATCTAGGCGAGAACGCGAACATCGAATCCGCGAGTAAAGTGTCCATTAAAGCCTATACGCGAGCATCGAATTCGCGAGTAAAATGTACATGGTACCTAGGTGCAAACGAGCTCGAAAATAGCGCGAGTGAGAGTAAAATTGATTTTTCGAAAGTCCTGGATATTCGAACATGTTCCCCAGACCATTTCCCAGGTCCCACAGCCATTTACATTAAGTTACCATTGATATTTTAATTGTATTTCATTAGAACTTTTCAAACTATTTAACTCCCATTGACTTTAATTGGTCCGTTTTCGAACTTTCGAACTTTCCATATAGTTCCAAAGTTCGAAAACGGACGAACTTTCGAAAGTTCGGCCATCTCTACTTCTAAACACTTTTTGCTTTGTGATATGTGGTGAAAAGACGTTTCACCTTTCTTGCCATTTTATAAATTGAGGTACGGGCAATTTTGGTGAATTATATATATATATAACATGCGATGACGGATACAGCTTTATAAATATGCCCTAATCCTACCTAGGCAATGCTGAGTTGTATTTAATGCACAATTTGTAATCAGTGCAGTCTGATGTATTATTAGTCTATTCAGCAGGTGATAAACTATATACATAATCCTCCCAACATAAAGAATACCTGGCAAACCTATAGGCAGGCTTTCAGCAATATGGAAGGAAGGAGTTAACAATTCTTAAAACTTGTGAGGGGAGGGGCATAAGCTAAGAGTTCCCTTACCAGACATGTGAAGGAATCATTCCAGTCAGACAGACAGTTCAGTTAACTGCTCCCACCTGCCCTTTTATTTCCTCATTGTATTCATTGTCATTGTGTAGTTCACAGCTTATTGGTGTATTACCCATAGGAGCCAAGAATGGTTCTTTGGTTAAGTGCCAAATGGGGGGGTTTAGCCCATGGTGAGTTCCCTCATATGCCCTGTTCATCTTGCTTAATGCCCTCCTCTTGCACCTAGGTATTTTTTTCATTACCCATTTTAGTTGAGAGATGGACTAAACCTTTCTTGTTTACCACTCATCTATTTTATAGACATATATATATACTAGCAAAAGTGTGCCTGTTGGTGCTCAGTGGAAATTATGTGTGTATGTTTTGCTATGTGTAGATGCAGTGCTCACAGGAACCACCAGGAAAGATCCTGAAGGTCCTATAAAAGACCCAAGCAATCGCACCATATTATATGAACAAACACACACTATATCATCCCTTACCTTAAAGGGCATGTCCACCCCCAAAACTATAATCCCCCCCACTAATGGCCCCACCATGTAGTGTAGTAAAATCCTTACCTCACATCCCAGCTCCATAAAGTTCTCCTGTAGTCCCCCCAGAAAGTCCCAAAAACTGCCCACCAGGAGGATAGCAGAGTCCATATAGGACTCTGCCTCCTACCTGGCCTCCGGGAGAAGTTTGGCATGCGTACTGCAGCCCTTCTCCCCCTCCCTTCCCCTCCCGTTTTGCTATCCCTCCCCCTACCATAAAACCCCTTGGCCACATAATAAAATATGTTCCCCCAGCCCAACTGCATAAAAATTATTTTTAGAAAGTCCCCAGAACTGTACTTACCTTCCCTCACTCCCCAGCATTCTGAGAAGCCGGCAGCCGCGTCTGTGATTGGCTGCCTCTCAGCCAATCACGGACGCGGCTGCTGGTCCCGCCGCCTGCTTGCAGTGTCTCGCAAGCAGAAGGCCGGGCCGGGTGTCGGAGGAGAGAGGGAAGGTAAGTAAACATCTGGGCACTTTCTGAAACTATTTTTATAGCGGTTGGGGCTGGGGGACTGTGTTCTATTAAATGTGAAAAGTTTTTATTAAGGGTGGACATGCCCTTTAACTACCTGCCAGCTAGAATCTAGAGGGTCTAGAGGGTGTGGAATAATCCTGCAGGTCTGAGAACAGACCCAAGCAATCTATACAGCACCTTTGGGCAATCTAAGAGTATTCAGATGAACATGCTAGGTTCCTACTTATTATCATTATTATCATTTGCCACAGCAAGTTCCAGATTTACAGTCACTATGGGGTTGGGACTTCGTAGCGAAAAATACTAATTGAATATATACGTTAGGGAGAGGTGTGGATAGAGGAGCTAAATGCTCCCCACAGAGTATAAAATGAAATAGAGCCTTCTTATAACAGAAGGTACCTCACAGCCTCATGTTATTATAATAGCATTGCCATAATAATGTAACATATAAACACATATTTCTCACTTAAAGAAATGGGTGGGGACAGCAAAGTATTTAATTATAGCATGTTTCAAAGGCATGTGTCTATATATAATACAGCCTAATGGTATAGAGCAGGGGTGTTTAAAAACTACAATTCATGTTTAAAAACTACAATTCCCAGCATTCTCTGTTTGCAGTAAGTTTTTTCTTAAAGGGACAGTTCAGTGGAATATGATATTTAACAATATTTGTTAAATTGTTAAATTGTTAGTTTGTGTACTGCCTTCATAGTTATTCTACATATTCTCTCCATTTTGAAAAATCTGTTGATTTCATTCCCTTTGCTGTTCCCTGCTGTTGACATAGTGAGCTGACATTTCAGGTTTCTCTTCCCAGGATGCACCACATCTTGGAATGTTCCTAATAGTATTTCTACTGATTGGCTGTTGGATGGGTCAAAGATGTTCAGATCTCTTTCTGAGCAAACTGAATCAACCCAGGCGCTGGGTCAAGGGCAAGACCATAACAGTCTCAACTAGGGGTCCTGCAAACAGGAAGTCAGTATTTCGGTTGCATTTATTTATAGACAGACAAAATGTTGAATTGGCAGAATAAGGTCATTGGGATGAAAAAATACTGCTCTTTTTTCTGAAAAGCATATGTATTTGCACTGAACTTCCCTTTTAATATCCTGTAGCTAAGGCATCTGTCTAGATATAATACAGCCTAATGGTATAGAGCAGGGGTGTTAAGCTTGTTACCTTTTACATGTTTGAAAACTACAAATTCTGTTTTGCAGTTAGTCTTCTTAATGTATTTTCACATGTTAAAAAAGTACAACTCCCAGCATTCCCTGGGTGCACGGATGCTGAAAAATTTAGTTTTCATACATCCTGGAATAAAGGAATTTTCCTGACTTACAGACATTAAAAGCCCACTTATTTGCTTTAACGCTTCCTACCCAAGGGTTTGAACAGGCAAGTGATTCATCTGCCCTTCCCTTACATTCATAGCAATTAGACAATTGGATTAGGGAAGCTTTATATGGGTCACTTAAGGCAGTAGCAGATATACGCAGTGCTCCTCAGCCCTTAACGTCACACTTACTGATTAACAATCAGTTAGCACGATGTTAAGGCTCGCTTTGCAGCGTGAGTACTGGAAGAGGCACTCGCGCGGCAGTTGCAAAGTAATTTACCGGAGGTTGCGCACCTGGCGTTAACTAATTATGTGTGGGTGAGATTCACTCAGTCGCACAGCCTCTGGTAAATCCCGTACTGTAGATTTGCCCAGAGAGCTTGCGCCTCTGAGTGAATCTCCCTGTTAGAATCATAATCCTTATGCCCTAACTTCCAAATACCACCTACCTGGCAGTTATAATCCATGAAGTCTAAAGGTTTGTACACACGTGTGATCACGGGTGCTGACCCACGACGCATGATGTGTACGAATGGGCGTTTCATCCGCTAATCGTGGTGTGTATGGGCACTTTAAGGGCCAAAACGGTTACTTATTCGACACGGCACGGCATACATGGCACGATTATCGTCCAAAACAGCCGTTCGTACACATTGTGTGTGACGCGTTGGCACCCGCGATCGTACGTGTGAACATTTAGTCTGGGTACACACCAGCAACCAACCGGTAGTGCCGTGGATCAGTTGGCTGGAAATAAAGTAAGTATACTTTATTAATTGTATATCATTTGTTTTGTAATTCAGTAATAAGTAGTACTATAATACTTTGTATAGTGTAATTTGTTATGGTGATTTTTATTAAATAGTGCTAATTACACAAATACATGTGTAATAGTGTTATATACCCCCACCTAATTAGTTGCTCCGTAAAAATATAAATGTATTTATATAATATAAGGGATACATATATGTATATATCAGTGATATGGTTAGGCACTGACTTAATATGGTAATATGCCTGAAAAAGCATTGAAAAAGGTCATAAATCACAACCGAAACGTCGCTGTCTACACTAAATATGTGTGAATTAAAATGTTTGTTTGATGGAAATGAAGTCCTTAAGTGTGCACTGGCAACAACCTATTATATATATAGGATAGTAGGATAGTATACATCCACACAGAGTGCAACTAGCAACCAAATTAATATAAAACACACAAAAAATAGAAGCCTAGTGCACCTCCAGAAATGACAGCTGCAATGGAGGAAGAAATGTACTGGAAGTAAAGTAGGATAGTGTCTTGCCTGGTACCAGAGCTGAAGACCTACAAGGCTAAAGAGTCAAAGTCAAAGATGCCTGCAATGTAACACCCCCCCCCCCCCACACACACACACACAACATTTTAGGACCAAAGAGAAAGTTCTAAAAAAAATAATGTCACAGAGCAACAGAGGGGGAACTTACAGTGGATTTGGGGGTAAATGTGTGAAGCTTCTTGTTCTATGACCAGTTCAGTGATGTTGGCAGCAGAGAGAGCAGGGATGAAAAAGGATAATTGTGTTCACCACTTCAATTCACCAGCACAATATACCCCCTACCTAATTGAAAAGAACAACTAATCTTATTACCATAGCTACAAATGGGTGATATACTCCCAGCCATGCTTTATTTCTCATAAATTCCAGTTATTACCAACACAGCCCAATATAAGATCTATATCATACAGTGCAATAAGAACAATAAAACATTCTCAGAGCAGACAAACAGAGTAAAAAAACAAAGGTCCAGATATAACTTGCATTAGATTTATTGAGTGAATTATGCACAAAGGAAATAATAGGCAGAATAGCACAAAATGACAAAGTATTTGCCATGAAAATTTACATTGTCCCAACCCAGGCTGGAGCAGGCAGTCCCATGGAAATTCCCATGTGTAGAAATAAAAGGAAAATAAAAGGAACCATTAACCCTGCAAGCTTCTATTTTGGTTTAATACGGAATTCCAGGTTTTAGTTCATCTCTTTCATCTCTTCCAATCATATCTTTCCTTCAGTTTCTTAGGGATTTCTATGGTTTTTGTACTAGGAAAAAAATGAATCAATGTCAATAGGTTTGTCAGTAAACCTCATATTCAATATCAAGATGCCAAGTTTTATTGAGTTTTATTGATGCTTGTGGGTCTTATCAAGTTAAATGTAGAAAACATGACCATGGTTTTACTTTCCCTTTGTTCCTCATCTTCTTGAATATACATGTGAAGCCTGCAATGTAATCCTGCTTGATTTGACAGCATCCAGGTTACCAAAAATCGGGAAAGAATGCTGAAATTATAATGTCACTGATAATGGAGTGAGAAGGTCCAGTGCTGACTGGTATGCTTGTCGGTATTAAAGGGCAACTAAACCCACATAACAACACTGAACCAGAAGGCAGAACACCTTGATATAAAACCAATATTCTGTGTCTTACCTCTCATTTTGATATGGGTGCTGGGAAATTTACCTAAATAACATATGGTTTGTGCTTTACTTCTCAGCATTCCAGTATCAGACAGTTTGGTCAACGACCATTATGTTCTGCACATGCTCAGACCTTAGCTATGGCAGAAACTTGTTACAGTTGGTCACACCCATTAATAATCTCTAGCCAATCCTTTTACAGGACAGATAAAGCAAGGAAGCATGTGACTGAGGTCAGGAGGTGTGGTCTGACACTGCACATACACACAGATACTTCATCCAGTTCTTAACAGGCTTTGATTTACTTTAACAGAGTTTACTAAAGTCGCAGTTTATAGTTTATTGGTGTTTTTAGGGGGGTTGTTTTCAGATTCTGGAGTATAAAAAATTGGGTTTAGTTCTCCTTTAAGAAATCCATAGAGCTATTTTTTCATTTTTGTCTAAATTTTTATTTAGATTGGCACCAATCAATCTAATTCTTCATGTAAATCAACAGCAAGCAGTGACAATTCAGCACAGAAGCAGATTGGTTGGTTCAAGTGGCCCACCCATTTCTTTAGGAATGCTGGGAGTGAGAAATCATTCCTTATAACTTGGATTAGTTGGGAACCGCTATTTTGTTGCATGAGGTCTAGTTCATTCAAGGCTCTATGGTCACTTTTTGCTCCTTTAAGCCCACCTCACCTTAAGCTATATAGCTGTTTGGTATCTGGTTCAAGAGTTTAAATTCAGGCAAATTAATTTACTTATACTAGTTTAAAACTTGAAAGTAATGACTTACCTTTTTCAGGTGGAACCTCCGGTACTTTGATGGTTTTATCCCTGTATTTCAAATAACATTATAAAAGTCAGATAACATTATATGGAAGATAAAGTTTATATTTATAACTCCTATCCATGCCCTTACCCATCATCTAGAAGTGTGCGATATTTCGCAATCTCCTGCTCCAGTTTAGTCTTGATGTCCAAGAGCTGGTCGTACTGTGATTTCAGACACTCAGATTCCTCTTTGAGCTGAGCCAGTTGTTCCTCTATGCTGGCAATAGTAATCTGTATCTGGGATAACTTTACACAGTAACGACCCTCGGTTTCTGCCAGTGCTGATTCCAGAGATTTTTTCTGAAAAACATAATAAATACAGATGTGAGTCTTGTTTCCCGCTGCTCTAAATTATTTTGGGGTAGAAATGGGCAACAGAAATTTATAAAAAGTTCATTAATTGACAAATTGGTAATTACAGAAAAAATCTACTACTAGAGGACTCCCATCTTAAAGCCAACTGAGGTTGAGGCCACACTAAGCGTGTGCATTGCACACACGCTTTGTGTGAGTTGTTGCCCGATTGCTATCGGATCGCATGAAAATTTGCACCAAAAATGATGATTGCATGTGCTCTGATCACTGAATCGCAGTGCAACTGGCTCCAGCATACATAGTTTGGCTAGTCCAATTGGACCACAGTAGTGTGCTCTTTTTAACATGCGATAGGATCATATTTAACATGTGATAGGATCATGTGTTAAAATGTGCTGATGTGGCTTAGCTCTTAAAATAACCAATGTACCAAGACGAAGCTCAGTACAGATGTACAAATGTGGGGCTGACTGGGGACAAACGGCCACTATGGATGACTATGGCCATTCGGTCGTGCATCGTTGATAATTTGACCCAGCAGATCATCATCAACGCATGACTCAACCTATATTCAGATGAATGAGACTTTCGTTTCCCTTTCGCGCAGGGTGGGTTGGCCCCTGCTATCAAATATCGGTACAGAGCTTAAAAAAGGTTTATCAGCAGTTATGTAAGGGCTCGTTCACACCAGAAACTGACAAACGCACAGCATGTGTTTCTGTCAGTTTGTATCCATTGTGTATTCCATAGATTTCTATAGAAAATGCATGAAAAAACGGACAGAAATGCAGTGTGTTTTTTAAACGGACTGGAACGGAATATAACCCAACGATGTGAATGATATTATGAAATCCCATGGGGTTTTACTGTCTGTCCATTTTATTTAACGCACCTGCATATAAAAAACGGATACAAACTGATGTAGTGTGAACGAGCCCTAAGGAAAGTGCTGAAGTTAGAGTGGCTTGTTTGCATGACTTTTAATGCAAATACCTTTAGATAAAGGCAAGGATTGAGGCATGAGAACAGCGGATGCACTAGAGTTTGTTAAAATGGCTTATGTACTTAAATTTCATACCATGGCAAGTTGTGCCTGAAGCTCAATCTCCAGGCTTTGGAGTGTTCTTCTTAGTTCTCTAATTTGGCTTGTGCTTTCTGATATGAAGACACTCCCTTCATTCACCTCTAATTGCAGTTTAGCAATCTAAAAATTGAATAGAGAATACAAAAAATAGAAAAATAAAGAAAAAGAATAAATTAGTAACATACAAATGCATCCATATGTATATAAACCACCCAAATAATCAATAACGTTTCCTAACCCAAGCTTTGTATTGGTTCTCAGCATCCTCACGGTTCTTCTTAGCCAATTCTTCATACTTGTATCTCATTTCATTCAGTATTCTGATTATATCTACTCCTTGTACAGCGTTGATTGACACTTTAACATCCCCGCGTTCTGTGGGTTTTACAGCCTTACGATCCTGGGTAATGAAAGGACAGGTTGTTATAAAGCATGCTGGGATTTATATGAACATTATTGGCAGTTGTTTATCTTTGTTACTGTACTCTAGATGAATTGACCTAGTTTATGCACACAGTGGCATTTTATTATGTTGTTAGTATGGGGTTGTATACTATATTAAGAAATACATTGTAGTCTATGTGATTTTTACAATTCTGTAAACAATGTCCACCATTGTTTTGTGCAGCTACCCAGTCCAGGTCAGATCTGCACCATACCGAACTACTGTTAGAAGATCCTACTGTAATCCCTATACAGTGACTGCAAACATTGAACTGATTGTAGCAAGACTGTCAAATCTAAACTACTAGCAAACCTCCGATTCTTTAAAAGAATTGTTCAACCCTGCATTTAAAGACCTATCCCCTCCCTTTCCCTTCTCTCTCTCCCCTTCTCTCACTCCCCCCTTCTCTTTCTCTCTCTCTCCCTCCTTTCACTCTCTCCTCCTCCTCCCTTTCTCTCTCTCCCCCTTCTCTTTCTCTCTCTCCCTCCTCTCTCTCTCACTCTCTCCTCTCTCTCTCTCTCCCCCCCCCCTTCTCTTTCTCTCTCTCTCTCTCCCTCCTCTCTCACTCACTTCTCCTCTTCTCTTTCTCTCTCTCTCCCTCCTTCTCTTTCTCTCTCTCTCCCTCCTTTCACTCTCTCCTCCTCCTCTCTTTCTCTCTCTCTCTCTCCCCTTCTCTTTCTCTCTCTCCCTCCCTCCTCTCTCACTCATTCTCTTCCTCTCTCTGCCCCCCTCCTGGAAACGTTGTTGAGCTCTCTTGTGCGAGTGTCTTGGGTGCACACGATCACTGCGTCATCAACCCTCCTCCCACCATGGAGTGCACACATGCAAGTAGGGGTCGGCTTCTCCAACAATGCACGGACAGTGGGAGAAGGGTTGATGATGCAGATTCTGTGTCCGTGGGCCATGTATATCGACACCTCTCGTCTAGTATATAGGATGTGGCACCTGCTTCTGACTTAAAGACTTTTTGAAGCATGGGCTCTCTCACTCTCTTCCTCTCTCTCTCTCCCCCCTTCTCTTTCTCTCTCTCTCTCTCCCTCCTCTCTCACTCACTTCTCCTCTTCTCTTTCTCTCTCTCTCCCTCCTTCTCTTTCTCTCTCTCTCCCTCCTTTCACTCTCTCCTCCTCCTCTCTTTCTCTCTCTCCTCTCTCTCCCCTTCTCTTCCTCTCTCTCCCTCCTCTCTCTCACTCATCCTCTCTCATCATTCTCTTCCTCTCTCTGCCCCCCTCCTGGAAACGTTTTTGCTCTCTTGTGCGAGTGTCTTGGGTGCACAACCGATCACTGCGTCTCAACCCTCCTCCCACCATGGAGTTGCACCACATGCAAGTAGGGGTCGGCTTCTCCAACAATGCACGGACAGTGGGAGAAGGGTTGATGATGCAGATTCTGTGTCCGTGGGCCATGTATATCGACACCTCTCGTCTAGTATATAGGATGTGGCACCTGCTTCTGACTTAAAGACTTTTTGAAGCATGGGCCACATCCAAGATGTTAATACATTTAGCCAAGTAGCTGTTTCTATTATTTTATTATTACAATATTTAAGAAGTGAAGGAAGGCAACCTTTCCATTTAGTTAACTATCCCAAGTTTTATTAGCCAAAAGGCAAACACTTACAGCTTCATATGATGCCTTGAGAGCAGTCAGTTCCTCTGTAAGACTTGTCACCTGGGCTTGCAGGTCAGTCTTGCACAGGTTCAGCTCATCCAGGACTCTATGCAGACCATTGATATCAGCTTCTACTGTGTGGCGAAGGGCCAATTCACTCTCATACCTTTGAAAAACATGGAAAGTGAACACTTACATTAATGTACAGTTCAACCTCCCATTAACCCACCACCTGTTGCTTTAAAGTATACTCAACCTCTAATATTAATACTGCAATAGGAAATACAATTTTGGCTTTTGTGCTTTCTTTGCACTACGTGGCGTTCGCTTCACGAGGTCGGGTATGCAGTAATAAAAATGCCACCCCTGTATTGCGCTATTACACTCATGCAATGAGTATAAGCCCCACTACACGCCAACTCTAAAACTTCTATCATGTCTTTTATGCACCCTCACTATTAATGTCCCTACATTTATGTCATTTCTACCGCAACACTTCGTTAATGATCACATCACATTCGCATGTCGCTTTCAGAAACTCTGTGATTGGTCCCTCTTGGTCTGTTTAGACTAAGCATATAATGCATCATCGAATGGTCGTAATTACAACAAATTGGTTCATAGCTTGATCCTGCCTGTTTGTATGAGTATTCACAAGGATGTCCTACAACTGTGAGGTCCATTCCATATCGTACGCCATCCGAGTTATTTTTGGATCAGATTTAAGAATTCTGTAACAATCGAATATGTCCTTGCTATCAGAGTCTTTGGACACGTGACATGTCCCATCTGCTATGTACACGATGTCAGGTGTTCTGTATCATTAGATGCTAATCATAGAACTGTAGTATTTATTTAAATCAATTGCCTGGAAGCTTCACTAGTCATCCCACTGTCTTTCCAAATGAAACAGTTAAACAATCCCAAAATAAAAACTGCATTAATGTGATTCATCTGTTTTCTGTTAATTTCCAAATTCTGGGCCACCCTGCAATGTCCATGGACCAGCAGATCTCCACCCAGAAGGGGACAACATTTGTGATCCAGGCCCCAGTTCTGGTTGTGCTTGTAATACCAGAATGGTTAGTGGAATGAATATATAGATACAGCATTTGGACTGTACCACTAAACCAAAGAAACAATTGAATAGCAGCAGTAAAAAATAAACAGACACATTAAGATGAAAACACAAATAAAGAACTTCTGATCACCCTCACCCTATTTTTAATATGGCATTCTTATTTAATATGACATTCAATTTAAACTTGTGAGTTTTTTTTTAATTTAATCATATAATAAGTTCATGTTTTCCCTCCTTACGCTTGGTAGGTTTTGGCCGGTTACACACAATCTTACTTTGTCCCAATAGTCTAGCCTGACAGATCTATTTATTGTCATGTTTGATCGTTCAAATGGAACAATATTTTCAAAAGATTGTTCTCAAATGATTGGTTGAGTGGGAAATAACATATCAAACCAGGTAACTGATTGGACTAAATGATCTACCTTTGTATACATTCCTTAATTTCACTGGATCTTTTGATCAAACTGTATTAGAGTTTGTGGACTACAGCCTACTTTAAACTCCTGATTGTATTCTGTTTCAAACAAACTGTACAATCAAGCATGTATCTCAGATTTAGAAATAATTAACTTATATGCTGGCTGGAGGAAAGAAAAAAAGAAGTTTAATTTCAGGTTAGGAAAGTTTCTTTACAGTGAAACGTGTCAATGTGGAACTATCTTCCAGCAGAGTGGGTATGGCAAGTTCAATAGATTAGGTTCTAAAATTCAAAAACATAAAAATTACTGGTATGGATACATATATCAGAGAAATGTAATAAATGTTCTTATCATTAAAAATGGTGCTAATTTTTCTCCAACCAATCAAATGTTAGTTTTCAAGTGGTAAATAGCATCTGATTGGTTGGGGCAAAATTAGCCCCATTTTTAATGATAAGAACTTTTATTACATCTCCCTGATAGTTCTCATTAATCCAGGGATCCTTTCCAATTGTATAGTATTTGAGGTTAAATAAACACATACATCTATCCAATCCAACCCATCTAGCAATATCCTCATTTCTTGCCTAACTGTTGATCCAGGGAAGGGAAAAAAAAAACCAAAATTTATGGTGGGGAAAAAATTCCTTCCTGACTCCAAGTGGCAATCGGAAATTTCCCTGGATCAACTCACTTTTGTATTAAACCAGTACTAGCACTTTCCTTGTTGCCAGCTTCTTTTTCTTTTTAAACTGACCAATGAACCTTGTCATAACAACGTCCACTGAAGACAGTTCCATAGCTTTACCATTCTCACAGTGAAAAACCCTTTCCGAACTTGAAGCCTAACCTTTTTCTTCAAGTCTTAAAGGGCATGTCCACCCCAAAACTATAATCCCCCAACTACTGGCCCCACCATGTAGTGTATTGTTAATCCTTACCTCACATCCCAGCTCCATAGGGTTCTCCTGTAGTCCCCCCCCCCAAAGTCCCAAAAATGACCACCAGGAGGCTAGCAGGTCCATATAGGACACTGCCTGCTACCTGGCCTCCCGGAGATTCCTGCCATGCGTGCTGCAGCCCTTCTCCCCCCCCCTCCCCCCCTTCCCTCTCCCTCCCTCTCCTCCCTCCCGTTCTACTATCCCTCCCCCTAGCTCTATCCCCTTAATATTGTGCTCCCCCATGTCCCCCAGCCCCAACCGCATTTTTTTTTTTATTTAGAAAGCTCCCCAAACTCTTACTTACTAACCGGCTTGCTTTCCTCCACTGCACTGACTGACCGGCAGCCGCGTCCGTGATTGGCTGCCGCTCAGCCAATCACAGACGCGACTGCCGGTCCCGCCCCTCTGCTTGCATTCTCGCAAGCAGAGGGCCGGCAGTGCGGCGGAGGATCGAGGGGAGGTAAGTAAGAGTTTGGGGGGCTTTTTAAAAAAACTAAAGAAGCGGTTGGGGCTGGGGGACATGGGGGAGCATGATATTAATTTTTCGTTTTGTGGGTGGACATAGCCTTTAAGGGATGTCCTCGTGTCCTCTGACATGTTCTATTGGTGAACAATGCCCCAGATAGTTTATTGTATGGCTCGTTAATGTATTTATAAACAGTAATCATATCCCCACGCAAGCGCCTTTTCTCCAGCGTACATAATTGTAACTTTTCCAGTCTCTGTTCATATTCAAGCTCCCCCAATCCCCTTATTAATTTAGTTGCCATTCTCTGAACCCTTTCCATTTCAAAGATGTCCTTTTTGTACACAGGATTCCAAAATTGCACTGTATATTCTAAATGAGGCCTTACCAATGCTTTGTAAAGAGGGAGGATAACATTTTCCATATGGAGTTAGGAAGGAATTCTTGGGCCATTTTCGTATCCTTATAATTACTGTAATATGCAACATTATAGAAGATGTTTATTTTAAATAAAATTTTGTCTGTTTACCTCCCTTCTTCAATAATGTGAAAAAGAGTATCTTCACTTTTTCAGTGGAGATAGCATTTAATTGATGCTCCAGGGTCCTCCAATATGATCTACTGGTGAACAATGCACTAGAGAGTTTATTGCATGGCCCTTTCATGTATTTGTGATCCCTGATTCCTCTACACAATCAAGTTTCTCCTTATTCTCCTTATGAATTTAGTTGCCTTTTTGTGAACCTTTTTCAATTCCAAGTTGTACTTTATGTTTAAGATTCCAAACTTGGTCTACATCTTTCCAATGAGCCCGTATCATAGATTTGTAAAGAAATAGAATATTTTTTTGTCTTGGTGTCTCTAAAAATTGCTATCTGGTACTGCTTAGTATATTTAGTAACAACTACATTATCTTCCAACAGAGATTACTTAGCACCGACCTATTTATAGTGATGGGAGCAAAATAATTTCTGACACTTTGCTGTCAAAATGTGCAGTAGAGATATATTTTTTTTTTAATTCTAATATGAAAGCTTTTCTCCTCAGAACACCTATACATTGTAAGATTATAGTAATTTGTATTTACATTCATGTAAGTAATAGATCCTGTAACTAAGAAGGCTCCCATGTTTTTGCCAGTACAACCCACAGCCCATGTTGTCTTTAGAGCCTTGTGAGTATGTGCACCTATTGCTTCGCCCTTTAAAACTGTTTTTATTGAGCAAGGGTAACAGTCATAGGAAACAGAGACATTAATAGTTTGTAGTTAGAGAAGTGACCCAATCAAGAAAAATATCATCATAGATAACCTAGAGAGTATACATTTATTGTTATTTTTACCTTTTGTTGTTTTATAACTGAGAACACTGGTTTCAAGATTATTTGATTACATTCAATACATTTCAGGGAGGTAAGAGAGAGTGACTCTTATGCCTGGTCATGGGTCGCCCGCACATAGGGGCAAGGTGGGGCATTTCCATTTTGAAAAATCTGTTTAATTTATACCTCTCACTATTCCCTGATGTTGATATTGGTGAGTGGACATTTCAGGTTCTGTAAAGGCCCTTCTTCCCAGAATGCATCACTACCTGTTTCTAAAAGTAATATCTACTGGTTGTTGGATGGGTCAAACATTCATTGCTCAGATCTCTACTGAGCAACTAAATCAACCCAGCCGCTGGTTCAAGGGCAAGATCATAACAGTCCTTATTAGGGGTCCTGCAAACAGGAAGTCATTATTTCGTAAGCATTTATTTATATACAGACAAAATGTTGAATGGGCAGGTTTAGGTCATTAGTATAGTAAAATACTGCTCATTCACAAGTTATGCCCACAAAATAAGCAATGCCCACAAAACAAGCCACACCCACTTGTCTTTTGCTATGCGCGCCTCATTTCTTTCCATGTGCTCCACCCCTGGAAAACTTTCTGCGGACATCCCATGTGTCTGGTGCTGCCTCTAACAAACTCTACATTGATTCTCTGCTGAAAACACCCACAACTCCAACAGTTCCTTATAACTCTATCTTTATGTGCATATATAAGTGAGGGGGCAGACAAAGGGATTAATACATACTTTGCGGCACCGCTGGCAAGTAAGAATATGAGGTTACAGCCTTGCCTCTGGTCAAATAATCTTAAAGAAATATATTATTATTTTTTAGAAATGAAATATATATTCAAAAATAGGTTTTATTAAACTAATATAGAGGGATGATTCCCAGCATACCTTAGCTTCAGTGTTATTAAACTATTACAGATATTTCCCAGCATACCTTAGCTGCAGTGTTATTAAACTATTACAGATATTTCCCAGCATACCTTAGCTTGTAGGTCACTGATGATAGGATTATATTTGCTGTAGTCTTTTACTGTTCCAGGAAGGCTCCCAGGGTGCTTATCATACCACTCCTTAATCTTCTTTTCAAGCTCTTGATTTGCTGCCTCTAGGGCACGAACTTTGTCCAGGTAGGAGGCAAAGCGGTCATTAAGATTCTGCATGGTTTGCTTTTCACTTCCAGAGAATATGTCATCCATTTGTCCAAAGCCACCTCCATAGCCACCACCAGCACCATCACCAAAGCCACCACCAAAGCCAGAACCACCACCAAAGCCAGCACCGCCACCATAAATTCCACAAGCACCACCACCATAGTTGCCCCCAAAACTACCACCTACATGTCCACCATGCATGCCACTTCCAAAACCACCTTCCCATTCGCCACCATAGCAACCGGCACCTGAAGAACTATGATAGGATGAGCTAATTTGATGGGACTTTGTTTGTTTCATAGTAGAAGCCATATTGTGGAAGCAAAAGGACAGAAACTGCTATGAGGAGTGCAATGACTGAACAGATCCCATCCCTTATATATAATAACTAAAGGGTGTGTCACATCTGATTTCTTATCATTAATTAGTGTACCTGGATATTTATTGCAGCTGCTGGATCAATTACAAGAAATAACTCACATGTCTTTGCCCTTTGGGTTAGAACCCTAAATTATCGTGCTACTTAAGTTAATCGGTGGATAGAGAACTTTGAAGTATATAGAGGATATTTCTGCATTGTAACAATCGTTGTGTAGATATTTCTAGGTTATTAATAATGGAAACCATAGTGAAACACATTGGGAAACCTATAAAGATGTACTAGCATTTTTTTCAGTGTGTTAAAGACAGCTAAAAGGTAGGTGCAAGTATTCCTACCTCCCGTTCTGCTTTTGTTTTAAAGTAATCAGCTTTAGAAGTTTTGAAGGTTGTGAAATAGATTAAATGCCACTTAACAATATTTTCTTTGATCTCAGCCAGGGAGACTGAAAGTCGAACTCAGTGACTAAATTTAAAAGCAGAATAAATATAGAGTCCAAATACACCTTGATGTCCAATCACCAGGGCCTATAGGGTGACACAATGTTGACTACCAGCAACAGATACAATATAAAAAAAAATTGGGCTAAAATAGTATATACAGGATAATTAAATATACCTCTAACAAAGTAAGTATCAGTAACAAATATAGTATACCAGAGTCAGAGATAGGGCATTCTCTGGTAATATTGATATGGTAGATGGTATAGATTTTTTTTGTATGGGTTACCTGTTACCATATCCACATTACCAGAGAATGATGATGAAGGGTAAATGCCCTATCTCTAACTCTGGTTTACTTCATGTGTTTCTGATACTTATTTTGTTAAAGGTATATTTAATTACACTGTATATACAATTTTAGTACATTTTTTTATATTGTATCAGTGACTAAACTTCTAAAGTTAATTACTTTTAACTGATAGCAGAATGGGAGGTAGGAATACCTGCTCCTGCCTTTTATAGCATTATAGATTTAGGGGGAGAAAAGTTATTTTTTGGGTACAGTGACACTTTAAATACACCAGATATGTTTCATGAGAAATAAGGGTTGCCATCTCTTCTATTTAAAAACAGAACACATATGAAATCGGCATGCTGCTTCTTTTAATGATAAATGGAACATGTTACCCCATAAAACTTTATACTTTCCTGGGAGGTAGGAGATATTTACTCCTATGCCCTGTTCTAAGCTAGTATCAGAGATATCGATAGCGAGAGCAAGCCATGCCAATTTTTTTTTTCATGCTCCCCTTTTGGTTCTCCCGACATTCCTCCTACCTCTAACAGGGATAAGCACATTTTAGGAAAGGAGGCAGTGTACCGGGAAGTAAAGAGAACTGTCAGTACTGTGGCTGGCTCTTTCTATTTAAATCCCCTACCTTCCAGGAAAATATAGATAAAGGGTACAGTTTCCTATTAATACCATCTTGATTTTTATATGTATTTGGTAGTTGAGTAAATAGGTGAAAACCCCTTAAGAAAAAAATATACAAATTGCATAAAGTAAAATACTACCAGTGGAGCTTCCTATTTTTGTTATTCCTGTTCAAGGGTGTAATCTGAAAAGTTTCAGGGGTGTCTGCTTCCCATTGTAATTATACTTTGAGCCTTTAAAGATAGCAGAAGGTAGAAGTTTTATTCTGCAAACTGGACTGGATCCCCTTTTCTTTTCTGTGAAATATTTAAGCGCCAGGAGTTGTGAATAATTATCTAGTCTCAACTCATTTGTCTTGAGCAGGGTTTCTTAAAGGAAAACTAAACTTTTCTAATATCCTAATGTGAAAGCTTTTCTCCCCAGAGAAACAGTGAAAGATTCTTCTCTAAGTTGCATTTACCATATGTAAGTAATAGATTCAGTCCCTATGCACAGTTTCTAGCTTCTGCTTCTAGTGAAAGATAAAGTTTCTAAATGTACCTGTGCTCATTGCTGAATTGCTGGTGGCGCACCATGTAAATGCCATATTTTTAGGAACATATAGCCCAAGAAGTCGCAAGTTCAAATCCCCTAGCTTAGTTATGAAACAATACAACACAGTCTAAGGCTGAGGCCACACTGCAACGTACAGGAATCGCGAGTGTTATCGCGCGTGATTCTTGTGCATTTTGCGCATGCGTTTTTGCCGTTTTCCGTTATGTAAACGCATGCATTAACATACCAAAAATGGTGAACGCGAACGGCCGCGCAATCGCATGCGCATCCGAAATCGCAGGAATTTTCATGTTCCCGCGATTTCCATTTTTATTGACCATTTGGTCCGCTACATTAATTACTTAATGTAAAGATTACCATACTTTACTTTTTTGCATGAAAAGCAAAGGATTTTTATCATTGTTAGGGACAGGAGCAGTTATAATGTATTTAAAAAACCCTGCACTGAATCTGTGTTCTGTGTGAGAGGGAAGGTTAATCTCTGAGCCGTAATATGATTGGCTGTCAGCTTCCAGGAAGCAAGGCTTCAGCTTCCTGTACAAAGTTTACTGCGTACACTTAGCTGGGTGTTCCCAGACAAGGTGAATTATGGGAGCTGACCCCTAGTACTCAAAGGTTATTTTCCTAAATCTGCCAGCATCTACAGCAAAGGGAGAGGGGAGACACAGCATTTTGTATCTTTGTAAATGTGCTCTTTCTATTGGGGCAATGTTGTCTAGAGACTTTAGTTCCCCTTTAAATTGTGCACCTTCATAGAGCCAAAATATTGCCGCTTAATTTTGGTATTTTATTTTACTCTTTGTATAGATGTTTTAATTGAATTTAAATATAATCAATGTATGCTAAATTGTCACTTCATCAATTATATTGAAATGTAATGACATTATACGCTGTCAAATGTGTAAATTACTCTTGATTTATGCGTAATTGCACAAGAGCCCAGCATTGAGAACACAGGTGTGTCACAGGTTGAGAAAGTCACCCAGTCTACAATGCAATATCATTTAGTTAAGGAGCTACAGCAAATACAGTTTTTATTTGCCAGGTTAGTCCTGGACTAGTCCTGTATTAAATATAGTGCCAAAGCCAGGAGAAAGACTGGCAGAATCTTTTCTTTGGGCTTGTGTTCCTCACAGAAACAATATTGGGAAGTAGGAGTCCTATGTACTTTTCATTTTAACTGTTTTAAAAAAACGTTATACACACAATAGTTATCCTTTAAAGGGACATTCCACCTACAGACAAAATTCCACTAATACTGCCAGGTTATACTGTATCTGTAAAAATAATACCTAATACAATAAAGTCCCAGGACCTGATGAAATACAACCTTGGATCTTAAGAGAGTTTAGTCCAGTTTTATCTAGACCACTGTTTCTCATCTTTTCAGATTCACTTTTGTCTGGGGATGTGCCTGGATTTGAAAAAAGCCAATGTAAACCAATATTCAAGAAAGGTTGTCATTCACAGCCTGGTAACTATAGACCTGTAAGCCTAACATCTGTGGTAGGGAAGTTGCTGGATCATATCCTTGAAATTGTCTCCAGATCAACTTATTAGATGTATTCAGTATGGATTTATGAGAATATAGATCATGCCAGACAATTACAGGCCTGTAAGTTTAACTTCAGTGGTGGGGAAGATCCTGGAAAGTTTAATAAGGGATCATGTTCTAGAGTATGTTTCAAGGACTGACATTATAAGTAGTAACCAGCATGGATTTAGGAGGAATAGATCTTGTCAAACTAACTTGCTTGGCTTTTATGAGGAAGTAAGTAGAAATTTAGACTCTGGTATAGCAGTAGATGTAGTTTACTTGGATTTTGCGAAGGCTTTTGATACAGTCCCCCATAGGCGACTAATGAATAAGCTAAGGTCTGTTGGTCTGGGGAGTCACATTTGTACATGGATAGAAAATTGGTTAAAGAATAGGATGCAGAGAGTAGTTGTTAATGGGGCTTCATCATTATGGACTAAAGTGCTAAGTGGGGTGCCACAGGGTTCTGTGTTGGGGCCGCTTCTATTTAATCTATTTATTAATGATTTGGAAGTGGGTATTGTCAGCAAGGTTTCTGTGTTTGCTGACGACACAAAACTTTGTCGACCATTAAAAACTTCAGAGGATGTGCAATCGTTGCAAGGGGATCTAATAGATGATTCACGTGGGCTTAAGTGGCAGATGAATTCAATGTTGAGATAAATGTAAGGTGATGCATTTTGGACTTAAAATCAATGTGCTACTTATACATAAATCTCTGTTTTAAGTGAATCCCTGTTGGAAAGGTATCTTGGAGTTTTTGGTGGGATAACAAACTTAAGGTAGCAAGCGTGCCAGCGCAACAGCCAGAGCCACATGGTATTGTCTTGTATAAGCGAGGTATGGAGTTCAAGGGAGGAAATGTTAATCTCCCCTCTTTCAAAGCATTGGTAAGGCCTCATTGGAATATGCAGTGCAATTTTGGAATCCTGTGTACAAAAGGACATCTTTGAAATGGAAAGGTTTCAGAGAAGGGCAACTAAATTAATAGGGGAGTGGGGAGCTTGAATATGAGAGAGACTGGAAAATTCCAATTAGTACGCTGGAGAAAAAGGCGCTTGCGTTGGGATAGATTACTGTGTATAAATACATTAACGGGCCATACATAACTATCTGGGGCATTGTTCACCAAGAGACATGTCAAAGGACACGAGACATCCCTTAAGAGACTTGAAGAAAAAAGGTTTAGGCTTCAAGCTCGGAAAGGGTTTTTTCACTGTGAGAACGGTAAGCGCTATGAACTGTCTTCAGTGGACGTTGTAATGGCAGGTTCATTGGTAGTTTTCAAAAAAAAGCTGGATGTTTTCTGCAACAAGGAATGTTCAAGTTACTGGTATTGATACATAAGTAGAGTTGATCCAGGGAAATTTCCGATTGCCACTTGGAGTCGGAAGATTTTCCCCCTTCATAATTTGGTGGGTTTTTTTGCCTTCCTCTGGATCAACATTAGCAGGAAATGAGGATATGCTAGATGGGTTGGACTGGATGGACGTATGTCTTTATTCACTCAAATACTATACTATACTATCTAAATGTATTGGTTTTTTTAATGAAGACGCAAGTAAGAGTTTAGATTCAGGTACAGCATGGATTGGTAACTAGGATTTTGTGAAAGCTTTTGATACTGTGCCCCATAGGCGACTAAATGTATAACTGAGGACTGTTTGCCTAGAAAAAACATTTGTTCATGGATAGAGAACGCTGGTTATTGGATCGCAAACAGAGAATGGTGGTCAATGGAGCTACATCTATGTGGGCTAAAGCTAAAATCACTTAGAAGGGAGCATTGAGAGCAAGGTGTAATTCACAGATTCATACATTTTGCCAAGTAGAAAAAAGTAGAGAAAAGGATTTTGGGGAAGGGCACTGTGTGTCTACCAGTTCAGTATATATCCTAATGCACCGGCTATTAACCACAGGACTTGGGTTCTGCTCTACAGAGTTAATTAGTTAACACTAAACACCAAATATCCCACCACTGCAACCAATTGTCACAAACCCTCCTCTCTGCGACAATTACCCACCAGTCAGTTACCGGAAAACGCACTGCAAGTAACCAACAGGTGAATAAAACAGAACGAACAGGGAGGGGGTTAGTGAACAAAGCCACCACCTTCCTAAAGATAGGGGAGGACCTACTAAATATATCTATGGGGTTATCTGCACCCCCTGATTTCTAATGACCCTGTAAGAAAAAGGGTTATCCACACATATTACTTCTATACACAGTTGTATATATATACCTAAACAATACTCTTCTATAGTACCGTACTTCAAAGACACAGGTTTGTTTTGGTATATACGAATAGGAGGATAGCCTATAAATGATTTTATATAATTTATTAAAAGTTGACAAAAGAGAACATAAAAAATATACAGAAAAACTAAATTAACTTACTGAACATTAACGGTAACACACAGGTGAGGGTAGAAGGGGATAAAAGAATGAATACTTACATATATATGGCGTCTGAAAAGTCCGTGAGCCAAGTCAAAGATACTTGTAAATCCAATGTGGAAAAAGAGTGACAAAGTCCAAATGTCCAAGGTCCCTGATGGAAGCCAATACATGGTCCGTCCGATTGGCTAGATGTTGGAATGGAGGGGCTTGAAGCAGGCGAATACAATAAGTTAGGGTGTGTCCATTGGAGAAGAGACGTTGGTTGGGGAATGATAACTTAGACAAATATATTAATGGCTACCATACAATAAACTCTCTGTCATTGTTCTACTAATATGATATCAAGACTCAGACATCCTTAAGGTTGGAAGAAAAGAAGTTTCATCTTAGGTTAGGAAAGGTTTCTTTACAGTAGAACGGTGAAACTGTGGAACTGTCTTCCAGCAGATGTGGTAATGGCAAGTTCATTGAATAACTTTAAAAAAGGCCTGGATAAGTTTCTAAACTAAAAAATAATGAAATTACTGGTATTAATACATATACTGTAGTTCTGGTTGGTACAGAGAACTATATAATATTGAGAATCATGGTATTAATACATAATTGTAGATCTGGTTGATCCAGGGATACTTTCCGATTGCCGTTTGGAGTCAGGAAGGAATTCCCCCCCCCCTTTTTTTTTGCGGTTTTTTTTTGCCTTCCTCTGGCTCAGCTGTTAGGTAGGGTTAAAAAAAAAAAAAAGGAAAAAAAAAAAAGAAGGTGAATAAGTTGGACTTGATGGACTTGATGTCTTTATTCGATAAGAACTTGTATTAAATCTCCTGTAAGTTTACAGTAGGAAACTCCCAGTAAATAGGGAATATTATATAATTTTTTTCAGCACAAAGTGTACTTTAACAGATAACAGAATTTTGTGACTGTTCTGGAGATTTTACTGGATTTTAGGTGAAATATGTACAAATAAAATGAAAATTTGCAAAGTTCATGATATTCCCCATTTTTATTTATAGTTATCTTAAGATAAGTAACGCTGTAATTCTTCCTGTACCAACCAGAACTACAGTATATGCATTAATACCAGTAATTTTCATATTTATAGTATCCGTGACCAACTAGAACTGCAGTATATGTATCAATACCAGTAATTCTCAATATTATATAGTATCCCCGTACTAACCAGAACTACAACTGAGAGGCAGCCAATCACAGCTGTGGCTGCCTTCATGGAGAACAACAGGAACGAGGAGGTGTAAGTACAGATTGAAAGTGCTTTTTTTTTTGTGGGGGTGGGAGGGTATGCCCTGCATGGTGCCAAAAGCTTTAATAGCTAGAAGACTGCCAGACGAGGGATCGGGAGGGAGGGAGGGAGAGGGGGAAAGGGCTCTATTGAGAATGCCTTAGACCTTGATGAGGTTAGCTAAGATACAGGCACCATATGGTCACTGACAGCTCCTACCAAACGTTCCTGATATTTGAAGAGGCATAACAGGAGAACCACAAGCAGGGATGTAAGGTAAGGATTTTTTTTTGTACTGTGGGGAGTAGTAGTGTGTAAGATTTTAGTTGGGGGTGGACATGCCCTTTAAGGCTACATTCACACTAGAAGAAATGGAACGAAATGGACCACAGCGGAGAGTCCATGTTTTTTAGTCGACCCTAACTCAGAATAACCACCACAACCATATATTATTGGAATCCACACATCTTCAGCTATGTGATGCTGTAGTTTGTTCATCATCATCCAAATAAGCGCCAGTCTTTAGAAGATTGTACTTTAGCAGGTTTTCTGAAAAAAAATTACAAAAAACAACATTCAAAGGTCGAAATCATGCCAAAACCCCATGTAATGTGGCAAAGTTACCAAATATCAATCTCCCAAATGTCGTGAATCAAACGGTATGCCATAGGCATGGTTACCACGGACAGTGAGACAAATGCACGACAGCTCAAAAACAGCAAAAATATTCAAAACAGCACCAAACCCCCCGAAACTTTAAAATACCCCCCATAAACGATATATTTTTGGAATCTACATAGCTTCAGCTAACCGGTGTCATGCTTTCATACACAGATGAAGAATTCCAGGCACAGAAATCCACAGAACTCTCTGCTTTTAGGAGATTTGTAAAAATAAGATGAGGTTGAAAATCTTGCCTAAACCAACTTGTCAGTAAAACCCACTAATGTCAATCTCCACATGTCCTAAATCAACGGTATGGCCATATGCGTGAGAGTGCACACAGAGGATTGTCCACCAACTAGCTCAAATAAGATGCGAAAAAAATCAAATTAGAATTTGCATTTTTTGTTAGATTTCGAGCAAAAAATTGAAAAAGAAAGATGAAACTTAGAAATCTTGAACTTAGAAATCTTGAATCCCAGTAAAAACATAACAGCCTCTTAATATTGTTCTCCGTGTCCTAATAAAACAGTAACCTCACTTGCATCAATGCATGCCGAAACACTGCCACCAAAGAAAAGGAGACTTTTTTATTGTGGCTGCACTCTTAGGGCTAGGCCACACTAGCGCGTTTTTCACACGTTTGCGCATGCGTTTTGCGCTCGCGATTGCTCCCGGATATTCGCTAAATGGAAATCGCGGGAACGCGAAAATCCGTGATTTCGATTCGTACATGCGATTGTGCGTCCGTTCCGTTTTGGTAACGCATGCGTTCATCATGATTGTGGTGCGTTAAAACATGCGTTTCCATAAACGCAAAATGGTGAAAACGCATGCGCAAAACGCAAACACAAACGCAAAATGCACAAGAATCACGCGATAACGCTCACGATTTTGTGCGTGATTCCTGTGCGTTGCAGTGTGGCCTCAGCCTTATTGGTTATGAAATGTCAGCGTTAAATAGTTTTTGATAGAAAATACTCCAAAGCAAAAAAAATTTGGGTAGACAATGCAGAAGAAAGAAAACTAACCCAGCAGTAAGGACCTGGCGGTTTAGGTCCTCAACTGGGTACTACTGACTGCCGGGTCACTGCTAAGTCCGGTCAAATGGAGGCGAGTTAAGTTATCCTTAAACTGCTGCTGCTCATTACCGGTATCTTAACAAACTGATCGTGTGTACCATTACTGCATATCCACATTTAAAACAGCTGATCACGGCGACTGGAAGGGTGTGTGTCAGGGCCGCCACAATCTCGCTAGTGGTATATTAAGTAGCAAAAATTAGTATAAGTCAAGTTACATGTTGTATTTGTTGTTCTGTTTATAAGGCATGAGACAAAAAAATCCCTTAAAAAAAGATGCTTCTAAATCTAGAAATGCATGGCATCAAAGAAACTAGAGAATTTTCTGTGTGTAATCATTTTACGCTATAAGCTTCCAATGTGTCCCTCTAATTACATCTTTGTGCGATTAGCACTTAAATTAAATTGCTAATTTGCCTTGCAATGTGCAAATTATATTGATGCATGATATAAACCAATAAAGTGGGGTAACCTAATAATGACATGTTGAGTTTCAATTTTTTTTCATATTATATATGATTCTGTTTATGAGTGATACACCTCAAATAACACATGGTTTGTCTTTATTATAAGGTTATCTTGTATCTGGATAAAAGTTATGTCTTACAAAGAAAGGTATTTGGTGACGATTTGTGACGGTAATACAGCATTAGTAAGTGGAAATGAGGAGCTGGGGGATGGTCTGGGGAACAGGAACATTTAACCAAAACTTATATAAAAATAGACTTTCTTCTCAAAGCTATTTTCGAGTTTCCGCATCACGAATTCAAATATTTGGAATATTTGAGGGTTTTGCGTATTCACTATTTCTTGCATATTCAAATCGAGGTTCACGTATTTCCAATGAAGGTCACATATTATTATCTCAAAATCGGCCCTGTATCTTAGATAATATTCTGGAAATCTAATTTCTCAGAAAATGGGTAATTCTTAACTATTCAGAAGCTATAAGCAAAAGGTTCATATTCAGATGAGAAGGGTTTGTGATAATCTTAATAAGTCTTGTTGATCTGCGTTTGAGCATATAGCCTCAACTGAAGGGAGTTCAGTACCCACAACGTACTGTGCATATTTAACAATTGGCTGGAGGGGCGTGTAGCTCTGCTTTAGGACAATTCCCATACCAAACAAGGATATTGTACGTTAAAATACTTTAAATAGTCCATTATAAAAGGGAATTAATAGAGCCGGGGCAAATGTCCTTTTTTAAGCATCCCAAGGAAGAAAAGTCTCCGTTGGCCTTCTTAACACCTCCTTAGTATTACCACCCCCAGATAGATCAGAACTAAGAAGCTATATCAAGTTTCCCATCGTATATCCGAGGATCGAACATTCAAGTTATATTTGTGGGTTACTGAAATACGGTGACCCTTAAAGATATGTTCCCGAAATCCAAAGTCCTGAAATCCGAATGACTTTAGAATTTATGAAACTGGGAGGTTCCGTGTCGGATCCGCTACTGAATCTGACCCGGATCCCATCTCTATTATATTAATAAACAAGACTGAGAAAAATATTTTTTATATTTTAATAATTTTACATGGTAAGCACTTTAGATCATCAGATCCCAGAAATAAGAAATAAGATGCGTACCCAGAAATGTATTCCCTTCCACCCTCTCACCCTCCATATGGTTAATGTCCAATGGTCGATATGATCATTTCTTGGTTTTGATGACATTAATGTGCAAATGATTAGTTGCACTAGTTTATAAGGGATGTAATCTCTGCCCTATACTCTGTCTCATCGATATTATACATTAACCCCAATAGGGTGGTGTCATCTGCAAACTTCACCATATTATTTTACTTGACTAACAGTACAGTACAGTTTTCTCAGGTAATACAGAGAAAAGAATGGTCTGAGTACACTCCCCGAGGGACGCCATTGTATGTGGTACGTACAGATGAGGTATTTCCCATTGAACATAACCACTGGTTCCTCCCCGAAAGAAAATTTTAATCCATCTACATAAGTAAAAGTCAAAACACCAACCCCTCCAGTTTATACATAACGCTGGAATAGGACAGTATTGAATACTGTGAATAGATACTGTGATCAGCTCTATTTAACAGCTGGTAACGGTTTTCTAGCAGGTAGATCTATAGTATGATTGCTGCTTGGGACTGCAACAAATGGATACAGCAGTCGTAGTAAGGCTTGGATGCAAACACAGAGTAGTTGGCGTTCCACATTAGCACATGATCACGCCATAGGCAGAGGTCCCAGTCTAAAATAGTGTGCTTGTCACCCTTTCCCTGCTGAAACCCAGCACTAGGCACAAGTGTGAGAGTCCCAATCCTGCACCTGCTAAGTATCTTTTTTTTTTTAAAATCGGCAAAATCGGCCCACCACTTAGCCTGTCTTTTTGATTTGGCCCCTTATGTGCTTCAGTTTGACATTTATTTATTTATTTTTTTTTATTGATTAAACAGAATTAAATTCTACAGTACCTTCCAAATATCACAACACTGTCACATGTACTAGGAGCAATGCTTTTAAAACCTTAGAAAACCAAAGATTAACCATATCACCATACAGCATTCTTTGAATGTATGGACAACACCATTAATAAAAAATATGGGTGACTTATTAAATAAATATATAGATATTACGAGCCTAGAACTCGTAATACCTGACTTACGCCTAAAAAAGGAAGAAAAATGGAATCTCTAAACACAGCTTACGTAGTCCAACAAGATACACCAATATATTTAAGGAACTCAAAACAGCACATTACCTACTAAAAAAAGAATTCTATAAAATTTACAAATACATAGTTTTTGGGGAAAAAAAACAAAATATACCAAAATTATATATGTACCTATAACAAATTCTTTACAATCAACTCTAAAAAGGGGTTTACATCATTCTATGCAATCTATGGAAGTAGAAATGGCTGAACTATATAAAGTTCGGTCCATTCGAACTTCAGAGATGTTCACAAAGTTTCGAATCCGGACCCATTCAAGTCAGCATATGGGGGATGTTGATAGTTCGAAGAGTTGAACAACGAACGAACAAACGATCCTTCCTAGGGTAAGCGAACGGTACATTCAAGGCTTGCGAAAACAGACAAACAAACAACCCTTTCTAGGGTAAGCGAACGGTACATTCGAGGATTATCGAACGAACGAAGGATCCTTCCTAGGCTTAGCGAACGGTACATTCGAGGGTTAGCGAAAATGAATGGTACATTATAGGGTTAGCGAACGGCCCGTAAATTCGATAATTATCGAATTTAGATAATTATCGAAAATACAGCCCGCAAGTCAAAAAAACTTACTAGTTCGAGCCCGAACTAGTTCGATTAGTTTGAATTTGTCGAACTCGAAAATTTAGCTCGAACTGGGCTCGAGTTCGAGTTCTAGTCCATTCCTAATTGGAAGTGAATAATCATACAGAATTCACTTTTAAAAAAAAATGGCAAGAGGATTTAAACTTGTGGTAGAAGACAATCAATGGAAAACAGCTTTTGAACTCAATTAAACGCTCTAACTGCACTTTCCACTGAGAACTCATAGGAAAATAATTTATACAATGTAAATAATGCCATACCTTAAAGGACAAATCTACAGTAAAAATTAACTTTTTAAAAATGAAAAGTATTTGGGTCAGGGTGGTAGGTTTGATTATTCCTGCACACCAAAACTGTTTCGTTAAGGAGCTACAGCATGTACAGTTTTAATCTGCCAGGTTATGGCCTGGGCCTTTCTGTATTAAGGATAGTTCTGAAGCATTCAGGAGACTAGCCAAATCAGGTTTCTTCTGGATGCTGCTCCTAATAGATAGAGATGGGATCCGGGTTCGACACAACCCGGATCCGACACGGAACCCTTCGGTTCGGGATCCAAAAGATCCGTCCAAATCCGGATGGATCCTCCGGATCGGGACTTCGGAAGACATTTTTGATAATTTTCGAAATACAGAGCTATTTAAATAATTTTTGAAAATAGCCTAGAACGTTCGAAATTATCGAAAATACAATTGGAGCATTTTTGAATTCCGATCGTATTTTCGAAAATTGAATGTTCAAGACTATTTTCGATAATTTTTGAAAAAGCATCGAACTTTCGAAAATCTTCAAAAATACAATCAGAAACCTAAATGTTCGTGTCGAACCCGAATCTGACATGGAACCCTTCGTTCGGAAATCCGAAAACATTCGTCCAAATCCGATGAATCCTCAGATTTTGGGACTTCGGAAGACATTTTCGATAATTTGGAAAATAGCTTTGAAACTTCAAAAATTATCGAAAATAAAATCGGAGTTCAAACGTAAAATTGAACATTCAAAGCTATTTTCGATATTTTCGAAAATAGCCTTGAACATTCGAAAATCTTCAAACATTCGAAAATCTTCAAAAATACAATCGGAAATGCAAAAAAATGCTCTCCAATCGTATTTTGCTAAATTTTAAACGTTTGAGTTTTTCTTCCCCACCCCTTCTTTTTCCTGTATCACAGTATTTGTTGATGATAGACTTATCATATAGACTTTAATATAATAATGTTGTTAATATTTATGTTCAAATAACGTAATAAAATGGAAATTTGTTGAAGAAAATTGGGTTTGATGATGAGGAGCAGAGGGTAGTTTTAATGGTGCTTTGTCAATATGTACTCTGTAATGTATACCCCTTAAAGGTTGCTGCTATAGTGCCACAGCTTTAGAATCCAGAAAGGTAAAAAGCCCACTGCGCACACCGGTCTTGAATATGTAATTTTTATAAAAAATGGCACCAGGGGCACTTCTAGGGGGTTTGCTGCCTGAGGCAAACTCTAGAATGCCGCCTCCGATCGTTATTGCGGGCGGGGCAGCGCGCCGCCGCAAAAATAAAGTGGGCGTGGCTATGTCGGTGGGGTGGCTTGTCAGTGGGCGTGGGCTAACATTTTACAGTTGCTTACAGGCCAACTTAATCTAGCCAGGCCAGCCCCCCCCCCATGACAAGACCCCAGTCAACGGGACAGGGAGGTTAGGCCAATGAATCCAGCCCCCCCCCCCCCATGATGATAAGATCCAGCAGGTAGGTTACATTGCAGGCCATGAGGGCTGGGTGAGGCCACTGAATCCAGTCAGCGACTGACTGTCAGCCCCTAACGGCCTAATCCCCCCCTCCCCCCAGGCTGGATGTCTGCGTTGAGCTGTGTGACACACATTATAGACAGTCACCGACCGTTATACAGTGACCATAGATAGTCATTTTTTACAGACAGTACTTACAGACAGTTGCAGCTTGCAGGCAGCTTAAGGTGGTGGTGGTCGGTCTGAACTGCTCGTTCTGCCACAGTGGACTGCTCGGCTCTGGCCTCCGCCTCCGCTCCACAAGTTTCCCCCAACAGACACAATCTTTTCTCTTCTCAGTGCAGTGCTGCTGGGCAGGGCACCCTCCACAGTTTAGCCGCGCGAAAAGTCAGCGCCGCGCTCTCAAATTCCGGAAGTTGCGCGGCAGCGGGCGCCTGTGCACTGACACTGCAGTGCTGTTACATTGATGACCACGCGGTGACTCGGTCACTCGGACCTTCTCGTCCACGACTCCACCTACCTGACGCCGGGGCCGCTACCATAGCCTGCGTCGGTTTTTTTAAAGCCGCAGCAGCCGGCCAGCGCGAGAGTTAAGGCCAGCCGCAGACAACAATGACAGTGAGTCATGACAGGACACAGGAAGGTGTGTGCACCGTGCTTCACTTGCTTCCTTCCCACTAAGAAAAGCATGCCTTCTTGCGCCGATCGCGCCAGCGAGCGCTTAGTAGTAGTACAATGAAATTTTTTTGTGTATGTGTGGTTAAATTTTCCGCCTTTGGCAGAGTGCCGCCTGAGTCACAGACTCAGTGAGCCTCTTACAGATGCGGCCCTGAATGGTCACCTTCTTCAAGGACTGCATAAAACAACAATGCATTGTGCATCCTTAAATAGTGGGGAGTAAAAAACAAATCTAGTAGGATCTAGTGTTTAAAAAAAGGAACTGGAATATTCAAAGAGGTGTGAATCAGAACAATTTATGTATGTATGTTAGTTTATTACAAAGCGTCACTTGGGACGCAGCGCTGTACAGTAACAAAATACAAAAAGTCATACAAGGGGAACAAATACATAGATAGTTCAGTACATAAAATATATAAATTATATAAATGGAAGTGCTAGAGCTTTTCCACAAAGAGGAAAGGAGGTTCTGCCCCATAGAGCTTACAATCTAGTTACGGGGTAATATACAGATACAATGGAATGGAGTGCGGAGTGAGACCTTTGCAGTGCAAATAAAACAATCATAGACGTACTGGTTACCAGATAGGTGGGATGTAAGGCTAGATTTTAACCTGCTAATTGAGGTTTCTTGATGTAGAGAGAGGGGAATAGAATTCCAGAGGATGGGAGCCACAAGAGAGAAAGGTTTAAGGCGATAGGAAGCAGTCCGGGTGGGGGTCTGTACAGGAGCTGGTTCTGTGGAGGGTACGGGCAGGAACATATAGGGAGACTAGAGTGGAAAATACAAGGAGGAGCAGCAGAGCAAAGGGATTTAATGTGTAGGAGAGGATTGTATGTAATGCGATGTTTAACGGGGAGCCAGGTTGTGTCCGGTACGAGGAGATTTGGGATCTGGTTTATTAGAGAGCAAAACAATAGTGCGGAGTTAAGTATAGATGGAGGGGAGAGAGTGGGAAGCAGAAAGACCAGAATCTAGAAGGTTGCAATAGTCCAGGCGTGATAGGACGAGAACATGCAAGCAAGCGGTGGTTGGGAGAGAAAGAAACCTATGGATTTTAGCTATATTGTGAAGGAAGAAGCGGCAGGTTTTTGCAACATAGTTAATGTGGTTGAAAAGCAGAGAAAGGAGTCAAAATTACCCCTAGGCAGCGAGAGATTGGATAGGGGAAATGGGGGTGTTGTCAACAGGAGATAGAGAAAGATGGGGACAGGACCAGGTTTAGGTGGAAAACTATCAGTTCAGTTTTAGAAGATTTAATTTGAGGTAGCGTTGAGACATCCAGGAGGAGATGGCAAGAAGGCAGTCGGAGACACGTGATTGGATGTCAGGAGTTAGCGTAGGGGTGTGACAAATAGATTTGCATATTGTCTGCACATAAATTATATTTGAAGCCAAAAGAGCTAATGACATCTCCCAGGAAAAGGTGTTGAGAGGAGAACAATAAGGGTCCAAGAACAGACCCCTGCGGGACTCCCACACCAAGAGGAACCGGAGAAGAGGTATTTCTAGCGATAAGATACAGAGTAAGTTTGTCAGAGAGATAGGATGAAACCCAGGATGCCACTTCATCCGAATGCCCAAAGAGTGAAGATCCGCATAAGGAGGGAATGATCGACGTGGTCGAAAGCAGAGGAGAGGTCAAGGAGGATAGATAGAAAAGTGACCATTGGCCTTTGCAACCTGAAATCATTTACAACCTTACACAGGGCCGTCTTTGTGGGAATGCGCAGGACGGAATCCGATTGCAAAGGATCCAATAGGTTATGAGCATGAAGGTAGTTAGTGATACGGAGAGGAAGACTAAACGTTCTAGCGTTATTACTCAAAAGAGAAACTCAGGGTACAGTATATAATTTAATGCATTTTTCCTGATAAATATAGTATTTATAACTCAAAAGTTTGTTCCATTTTCGGATTTTGGAACTCAGGAAAATCCCGAAGATCTGAAATCCAAAAACAGAATGTACTTTTGAGGATTTGAAATGTATTTTCGAGGGTTACCGAATGTGCAAGGTAATTTTCGGTAGCCCTCAAAATAACCTTGAAACTTCTTTAACCTCGAACATACGATCGTAAGCTACTATCCAGTTTCCCATCGTTATTCGAGGATATCGAAACATTCAAAATATATTTGAGGGTTACTGAAAATACGGTGACCCTTAAAGATATGTTCGAAATCCAAAGTCCTGAAATCCGAACGATCTTTAGAATTTATGAACTGGGAGGTTCCGTGTTTTATAATTTTACATGGTAAGCACTTTAGATCATCATAATAAATGTTATGCACTTTATATGAACAAATCATATTATCATATATAATAAACCTAAGTGTGTGTCCCTGTGTCCGTGGTGTGTGTGTGGCTCTGCAGTTCTATTGACTCACCACTAGAGGAGAGTCTCTGCAGTTCCTATTGGACTCACCACTAAAGGGAGAGTCTTTGCAGTTCCTATGACTCACCACTAGAGGAAGAGTCTCTGGCATTTCCTATTGACTCACCAACTAGGAGGGGAGAGTGTCTGCAGTTCCTATTGACCACTAGAGGGAGAAACACAGGAAACACATGGAGGGAGAACATCAATATTAACAGACTGCAGGTAAGGTTGCTTGGCGGAGACAGGGGCCCTGGATTTGGGACAGGGGGGGCCTGATTCGGGACAGATGGGGGGGCCTTGGATTTGGGACAGAGGGGGGGCTTGGATTTGGTACAGAGGGGGAGCCAGAATTGGGACAGAGGGGGGGTGATTTGGTAAGCGGGGGGGGCTGCTTGAATTTTGTACAGAGGGGGAGCCATGGATTTGGTAAAGAGGGGGAGCATGATTGGGGACAGAGGGGGGGCTGGATTGGGAAAGAGGGGGCTCTGGATTTGGGACAGAGGGGGCCCTGGCTTGGACAGAGGGGGGGCTCTTCCTTGGGACACTAAGAGGGTACTCTGGCCTTTGCGACACTAAGGGGGCACTCTGTGCTTCTAGCGCCCATTATTGTAGTGGGCTAATGTGCTAGTATATTATAATATTGCACTTTATTATTTGACACCTTTGAAATGTGATTGTATTGAAACATCACAATGGAAGTGTTACAAGAATGTTTCTAATATATTGTTATATTATTCCATTCCATTGTTTTAACCACTAGATGTCCTACTAGATTTTGTTTTACTCCTCACTATTTAAGGAAGCAGAATGCACGTGTCCTGGTTTATGCAATAAATAACACTTTATTTCAAGACCAGACTAATGGGTGCACAGGCTTCTGTGTTGGGCACTTCTATTTAATCTGGTTATTAAGGGCATGTCAACTCCCAAAACTATAATCCCCCCATTACTGGCCCCACTGTGTAGTGAATAAAAATCCTTACCTTACAGTTTCATGCAAGCAGAGGGCCAGTACAGTACGCCGTGGGAAAGAGTAAAGATCGGGGGAGTTCGTAAAATCTTTTATGCGGTTGGGGCTGGGGGAAGGATAGCTACTATTTGGGCAAATGTCCAAAATGGGGTGGACATGCCCTTTAATGATTGAAAGTGGGTATTGTCAGCAAGGTTTCTGTGTTTGTGATGACACAAAAGTTTGTTCAACCATTAAAAAGATGTTAATGTTGCAGGGGGATCTAGATATTTTGTCCCGGATGTCTTTATTCAACCCAAATACTATACTATACTAAACTGTACTATACTATACTATACTATACTATACTAAAATAATGTTGCCAAATCCAAGATACAATTAATTCATTTGGGAGACATTTCAAGATGGTAATAGCTTCCTTTATAGTGGGAAGATGCTATTAACATGACTATGGTGATAATCACCATGGAGTATACCCGATAAATAACCATGCGACAATAAGCCAACTGAAAATGAACCATGATGTGTTATCCTACCAAGAAAACAGAAAAAAAAAAAATTGCCTGTGTGAGTTTTACATTACTTAGTATTATATTCTAATGTGAAACACTCAGTATCAGGCAACTTTACATAACAAAGATAAGTGGCAAAATTTGGCAGAAAAATTTAAGCCAAAGTTTCTTTAATCTGCTTAGGAGCTGCGCTGCCTGGCTGCCCATGAGGTGGAGATTGCTTTTGTGGAATGTCATTAAGATGTGATGCACCAGAATGTCTGCCACTTGATAAGCTATTAAAATCGGCTGTTGTAAGCCATCTAACAATAGTAGACTCAGAAGCTCCGTTTACCCTTCCTGAATTCATAAAGTCTCAAAGTATCAAAACATCTAAAAGTCTTAGGAAAGGTAAACCAGAAGACACCTCTTAACATCCACTTTAGATAAAAACTAGCTCCCTCAACTACGGGTCTTAACTGACTGAGGGAAGGTAGGAACTATCTCTAGTC
This sequence comes from Hymenochirus boettgeri, assembly GCA_019447015.1. NCBI lineage: Eukaryota > Metazoa > Chordata > Amphibia > Anura > Pipidae > Hymenochirus > Hymenochirus boettgeri. Next base: position 62,420,024 of record CM033476.1, on the reverse strand, counting down.
CTTATAAAATCACGGCTACATTGGGAATTAAAGGGACTGTCCACGTCCACCCTTGGACAAAAACCAATATGTTGTCAAAAAAACCCCAAAACTTTTGCTTATAATCATTATAAATCATTAAACTTTTGCTTATAATCATTAATTCTGCTTCCAGCAAGAGATTTTATGCTTACAAGCTCCGCAATCCACTGTAGCGGCTCTGTAATCTGTTCTCCACTTCTGGGTAGGCAGCAGTGGTAGGCCATGACAGTGACATCACGGCCAATCACTGACTGCCATACCCGGAGCAGTCTCCATTGAAGCTGATTGCGAGCTTGTAATTATAAAATCTCTTGCTGGAAGCAGAATTAAGAGTATAAAACAAAACGAAGTCCAGGTTTTGTGGTTGAGTTGAACAACATACTGATTTTTGTCAGAGGGGTGGACAGTCCCTTAAGGCCTGGTCTAATCCTGGAAGCATTCCTTCTTCTGGATTTCCAAATACATTTCTTATACAAAACAAAGCTTGAAGTTTGCTGATTCGAGATGAAAATAAAGCTATTAGTTAGGCAGTCTTCTATATTAAAAATTTGGATGGATACATTCTCCAAAGTTTAAAAGAGAGCTTAGACTTTTAAAACTAAGGGTTCTTCCCGTTGTGGAACTAGAAATCTTTCTTGGGAGCATGGGTTAACCTTTTTGGCTGCTAGCTGCTATTATTATATCTCCCCCAAAATTCAGGGGAAGTAACTAAAGATTCTAAAAAGGAGTGGAAAAAGGAGAATTTAATATTGAGTTACTTCCTGGTGGACCCCACACTGCTGTCCGCACTGATTAGCCGGTGTGGTATGGCTATTTTCGAGTCACCGGATCTTAAACTGTTATTTTTACATGCTGTTGCATAACAATTTTTAAGGGAAGAATTACAGGTACCATGTTTACCGATGTGGCTTCTTTAAAGTTCTTAAATTTCCTATATGAGCATTTTCTTTACAGATGTAGAGTTCCTACTAGAAAGAATGCGTTGTTGGATCTGGTGATATCTAATAACCCAGAGCTCATTTTGGAGATGAAGGTAATGGAAGCAAGCTTAGGGAATAGTGACCATGAATATGTGTCATTAATATAGGTTGCAGAAAACTAAAGTGCACTGGCTTAACAAAAACTTTTAACTTTAGGAAGCTAATTTTATGCTTTTAATGGAATCGCTCCTGCTCATAGACTGGGGGAACTGTTTCTAGGTAAAGATACTGAGCAGATGTGGACCACTTTTAAGGGATATTAACGATAACATTTCCAAATCGGTACCTTTAATATTCCTGTGCACTACACCATAAATAACTCTGTGCTAGTGCATCTGAAATGGAAAAAGATTGGGGGTTCTGGTATAGATACAGAATAGCTGTAGCAAACAATGCCAGTAGCAACAGCTAGAGCTAGCAGATATTGTCTGTATAAGAGGGGAATGGAATCAGAGAGAAAAATATTATTCTCCCTCTTTACAAGGCACTGGGTAAGGCCACATTTGGAATAGCGTGCAGTTTGGAATCCATATACAAAAGGGACATCTTGGAAATTGAGGCAGTTCAGAGAAGGGCAACTAAATAATAAGGGGATGGAGGGGCTTGATATGCAGGCAGATTAGAAGTTAGGGTGTTTACATTGGAGAAGCGGCGGTTGCGTGGGGACATGATAACCTTATACAATATATTATTGGCCCATACAGGAACTCTCTGGTGCATTGTTCACTAATAGGTCATATCAGAGGACTCGTGGACATCCTTTAAGGTGGAAGAAAAGAAGTTCATCTTCAGGTTAGGAGAGGTTCTTTACAGTGAGAACGGTGAAACTCTGAACTGTTCTTCCCGGAGGTGGTAATGGCAAGGCATTGAATAACTTAAAAAGCCTGGTAAGTTTCTAAAAACTAAAAAATATTGAGAATACTGGTATTAATGCATATAGATCTGGTTGATCCAGGGATACTTTCCGATTGCCGTTTGGAGTCAGGAGGAATTTTTCCCCCCTTTTAGTGGGGTTTTTTTGCCTTCCTCTGGCTCAACGGTAGGTAGGGTTTAAAAAAAAAAAAAAAGATAGGTTGGACTTGATGGACGAATGTCTTATTCAACCTTAATTACTATGTACTATGTTACTATGTTACTATGTTACTAGTTGATCTGTAGTGCTGGACCTTAGTGCAAGGGGTGTTAGTATGAAAGAGGGTTAAAATAATGGAAGCCAATATCAGAGAAGAGCCTCAGTGTGCCAGCCAATTAACATGTCTTAATGTGCAATCCCCTTACCAGTCTCAGTATACCAAACGATTCCCCTGTCTCAGTGTGCCAGCCAATTCCCCGCCTCAGTGTGCCAGCCAATTCACCACTTTCAGTGTGCCAGGCCAGCCCATTCACAAATTTAGTGTGCCAGACAATTAAATAGTCTCAGTATGCCGGTACATAACCATCACAAGGTGCCAGCCATTTCACCAGTTTAGGGGGTAATGCAATGTTGGCAGCTAAGCCAGAAAACCAGCTAAAACCAAGCTACACAATGTATATTGTTTTATACTGGTTTAGCGGTGGAAGCCAAACAATTAAATTTAAGGTTTGCGCTCCTTGAACTTACCTTGCCAAGATCCCACAATGTACTGAATTGCACAAGTGTCCTGTACATCATAAGGTCTTAGCGAGGTTTGCAAGAAAAAAGTATTTTATTGCCCTACAGTGTTTCTAACCAATTCATAGGTTTCATTTTGCCAGTTATTTAAGCCTCCATTCTAAGGTATGTCATGGTTCATGCAATACAAAAAACACTTCTCTCTTCTCAGGGTATTTCTTACTTCACAGTTGGAATATATATTATTGCAGAATGCTATCATTTCTAGAGACAGAGGTGGGCTGATGTGGGCCCTTCAATTTGACCCAAGAGATAATCGGTGACTCTCTAATATCAGCTAATTTTACACAGAGATAGAGCTAAAGATACAGCCTGGAAATTAAGTATGGAGATATGTACCAAAAGGTGAAGCTACAGGATACCCCTGCAATTAAAGCGATCATCCAACCTGCTGCAAAACTAATTTTAGGGGTGGGAAACTCATTTTGGGAGGTCACACACCCCCTATAGCCCTGCTTCCGCTTCAGGATTATGCACAATCCATGTATAAAGACACAAACATGGCAATGGTAAGGAGAAAAAGGCATTTAAAACCTTTAAGGCGAGGGAACGGAAACGGCCTTAGGGGAGTATAAAAACTGTATAAGGAGTGTAAGAAAGCAATCAAAACTAGCTAAAATTAATAATGAAGTTAGGATAGCTGAAAGAAAGCATCACTAAGCCTAAACATTTTTTTTAAGTATATTAATAGTAAGAAGATGAGGACTGAGAATGTGGCACCATTACCGGTAATTAATGGGGGAAAGTTAGTTACGGAGGATGGCGAAAAGCAAGTCTTGAATATTTTTTTTCCTCTGTATACACTATAGAAGATCCAAGTACAGATATCATAGAGTATAGTAGCAATAAAGGTATACAAGATTCAAGTTCCCTTGGTTAACCGAGGATATGGTACAGAAAGAAACAAATAAGGTTAATATTAAAAAATCTCCTGGACCGGATAAAATACATCCTGGTACTTAGGAGCTAAGTTCAGTTTTATCTAGGCCATTGTTTCTTATTTTTGTGATTCCCTCATGTCCGGTGGTGTGCCTCTGGATTGGAAAAGGCTGATGTTATTCCAATATTCAAAAGGGTAGTCGTTCCCAGCCGGTAATTACAGGCCTGTAAGTTTAACCTTCAGGGGTGGGGAAGATCCTGGTAAGTTTAATAAGGGAACATGTTCTAGAGTATGTTTCAAGGACTGACATTATAAGTAGTTACCAGCATGGATTTAGGAGGATAGATCTTGTCAAAATAACTTGCTTGGCTTTTATGAGGAAGTAAGTAGAAATTAGACTTGGTTATAGCAGTAGATGTAGTTTATGGATTTTGCAAAGGCTTTTGATACAGTCCCCCATAGGCGACTAATGAATAAGCTAAGGTCTGTTGGTCTGGGAGTCACATTTGTACATGGATAGAAAATTGGTTAATGAATGGATGCAGAGAGTAGTTGTTAATGGGGCTTATCATTATGGACTAAAGTGGCTAAGTGGGGTGCCACAGGGTTATGTGTTGGGGCCTCTTCTATTTATAATCTATTTATTAATGATTGGAAGTGGGTATTGTCAGCAAGGTTTCGTGTGTTGCTGACGACACAAAACTTTGTCGACCATTAAAAACTTCAGAGGATGTGCAATCGTTGCAAGGGGATCTAGATGATTATCACATTGGGCTGCTAGTGGCAGATGAAATTCAATGTTGATAAATGTAAGGTTGAGCATTTTGGACTTAAAAATACTTGTGCTACTTATACTATAAATGGCTCTGTGGTAAGTGAATCCCTGTTGGAAAGGGATCTTGGAGTTTGGTGGATAACAAAAAAGGTAGCAAGCAGTGCCAGGCAGCAACAGCCAGAGCCAGCATGGTATTGTCTTGTTAAAGAGAGGTATGGAATTCAAGGGAGGAAAATGTAATTCTCCCTCTTTGCAAAGCATTGGTAAGGCCTCATTTGGAATATGCAGTGCAATTTTGGAATCCGTGTGTGCAAAAAGGACATCTTTGAAATGGAAGGGGTCAGAGAAGGGCAACTAATTAATAAGGGATTGGGGGAGCTTGAATATGAAGAGAGACTGGAAAAGTTACAATTATGTACGCTGGAGAAAAGACGCTGGTGGGGATATGATTACTGTGTAAATACATTAACGGGGCCATTACAATAAACTATCTGGGGCATTGTTCACCAATAGAACATGTCAAAGGAACGAGGACATCCCTTAAGACTTGAAGAAAAAAAGGTTTAGGCTTCAAGCTGGAAAGGGTTTTTCACTGTGAGACGGTAAGCTATGGAACTGTCTTCCAGTGGACGTTGTAATGGCAGGTTCATGGTGCAGTTTCAAAAAAAAGCTGGAGAGGTTCTGCAAACAAGGAGTTGCAAGTTACTGGTATTGATACATAAAGTAGAGTTGATCCAGGGAAATTCCGATTGCCACTTGGAGTCAGGAAGGAATTTTCCCCCTTCAAAATTTGGTGGTTTTTTTTGCCTTCTCGGATCAACAGTTAGGCAGAAATGAGGATATTGCTAGATGGGTGGACTGGATGGACGTATGTCTTATTCAACCTCAATACTATAAATGCATGCATACACACACACACATACATACAGACAGACCACACTGCCTATACGCAGGGGGTGAAACTGCGGGGCCCGGACCCCCCACATCTTTAGGGCCAGGCCCCTGACCCAAAAAAGAAAATCCATCCAAACCACTTTCAAAGGAGTTAGAATTCAGCGGACTTCCAATATAATAAAAATCTTTTTATTTACATATATACAGTGCGGTGACACACAACCCCTTTTACTCAATCTCCCACGATCAATTTTTTTAGTAGCTAATGCGCAAAGAAAAGGTGCGCAAGATTAGCTGTTTAAAAGGCATGTCACTAAAAAAAACACTTTGTTTAAAATGTAGATTACCCCCCAAACCCACTTTGCATTATTAACAGTTCCAAGATCTCCTTACTTCATCACCCAGACATCTCACCCTGCCCTTCAGGCTTCCGGGCAGGGTGGAAATGAGGGTGAGGCAAAGGGTGTGGACATCACGTGGGGCGGGCGGGATGTGAAACGGGGCATGGCCAGTGTTCTAGGGGGGTCGGAGACGGGGTTAGGAATTCCCGGGACGTTCCGGGGTTGTGGTCTTACAAAGTGGGCGTGACTGAAAAAGAGACAAGTCTCCTCAGTCTCAGGAGTCTGGGGTGTCTTGCGTGAGGGAGACTCCCGGACAATTGGGAGGGGTGGGATACCTACATTACCTGAACAGGTCCCTCACGATCCTACTGACAGCCGCTTCACTTCCTGGTTGCGATTGGGCATCACGTCATGCTTAACTGACAGCCGGACCAGGAAGTAAAGTGGGGGGCAAGGCAGAAGTCACCTGCTCTATTTTGGCTGTAGGTAAGGTAAGGAAGTTCATGAGCATCTTTGGAAACTGTAAATATTACGAAGGAAAGTGGCGTTTGGGGGATGTAATCTACATTTAAGAACACAGTTTCTTTTGAGTGAACATGCCTTTAAAACTACTGTAATGGATCTGCATTAGATTTAAAACAGCTGTGTGTGCACGTAACTTTAGCCCCGTGACACGAGGAAACCGGGGGTTAAGAGGGCCTGCAATCCCCTTAAATTGTACTGTATCAGTAGTTTTTAAAACCATGGATGGTGCATATGTAAGTAGCTGACCGTGGGTACACGTGAGGGGATTGGTTTAGCCACTTAGCACAAGTTATGCCACTGCATATACACATATGTATATGTGCTGGGGGGCTGGGAGGAAATGAGAAAATCTGCTATATTGTTCCAGTGTGCAACTATGAGAAATGCAAAAGTTGCTAATGGTAATGAAGTAAAAAAGGTTAGAAGTTAGGACTTCCAGACTGGGGTTACTTGACGGGTTGGAAGGCGTTCATTCATGTGATCACAGGAATGTATACTAAAAACCCCTTTGTTTATAAAGTATGCAGTGTGCAGATATATATTGTATTATATTGTAGTATTGTATGGGGCCTAGGAATGTGCATTCATTATCTTTTGTATGTTGTATAAATGTTTTGACCAGATCAGTAGCACTTCTGCTAAATGTAGCTATAATTTAGCCTAAGGAGTGCTTCCACAACGCTTTCTACTGGTTATACACACACACGCATTTAAACAGACGCAACATGCAAACAGGCAGGTACACACTCAGGCATACATGGCACTATTAAGGTTTCTGTCACTTGTTATCTCTATATACTCTGGATCATTGCAACACATTGTAATTTTGTGGAGTTAAAGGAGAACTAAACTTAAATTTTCAAAAGCCTAATGTGAAAGTTTTTTCTCCCCAGAACAACATTACATTGTAAGATTCTTCTGTGGTACATTGCATTTAGATATGTGAAGAATAGATTCTGTAAATAAGAGGCTTCCATGTTGTTGCCGGTACAACCCAGAGCCCATGAAGTACATCAAAGAACCACGCCCCTGACCCCAGTATTCACTGTCTCTATGCATAAAGTGTTTTCTATACAGATGTTACACACCAACTATGGTAATCCCTGATAAGACTTTGAAAGCTGGTTACCCTGCAGTTTATTTACCAGTCAGTGTGAGTTGCTTGGAAAATAAACTGCAGGGTAATAAGCAGCTTTCAAAGTTTCAGGATTCCATGTTACATTTTTTATATTATTTTCCTAGCAAAAGATAAAGCTTCCAAATGTAGCTGGACTCTCTGCTTATTCAGTGTTGGCGCACTGGGTAAGGCACAAATTTAAAAAATGCACAGTTCAGAAGGTCATAAGTTCAATACCCAGATGTAGCTTTTTTTGTTCTATTTATTCCATGAGAAAGATAAAGCTTCTATTGTACCCTGACGTTCAGCTTGTGCAGTGGGGCTCACCTACAAGACGCCAGGTTTAGAACATACAGTTCAGAAGATCACAAGTTCAATACCCCAGCTATAACTTCTTTTTTTTTCTTTATATTCCATGCAAAAGATAAAGCTTCTAAAATGTTCTTAGGCTTTCAGCTTATTCAGTGGTGGCTCACCTTGGAAGATGCCAGCTTTAGACACATACAGTTCAGAAGGTTAAGAGTTTTATTCCCCCAATGTATCTTTATTTTTTGTTTCATTATGTTCCATACCATATTCTACATGTACCAATGGTTTATATAGTGTCTCTCTTAGCCTAGAGGTAAGACTTCTGCTTTTAGCAAGACAGGGTAAATGTACAAGTTGCAGGTTCTATTCCCCACACTTACTTTTATTTTTGCTGAAAGTGTAATTATCTGTTTCTTAATCCATGCTATCTATGAAATACACTGCAAAGATTATTTTCTTTTTGTATGAAAAGCAAAGGATTATATATTGTTAGGACAGGAGTCTTGAATTTGTTTGAAAACAAAAAACTGAAATCCCTGTTGTGTCATAGGAGGAGGAGTCTCTGTGCTATAATGTGATTGGTTGTCAGCTTTAGGAAGCAAGGCTGCAACTCTTGTTTGATCGTTGAGCTTATGGAGCATGTGCTGTACGCAGACACTAGCGGGGGTTTACCCAGCTAAGGTGGATTGTGGGAGCTGACCCCTAGTAACTCACAGGTTATTTCATAAATCACCCAATGGCCACAGCAAAGGGAGAGGTGAGACAGCTTTTTGTATGTTTGTGAATGTGCTCTGTATTGGGACAATGTTGTCTGGAGGACTTTAGTTCCCCTTGAAGGGCTGCTATTAATATCAGAAAGAGGTGAGATGCCTGATAGCAAGGAAGAGCCTTTTCCTTTCCTGATATATGTCAGGGATCTCGTAACCTTATAGTAACACTGACTGCAGGACATTCTCATTTATTTCCACCCATGGGTCTAATAAGGCCTACAGTAATCATCTAATGTTTTCTACATTTAATAACGTGGATCCTTTGTTTTCATCTTATTGCTGACACCAACACTGTTTGGGCTTAGACTGGTGTTGGTGGGATACGGATCTCTCCGTTAACTCATTTTGTATTTTTTTTTCTATTTTTCTGTTTTGCCAAGGACAGTAAAACAATCTCAGGACGTGATTAATTTGCATTAGATTTATTGAATTGGTGTACAGAGAAAAGAAAGCAGACAGAATAGTAGTAATTGTGTAATGATAAGTGACATGAATTGGTTGGCCTACTCAAAACAAATTATTTGAACTTTATACTGCACACCCCAGGCCAGAACAGTCCCATGGAAAGGTCCCATGTAGAACAGCACAGAGGAAAAGGAAACAATGACCCTGCAGGTTTCTGTTAAGCTTTATTGTTCCAGGATTAGTCCGTATCTTCCACTTTAATCTTTCTCTCTGTTTGTTTCCTATTCTTATGGATTTCCTAACATGAAAAGGATATTCATTATACTCAATAGGGTTATCGTAAGCCTTCAATCATTTTCAATGTTTTATATAATGTCCTTGTAGCAGCAGATCCTTTAAACTTGGGGTTGCCGTCCAGATTCTCAGCTCCACAGGGAGTTCAGGACTTGGACAATTGAAAGACAAACGTCTTGCAGATGGATGGCAATCCTAACTTGAAAGACTAGTTAAGCAGTCTTAACTACAAGGTAAACCCAGTGGTGAGGATTTTTTCAGTTTGTTTAAGTGCTCACACTTGTAATTTCATTGGGAGGGGGGAGTTGGTAAGCGGTATAGTTGGCCTTTCCCCTGCCAATTATTAAGTTGCACTAAGAATGTTCAGTGCAAGAGGCAGCAACTTTGGTGGCAACATTTAGCTCTGGCTCGTTTATTCACCAGCTTGTTTTCTAATTAAATTATCATTGAATGTAGGGCCGTATCATGGGCGAGGCCGCGCCTTTAACGTTAGTTTTTTTAGTCCCTGATCGTACAATAGGAACGATGCCGTGAAACTACAATTGTGGTCATACAATTGATCAATTGCTTATATAATACCATAGTGTAGTGTACTAATGCTGGTATTGTATGGTCAGAAATGTACAATCGTGGATGTACTTTTACGATAAACCGTGGTTATTGGAACTTTCTGCAGGTTTTTAAATTTGGCCCATAGAAAGCTTAATACATTTTTAAAAAAATAAAAACATGTCGTTTTTTAAATATAATTTTTATAGCTAAGGGACCAATATAACTAGTTTCTAAAATATAACATGTCATTTTACAATAGAATTCTTATTTAGCTAAGGGGCCAATAAACTAACACTTTTTAACTGCACTGAAATGACATCAATTGGTTCATTCAAATATTATATTGAAACCAAACAGTGGCAATTTAGCACACAAAAGAAGCAGAGTTATTTGCTCATGGGTAACTAAGATTCAGGTACAGAATTTACTTATCTTAGTCTCAAACATGTATCTAAAAGTAAAGATTACTTACTTTTTGCTGGTACAGAGGGACCAGTGTTCTAGCTGGGTGTTAGTTGGCTGTGATGGGATGTTTTTATCCTGTATTCAGATAACACAAAAAGGTGAGATTCCATGACAAGAACTTAATACATAATCATTACATTTATATATTATTATAGATCACCCTTCCCTTCTTCTAGAAGTGACGATATTTCGGCAATCTCTGCTCCAGTTTAGTCTTGATGTCCAGAGCTGGTCGTACTGTGATTTCTGACATCAGATCCTTTTGAGCTGAGCCAGTTGTTCCTCTATGCTGGCAATAGTAATCTGTATCTGGGATAACTTGCGCAGTAACGACCCTCGGTTCTGCCAGTGTGATTCCAGAGATTTTTTCTGAAAGAAGAAACAGAAGGTACCTGGATACTGGGAGTCTTTTTATTACAATGGATTGAAATTACTACAAAATTCAACACGTTCAGGACTAAGCACCCAGTAGGCTATGTTAGATTCCCCATCTGGTAGGTATTTACAAATGCTGTGACATCACTGCAATAATGGAGAAGTATAATGGCCGTGTAGTGTAAACTGTGTGGGTGACTAAATATATTCTACACATTAAAAAAAACATTACATGCCTTTTAACATGGGATTTTACTATTGTGGCTCTCTGATCATAAGGACAGTAGGCTAAGGACACATTTTGTGGCACGGTGTGTATTTTAGACGCATTATAGTCAGTTTGCGCTGCAACCTTGTGCTATAGTGAGTAATTGGAGCACGTGCGATCTGAAAAAATGCTGATCTTGTGTGCCCGAAAATGGATTGCATTGCAGCACATGTGGCTCTAACATCGACACACACCGTGCTGAGATTCACCGCAAGAGCGGATCATTATGTGCGCAAGAAATCTCGCTAGTGTGGCCTAGCCTAATGGAAATACTTGTAGTATATACTGTACGTGGCAAGTTGGCCTGAAGCTCAATCTCTAGACTTTGGAGCGTTCCTTCTCAGTTCGTAATTGGCTCTTGTTCTCTACAATTTACCTCCCGTGTTGCATTCAGCTTGCAGTTTAGTAATCTAAAAAATGGAATTAAAAAAACAGAAATATTTCAGAAAACATACACATATACATGCAAACACATTTTTTTTTGTATTGATAATAATGTTTCCCTCACAAAGCTTGTATTGGTCCTCAGCAGCCAGCGATTGATTCTCAGCCATTGCCCTTCATACTGGGTATCTCATGTCATTCAGTATTTTGGTCAGATATTGTCCTGGGCCAGCATTCATTTCCACCTTAACGTCACCACGTTTGTGGGTTTTACAGCCTTACGATCCTGTGCATGAAATGACAGGTTGTTATAAAGCATTCTTGTTTTATGTAGCAGAGGCTTCTACTAAGTAAACATGTAAGCACAGAGTTATATTTTATATTGGCGAATAGATTATAGCCTTTGAACTTATAGGCACCCAGCCCAGGTCAAATTACAGTTATCAGTATAATTTTCCATGGCCTAGAGCTTGGCCTACCACCCAAAATATGGACCTTTAGGCAGACGTAGTTATAGTTGGTGTCCAATTGGACTTTTTAAAGAACCCCAACCGCCAGCCATTCAAGATAATGCTACAATTAATAATATCCAGGTCACTATTATGAAGTAGTAAGCAGACTTTGGAAGTGGAATAATTTAAGTGTAAAGCCACAAGGCCATGACTTACATCTTATAATTCTTCTTGAGAGAAGAGCAAGTTCTTCTGTTAGACTAGCAACCTGGGCTGCAGGTCGTTTTAGACAGGTTCAGGTCATCCAGAACTCTATGTAGGCCAGTGTGTCAGCTTCAACGTTTGGCGAAGGACCATTCATTCTCTACCTTTTTAGATTAACATGAAAGTTATTATATAACCGACAAAAGAAACAGTCATTAGCTTTCGTTAACACAATATCTTCTGCCTTCAAATGGATCCTTTAATTGGTAATTCCAGAAAAAAATGTAAGAAATGAAAAGCTTTGACGTCATTTTCTAATTTTTTACAATGTGTTGCTCTTGTATTTGTACAATTATACATGTTATCAGTTGCTAGACTAGAGCAAAGCATTACATGCGATATAAGGTTAATTGTATAAGGTAAAAGAGATAGAAATAATGTTGATTACTTCAGTTAAAGTCATCAGAAGCCAGTCTGGCATTGTCCAATTTGAAGGAGAAAAGCTGCATTGTCTGTGGTTGTTTGAGACTCAAAAGTCACATATACGAATCAGAATACACTATATATTAAACATTCACACGTATTACAATATAAGCTATATATATACTTTACAAATCCATAAAAAATGACATAGTACAATATTGCAATATGCTTTTAATAACAAGACCTTAAGTACAAGTGAAATACACAGAATTTAAATAAGGTATAGCAATTGGAAATTTTTTACTAAAATATTAGCAGGGCAAGCACTGAGAGCCGCACCGCTCCTGTCTGGATGTTATATCGGTTAGCGTGACTTAAACTCCTTCATTGATGAAGGTGAGTGGCTAACAATAAGTTAACCATGCTGTCACAATATATAACATGTATACATGTATAACGTCTATTGTTTGCATTCGTTTTATACCACAATACAGTGTAAATTGCAGAGTAGCTTTAAATAAACGGAAATACAACATAAGTTTTCAAAATACCAAAGTCAATAGCAAAACAGCATGTGACTGACTGAGACATGCTTGTTATATACACATTAAATGTTTGCTGGTAAAGTAAAATACATTATTCTCACACGTGGGTGTGGTAGAGCATACTTATTATCAGAATCAGTTAATTGCTTCCTCTATGGATTGTTTTTGGTGACGAGAAAATTCTCACCAATAGAATTTCTCTTAATTGATACAGGAGAGAATTTGCTATTTGTGTAAACAGCTTGCAATGTAAATGGCACATATAATACTATGTTGATAGTGACTCACAAATCACTATATGTATTGTTTGTTAATATAACAGAAACTGGCAATGAAAGTTGTAAGATCTGTCCATTCCTGAAGTAAACACATGGCATAATTACATTATTTTTTCAAAACCTTGTTGTGTGTTGCAAATACTAATACAGGGGATGATTCCCAGCATACCTTAGCTTGTAGGTCACTAATGATAGGATTATATTTGCTGTAGTCTTTTACTGTTCCAGGAAGGCTCCCAGGGTGGCTTATCATACCCTCCTTAATCTTTTTTCAAGATCATCTGCATTTGCTGCCTTAGGGCACAACTTGTGTCCAGGTAGGAGGCCAAGCGATAATTAAGATTCTGCATGGTTTGCTTCTCACCAGTGAATATATCCATCATTGTCCAAAGCCCCCTCCATAGCCACCACCAGCACCACACCAAAGCCAGCACAGCCACCATAGCCCCCAGCACACCACCATAGCCACCACCAGCACACCACCATAGCCACCACCAGCACCACCACCATAGCCACTACCTGCACCACCACTCCATGACCGTAACCTCCAACCCATACCCAACCACCACTCCTTCCAAAAACCACAACCTGCAGCAGAAGACCTCCAGCATTCCACCTCCAAACCACCTTCCCATTCACCACATAGCCACCGCACCTGAAGAACTATGAGGATGAGCTCATACGATGTGACTTCGCTTGTTTATAGTTGAAGCCATATTGTGGAAGCAAACGGACAGAAAACTAAAAGAAAATGCTAAAGAGAAGCAATGATTGAACAGTTCCTATCCCTTATATATTATAATTAAAGGGTGTGTCACATCTGATTATTTTCTTTCAGCAGGTAAACGCCAGCCTATGGCTAATGCTTCTATCGGATCAATTACAGTGATTTAATTAAATTACCATCACTTTTCCCCATGGGGTTTTCACCCCAGTTGTAGGTGGCTTGTTAGTGTGTGGGTGGAGTGCAGACAGACCTGTCTCTGCACATGTAAAGAACATTGTAATTATCGGATTGTAACATCAGTGTTCATACACTGTTTTACATATGTAAAGAAAAAGTTCAACATGTGTTCTAAATTTAATTAAAATCTTTCTTAAAGTGATATGGTTGTGACCTTATTATTATTCCGAACTATGGGGGGACATTCATTAATTTCTCTACACAACTGACCTGCACTGTTACGCGATGTTAGTAACCACTTTGCGACTGTTATGTGTAAGTATGCAACACTTTTTCACGGCTTTAACGCCAAAAAAGGTTTTAATTTTGGTAAAAAAGTGTGCAATATGATCCCAAATTTATTGTCACTAATGTATATCGGGTTAGCGGGAGGTTTTCTCATTTCCATAGCTTGCACCCTTCCAAAGACTTTTGGAAGGTTTTCTGAAAAAAATTAACAAAAAACAACATTCAAAGGTCGAAATCATGCCAAAACCCCATGTAATGTGGCAAAAGTTACCAAATATCAATCTCCCAAATGTCGTGAATCAAACGGTATGCCATATGCATGGTTACACACGTGGACAGTGAGACAATGCACGACAGCTCAAAAACAGCAAAAATCACGTGGACAGTGAGACAATGCACGACAGCTCAAAAACAGCAAAAATATTCAAAACAGCACCTAACTCAGAAATACCCCCACAAACTATATATTCCTGGAATCTAGACACCTTCAGCCACGTAACGCTGTAGTTCATTCATTCAATACCATCAATGGTGTGGGCGCAGTTCTTCATAGAATTTCCTACTTCTACCAGATTTTCTGAAAAAATGTACCATAAGAAATTTAAAAAATTTAAAAAATAATTAAAAAATTAGAAATATAATCGTATATCCCCATGTAATGTAAAAACAAAGTTACCAAATATTAATCTCCTCAATGTCCTGAATCAAACGGTGTGCTATATGCATGGTTACACAGAAGGACATGGAAGCCACTAGTCACAAAGTAAGCAAGTGAGCAGTCTGTAGTTTTTAACACTAAACCTCCCTAAATCTATTTATTTTTGCAATGTACACACGTTTAGTTACTTTTCTTTTCTTTTTTCTTTTCTTTCCTACATACATGAAGAATTCCGGACGCAAGTAATCCATAGATCTTTTGTTAAAAAAATTATATAAGATGATTCAGTGGTGAAAATCCTACCTAAACACGCTTGGCAAGTAAAAAAAAAAAAAAAACACTAAATGTCAATCTCTGACATGTCCTGAATCAAACATAGAGACAGTGAATTCTGGGGTCAGGGGGCGTGGCTTGTTGAAGCCAACATGGGCTATGAGTTGTACTGGCAACAACATGGAAGCCTCCTTTGTTACAGAATCTATTACTTATATCTACTAAATGCAAAAAAAAAAAAGAAAAATCTGTCAACGTGTAGGTATTCTGGGGAGAAAAACTTTCAGATTAGGATCTGAAAAAACGAAGTTTAGTTCTCCTTTAAAGCAAACACCCCCGAAACTTTAAAATACCCCCCATAAACGATATATTTTTGGAATCTACATAGCTTCAGCTAACCGGTGTCATGCTTTCATACATAGATGAAGAATTCCAGGCACAGAAATCCACAGAACTCTCTGCTTTTAGGAGATTTTGTAAAAAATAAAATAAGATGAGGGTGAAATCTTGCCTAAACCAACTTGTCAAGTAAAAACTCACTAAATGTCAATCTCCCACCTGTCCTAAATCAAACGGTATGCCATATGCGTGAGTGCACACAGAGGCATGTCCACCAACTAGCTTAAATAAGATGCGAAAAAAATCAAATTAGAAATTTGCATTTTTTTGTAGATTTTCGAGCAAAAAATTGAAAAAGAAAGATGAAACTTAGAAATCTTGAACTTAGAAATCTTGAATCCCCAGTAAAAACATAACAGCCCTCTAAATATTGTTCTCCCTGTGTCCTCAATAAAAACAGTTGTAACCTCACTTGCATCATGCATGCCGAAACACTGCCACCAAAGAAAAGGAGACTTTTTTATTGTGGCCTGCACTATTGGGTAGGCCACACTAGCGGTTTTTCACAGTTTGCGCATGCGTTTTGCGCTCGATTGCTCCGCGATATTCGCTAAAATGGAAATCGCGCGGGAACGCGAAAATTCCCGTGATTTCGAGTGTACATGCGATGTGCGTCCGTTCCCGTTTTGGTAACGCATGCGTCTTCATCATATTTGGTGCTGTAAACACATGCGTTTCCATAACGCAAAATGGTGTGAAAACAGCTACGCTGCAAAACGCAAACACAAACGCAAAATGCACAAGAATCACGCACACAATCACGTGCGATAACGCTCGCGATTTTGTGCTCGATTCCTGTGCGTTGCAGTGTGGCCTCAGCCTTATTGGTTATGAAATGTCAGCGTTAAATAGTTTTTGATAGAAAATACTCCAAAGCAAAAAAATATTGGGTAGACAATGCAGAAGAAAGAAAACTAACCCAGCAGTAAGGACCTGGTGGTTTAGGTCCTCAACCTGGGTACTACTGACTGCCGGGTCACTGCTAAGTCCGGTCAAATGGAGGCGAGTATAGTTATCCTTTAAACTGCTGCTGCTCTATTACCGGTATCTTAACAACTGATCGTGTGTACCTTTACTGCATATCCACATTTAAAACAGCTGATCACGGCGCCACTGGGAAGGGTGTGTGTCAGGGGCCCGGCCACAATCTCCGCTAGTGGCATGTTATATTCAGTAGCAAAAATTAGTATAAGTCAAGTTACATGTTTGTATTTGTTGTTCTGTTTATAAGGCATGAGACAAAAAAATCCTTTAAAAAAAGATGCTTCTAAATTCTAGATAATGCATGGCATCAAAGAAACTAGAGAATTTTCTGTGTGTAATCATTTTTTAAGCTATAAGCTTCCAATGTGTCCCTCTAATTACATCTTTGTGCTGATTAGCACTTAAATTAAATTGCTAATTTGCCTTGCAATGTGCAAATTATATGATGCATGATATTAAACCAATAAGGTGGTAACCTAATAATAACATGTTGAGTTTTTTTTTCATAATTATATATGATTCTGTTTATGAGTGATACACCTCAAATATACACATTGGTTTGTCTTTATTATAAGGTTATCTTGTATCTGGATAAAAGTTATGTCTTACAAAGAAAGGTATTTGGTGACGATTTGTGATGGTATATACAGCATTAGTAAGTGTAAATGAGGAGCTGGGGAATGGTCTGGGGAACAGGAACATTTAACCAAAACTTATATAAAAATGAACTTTCTTCTCAAAGCTATTTCCGAGTTTCCGCATCACGAATTCAAATATTTGGAATATTTGAGGGTTTGCGTATTCACTATTTCTTGCATATTCAGAATCGAGGTTTCACGTATTTCCAATTGAAGGTTCACATATTATTTATCTCAAAATCGGCCCTGTATCTTAGATAATTTCTGGAAATCTAATTTCCGAAAATGGGTAATTCTTAACTATTCAGAAGCTAATAAGTCAAAAGGTTCATGATTCAGATGAGAAGGGTCTGTGATAATCTTAATAAGTCTTGTTGATCTGCGTTTAAGGAATATAGCCTCAACTGAAGGGAGTTCAGTACCCACAACGTACTGTGCATATTTACAATTGGCTGGAGGTGCTGTAGCTCTGCTTTAGTACAATTCCCATACCAAACAAGGATATTGTACGTTAAAATACTTTCAATAGTCCATTTATAAAAGGGAATTAATAGAGCCTGGGGCAAATGCTCCTTTTTAAGCATCCCAAGGAAGAAAAGTCTCCGTTGGGCCTTCTTAACACCTCCTTAGTATTACCCCCCCAGATAGATCAGAACTAAGAAGCTACTATCAAGTTTCCCATCGTATATCCGAGGATATCGAACATTCAAAGTTATATTTGTGGGTTACTGAAAATACGGTGACCCTAAAAGATATGTTCCCGAAATCCAAAGTCCTGAAATCCGAATGATCTTTAGAATTTATGAACTGGGAGGTTCCGTGTCGGATCCGCTACTGAGTCTGACCCGGATCCCATCTCTATTTATATTAATAAACAAAGACTGAGAAAAATATTTTTTATATTTTAATAATTTTACATGGTAAGCACTTTAGATCATCAGATCCCAGATAGATCAGAACTAAGATGCGTACCCAGAAATGTATTCCCTTCCACCCTCTCACCCTCCATATGGTTAATGTCCAATGGTCGATATGATCATTTCTTAGGTTTTGATGACATTAATGTGCAAATGATTTAAGTTGCACTAGTTTATAAGGGATGTAATCTCTGCCCTATACTCTGTCTCATCGATATTATCAATTAACCCCAATAGGGTGGTGTCATCTGCAAACTTCACCATATTATTTTTACTTGACTTAACAGTACAGTACAGTTTTCTCAGGTAAATACATAGAAAAGAAATGGTCTGAGTACACTCCCCTGAGGGACGCCATTGTATGTGGTACGTACAGATGAGGTATTCCCATTGAACATAACCCACTGGTTCCTCCCCGAAAGAAAATTTCTAATCCATCTACATAAGTAAAAGTCAACACCCAACCCCTCCAGTTTATTACATAACGCTGGAATAGGCACAGTATTGAATACTGTGAATAGATACTGTGATCAGCTCTATTTAACAGCTGGTAACGGTTTCTAGCAGGTAGATCTATAGTTATGATGCTGCTTGGGACTGCACAAATGGATAGCAGCGTAGTAAGGCTTGGATGCAAACACAGAGTAGTTGGCGTTCCACATTAGCACATGATCACGCCATAGGCAGAGGTCCCAGTCTAAAATAGTGTGCTTGTCACCCTTTCCCTGCTGAAACCCAGCACTAGGCACAAGTGTGACAGAGTCCCAATCCTGCACCTGCTAAGTATCTTTTTTTTTTTTTTAAATCGGCAAAATCGGCCCACCACTTAGCCTGTCTTTTTGATTTTGGCCCCTTATGTGCTTCAGTTTGACATTTATTTTTATTTTTTTTTTTATTGATTATAACAGAATTAAATATTCTACAGTACCTTCCAAATATCACAACACTGTCACATGTACTAGGAGCAATGCTTTTAAACCTTAGAAAACCAAAGATTAACCATATCACCATACAGCATTCTTTGAATGTATGGACAAACACCATTAATAAAAATAATTGGGTGACATTATTAAATAAATATATAGATATTACGAGCCTAGAACTCGTAATACCTGACTTACGCCTAAAAAAGGAAGAGAATGGAATCTCAAACACAGCTTACGTAGTCCAACAAGATACACCAATATTATTTAAGGAACTCAAAACAGCACATTACCTACTAAAAACAGAATTCTATAAATATTTACAAATACATAGTTTTTTGGGGAAAAAAAACAAAATATACCAAAATTATATATTGTTACCTATAAACAAATTCTTTACAATCATACTCTAAAAAGGGTATTACATCATTCTATGCAATCCTATTGGAAGTAGAAATGGCTGAACTATATAAAGTTCGGTCCATTTTCGAACTTTCGAACTTCAGAGAATGTTCGAAAGTTCGAATCCGGACCCATTCAAGTCAATGGGGGAGTGATAGTTCGAAGAGTTGAACAACGAACGAACAAACGATCCTTCCTAGGGTAAGCGAACGGTACATTCACAGGCTTGCGAAAACGAACAAACAAACAACCCTTTCTAGGGTAAGCGAACGGTACATTCGAGGATTATCGAACGAACGAAGGATCCTTCCTAGGCTTAGCGAACGGTACATTCGAGGGTTAGCGAAAATGAATGGTACATTATAGGGTTAGCGAACGGCCCGTAAATTCGATAATTATCGAATTTTAGATAATTATCGAAAATACAGCCGCAAGTCAAAAAAACTTACTAGTTCGAGCCCGAACTAGTTCGATTAGTTTGAATTTGTCCGAACTCGAAAAATTTAGCTCGAACTCGGGCTCGAGTTCGAGTTCTAGTCCATTCCTAATTGGAAGTGAATAATCATACAGAATTCACTTTTATTAAAAAAATGGCAAGAGGATTTAAACTTGTGGTAGAAGACAATCAATGGAAAACAGCTTTTGAAACTCAATTTAAACGCTCTAACTGCACTTTCCACTGAGAAACTCATAGGAAAATAATTTATACAATGTAAATAATGCCATACCTTAAAGGACAACTATACAGTAAAAATTAACTTTTTAAAAATGAAAAGTATTTGGGTCAGGGTGGTAGGTTTGATTATTCCTGCCACCCAAAACTGTTTCGTTAAGGAGCTACAGCATGTACAGTTTTAATCTGCCAGGTTATGGCCCTGGGCCTTTCTGTATTAAGGATAGTTCTGAAGCATTCAGGAAGACTAGCCAAATCAGTTTTCTTCTGGATGCTGCTCCTAATAGATAGAGATGGGATCCGGGTTCGACACAAACCCGGATCCGACACGGAACCCTTCGGTTCGGAAATCCAAAAGATCCGTCCAAATCCGGATGGATCCTCCGGATTTCGGGACTTCGGAAGACATTTTTGATAATTTTCGAAAATACAGAGCTATTTTAAATAATTTTTGAAAATAGCCTAGAACGTTCGAAAATTATCGAAAATACAATTGGAGTCCATTTTTGAATTTCCGATCGTATTTTCGAAAATTGAATGTTCAAGACTATTTTCGATAATTTTTGAAAAAAGCATCGAACTTTCGAAAATCTTCAAAAATACAATCAGAAACGCCTAAATGTTCGTGTCGAACCCGAATCTGACATGGAACCCTTCGATTCGGAAATCCGAAACATTCGTCCAAATCCGGATGAATCCTCCAGATTTTGGGACTTCGGAAGACATTTTCGATAATTTTGGAAAATAGCTTTGAACATTCAAAAATTATCGAAAATAAAATCGGAGTTCAACGTAAAATTGAACATTCAAAGCTATTTTCGATAATTTTCGAAAATAGCCTTGAACATTCGAAAATCTTCAAACATTCGAAAATCTTCAAAAATACAATCGGAAATGCAAAAAATGCTCTCCAATCGTATTTTTGCTAAATTTTAAACGTTTGAGTTTTTTCTTCCCCACCCCTTCTTTTTCCTGTATCACAGTATTTGTTGATGATAGACATTATCATATATGACTTTAATATAAATAATGTTGTAATATTTATGTTCAAATAACGTAATAAAAATGTAAATTTGTTGAAGAAAATTGGGTTGATGATCGGAGCAGAGGGTAGTTTTTAATGGTGCTTTGTCAATATGTACTCTGTAATGGTATACCCCTTAAAGGTTGCTGCTATAGTGCCACAGCTTTAGAATCCAGAA
Source organism: Hymenochirus boettgeri (assembly GCA_019447015.1). Taxonomy (NCBI): domain Eukaryota; kingdom Metazoa; phylum Chordata; class Amphibia; order Anura; family Pipidae; genus Hymenochirus; species Hymenochirus boettgeri. The sequence goes on along the minus strand of CM033476.1, from coordinate 62,398,855 downwards.
AGGTAAAAAGCCCACTGCGCACACCGGTCTTGAAATAATGTAATTTTTTATAAAAAATGGCACCTTCTTCAAGGACTGCATAAAACAACAAGTGCATTGTGCATCCTTAAATAGTGGGGAGTAAAAACAAATCTAGTAGGACATCTAGTGTTTAAAAAAAGGAACTGGAATAATTCAAAGAGGTGTGAATCAGAACAATTTATGTATGTATGTATAGTTTATTTACAAAGCGTCACTTGGGGACGCAGCGCTGTACAGTAACAAAATACAATAAAGTCATACAAGGGGAACAAATACATAGATAGTTCAGTACATAAATATATAAATTATATAAATGGAAGTGCTAGAGCTTTTCCACAAGAGGAAAGGAGGTTCCTGCCCCATAGAGCTTACAATCTAGTTACGTGGGTAATATACAGATACAATGGAATGGAGTGCTGGAGTGAGACCTTTGCAGTGCAAATAAAACAATCATAGACTGTACTGGTTACCAGATAGGTGGGATGTAAGGCTAGATTTAAACCTGCTAATTGAGGTTTCTTGATGTAGAGAGAGGGGAATAGAATTCCAGAGGATGGGAGCCACAAGAGAGAAAGGTTTAAGGCGATAGGAAGCAGTCCGGGTGGGGGTCTGTACAGGAGCTGGTTCTGTGGAGGGTACGGGCAGGAACATATAGGGAGACTAGAGTGGAAATATAAGGAGGAGCAGCAGAGCAAAGGGATTTAAATGTTAGGAGAAGGATTTTGTATGTAATGCGATGTTTAACGGGGAGCCAGGTTGTTGTCCGGTACAGAGGAGATTTGGGATCTGGTTTATTAGAGAGCAAAACAATATGTGCGGAGTTAAGTATAGACTGGAGGGGAGAGAGGTGGGAAGCAGAAAGACCAGAATCTAGAAGGTTGCAATAGTCCAGGCGTGATAGGACGAGAACATGCATAAGCATAGCGGTGGTTGGGAGAGAAAGAAACCTATGGATTTTAGCTATATTGTGAAGGAAGAAGCGGCAGGTTTTTGCAACATAGTTAATGTGGTTAGAAAAGCAGAGAAAGGAGTCAATAATTACCCCTAGGCAGCGAGCAGATTGGATAGGGGAAATGGGGGTGTTGTCAACAGAGATGGAGAAAGATGGGACAGGACCAGGTTTAGGTGGAAAAACTATCAGTTCAGTTTTAGAAAGATTTAATTTGAGGTAGCGTTGAGACATCCAGGAGGAGATGGCAAGAAGGCAGTCGGAGACACGTGATTGGATGTCAGGAGTTAGCGTAGGGGTGGACAAATAGATTTGCATATTGTCTGCACATAAATTATATTTGAAGCCAAAAGAGCTAATGACATCTCCCAAGGAAAAGGTGTAGAGGGAGAACAATAAGGGTCCAAGAACAGACCCCTGCGGGATCCCCACACCAAGAGGAACCGGAGAAGAGGTATTTCTAGCATAAGATACAGAGTAAGTTCTGTCAGAGAGATAGGATAGAAACCAGGATGCCACTTCATTCCGAATGCCCAAAGAGTGAAGTATCCGCATAAGGAGGGAATGATCGACTGTGTCGAAAGCAGAGGAGAGGTCAAGGAGGATAAGAATAGAAAAGTGACCATTGGCCTTTGCAACCTGAAGATCATTTACAACCTTACACAGGGCCGTCTTTGTGGAATGCGCAGGACGGAATCCAGATTGCAAAGGATCCAATAGGTTATGAGCATGAAGGTAGTTAGTGATACGGGAGAAGACTAAACGTTCTAGCAGTTTATTACTCAAAAGAGAAACTCATTGGATACAGTATATAATTTAATGCATTTTTCATGATAAATATAGTATTTATAACTCAAAAGTTTTGTTCCATTTTCGGATTTATGGAACTCAGGAAAATCCCGAAGATCTGAAAATCCAAAAACAGAATGTACTTTTGAGGATTTGAAATGTATTTTCGAGGGTTACCGAATGTGCAAGGTAATTTTCGGTAGCCCTCAAAAATAACCTTGAACATTCTTTAACCCTCGAACATGCGATCGGAAGCTACTATCAAGTTTCCCATCGTATATTCGAGGATATCGAACATTCAAAATTATATTTGAGGGTTACCGAAAATACGGTGACCCTTAAAGATATGTTCCCGAAATCCAAAGTCCTGAAATCCGAACGATCTTTAGAATTTATGAACTGGGAGGTTCCGTGTTTTAATAATTTTACATGGTAAGCACTTTAGATCATCATAATAATTGTTATGCACTTTATATGAACAAATCATATTATCATATATAATAAAACCCTAAGTGTGTGTCCCTGTGTCCGTGTGTGTGTGTGTGTGTCTCTGCAGTTCCTATTGACTCACCACTAGAGGGAGAGTCTCTGCAGTTCCTATTGACTCACCACTAAAGGGAGAGTCTTTGCAGTTCCTATTGACTCACCACTAGAGGAAGAGTCTCTGCATTTCCTATTGACTCACCACTAGAGGGAGAGTGTCTGCAGTTCCTATTGACCACTAGAGGGAGAAACACAGGAAACACATGGAGGGAGAACATCAATTAAACAGACTGCAGGTAAGGTTGCTTGGGACAGGGGCCCCTGGATTTGGGACAGAGGGGGGCCTGGATTCGGGACAGATGGGGGGGCCCTTGGATTTGGGACAGAGGGGGCCCCCTGGAGCTGTGTGACACACATCATAGACAGTCACAGACCGTTATACAGTGACCATAGATAGTCATTTTTTACAGACAGTACTTACAGACAGTTGCAGCTTGCAGGCAGCTTAAGGTGGTGGTGGTCGGTCTGCAACTGCTCGGTCTGCCACAGTGACTGCTCGGCTCTGGCCTCCCGCCTCCGGCTCCACAAGTTTCCCCCAACAGACACAATCTTCTTCTCTTCTCAGTGCAGTGCTGCCTGGGCAGGGCACTCCCTCCACAGTTTAGCCGCGCGAAAAGTCCAGCGCCGGCGCTCAAATTCCGGAAGTTGCGCGGGCAGCGCGGCGCCTGTGCACTGACACTGCAGTGCTGTTACCCTTGATGACCACGCGGTGACTCGGTCACTCGGACCTTCTCGTCCACGACTCCACCTACCTGACGCCGGGGCCGCCTACCATAGCCTCGCGTCGGTTAAAGCAGCAGCAGCCGGCAGCGCGAGAGTTAAGGCCAGCCGCCAGACAACCCTGGATTTGGTACAGAGGGGGGGGCTTGGATTTGGTACAGAGGGGAGCCCTTGATTTGGGACAGTGGGGGGGGCTGGATTTGGGAAAGAGGGGGGCCTCTGGATTTGGGACAGAGGGGGCCCCTGGCCTTGGACAGAGGGGGGGCTCTGTCCTTGGGACACTAAGAGGGTACTCTGGCCTTGCGACACTAAGGGGGCACTCTGTGCTTCTAGCGCCCATTATTGTAGTGGGCTTAATGTCTAGTATATTATAATATTGCACTTTAATTATCTTGACACCTTTGAAATGTGATTGTATTGAAACATCACAATGGAAGTGTTACAAGAATGTTTCTAATATATTGTTATATTCTTGTGAAGGTTCTCATTCATCCAGGTCATGGTATATCTGTTGTATTCAATTAGATCAACTGGACTTGAAATGTAGTTCTTGAAGACGTTTCGCTAGTCATCCGACTGGCTTTCTCAATTCAGAATGACTTGTACAAGAATCTGTGGCAATTATGTACCCTGGAAAATCCCAATTAGCATATCACAGCCAGGTGTTAAGGGTGTGATTGAACTACATTTCAAGTCCAGTTGATCTAATTGAATACAACAGATATATTGTTATATTATTCCATTTCCTTGTTTTAACCACTAGATGTCCTACTAGATTTTGTTTTACTCCTCACTATTTAAGGAAGCAGAATGCACGTGTCATGTGTTTATGCAATAAATAACACTTTATTTCAATACCAGACTAATGGGGTGCCACAGGCTTCTGTGTTGGGCCACTTCTATTTAATCTGTTTATTAAAGGGCATGTCAACTCCCAAAACTATAATCCCCCCATTACTGGCCCCACTGTGTAGTGAATAAAAATCCTTACCTTACAGTTTCATGCAAGCAGAGGGCCGGTACAGTACGCCGTGGGAAAGAGTAAAGATCGGGGGAGTTCCTGTAAAATCTTTTATGGCGGTTGGGGCTGGGGGAAGGATAGCTACTATTTGGGCAAATGTCCAAAAATGGGGTGGACATGCCCTTTAATGATTTGAAAGTGGGTATTGTCAGCAAGGTTTCTGTGTTTGCTGATGACACAAAAGTTTGTCAACCATTAAAAAGATGTTCAATTGTTCCAGGGGGATCTAGATATTTTGTCCCGGATGTCTTTATTCAACCTCAAATACTATACTATACTAAACTGTACTATACTATACTATACTATACTATACTAAAATAATGTTGCCAAATCCAAGATACAATTAATTCATTTGGGAGGCATTTCAAGACTGGTAATAGCTTCATTTATATGTGGAAGATGCTATTAACATGACTATGGCTGAATAATCACCATGGAGTATTACCCGATTAAAATAACCATGCTGACAATAAGCCATACTGAAAATGAACCATGATGTGTTATCCTACCAAGAAAACAGAAAAAAAAATTGCCTGTGTGAGTTTTACATTACTTAGTATTTAATATTTCTAATGCTGAAAACACTAGTATCAGGCAACTTTACATAACAAAGATAAGTGGCAAAATTTGGCAGAAAAATTTAAGCCAAAGTTTCTTTAATCTGCTTAGGAGCTGCGCCTGCCTTGGCTGCCCATGAGGTGGAGATTGCTTTTGTGGAATGTTCATTAAGATGTGATGCACCAGAATGTCTGCCACTTGATAAGCTATTAAAATCGGCTGTTGTAAGCCATCTAGTAATAGTAGACTCAGAAGCTCCTTCCTGAATTCATAAAAGTCTCAAAGTATCAAAACATCTAAAAGTCTTAGGAAAGGTAAACCAGAAGACACCTCTTAACATCCACTTTAGATAAAAACTCTAGCTCCCTCAACTACCGGGTCTTAACTGACTGAGTGAAGGTAGGAATATCTCCTAGTCCTTATAAAAATCTACGGCTACATTGGGAATTAAAGGGACTGTCCACGTCCACCCCTCTGGACAAAAACCAATATGTTGTCCAAAAAACCCCAAAACTTTTGCTTATAATCATTATAATCATTAAACTTTTTGCTTATAATCATTAATTCTGCTTCCAGCAAGAGATTTTATGCTTACAAGCTCCGCAATCCACTGTAGCGGCTCTGTAATCTGTTCTTCACTTCTGGGTAAGGCAGTCAGTGTAGGCCATGACAGTGACATCACGGCCAATCACTGACTGCCATACCCGGAGCAGTCTCCATTGAAGCTGATTGCAGAGCTTGTAATTATAAAATCTCTTGCTGGAAGCAGAATTAATGAGTATAAACAAAACGAAGTCCAGGTTTTGTGGGGTTTTGAACAACATACTGATTTTTGTCCAGAGGGGTGGACAGTCCCTTTAAGGCCTGGTCTAATCCTGGAAGCATTCCTTCTTCTTGGATTTCCAAATACGTTTCTTATACAAAACAAAGCTTGAAGTTTGCTGATCCTTCGAGATGAAAATAAAGCTATTAGTTAGGCAGTCTTCTATATTAAAATTTGGATGGATACATTCTCCAAAAGTTTAAAAGAGAGCTTAGACTTTTAAAACTAAAGGTTGTTCCCGTTGTGGAACTAGAAATCTTTCTTTTAGGAAGCATGGGTTAAACTCTTTTTGGCTGCTAGCTACTATTATTATATCTCCCCCATAAATTCAGGGGAAGTAACTAAAGATTCTAAAAGGAGTGGAAAAGGAGAATGAAATATTGAGTACTTCCTGGTGGACCCCCAACTGCTGTCACTGCACTGATTAGCTGGTGTGGTATGGCTATTTCGAGTCACCGCATCTTTAACACTTGTTATTTTTACATGCTGTTGCATAACAATTTTTAAGGGAAGAATTACAGGTGACCATTGTTTACAGATGCTGGCTTATTGTTATCTGTAGTGCTGGCACCTTCAGTGCAAGGGGTGTTAGTATGAAAGAGGATTAAAATAATGGAAGCCAATATCAGAGAAGAGCCTCAGTGTGCCAGCCAATTAACATGTCTTAATGTGCAATCCCCTTCACCAGTCTCAGTATACCAAACGATTCCCCTGTCTCAGTGTGCCAGCCAATTCCCCAGCCTCAGTGTGCCAGCCAATTCACCACTTTCAGTGTGCCAGGCCAGCCCATTCACAAATCTTAGTGTGCCAGACAATTAAATAGTCTCAGTATGCCGGTACATTAACCACTCACAAGGTGCCAGCCATTTCACCAGTTTTAGGGGGTAATGCAATGTTGGCAGCTAAGCCAGAAAACCAGCATAAAACAAAGCTACACAATGTATATTGTTTTATACTGGTTTAGCGGTGAAGGCCAAACAATTAAATTTAAGGTTTGCGCTTCCTTGTAACTTACCTTGCCAAGATCCCACAATGTACTGAATGTCACAAAAGTGTCCTGTACATCACAAGGTCTTAGCGAGGTTTGCAAGAAAAAAGTATTTTATTGCCCTACATGTTTTCTACCCAATTCATCGGTTTCATTTTGCCAGTTATTTAAGCCTCCATTCTAAGGTATGTCATGGTTCATGCAATACAAAAAACACTTCTCTCTTCTCAAGGGTATTTCTTACTTCACAGTTGGAATATATATTATTGCAGAATGCTATCATTTCTAGAGACAGAGGTGGCCTGATGTGGCCCTTCGATTTTGACCAAAGAGATAATCGGTGACTCCTCTAATATCAGCTAATTTTACACAGAGATAGAGCTAAAGATACAGCCCTGGAAATTAAGTATGGAGACTAGTACCCAAATTTGAAGCTCCAGGATACCCCTGCAATAAAGCGATCATCCAACCCTGCAAAACTAATTTTAGGGGTGGGAAACTCATTTTAGGGAGGCTACACACCCCCTATAGCCCCACTGCTTCCCCGCTACAGGATTAATGCACAATCCATGTATAAAGACACACACATGGCAAATGGTAAGGAAGAAAAAGGCATTTAAAACCTTTAAGGCCGAGGGAACGGAAACGGCCTTTAGGGAGTATAAAAACTGTAATAAGGAGTGTAAGAAAGCAATCAAACTAGCTAAAATTAATAATGAAGTTAGGATAGCTGAAGAAAGCATCACTAAGCCTAAACATTTTTTTAAGTATATTAATAGTAAGAAGATGAGGACTGAGAATGTGGCACCATTACCGGTAATTAATGGGGATAAGTTAGTTACGGAGGATGGCGATAAAGCAAATGTCTTGAATAATTTTTTTCCCTCTGTATACACTATAGAAGATCCAAGTACAGATATCATAGAGTATAGTAGCAATAAAGGTATACAAGATTCAAGTTCACTTTGGTTAACCGAGGATATGGTACAGAAAGAACTAAATAAGGTTAATATTAGTAAATCTCCTGGACCGGATAAAATACATCCTCGGGTACTTAAGGAGCTAAGTTCAGTTTTATCTAGGCCATTGTTTCTTATTTTTGCTGATTCCCTCATGTCCGGTGGTGTGCCTCTGGATTGGAAAAAGGCTGATGTTATTCCAATATTCAAAAAGGGTAGTCGTTCACAGCCGGGTAATTACAGGCCTGTAAGTTTAACTTCAGTGGTGGGGAAGATCCTGGAAAGTTTAATAAGGGAACATGTTCTAGAGTATGTTTCAAGGACTGACATTATAAGTAGTAACCAGCATGGATTTAGGAGGAATAGATCTTGTCAAACTAACTTGCTTGGCTTTTATGAGGAAGTAAGTAGAAATTTAGACTCTGGTATAGCAGTAGATGTAGTTTACTTGGATTTTGCAAAGGCTTTTGATACAGTCCCCCATAGGCGACTAATGAATAAGCTAAGGTCTGTTGGTCTGGGGAGTCACATTTGTACATGGATAGAAAATTGGTTAATGAATAGGATGCAGAGAGTAGTTGTTAATGGGGCTTCATCATTATGGACTAAAGTGCTAAGTGGGGTGCCACAGGGTTCTGTGTTGGGGCCGCTTCTATTTAATCTATTTATTAATGATTTGGAAGTGGGTATTGTCAGCAAGGTTTCTGTGTTTGCTGACGACACAAAACTTTGTCGACCATTAAAAACTTCAGAGGATGTGCAATCGTTGCAAGGGGATCTAGATAGATTATCACATTGGGCTGCTAAGTGGCAGATGAAATTCAATGTTGATAAATGTAAGGTGATGCATTTTGGACTTAAAAATACTTGTGCTACTTATACTATAAATGGCTCTGTGATAAGTGAATCCCTGTTGGAAAGGGATCTTGGAGTTTTGGTGGATAACAAACTTAAAGGTAGCAAGCAGTGCCAGGCAGCAACAGCCAGAGCCAGCATGGTATTGTCTTGTATAAAGAGAGGTATGGATTCAAGGGAGGAAAATGTAATTCTCCCTCTTTGCAAAGCATTGGTAAGGCCTCATTTGGAATATGCAGTGCAATTTTGGAATCCTGTGTGCAAAAAGGACATCTTTGAAATGGAAAGGGTTCAGAGAAGGGCAACTAAATTAATAAGGGGATTGGGGGAGCTTGAATATGAAGAGAGACTGGAAAAGTTACAATTATGTACGCTGGAGAAAAGACGCTTGCGTGGGGATATGATTACTGTGTATAAATACATTAACGGGCCATACAATAAACTATCTGGGGCATTGTTCACCAATAGAACATGTCAAAGGACACGAGGACATCCCTTAAGACTTGAAGAAAAAAGGTTTAGGCTTCAAGCTCGGAAAGGGTTTTTCACTGTGAGAACGGTAAAGCTATGGAACTGTCTTCCAGTGGACGTTGTAATGGCAGGTTCATTGGTCAGTTTCAAAAAAAAGCTGGATGAGGTTCTGCAAACAAGGAATGTTGCAAGTTACTGGTTTTGATACATAAAGTAGAGTTGATCCAGAGAAATTTCCGATTGCCACTTGGAGTCAGGAAGGAATTTTTTCCCCCTTCATAAATTTGGTGGGGTTTTTTTGCCTTCCTCTGGATCAACAGTTAGGCAGGAAATGAGGATATTGCTAGATGGGTTGGACTGGATGGACGTATGTCTTTATTCAACCTCAAATACTATACATGCATGCATACACACACACACATACATACAGACAGACACACATGCATATACGCAGGGGTGAAACTGCAGGGGCCCGGACCCCCCACATCTTTAGGGCCAGGCCCCTGACCCAAAAAAGAAAATCCATCCAAACCACTTTCAAAGGAGTTAGAATTCAGCGGACTTCCAATATAATAAAAATCTTCTTTATTTTACATATATACAGCTGCGGTGACACACAACCCCTTTTACTCAATCTCCCACGATCAGCATTTTTTTAGTAGCTAATTGCGCAAGAAAAGGTGCGCAAGATTAGCTGTTTAAAAGGCATGTCCACTAAAAAAACACTTTGTTTTAAAATGTAGATTACCCCCCAAACCCCACTTTTGCATTATTAACAGTTTCCAAGATCCTCCTTAACTTCATCACCCAGACATCTCACCCTGCCCCTTCAGGCTTCCGGGCAGGGTGGGAAATGAGGGTGAGGCAAAGGGGTGTGACATCACGTGGGGGCGGGCGGGATGTGAAACGGGGCATGGCCAGTGTTCTAGGGGTGGTCGGAGACGGGGTTAGGGGAATTCCCGGGACGTTCCGGGGTTGTGGTCTTACAAAGTGGGCGTGACTGAAAAAGAGACAAGTCTCCTCTCAGTCTCAGGAGTCTGGGGTGGTCTTGCGTGAGGGAGACTCCCGGACAATCTGGGAGGGGTGGGATACCTACATTACCTGACCAGGTCCCTCACCGATCCTACTGACAGCCGCTTCACTTCCTGGTTGCGATTGGGCATCACGTCATGCCTTTAACTGACAGCCGCGACCAGGAAGTAAAGTGGGTGTCAAGGCAGAAGTCACCTGCTCCTATTTTGGCTTGTAGGTAAGGTAAGGAAGTTCATGAGCATCTTTGGAAACTGTAAATATTACGAAAGGAAAGTGGCGTTTGGGGGATGTAATCTACATTTTAGAACACAGTTTCTTTTGAGTGAACATGCCCTTTAAAACTACTGTACTGGATCTGCATTAGATTTAAACAGCTGTGTGTGCACGTAACTTTAGCCCCGTGACACGAGGACCCCGGGGGTTAAGAGGGCCTGCCAATCCCCTTAAATGTACTGTGATCAGTAGTTTTAAAACAATGGATGGTGCATATGTAAGTAGCTGACCGTGGTACACGTGAGGGGATTGGTTAGCCCACTTAGCACAAGTTATGCCACTGCATATACACATATGTATATGTGCTGGGGGGATGGGAGGAAATGAGAAAATCTGCTATATTGTTCCAGTGTGCAACTATGAGAAATGCAAAAGTTTGCTAATGGTAATTGAAGTAAAAAAGGTTAGAAGTTAGGACCTTCCAGACTGGGGTTACCTTGACGGGGTTGGAAGGCGTTTCATTCATGTGATCACAGTAATGTATACTAAAACCCCTTTGTTTATAAAGTATGCCAGTGTGCAGATAATATATTGTATTATATTGTAAGATATTGTATGGGGCCTAGGAATGTGCATTCATTATCTTTTGTATGTTTGTATAAATGTTTGACCAGATCAGTAGCACTTCTGCTAAATGTAGCTATAATTTAGCCTAAGGAGTGCTTCCACAACGCTTCTACTGGTTATACACACACGCATTAAAACAGACGCACACATGCAAACAGGCAGGTACACACTCAGGCATACATGGCACTATTAAGGTTTCTGTCACTTGTTCATCTCTTATATACTCTGGAATCATTGCACACACATTGTAATTTTGTGGAGTTAAAGGAGAACTAAACTTAAATTTTCAAAAGCCTAATGTGAAAGTTTTTCTCCCCAGAACACCTATACATTGTAAGATTCTTCTGTGGTACATTGCATTTAGTATATGTGAGAAATAGATTCTGTAAATAAGAAGGCTTCCATGTTGTTGCCGGTACAACCCACAGCCCATGAAGTCATCAAAGAACCACGCCCCTTGACCCCAGTATTCACTGTCTCTATGCATAAAGTGTTTTCTATACAGATGTCTACACACCAATATGGAATCCCTGATAAGACTTTGAAAGCTGCTTGTTACCCTGCAGTTTATTTACCAGTCAGTGTGAGTTGCTGGAAAATAAACTGCAGGGTAATAAGCAGCTTTCAAAGTTATCAGGGATTCCATGTAACATTTTTTTTATTATTCTTTTCCTAGCAAAAGATAAAGCTTCCAAATGTAGCTGGACTCTCTGCTTATTCAGTGTTGGCGCACTGGGTAAGGCACCAAATTTAAAAAATGCACAGTTCAGAAGGTCATAAGTTCAATACCACAGATGTAGCTTTTTTTGTTTCTGCTTCTAATTGTACCCTGACGTTCAGCTTGTGCAGTGGTGGCTCACCTAGCAAGACGCCAGGTTTAGACACATACAGTTCAGAAAATCACAAGTTCAATACCCCAGCTATAACTTCTTTTTTTTTCTATTATATTCAATGCAAAAGATAAAGCTTCTAAATGTTCTTAGGCTTTCAGCTTATTCAGTGGTGGCTCACCTTGTAAGATGCCAGCTTTAGACACATACAGTTCAGAAGGTTAAGAGTTTTATTCCCCCAATGTATCTTTATTTTTTGTTTCCATTATGTTCCTACTACAATATTCTACATGTACCAATGGTTTATATAGTGTCTCTCTTAGCCTAGAGGTAAGACTTCTGCTTTTAGCAAGACAGGGTAAATGTACAAGTTGCAGGTTCTATTCCCCACACTTACTTTTATTTTTGCTGAAATGTAATTATTCTGTTTCTTACATCCATGCTATCTATGAAATACACTGCAAAGATTAATTTTCTTTTTGTATGAAAAGCAAAGGATTATATCATTGTTAGGACAGGAGTCTTGAATTTGTTTGAAAACAAAAACTGAAATCCCTGTTCTGTGTCATAGAGAGGGAGGATCTCTGTGCTATAATGTGATTGGTTGTCAGCTTCTAGGAAGCAAGGCTGCAACTTCCTTGTTTTGATCTGTTGAGCTTTATGGAGCATGTGCCTGTACGCAGACACTTAGCTGGGGGTTTACCCAGCTAAGGTGGATTGTGGGAGCTGACCCCTAGTACTCACAGGTTATTTTCATAAATCACCCAATGGCCACAGCAAAGGGAGAGGTGAGACACAGCTTTTTGTATGTTTGTGAATGTGCTCTGTCTATTGGGACAATGTTGTCTGGAGACTTTAGTTCCCCTTTAAGGAGCTGCTATTAATATCAGAAAGAGGTGAGATGCCTGATGCAAGGAAGAGCCTTTTCCTTTCCTGATCTATATGTCAGGGATCTCTGTAACCTTATAGTAACACTGACTGCAGGACATTTCTCATTTATTTCCACCATGGGTCTATATAAGGTCTACAGTAAATCATCTAATGTTTTCTACATTTAATAACGTGGATCCTTTGTTTTCATCCTTATTGCTGACACCAACACTGTTTGGGCTTAGACTGGTGTTGGTGGGATACGGATCTCTCCCGGTAACTCATTTCTGTTTATTTTCTATTTTTTCTGTTTTGCCAAGGACAGTAAAACAATCTCAGGACGTGATATAATTTGCATTAGATTTATTGAATTGTGTACAGAGAAAGAAAGCAGACAGAATAGTAGTAATTGTAGTAATGATAAGTGACATGAATTGGTTGGCCTACTCAAAACAAATTATTTGAACTTTATACTGTCACACCCCAGGCCAGAACAGTCCCATGGAAAGGTCCCATGTAGAACACGCACAGAGGAAAAGGAAACAATGAACCCTGCAGGTTTCTGTTAAGCTTTATTGTTCCAGGATTTAGTCCGTATCTTCCACTTTTAATCTTCTCTTCTGTTTTGTTTCCTATTCTTATGGATTTCCTAAAATGAAAAGGATATTCATTAATACTCAATAGGGTTATCAGTAAGCCTTCAATTCATTTTCAATGTTTTATATTAATGTCCTTGTAGCAGCAGATCCTTTAAACTTGGGGTTGCAGTCCCAGATTCTCAGCTCCACAGGGAGTTCAGGACTTGGACAATTGAAAGACAAACGTCTTGCAGATGGATGGCAATCCTAACTTTGAAAGACTAGTTAAGCTAGTCTTAACTACAAGGTAAACCCAGTGGTGAGGATTTTGCAGTTTAAGTGCTCACACTGTGTAATTTCATTGGGAGGGGGGAGTTGGTAAGCGGTATAGTTGGCCTTTCCCCTGCCAATTATTAAGTTTGCACTAAGAATGTTCAGTGCAAGAGGCAGCAACTTTGTTTGGCAACATTTAGCTCTGGCTCTGTTTATTCACCAGCTTGTTTTCTAATTAAAATTATCATATGAATCATAGGGCCGTATCATAGGGCGAGGCCGCGCCTTTAACATTAGTTATTTTTACGTCCCTGATCGTACAATTAGGAACGATGCCGTGAAACTACAATTGTGGTCATACAATTGCACAATTGCTTATATAATACCATAGTGGTAGTGTACTAATGCTTGGTATTGTATGGTCAGAAATGTACAATCGCGGATGTACTTTTACGATAAACCGTGGTATTGGAACTTTCTGCAGGTTTTTAAATTTGGCCCATAGAAAGCTTAATACATTTTTAAAATATAAACATGTCGTTTTTTAAATATAATTTTTTATTAAGCTAAGGGACCAATATAACTAGTTTCTAAAATATAAACATGTCATTTTTTACAATAGAATTCTTTATTTAGCTAAGGGGCCAATATAACTAACACTTTTTAACTGCACTGAAATGACATCAATTGGTCTCATTCAAATATTATATTGAAACCAAACAGTGGCAATTTAGCACACAAAAGAAGCAGAGTTATTTGCTCATGGGTTAACTTAAGATTCAGGTACATGAATTTACTTATCTTAGTCTCAAACATTGTATCCTAAAAGTAAAGATTACTTACTTTTTGCTGGTACAGAGGGACCAGTGTTCTTAGCTGGGGTGCTAGTTGGCTGTGATGGGATGTTTTTATCCCTGTATTTCAGATAACACAAAAAGGTGAGATTCCATGACATTGAACTTAATACATAATCCTTACATTTATATATATTATAGATCACCCTTACCCTTCTTCTAGAAGTGAGCGATATTTCGCAATCTCCTGCTCCAGTTTAGTCTTGATGTCCAAGAGCTGGTCGTACTGTGATTTCTGACACTCAGATTCCTCTTTGAGCTGAGCCAGTTGTTCCTCTATGCTGGCAATAGTAATCTGTATCTGGGATAACTTTGCGCAGTAACGACCCTCGGTTTCTGCCAGTGCTGATTCCAGAGATTTTTTCTGAAAGAAGAACAGAAGGTACCTGGATTACTGGGAGTCTTTTTATTACAATGGATTGAAATTACCTACAAAATTCAACACTGTTCAGGACTAAGCACCCAGTAGGCTATGTTAGATTCCCCCATCTGGTAGGTATTTACAAATGCTGTGACATCACTGCAATAATGGAGAAGTATAATTGGCCGTGTAAACTGTGTGGGTGACATAAATATATTCTACACATTAAAAAAAACATTAGCATGCCTTTAACATGGGATTTTACTATTGTGGCTCTCTGATCATAGGAACAGTTAGGCTAAGGACACATTTTGTGGCACGGTGTGTATTTTAGACGCATTATAGTCAGTTTGCGCTGCAACCTTGTGCTATAGTGAGTAATTGGAGCACGTACGATCTGCAAAAAAATGCTGATCTTGTGTGCTCCGAAAATGGATTGCATTGCAGCACATGTGGCCTCTAACATCGACACACACCGTGCTGAGATTCACCTGCAAGAGCGATCATTAGTGCGCAAGAAATCTCGCTAGTGTGGCCTAGCCCTTAATGGAATACTTGTAGTATATACTGTACCGTGGCAAGTTGTGCCTGAAGCTCAATCTCTAGACTTTGGAGCGTTCTTCTCAGTTCTGTAATTTGGCTCTTGTTCTCTACAATTGTTACCTCCCCGTGTTGCATTTCAGCTTGCAGTTTAGTAATCTAAAAAATGGAATTAAAAAAACAGAAATATTTCAGAAAACATACACATATACATGCAAACACATTTTTTTTTTGATAAATAATGTTTCCTCACCAAAGCTTTGTATTGGTCCTCAGCATCCCTGCGATTCTTCTCAGCCATTGCTTCATACTGGTATCTCATGTCATTCAGTATTTTGGTCAGATCTTGTCCTGGTGCAGCATTCATTTCCACCTTAACGTCACCACGTTCTGTGGGTTTTACAGCCTTACGATCCTGTGCAATGAAATGACAGGTTGTTATAAAGCATTCTTGTTTTATGTAGCAGAGGCTTCTTACTAAGTAAACATGTAAGCACAGAGTCTATATTTTATATTGGCGAATAGATTATAGCCTCTTAACTTATAGGCACCCAGCCCAGGTCAGAATTACAGTTATCAGTATAATTTTCCATGGCCTAGAGCTTGGCCTACACCCAAAATATGGACCTTTAGGCAGACTGTAGTTATAGTTGGTGTCAATTGGACTTTTTAAAGAACCCCAACCGCCAGCCCATTCAAGATAATGCTACAATTAATAATTCCAGGTCACTATTATGAAGTAGTAAGCAGACTTTGGAATGTTGAATAATTTAAGTGTAAAGCCACAAGGCCAATGACTTACATCTTCATAATTCTTCTTGAGAGAAGCAAGTTCTTCTGTTAGACTAGCAACCTGGGCTTGCAGGTCGTTTTTAGACAGGTTCAGGTCATCCAGAACTCTATGTAGGCCATTGGTGTCAGCTTCAACTGTTTGGCGAAGGACCATCTCATTCTCATACCTTTTTAGATTAACATGAAAGTTTAATTTATAACCGACAATAAGAAACAGTCATTAGCTTTCGTTAACACAATATCTTCTGCTTTCAAATGGATCCTTTACTTGGTATATTCCAGAAAAAAATGTAAGAAATGAAAAGCTTTGACATCATTTTCTAATTTTTTACACCTGTGTTGCTCTTGTATTTGTACAATTATACATTGTATATCAGTGCTAGACTAGAGCAAAGCATTACATGCGATCTAAGGTTAATTGCTATAAGGTAAAAGAGATAGAAAATAATGTTGACTTACTTCAGTTTAAAGTCATCAGAAGCCAGTCTGGCATTGTCAATTTGAAGGAGAACTGCTGCATTGTCTGTGGTTTGTTTGAGAATCTAAAAAGTCACATATACTGAATCAGAATTACACTATATATTAAACATTCACACGTATTACAATACTAAGCTATATATCATATTCTTTACAAATCCATAAAAAATGACATTAGTACAATTAATTTGCAATATGCTTTTAATAACAAGACCTTTAAGTACAAGTGAAATCACAGAATTTAATATAAGGTAATAGCAATTGGAAATTTTTTTACTAAAAATATTAGCAGGGCAATGCACTGAGAGCCGCACCGCTCCTGTCCTGGATGTTATATCGGTTAGCGTGACTTAAACTCCTTCATTGCTGAAGGTGAGTGGCTAACACCTAAGTTAACCATGCTGTCACAATATATAACATGGATAACATGTATAACGTCTATTGTTTGCATTCTGTTTTATACCAACAATACAGTGTACATTTGCAGAGTAGCTTTAAATAAACAGGAAATACACTTCATAAGTTTTCAAAATACCAAAGTCAATAGCAAAACAAGCATAGCTGACTGAGACATGCTTGTTATATACACATTAAATGTTTGCTGGTAAAGTAAAATACATTATTCTCACACGTGGGTATGAGCATACTTATTATCAGAATCAGTTAATTGCTTCCTATTGGATTGTTTTTGGTGACAGAGAAAATTCTCACCAATAGAATTCTCTTATATATGATACAGGAGAGAATTTTGCTATTTGTGTAAACAGTTTGCAATGTAAATGGCACATATACATACTATGTTGATAGTGACTCACAAATCACTATTATGTATTGTTTTCTAATATAACAGAAACTGGCAATGAAAGTTGTAAGATCTGTCCATTCCATGAAGTAAACACATGGCCATACATTACATTATTTTTTCAAAACCTTGTTGTGTGTTGCAAATACTAATACAGGGAGATGATTCCCAGCATACCTTAGCTTGTAGGTCACTAATGATAGGATTATATTTGCTGTAGTCTTTTACTGTTCCAGGAAGGCTCCCAGGGTGCTTATCATACCACTCCTTAATCTTCTTTTCAAGATCTGCATTTGCTGCCTCTAGGGCACGAACTTTGTCCAGGTAGGAGGCCAAGCGATCATTAAGATTCTGCATGGTTTGCTTCTCACCAGTGAATATATCATCCATTTGTCCAAAGCCCCCTCCATAGCCACCACCAGCACCACCACCAAAGCCAGCACTGCCACCATAGCCACCACCAGCACCACCACCATAGCCACCACCAGCACCACCACCATAGCCACCACCAGCACCACCACCATAGCCACCTCCTGCACCACCACCCATACCGTAACCTCCACCCATACCATAACCACCACTCATTCCAAAACCACAACCTGCAGCAGAAGATCCTCCATGCATGCCACCTCCAAAACCACCTTCCCATTCACCACCATAGCCACCGGCACCTGAAGAACTATGGTAGGATGAGCTCATACGATGTGACTTCGCTTGTTTAATAGTTGAAGCCATATTGTGGAAGCAAACGGACAGAAACTAAAAGAAACTGCTAAAGAGAAGCAATGATTGAACAGTTCCTATCCCTTATATATTATAACTAAAGGGTGTGTCACATCTGATTTATTTTCTTTCAGCAGGTTAACTGCCAGCCTATGGCTAATGCTTCTATCGGATCAATTACAGTGATTCATTAAATTACATCACTTTTCCCCATGGGGTTTTCACCCCAAGTTGTTAGTTGTGCTTGTTAAGTGGATGGGTGGAGTGCAGACAGACCTGTCCTCTGCCACATGTAAAGAACATTTGTTAATTATCGGATTGTAACCATCAGTGTTCATACACTGTTTTACATATGTAAAGAAAAAGTCTAACATGTGTTCTACATTATAATTAATAATCTTTTTCTTAAAGTGATATGGTGTGACCTTTATTTATTATTCAGAACTATGGGGGACATTCAATTAATTTCTCTATCACAACTGACCTGCACTTGTTACTGCGATGTAGTAACCACTTTGCGACTGTTATTGTAAGTTGCAACCTTTTTCACGGCTTTTAAGCCAAAAAAAGGTTTTAATTTTGGTACAAAAAACGTGTGCAATTATGATCCCTAAATTTATTGCATGATGTAATATCGGGTTAGCGGGAGTTTTTTACTCATTTTCCATCGCTTGCACCCTTTCCAAAGACTTTTGGAAATAATGATGGAAAATGAGTAAAAAAACTCTCGCTAACCCGATATTACATCAGTTAGCATGGCTTTTGCACTTATTTTTCCCCTTAGCATGGGATATTGCATCTCCCTGTATATTCTTCATGTAAGTTTATTCATAAAAGACACAGACCTTGTGAATTGACATTTTTTCACATTTACAATAAGAACCTTCTAGGATTCAGGCGATTCTAGCAATGGACAAGCATTAACTAAAAGAATTATTTTTATTTATCTAATGGTTAGTGCTACTTTAACTCCTTGCTTGTGGAAGCTGTGTGACTATCGCAAAATACAACTGTGCAGCTGCCGCAAGCTATACACCAGAGGCTGTGCATCTGGACTTACATGACTATTTAATAGTCTAGACTATTTAATAGCTAGCGTTAAATAGTAACTTAAGATACCACAGAGTGAGGCAGGACAACTTCGCCTTAAGACCTTAGCCAGTGCTAAACCGCCTTCATCTAATCTGACCACACAAGAAAGAAGAGCCTTAACATCCCTCAAGAAAGATTCCAGTATCACCATTCTGCCGGCAGACAAGGGAAGATGCACAGTGGTACTCAGACTACCATGCTAAGGTGACCACATTCCTGGCCGATAACAACACATATGAGGCTTTAACAAGGGATCACACCAGCTGTTACAAGAAAAGAGTCATAGACTTACTACAACAGCTTCAAAAGGATAAAGCCATTGATCAAGCAATGTATCATCGCCTCTACCCTGGTGAGGCACATCCATGTATATATGGACTCCCAAAGATAAACAAGGAAGGGACACCACTAAGACCTATTGTCAGCAGCATCAACTCTGTAACATACAAGGTGGCAAAATACCTAGGCAACATCTTAGGGCAATTGGTTGGAAGTTCTAAGCATCACATCCAGAACTCTCAGGATTTCACCAACAAGATTAAAGATATAGTACTCGGTGCAGAAGAAACTATGATGTCCTATGATGTGACATCTCTCTTCACCTGTATACCCACCAAGGAGGCTGTTATCATGGTGAGAAAACAGCTAGGCCAAGACAGCACCCTTACCAGCAGAGCAGATCTTAACCCAGAACAGGTGTGTTCCCTGCTGGACTTGTGTCTGAATACCACCTATTTCAAATACAGGGATAGGTTCTATAAGCAAAAACATGGATGTGCTATGGGATCTCCAGTTTCACCCACTGATGCAAACCTTTACATGGAGGAAGTGGAAACACAGGCGCTTATTACATTTAAGGGCATAGCACACAGCCACTGGTTCAGATACGTGGATGACACCTGGGTTAAAATCTGCCAGAAGGAAGTACAAGTCTTCACAGAGCACATCAATGCTGTAGACCAGAACATCAAATTTACAAGGGAAGAGGTACAAAACAACACACTGGCTTTCTTGGACTGCTTGGTAAAAGTCAGAGAGAATGGTAAACTGGAAGTAGAGGTTTACAGAAAACCAATCCACACAGATCAGTATTTGATGTTTGACTCCCACCACCCTTTAGATCACAAGTTGGGTGTCATCAGAAACCTGCATCATAGAGCAGAGAACATCCCCACTAGCACAGAGGCGAAGGCTAAAGAAATGAAACATCTCAGAGGAGCCCATAAAACTTGTGGATATCCAGACTGGGCCTTTGTCAAAAGAAATAGAAGGAAAGAAAAGAACACAAATACCAACAGTGAAGGGGAAAAGTAAGACAGAAGGAAGAATATGGTCATTCCATATGTAGCAGGGGTCTCCGAGAAATCAAGAATTTTCAAAAAACACTGTATCCCTGTCTGCTTTAAACCAAACAACACACTGAGGAAGCAATTGGTACATCCGAAAGACCCAATACCGAAACACAAGAAAAGCAACATCATGTATGCAGTGCTCTGATTTGTATGTGGGAGAGACTAAACAGAAATTTATCTGATGTATTCAATTAGATCAACTGGACTTGAAGTTTAGTTCTTGAAGACGTTTAGCTAGTCATCCGACTGGCTTTCTCAATTCAGAATGACTTGTACAAAAATCTGTGGCAATTATGTACCCCAATTAGCAAATCACAGCCAAGTGTTGATTGTGAGGTGTTATAGGAATGCCCAGGGTATGGTGTCAAAACAGCATTGTACATGGCAGACAGTTGGTGTCGAAACCCCCCCCCCCACCTCTATTTAGGCTTGGTTTCTTTATTTTCACATAAATGGCCTCCTTAACACCTCTCTTGAACTGATCTCAACCCAGAACAGGTGTGTTCCTTACTGGACTTGTGCCTGAATACCACCTATTTCAAATACAGGGATAAGTTCTATAAGCAAAAACACGGATGTGCTATGGGACAAACCTTTGAAAATTGTAATGTCAACATCCTTTCAAAGGAACAGGGCTAGTTCAAGAGAGGTGTCAAGGAGGCCATTTATGTGAAAATAAAGAAACCAAGCCTGAGTAGAGGTGGGTGGGGGGTGTTTCGACACCAACTGTCTGCCATGTACAATGCTGTTTTGACACCTTACCCTGGGCGTTCCTATAACACCTCTTAGCCACAATGCAATCACACCTTGCATTCATAATGTCCTCAACACCTGGCTGTAATATGCTAATTGGGACTTTCCAGGGTACAGGCCAACAGATTCAACAGTGGGTTGATCATTTGGGCCAATCTACTGCTGTCCAAACTGTTAAAAAAAACAGGTTGGTCTAACAGTTCCGACATGTTGGAAATGCGTGTGTGACTGAGCAACATTTAATGGTCTGAACCACAGGCCAGGCTGATTGTCAGGGCACTACTGCTTTAATTCTTGATTGACAGATCGGTTTAGTTATCTGTCAGTTGGATATATCAGACAGTAGATGACCTACGTATGCCGAGCATAACATTCTTTACTTCCTCTAATATATCAGCAAAGATTTCATCAGATGGTCAAAAAAGAACTTGTATTGTTTAGCAGTTATCCGATTATACCTTCAATAAAAATTACAATGAAATATGAACTACTTGAGTGGAGAAACATATGTAATCGATGATGACCTTGCAACCATTTATTATTTAGTTAGTTTAAAAAATATAATGGTTAAATAATTTGAATCTTAAGTTAACATTTTATATTACATTTTGATTGTTCCTGATATAATTCATGAAAAATATCTTGCAGATCTCTTGGAGTGAGCACTGGCCTTGCAAGTTTTATTGAGACAAAGCACAACAGGTCTCAAGCATGGCAGTTGAAAAAAAGTGATTCAATAAAGTTTGTTCATTTTTTGCGTCATACATTTGAGCTCATTCTGGAAGATACACATAGATTTCTGGTGATGGCAGCTCCCCATTATCCAATGCACGTGGTGCTCCAGAAACATGTTTGAAGACTACTCTAAAAATTATGCTTTAGGGTGATGCCACACTACAATGCACATTTTTGCAACGGAAACGCTTACACACAATTGCATGCGCCTTTCTGGTGCGATAGTGCACATTGTTGTGCACTTGCGCTTCAATTCCACAATGTTGCACTTGGCGATCACATGTGCTCCAAAAAGCAGTTTGCAACACAGCACACCTACAGGGGAATTCACCGAGGAGTGCTGCAGCATCGCAGCGCTCCAAAACCCTCCTTAACGTTGCGCTAACCGATTTACATACTTATGCGTGGGTGAGATTCACCCAGAGCCTCTGGTAAATCCCGTTCGGGAGATTTGCCCAGAGCATTTGCAGCTCTGGGTGAATCTCCCAACTAGTGTGGCCAGACCAATTGGCCAAAACTAGCATGTGCTTTTTAAACACGCAATCATATTGTACATTAATGGAATAATGGAAAAGTGTGCCCCAGCCCTTAGTTTGTTTCTAACTTACCAAGTTAATTATATCACACACATGTACGCTTATATACAGTATATGAAATAGACACTTCCAATTGGGGAAATTCATGCAACTGGGTATCCAGCAATGCACTCACACATGTGTGGTCAAGTAGTTATAAATGCTTTTAATTATGTGCAGAATAATTATATCACCCAGTAACTGAGTAAATGAGACCCTGAAGAAGCCTAACGTCACAGGCGAAATACGCGTCGGTCCGTTAGGTCCGTTGCCCCAGCACACATGTGTTTGTGGAAGCAAGCTGCCTTGGAGGTTTCTGCCTTTAAGTATGGAGGAGTACAGAGCACGGAGGAGAAGTGATCATTTATAGAGCGGAGGAGCCTGGAGTCGCAAGTGTGCGGTACTCGGATGGGAGCCATTTGGAGCACCGGGGTCACGTGAGTGGGTCTGAGCTAGAGATGTCCAAATTTCGCAAAATCCGGTCCGCTCGAGGATCCGCGAATTTTCGGAAAAATTAGAAAATTCGAAAATCCGCGAGCGGACCCATTAAAACGAAAAATTCTTCGAAAATAGCAGTCAAAAATATCAAACTCTGCATGAATTCAGAGTTGACACTTACAGAATATACATCCTTTTTATATGGGCATCCACAGAGGGGGCACTTGCTTTTGTACCACGCATCAGGGTGTAAGGCGCGGGTCCCCTCGCAAAATTGGAGGCCGGGCTCCTGAGGCACACACCTCCCCAAAGGTCCACAACCAGCTGTTTTTAAACAGCTGATCACGCATATACAGTAGAGTAAAGATATGCATGATCAGCTGATTAAAAGACTGGAACCAGACTTCCGGTCCGGTTCTGGTCTTTAAAACCACTGTTCTCACTTATCTTTATAGGCTTGATAAGCCATTTAAAAACAGCTGATCGCAGAGGTTTGGGGAGATGGTCATGGGCCCTCTTACCTCCCATGCCCCCTCGCAGTCACGGCCCTGGTGGTATGCCACTGATGCTGTGTCTATATTTCTCTTCTCCGTAAAAAATCAGCAGATCTGCTCTGCTGCAGATTGATCAATGATTTTCTAATTAACCAGTCAAAATTTGTTAACCTAGTCACCAGATTATTCTTTCCAACCAGTTAACCAATATCATTTTTTTTTTGTCATTTCACCAGGCTAAGCTTATAAGTCAATTCACCAGTCACAATAAATTTCGCATTTGCAACCTACCTGCACCAATGTATTAACCACTATGCGACTGTTAATACATTGTAAAAAACGATAGCGGTTAGTTGCAAGCTTTTGCGCGGTTTTAAAGACAAAATTGAAAAGGCTTTAACTTCCATGTAAAAAAATAGCACAAAAACCGGCACAAAATTTATTGCATCACTTGCGCTCTGCAAAATTGAAAAAACTTGCGACATGGCTTAGGCAGCGCAAAACCTTCGTTGACACTTCAGTACATAAGTTAGTGTGAATTCAGCGCTTATTTTCCCATAGCATGGGATATTGCCTTTCCCTGTAAACTTGCTGGTTAATTCATCAGTCTCAGTTACGTTTTTCAGTCAATTTACCAGCCTCAGTTTTCCAGCCAATTCATCTGTCTCGGATTGCTAACCATTTTACCAGTCATAGCTTCTTCTCTATCTTTCTCTCTTTATCTGTCTGTCTGTCTATCTATATCTAGTTCTCTGTTTGAAGGGAAAAAAAAACATTTTAAGCATAAATTTTTAACAGGGCCCAATTTGGCATTGCATGTGCTATAGCACGTCTGTACCTAATTTTACAGTTTTCCAAAGGTCCCTCCCATAATCCATGTCCATTTCAGAAAGCCACACCAACTTTTTCTGCAGTGGCAGTGCTCTATGCTTACCGGTTATTTTTCTCACGTCCCCTGTCTTTAGGCACTTGTGGCTTTTTGTCTGATTAGTAAAGGACAGGACAGTTCTTTATTTAGGAATACAGGCTCTTTAGTACCGATGGACTGCACCTCAATGATGATGGCAGAGCTGTTTTGGGAGAGAAGATGTCTATAGGGTTGGAGGAGATTATAAACTAGGTATGGGGAGGGTACATTGGACTACACAGGGGTAGATAGCAGGATTAGGGATCAGGATTAGGGATAAAATAATGGGTGGAAATGGGGGAGGGGGGAGCATAGAGAATAAGGAGGCATGTACATCCATGTTTGGAAGTAAATTAAAAAATAATATAAAATGTATGTTTACAAATGCAAGTAGTCTGTCTGGAAAAACAGGAGAAGTATATAGGAAGGAGAAGTTTAAAGGAAAGGTATGACGTGATCGGTATAGCAGAAACATGGCTAAATGATTTACATGACTGGACAGTAAATATTAAAGGATACTCCTTATTTAGACATGACAGAGTTAATAAGAAAGGAGGGGGAGTATGTATCTATGTTAAACAAGAATTGAAGCGAAATGTAAAAGATGAGATAGATGGGGTATAAATGATAAGGCAGAAACAATATGGGAAGAGCTGTGTACGGGAAGCAAGAGGGTGGGTAAATAAATTGTTGTTGTATGTTATAAGCTTCCAAGTGCCAATGAGGATGTGGAAATTAATCTCCATATGCAGTAGGAAAAGGCTGCAAGTATGGGGCATGTTCTGGTTATGGGGGATTTCAATTACCGTGACATAGATTGGAGTAAGGGAACTGCCAGCACCTCAAAAGGTATAAAGTTCTTAAATCTTTATGAGCATTTTCTTTCACAGATGGTAGAAGTTCCTACTAGACAGAATGCGTTATTGGATCTGGTTATATCTAATAACCCTAAACTCCTTTTGGAGATGAGGATAATGGGAAGCTTAGGGAATAGTGATCCTGATATAGTGTCATTTAATATAGGTTGCAAAAAACAAAATTGTATGTTGTTAAAGGAATCCCTCCTGCTCATATTACATTTCTAAATGTATACCTTTAGGAAACAAATGTAAAAAAAAAATGAGGTCCTCTCCTGCCTTGCTTAATGCTCAGGTAAAAAGGGAAATGGCAAAAAAAGGAAAAGGCTTTTAAGGGAAAAGAACAGACTTAAAGGGTATGTCCAGCCCTTTCACTAACTAAAGTGTATGTCCAGCCCAAATAATAGTTTACCTTCCCCCAGCCCCAACCGCTGTTAAAAAGTGCCCCGATAGGTACTTACATTCCCTCTAACCTCTGCCGCACAGTCCCGGCCCTCTGCTTGCATAGAACTGCAAGCAAGGGACGGGACCGGCAGACGCGTCTGCGATTGGTTGAGAGGCAGCCAATCACAGACACGACTGCCGGCCACACAGGACGCCGGAGGATAGAGGAAAGGTAAGTAACTATCGGGACACTTTCTAAGAAATCATTTATAGTGGTTGGGGCTGGGGTAAGGTAACCTATTGTTTGGCAAAAAATTACACTAGGGGGAGGGATCGCAAAATGGGAGGGAGAGGGAGGGAGGGAGGGGGGAGGGAGGGGGAGGGAGGGAGGGAGGGGGAGAAGGGCTGCTCGCATGCCTAACTTCTCCTGGAGGGGAGACAGGAGGCAGAGTCCTATATGGGCAGTGGGCAGTTTTTGGGACTTTGGGGGGGGGGGATTACTGGAGAACCATTTGGAGCTGGGATGTAAGGTAAGGATTTTTATTCACTACAGAGTGGGGCCATTAGTGGGGGAATTATAGGTTTGCGGGTGGACATGCCCTTTAAAAGGATTATAAAAATGTAATAAGGAGTGCAAGAAAGCAATTAAAGTAGCTAAATAGAAAATGAAATACGGATAGCAGAACCAAGAAAGTTTAACCCAAAATGTTTTTAAATATAACAATAGAAAAAAGCTGAGGACTGAGACAGTGGGGCCATTAAATAATGGGGATGAGATGGTTATAGAGGATGCCTGAAAAGGCTAATGTGCTAAACCATTCTTTTTTCCCATCGGTATTCACTATAGAGAATCCTAGTCCTTATAGTAGGGACTGTAATAATATGAAGGGTATAAATGAGCAATATTCACTCTGGCTAACAGAGAATATGGTACAGAAACAATTAGACAAAGTTAATATCAATAAAGCCCCAGGACTGGATAGCATACATCCTCGTATCTTAAGAGAGCTTAGTCCAGTTTTATCTAGACCACTGTTTTTTGACTGGTGATGGGCTGATGGATTGGAAAAAAGCCAATGTAATACCAATAATATTCAAAAACGGTAGTCATTCCCAGCCTGGTAACTATAGACCTGTTAGCCTAACATTAGTGGTAGGGAACATGCTGGAAACATTGTTACTCGATCATATCCTTGACTTTGTTTCCAGACCTGATCTTATTTGTAGTTTATGAGAAATAGATCTTGCCAAATTTACTTTGTTTTTTTATGAAGAAGTGAGTAAGAATTTAGATATAGCAGTAGATGTACTGTACTTGGATTTTGCTAAAGCCTTGGATATTGTGCCACACAGGAGATTAATGTCTAAATTAAGCACTGTTGGCCTAGAAAAAAACATTTGCACATGGATGGAGAATTGGTAATTGGATCGCAAGCAATGAGTGGTAGTCAATGGAGCTACATCTATGTGGGCTAAAGTTCTGAATGCCTTAGGGTTCCATACTGGGGCCACGTCTTTTTAATCTGTTTATAAATGACTTAAAAGGGGGCATTGAGAGCAAGGTCTCAGTGTTTGCTGATGACATTTAACTATGCAGAGCTTTGGAAACTTCCAATGATGTGCAATTGCTGCAAGCAGACCTAGATAGATTAACAAAATGGGCAGCGGAATGGCAGGTGAGATTCAATGTTGATAAATGATAAAAAGTGATGCATTCAGGGTTTAACAAAATATTATTCTCCCTCTTTACAAGGCACTGGTAAGGCCTCATTTGGAATATGCAGTGCAGTTTTGGAATCCCATATACAAAAGGGACATCTTGGAAATGGAAGCAGTTCAGAGAAGGGCAACTAAATTATTATGCATGCAGATTAGACAAGTTAGGGCTGTTTACATTGGAGAAGCGATGTTTGCGTGGGGATATGATAACCTTATACAAATATATTAATGGCCCATACAATGAACTCCCTGGTGCATTGTTTACTAATCGGTCATATCAGAAGACATGTGGACATCCTTTAAGATTGGAAAAAAAAATCTTTCATCTTCAGGTTAGGAAAGGTTTCTTTACAGTGAGATCAGTGAAACTGAGGAACTGTCTTCAAGTGGTAATGGCAAGTTCATTGAATAGCTTTAAAAGTGGGCTAGAGTTTCCAAAACTCAAAAATATTGGGAATTTCTGGCAATAATACATATACTGCAGTTCTGGTTGATTAAGGCATACTTGATTGCCATTTGGAGTGAGCAAGGCTATTTACCCCTTTTAGCAGTTTTTTTTTTTTTTTTTGCCTTCCTCTGGATCAACTGTTAGGTAGGGTTAAAAAGGAGGGTGAAAAGGTTGGACTTGATGGACATATATCTTTATTTAACCTCAAGTACTACAGTATGTTACTATGTAATACATTTTAAGTATTTTTTTTTTATTATTTCAGCAAGTTTCAAGCATTACAAAGGTCCCATCATCAATGTATCTTGATTGCAAATGCAACCAGTGCATTCCCTTGCATTTATTTTTAATTTCTATTATATTTTTTATCAAAATATTATCTTGCTTCCTACATAATTCTTAATAAGAAGTTGCACGGGTAATTTATCTGTTACTCTGTAATAGGTGTATTTTCCTTTGTTCTTGGAAAATCCTGTACAATGCATTTATGCAATAAACCTATACAGTGTAAGGGGATGTTGGAGAATATATTAAAGGCAGAAATGCACAAAACATCGGCAGATGAAATGACAAAATTTTGAAGGAAGAAACTCTGGTACATCCCTAATTAAAGATATGGCTGTGTCAAATTATTTCCATTTATTGAAACATTTGAAGTTGAATGAATTATGTAGTGTTATCTGCCGCTACATATAAGATATCCTACAAATGTTTGTAGAAGAAAGTTGCATTCTGTATTGGAACTGGTTACAAAAAACCCAAAAAGGAACAAGCATTTAAAACTGTGCCTACATAGAGAAGGAGAAATCCTTAGCCTGCAGTCAGAGATTTATCCTTTTTGATGTTTGTTAAGGTTCTTATTCATCCTGGTCATGGTATATGCATATATATATATGTGTGTGTGTGTGTGTGTGTGTGTGTGTACATATTTATGTATTTTTTAGCCTAATGCTTGTTGACCAATCCTGCTGGGTCAGTGAACAACACCTGACCAAGTGTCCGCACACATTAGATTATTGTCCGGAATAGACGTACATCACCCACTTGCTTTTCTGTACTAGGCTTTAAAGGACACACAAAATGAAAAATTAATTTGGGCCTTTCACAATTACAGTGAAAAAAAAAAGGTTAAAATTATCCCCTTTGTACCTAACCCTCTTTGTACTAATCAAATTCAATTTTCTGGCAAATAAAGACCTGAGATTCCAGATTCTTTATGAACAATCTCATCTATGTAACCCATTGTTTTGTTTATGTTTCTGTTACCCGACCTAGCGTTCCTAAACTGAGATACTCACCCTGCTCTCTGCTGTCCTATTACCTGGTCTTAGAGTCCTGCATCGGTTTGGGTACCTGTGGGTTACCCAATTTGCGGGTCAGGTTCGGGTAACCCTCATTGAGTTTGAATTGGTTGCAGGTTGGGTTCGGGTAAAAAGAACCGCGGGTCGGGTTCTGGTCGGATAGAAAAATTCCAGTCTTTTTAAAAAAAACTTCCCCCCCCCCTGTCTATGAAGAGAGATCTGTCTGTAATAACTGAAACTGAGAATACATTGTTATCAATCCAAGACAATGTGCAGTGTGGATAGCACCTTACACTAAATCACATTATGGTAGATAAAGGGCAAATGAAGACATCCCACCCTGCTGTTTGAGGCTTTGGGGCAGGGTGGGAGAGGGTGCATGGCAAGCGACATCACACAGAGGGGAGAGGTTAGCCATTTAGGTGTTGGAGGGGGGGAGTTAGGGCGTGGTGGCCAAAAGGGGGTGTGGTGGGGTGGAGATTAGTGTTTCCTCTCCATCGCGGGAGTTTGGGGTGGTCTCGTGGGAGCCCACCCAGGAATGAGGGAAATGAGGGGTGGGATACCTGCAAATGTATCTAGATATAAAAGATCCCAGTCTCTAACTGTGTTTTTGGCTGGGTTAATTTGCACCTATGCATGAGACCAGAGTAAGTGTCTGCATGGGAACAGATAACATTTGATTTCATTGGTTTTGTAAATCCTTCTGGCCATAATGGGATGTGGATGATTCTAGTGATGATAAGAACAATCTATCACTTTTTGAGGTTTAGCTAGAACTACAGCAGGTATTAGGACCTCCAGATGATTATTTAAAACACCCAATCATTCTACAACAGTAGAGATGTACTTTGGGTTCTAATAGAACCCAGTTTCGAATCGAATCCGGCGGTTTCGAAGTCCCGGCGAAACTTTCGGAACTCGGAACTCGAATTTTCCGAGTTTTCGATTTTTATCACCGTTTTCGGTAACCCTCGAAAGCATGGATCGATTTTGGTAACCCTGGAAAACTTGTATCGTAGGTGGGGATCGATTTCGGTAACCATCGAAAACTTGTATCGTAGGTGAGGATCGATTTCGGTAACCCTCAAAAACTTGTATCGTAGGTGGGGATCAATTTCGGTAACCCTCGATAATTGTACGAATCCTGGTAACCCTCGAAATCGTAAGTCCATCAACCCTCGAAAAGTAGCGATCAATTTTGGTAACCCTTGAATGTTTGTGCCGATTTCGCCAACCCTCGAATGTACAAGCTGATTTCGGTAACCCTCGTATTTGTGATATCGGTAACCCTCGAAAGTAGTGTTCGATTTCGGTAACCCTCGAAAATAGCACGCGAAAGCTCGAAAACAGCCCGATCATGAGGAAAGATAGATTTTAAATGAGTTTTACTTATATTTACGGGTTCCCCAGACCATTCCCCAGGTCCCTGTGTTATTTACGGTAACCTACTATTACTATTTTTACCCTTCAAATTGATAGAAACCCATAGACTTCTATGGGTCCGTTTTCGGATTTTCGAATTTTTTAGAAAATTCGAAAATCCGAAAACGGGACGAAACTCATCAGTTTGGAACATCTCTATACAACAGCAGAGCACAGAAAGGGAATGCTGGAAGTTGTCGTTTTTAAAACATCAATATCTACACCCATATAATCGTGTAGATATTACACTGCAGCTCCACCTGCTCCCTACCCATAATCTTCTGTTATGTTACCTGCTCATTGTAACTTTGCTGTCTCCCATAATGTCTCCCATAAAGTTTAGACATTACTAAAATAACAAACATAGGAAGATATCCCTCCCAAGTACCCCTAAAAAGCACTTGCACACTTGATATCCCATGAATATAAAAGCAGCTTTATTGGCACAGAATAAGTAAAACACCCCAAACCATAAATGTATCAAACCCCTCCCCCCATATATATAAGAACAATATTGCTATACAATATAGAACACTGGGAGTCCCCAGTCGAAAAAATTACCCTAAAAGGTCTCAAAATATTTGGTCCTGAACCTTGTGCTGGATATATTCAGTGAAAAATAGAAAAAAGTGAAATGCCACTAAATATACAAGTTCAGAATAACTCCAGGCCTATATATCAACCATGGCCTGCCAGGGACCCAATAACTGCTGTACATAGATCACAATATATGGAGGCTACTCATCCTGCTTAGGCGAGGTAACTCTGTAGCTTTTACGATGTTCAAGCCTCTGGAGTTAAACACTCTTCAATGATGGTATGGCCTCCGTCACAACAATGATGCACCGTTCCAACTTCTCTCACTGGAATATGACCAAGTGGCCTAGTGCAAATAAATAAGAACAGCCGCAAAAGGGAACCTCTCAATTGAGATACATATAGTTTGTCAGATAATTGTCACTACTGAGACACTCGGCAACATAGATACCAGAATAGCAAATATCCTACACATACCCAGGACTTAAACAACAGACAGTCATCTTAAACATAGAAGGAGTCTACTCATCCTGCTTGGGTATCATGGCTCCCGTAGCTATTACGATGTTCGAGCCTCCAATCTTATATCCGCTTCCAAGCTCCCGAAGTTGCCTCCATCCGGTCTGTGCTTCACCTGGGCTTAGTGACGGTACCTGGTACTAATCAATGCCGTGTCTCCTCACTGAATCATAAGTCCAAGCATGCTCGGTCCGGACCACATGGACCTTTGCGCGTTTCGCTTGCTCCTGACTTCCGTGTGCAAGCTTCGTCAGGGTCTGAGTTTACACAGTAGGTGGAGATTAAAATGTATATTCTGCAGGGCATAGTTACAAAATCATAGATAGGTAACCAGTAGATCTCCAGATGTTTAAAAACTTTAACTCCCAGCATTCCTTGGCTATAGAGTGAATGCTGGAATATGTCGTTTTTAAACCATCTGGATAACTACTGGTTACTTATCCCTGTCACAGATCAACAAGAAAATTGTCGCAGATTAAGATTTAAAATGAGCTGAGGCCCATTGGTAGTTAAAGATTGGGGAAAGTAGAGGCCCATGGGTAGGTAGTAGGGAACAGAAGAGGCCCATAGGTAGGTAGTTCAGGACAGTAGGGATATATTATATGAAGGGGCATATTTATAAAGGATTGTCTTTTTCGCCAAATAATTAGTGCAGCACATCGCAGCGAAAAAAAAAGCGAAAAAAACACACTTCGCGGCTGAAAAAGGCGAACGGGCGCGATAAAGAGCGAAAAGTATCGCAGCGAAAACTTAACGCATCTAAGAAGACTGCATTGTGAAAACCATTCGAAACCAGAAAATCCCACTAGAAGTTCAAAATGGCCACCTCACATTTACCAAGAAGTCAGCCATGTCTTATTTAGTCAATCTTCTTAGAATTTCTCAATTGGAATACAATTTTCTTTTGCACTGCACATTCGCCTTTCTAATGCGCGTTCGCCTTTCTAACTTCGCCTTTCTAACTTGTATTGTAACTGAATTGAGATATAAAATGCAGCTATCACAATTTAAGAAAGGCCACAATATACGTTTTCAGAGCAGCAACTGGAATATCCTTCCATACCACTGACATTTGCACTAGACCCCACTCTACTACTACCCTGTGTATAGTTTCTGCCTGTGAGTTCTACAGAGGGTGTTGATGGAATCAGTCCCCCGTAACCAAGAGAATATAAAACCCATCACTGACAGCAACATTTGCACAATTTTTTTGGCTACACAAAATTACTTTGATGCATGAGATTCCCACAGTGTTCTGGGAAGCCAAACCGATATTGTTACTTTAAGGTCTCTCCCATATGGGTGCAGCTAGATCAATCAATGTCTGAGCCAATGTAACCAATTCATCTGTGCCAAATATAGATGTTCCCAATATCCCTACATCTTGCTTAACTAGAGTGTCCTGAAGAACAGCTTTGGGTTTGGTTCATTTAGGCGTGCCTTTATGTTCTGATGTATCAGCAGTGAACTTATTCACTGCAGTATTTGCAAGTTTGTAATTAGTTTTCTGCAGGGAATGATTTAGAAAACTACAATCCCTTACATATGGATCTATACATGTCTAATCAGCACACACACACACACACACAAAACAACTGTTACAAAAAGTATTTTGCTTCTTAACCTGCACACACCTGGCTGTCTTCTGAAAATATATATATTAGTAATTATACAGATGAGATTTGATGAGAAAAAAAAATCTCATTGGAAATTTCAATAATTGGGTAAATATAATGCTGAATCTGGGGTTTATTGAATTTCCCTTGAAAAATCAATTGGTGCATATATTGAGAATTAGTTGAATCATTGTGTACTGAAAGTATGGCTTCATCTAAAGAATGCAATTGGTTTTAAAGATAAAGCAAGCTTATGAATGGCATTAAAATGTACATATAATGTGACATTGTTTACCACTCCGACTTGTACAAGATCCATGAGAGTTGGCTTTTTTCTGTGTAGTTTTCAACACAATGTTAATTGTATATTTGTGGTATATTTGTGGTATTAAGTTAAGTTTTATTTTAATATTGGTAATAGCAGTGTAAAGGAGAACTGTGGTCAGTAATTTTTTCACTTGCTGCTCGCTTTTCCAACAAGAGTCAAATAAGTCCTGTTCAGTTTGGTAGGGCCTCCATGTATTCAGGTCCTCTGATTTTTCTTTAGAATTCAGTTAGATCAACTGGACTTGAAGTTTAGTTCTTAAAGACATTTCACTAGTTGACCGTCTGGCTCTCTCAATTCAGTACAAGATCCATGTGTGAGCACTAATGTGTTCTAATTAAACACTTTACATCAAGACTGGTGTGCACTGATGTACAGTAATTTGTATACTGTATATTTGTATGACTTGTGCTAGAATTTGTTGGCAATACCCTGGAATGTGTCTCAATATGCACATAACAGCTAGGTGTCAGGGACCTCCTTTTTTTATCTTGACATAAATAGCCTCCATGACACCTCCTGTTCCTTGGCCAATATGTTGACATTACAATCTTCAAACATATGTTATTTTTACTTAATGGCAAAAGTCAAACCCATCAATACTTCCGAGATGGCCACAGGTAGCTGTGAAGTCAGGTTATCTTTTAGTTGACTGATGTTGTCTTAAAGCATCAACTGTAAAATGTTTCTGTCACATTCATTTATTCAGGAGCTGAATTTTGAGCCTTTTGCAGTATATGTGTGACTCTAATGCCTTTTACTGTGGAATCCAGATGTACAGTATGCTTCATGGTACAAACCTTTGTTGCTGGCATCTGATGTTGAATTGCAGGTGGTTTCTGTATTCTGCCAATTTCCTTGCTGTCTTTTCATATTGCCATACAACTCTGAGGTTTTTCTCCCCAAAATGATTTGCAAAATGCTTGTGAAGGTTCACATTTATCCAGGTCATGGTATAACTGTGGTATTCAGCTAGATCAACTGGAATTGATTTTTAACTCTTAAAGACGTTTCACTAGTCATCTGACTAGTCATCTGCAGATTCTTGTACAAACTAAACGTTTTCAAGAACTAAACTAAAAGTTCAGTTGATCTAAATAATTACCACAGATATGCCATGAGCTGGATGAATGAGAACCTTCACAAGCAAAGTTAATTGTACTTTTATTATGTCACCTTATGTACCGAAGATTATATTGATGTCAGGTTTGAAAAAGGCCAACTCATTTTTAATCAATGTTGCGTTTTGGAAAATAATTTTCTCTAGGACCTGCTTGGTCAATTATAATTGAGATTTACTAATCTTGTAGGTTTTTTTTTTTATAATGACTGAAGACATGGGCACTTTTGAATCTTAGGGTTTGGAGCAAAATCAGATGTTAGTTTTTTATTGGAATACTGCTATAAGATAACATCAAACTGATGCTGAAGATCAGTGTTTCTCAAACTTTTTATCTGTGGGGACCCCTTGAAATTTTTTTGTGTCTCAGGGAACCCCTACATAAAATAATGATTATGTATTATTATTTTTCTTTCTCAGCCATGAAATCAGAAAAAAAATATAAATGCTAGATCTATAAATATATCTCTATTTAAAAAATGCACTCTAATTCCCCGCAGGGAATGGGTCTATACTAGTGTGTCTCAACCATTTTATCCTTATGGAACCCTTGAAAAAATTTAAATATCTCAGGGAACCCTTGCATAAAAACGTTATTACTTATTTGTATTTATCGCTCAAACATCAATACACCAAACACATAATTCACACCAAACACATAATTCATACAAATATAGAACATTGATAAATAATTAGAAAAATATATCTGTATTTATCACAATAGTGGATCCATACAGTTTCTGTCATCTCTTGAGGACCCCCATGCAACCTCTCAGAGACCCCTGGTTTAAAAACACTGCTGTACATTATTAGCACTGCCAAACTTTTGTATAACTTTTTGTATAACTTTCATTGCTTCTATGTTTAGTCCCTAAGTATGCTTAGGACTAGGATCTGGAACCTTCATTTAAAAGACCATTGCACAATCACTATCCTATAGAATAATAATAACCTTGACTGGATTTAAGATTTTGCTCTCTAACCCACACCCAAAAACAATTTCAGGTATTTTAAATTGCCATGTCATTTTAACTCCTGCTTAGGATAAAGCTATGGAAGCCTCAAAACATCAACTATCCTATCATTTTAAGTCAATCTTCCTTGTCAACCTTTTGCTCCTTGCCTTGCCCAGAGACACCACCTATGTCGTTCCCTAAATTATTACCCCCTGAAGCTGAAGGTTCCCTATAATGGTAATTAGATTCTAACTACATTTCTCAAGCCATTAAATTAGTCACAAAAAAAATATTTTTATTCTTGTTTCAGAACAATTTGAGCCATATTTATAAAGGAACAGAAACAGTTTTCTATCCCTCAGAAATTCAATTAGTGGCATAATATTTACCTAATTGCAGTGAAAGGTAACGTAAAATGTGCCATACGCTTTGGCATAAGCCAAGAACACAACATAAATTTTGGTGGTGTGATTTCCTTTCTATAAATACGCCTCAACAATTTCATTTATGTGCCGACGACACCCCTGATTTGGCCAAGCACCAGAATCATTGCAATAAATGTGAGATTGGGAAAAGTGGTGATATACATGGAACCAACACCAGTCATTTGTTGAAATATATAGTATAGTATAATATAGTATTTGAGGTTGGATAAAGACATATGCGTCCAACCTACACAGCAATACCCACATTTCCTGCCTAACTGTTGATCCGGAGGAAAGCAAAAAAAACCTCCAGAATATGGCAAAATAAAACATCCCTGGATCAACTCTACTTTATGTATCAATACCAGTAACCTGCAACTTTCCTTGTTTGCAGAATCTCATCCAGCTTTTTTTTTTTTAAACTGACCAATGAACCTGCCATAACAACGTCCACTGGGAGACAGTTCCCTAGCTTTACCGTTCTTACAGTGAAAAACCCTTTACGAACTTGAAGCCTAAACCTTTTTTCTTCAAGTCTTAAGGGATGTCCATGTGTCCTCTGACATGTTCTATTGGTGAACAATGACCCAGATAGATTATTGTATGGCCTGTTTAAGGGCAAGTCCAGTCAAAAATAAAGTTTGCCTATAAATGTTAATCACCCACCCCCCAAACTTAACTTTCACATTACTAATATATTTCAAAGATGACCCTGAAGTCTCTTACCTGACCCGGTCCCTCACTGCTCTGCGGCTGACAGACGCTCCACCTCCTGTTTGTCGCTGTCAGATAAGGCACGACATGACGCAATGCCTAATGGCCTGACAGCTGTGAACAGAAAGTAGAGTGGCTGTCAGGGCAGAAGCCTAGGTAACTAAGATAATTCAGGGGCATCTTTGAAAGGTTTTAGTAATGCAAACATAGGTTTGGGGGGGTGATTAACATTTATAGCTAAACTTTATTTTTGACTGGACTTAATGACCCTTTAATGTATTTATACGCAGTAATCATATCCTCAGACAAGCACCTTTTCTCTAGTATACATAATTGTTACTTTTTTTAGTCTGTCTTCATATTCAAGCTCTCTCCTTCCCTTTATTATTTTAGTTTCCATTTTCTGAACGCTCTTTTTCCATTTTCAAGATGTCCTTTTTGTAAACAGGATTCCAAAATTGTACTGCATATTCCAAATGAGGCCATACTGATGCTTTGTAAAGAGGGAGAATAACATTTTCCTCCCTTGAAACCTTGAGTCATTTAACTTACTTGTGCACAATATTATACAAAAGCTCATTTTATTTAAAGAGGAACTGTGGTCCAAAAATTACTTTAGGTAAATTGAGGTAAATTGATAGGAATTGCTCCCCCGAGAATTTTTGCAATGTATTTCCATTGTTTATTTTGCATAGTTTTTAAGATATTTACATTTTTGTGAGTGATATGGCAGCAGCATCACCAGGTCCCCTGCACATCCTGCTTCCTGCTCTGAAACTGTCAGTCAATCTGTCCTGTGTCTCCTCCTCCCCTTTGCAGCCCCCTGGTCCCTCCCACTCATGGACCCCATGGTCCCACCAGTTGCAGGCCCCCCATGGCCTATTATCTTACAGTCCCATGTGGCTCCACCCACTCACAGATGCCTATGCCCAGCCCACTCACAGATGCCTAAGCCCAGCCCACTCACGGATGTCTAAGCCCCGGATGTCTAAGCTCACGGATCTCTAAGCCCCTGGTCAGTCATTTGTGTATATCTTGGGGTGTGGAGCACGTAGAGAGGTAGTTGATGGCTCGTTTTAAAGGTAGGAAACTGGCCTTTCATTTAAGCTTAACTTGTTTGGAGACCACAGTTCCCCTTTAATGCATTTTGTACATGCATTGTCCACTTTAAAGGCCACCCACAGACAATTTTTCCACCCAAACCAGGACCCCACAAAACTCTAAGTGTCACAATACTATTATGACTCCCTTGCTTTTTAACCCTCTTCTTTAATGGCTTCACTAGCTTGTGCAGCCATAAAGGAGGTGACTCGTGTAGCCTTTGTAATTGGCTGTAACTGGTTAACATAGTAACACAGTAACATAGTAATTGAGGCTGAATAAAGACATTTGTCCATCAAGTCCAACCTTTTCACCCCCCTTTTAACCCTACCTAACAGTCAATCCAGAGGAAGGCAAAACAAAAAAAACAGCCAAAAAAGGGGAGATAATTCCTTCCTGACTCCAAATGGTCATTGGAAAGTAAAAGGTCCAGATCTTTAAAATGTGACAGACCGAATCTTTAAGATTCTGTATGTCATTTTTCAAAGATCCCCTACACACTGTGCTCTGTGAAGCATATAGGAAGAACACTTGTGACTCGGCCAAGGGGAATTTTCGGGCAGTTCCAAATGATCCTGAGGCCGTCAGTTAATATTTGTTGGTATACACATTAGCGATAAAGGGCCTTTATAGCTAATGTGTGTCCCCACCTAAAAGAATAGCAGATAGAAGAAAGAGCGGTGGACTTTATGGTGAATATCTTCTTCCAGAAACACTGTGGGGCCAGTTATGTCATGCGATACTTGGGTTTGGGGAGTTGGGTTTTGGAAAAAATTAAAATGGGTGGATGGACTTGTCCTTTAAGATATGAATAAAGAATGAGTATTAAATTAATATAATTAATAATTTCAAGATTTTGCAATCAGTTTAGTTACAATGTTTCCAAGAACGGAGCAAAAAGAAAAAAACTATCAGGGTTATTCAATAAAAGTTCTTATCGTTTAAAATGGTGCTAATTTTGCCCCAACCAATCAGATCTTATTTAACATTTGAAAGCTAACATTTTATTGGTTGGAAAATTGGAAAATTAGCACCATTTTAAACGATAAGAACATTTATTGAATAACTCTGTATATATATTTAAAAAATATTACATTATGTAACCAGGATATTTCATATAACAGAAAATAACACCATATTATTAAACTGGTGTAATAAAACAATCTCAGCATTCATTTAAATGATCACTGTTGGATTCATTGGATATTTTGAGACAAGCCTTTATTAGAAGATGGAGATTAACATTCTCTATGTTCACATCAAAGTAAACATATAAAACCTTTAATAAGCACCTTTCACAACATATGAATCACCTTAAATGATTTACACAAACAGCACGGACAACACCTTCCCCTTTAATCTATATCGGCTCAATATTAATTTGATCTTGTTAAAAATAGAGATTAAAGGGCATGTCAACCCCAGTGCAAACTTTTGCAGATAAAATAATTAACCCAATCTGTATCTTGCCCTTCTCTGCTTCCATTTCCAAGATGCCCCTTTTGTATATGTGATTCCAAAACTGCACCACATATTACAAATTCCTTACCAGTGCCTTATAAAGAGGGAGAATAATATTTTTCACTCTTGAATCTATTCCCCTCTTTATACAAGACAATATCTTGCTAGCTGTAGCTGTTGCTGTGCGGAATTGTTTGCTACAGCTAAGTCTGTTATCTGTCTGTTATCTTCAAGTCCAGTTGATCTAATTGAATAAAACGGATTTCTGTCTGTTATCTACCAGATCCCCAAATCTTAGAGATTCACTTAACACAGAGTTATTTATGAAGAAGGTAGCACAAGGATTGTTACGTTTATCAATATTGAATATCATCTGCCACTCTGCTGCCTGTTTTGATAATCTAACTAAGTCTGCTTGCAGCAATTGCACATCATTTGAAGTTTCCAAAGCTCTGCATAGTTTAGTGTCATCAGCAAACACAGAGACCTTGCTCTCAATTCCTCCTTCTAATTTATAAACAGATTAAAAAGAAGTGGCCCCAGTACAGAACCTCCACTTAGAACTTTAGCCCACATAGATGTAGGTCCATAGACCACCACTCTCTGTTTGTGATCCCATAACCAATTCACTATCCATGTACAAATCTTTTATTTTTAGGCCAATAGCCCTCAGTTTCTACATTAGTCGATAATGTGGCACAGTATCAGAAGCTTTAGCAAAATCCAAGTATACCACACCCACTGCTTGAATCTAAATTCTTACTCTTTTCTTCATAATAACCAAGACAATTTGTCTGACACAATCTATTTCTCATAAATCCATGCTGACTACTGCTAATAAGATCGATTCTGGAGACAAAGTCAAGAATATGATCCCGTAACAAAGTTTTTAAAGTGCATGTCCACTCCCAAACTAATATTTAACCCCATACTAGCCCCACTGTACAGTTTTAAAAAAAAGCTTACCTTTTAATCCTGCTCCTTATGGTTCTCCTGCAATCCATGTCCAAAGTCCAGGAAAGTGAAGAGTAGTGTCTGTCTTCCTGTCCAAACGTTGCTGTCTTCTGTCTCTCCTCCGGGAGGCATGGTGACATGCGCACAGGAGCCCTTTCATCGCCCACCTTCCCGATCACACTCTTCAAATATCTCCCCTAGCTTAAAACCTGTTATACATATCGTAGGGCATACCCTTCCACCCCCAACCGCTAAGTTAAAAGTTTTAAAAAAGTTTCCAAACTGTAGATCCTGCTAGCGACTTTTTCATTGCTGGCAACCGCGGCTGTGATTGGCTGCCTCTCAGCCAATCACAGCCGCGGCTGCCGGTCTGGCCCCCTGCTAGAAGATCCGTCGAGCAGAGGAGCCGGACCAGAGCGACGCAGGAACCAGGAGCTGTAAGTAGAGTTAAGAATCGATTTTGAGTCTTTTAACTAGCGGTTGGGGGTGTCACTATGGTGGGTGGAGATGCCCTTTAAAATATTGGTATTACATTGGCTTTTTTCCAATCCATCGGCACATCACCAGACAAAAGTGAATCTGAAAAGATAAGAAACAGTGGCCTAGATAAAACTGGACTATGCTCTTTTAAGATCCAAGGATGTATTTCATCCAGTCCTGGGGTTTTATTGATATTAACTTTGTCTTATTGTTTCTGTACCATATCCTCTGTCAGACAGAGTGAATATTCCTCATTTATTCCCTTCATATTATTGCAGCCCATGCTATAAGGACTAGGATTCACTATAGTAAATCCGAGGGAAAAAAAACAGTTAGGCACATTTGCCTTTTCGGCATCCTCCATAACCAATTGTTTAGAAAACAGAAGAGAAAGAAAAGTACCGCACTCAAAAATATATATAAATAAAAACCCTTTATTGGGAGACTTATGAAAGTCAAAGGAAGGGGTACACAGATAAAGAGTAGAAATCAAAGTTAAAACTCTAAAAACAATTCACAAATAGATATTAACCTCTACAATCAGTAGTATGGCCAGTGCACAGAGTCAATACCCAACAGTCATAATAGTCCAATACCTACTTAACTGTCAAAGGTGCTGCAAAAATAGCGACACATCATTGGGGGGTCCCAATAGATAAGCAAAGCCAATGTAGAGGAAACATCAGTGAGCCAGATATTGAGAACCAACTCATTCCCATTATTTAATGGTGCCACATCCTCATCTTTTTACTATTGCTATACTTAAAAAACATTTTGTGGTTAGACTTGCTTTGTTCTGCTATCCTTATTTCATTTACTATTTTAGCTAGTATAATTGCTTTCTTGCACTCCTTATTACAACCTTTATACTTCCTGTAAGCCTGTTCTGTTCCCTCTGATTTCAAAATTTTAAAAGCCTTTTTCTTTCATTTCCCCTTTTACCTGCGGCATCAAGCCAGGCAGGAGTGGACCTAATTGTTTTTACACTTGTTACGTAAAGGTATACATTTAGAAATGTAATAGTTTAATATCCCTTTAAAAGTAGTCCACTTGCTTATATCTTTCCCTAGGAACAAATCCCCCCTGTCTATGAGCAGGAGTGATTCATTTAACAACATAAAATTACCTTTCCTAAAGTTAAAGGTTTTTGTTAACCCAGTAAGCTTCCCATTACCTTTATCTCCAAAATGAGCTCAGGGTAATTAGATATCACCAGATCTAACAATGCATCCTGTCTAGTAGGAACTTACTGTACATAGTAACATAGCAATCAAAGTTGAATGAAGTCCAACCTTTTCATCCTCCTTTTTAACCTTACCTAAGTAAGGTAACAGTTGAACCAGAGGTAGGCAAAAAAAAAAAAAAAACTAAAAATGGGGGTGTGGGGGGTATTCCTTCCTGACTCCAAATGGCAATCGGAAAGTATCTCTGGATCAACCAGAACTACAGTATATGTATTAAAACCAGTAATTCTCAATATTATATAGTATCCCCATACCAACCATAACTACAGTATATGTATTAATACCAGTAATTCTCAATATTATATAGTATCCCCATACCAACCAGAACTACAGTATAT
The DNA here is from genome assembly GCA_019447015.1 of Hymenochirus boettgeri. Taxonomy (NCBI): domain Eukaryota; kingdom Metazoa; phylum Chordata; class Amphibia; order Anura; family Pipidae; genus Hymenochirus; species Hymenochirus boettgeri. The sequence continues at coordinate 62,356,919 of CM033476.1, read as the reverse complement.
GTATTAATACCAGTAATTCTCAATATTATATAGTATCCCTGTACCACCGACGACATATATGTCGTTAATATCAGTAAAAATTCTCAATATTATATAGTATCCCTGTACCAACCACAACTACAGTAATGTATTAATACCAGTAATTCTCAATATTTATAGTATCCCTGTACCAACCAGAACTACAGTATATGTATTAATACCATCATTCTCAATATTATATAGTATCCCTGTACCAACCAGAACTACAGTATATGTAATAATACTAATTCTCAATATTATATGTATCCCTGTACCAACCAGAACTACAGTATATGTATTAATACCAGTAATTCTCCATATTATATAGTATCCCTGTACCAACCAGAACTACAGTATATGTAGTAATATCAGTAATTCTCAATATTATATAGTATCCCTGTACCAACCAGAACTTCAGTTATGTATTAACCAGTAATTCTCAATATTATATAGTATCCCTGTACAACCAGAACTACAGTATATGTATAATACTAGTATTCTCAACATTATATAGTATCCCTGTACCAACCGAACTGCAGTATATGTAGTAATATCAGTAATTCTCAATATTATATAGTATCCCTGTACCAACACAACTGCAGTTATGTATTAATACCAGTAATCTCAATATTATATAGTATCCCTGTACCAACAGAAACTACAGTATATGTATTAATAACAGTAATTCTCAATATTATATAGTCTCCCTGTACCAACCAGAACTACAGTATATGTATTAATACCAGTAATTCTCAATATTATATAGTATCCCCGTACCAACCAGAACTACAGTATATGTATTAATACCAGTATTCTCAATATTATATAGTATCCCTGTACCAACCAGAACTACAGTATATGTATTAATACCATTAATTCTCAATATCTTTTAGTTTTAGACACTTATCCAGCCCACTTTTACTGCTATTCAATGAACTTGCCATTGCCACATCTGCTGGGAGACACAGTTCCACAGTTTCACCGTTCTTACTGTAAAGAAACCTTTCCTAACCTGAAGATGAAACTTCTTTTCTTCCAATCTTAAAGGGTATGTCCATCGTAATTTTATGCTTCTTTTTAACTGTTTTACTGAAGAACAGGAGGTAAACGCACAATCTCTTACCTCCCGTTCTTCAGTAAATCTTGCAGGAGAGCAGGAGACACTTAACCGCATCGTTCCAGCGCTGCAAGAGACGCAGCTAAAAGCTAAAACACGTCGGAGACTGTCCGAGAAGCCGGCGCTGGAACGATCCGCGGGTCTCTCCTGCAAGATTTACTGGAGAACGGGATAAGTGCATTTACCTCCTGTTTTTCAGTTAAACAGTTAAAAAGAAACTTAAAATTACAATGGACATACCTATTAAAGGATGTCCACGTGTCCTTTGATATGACAGATTAGTAAACAATGCATCAGAGAGTTTGTTGTATGGCCCATTAATATATTTGTATAAAGTGATCATATCAAATCCAATATTAAATGCTCTTTGTCAAGCACTCCTTATCAATGACCCCTTCCACAAACCCCTGCATATCATTCTATATAGTGTTAGATTGCATGCATTATGCCGACTCGCTTCTATGTGTGGGGAGACCTGGGTGTGTAAACCCCAGGTCTATCGCTGGTGCATTAAACTTCTCACTGGGGTAGCTCCCCTTCTATCCATTCAATCACATATTGTTATGCAGTGGTAACACTCGTAGGACTCACCCTTCACTTGTAGTGGTCCGGGTGCTGGATCGCCCCGGCCCCTTTGCTTGGTCTGCACGTAAATTACATTTTAACTATTTTACCCCTTCAACTTGACACAGGTACAAACACCTACTGACCTATCCTTCCATTCCCATGGCAGCCATACTATAGTAAAAACAAACTATAACTATAGTCATCATCATTGCCATTATTGAGTTTGAAAATCTGCAGCACAGACACGAATATTTCCTTCCAAAAGCCAAATTTATACTTAAACTTTCCCTTTCTAGTTACTACTACTATTATTAATTTGGCTTGAAGTGCCAAATTACTGTTTCTCCTATTTAGGGCCACCATCACTTTTTGGGTCCTATACTGGTTAAATTTCTGGGGTCCCACAACATCTACCACATTGAGGTTTCCGATCTTTCCAGACCAGATAATGTCATCAAAATTTTTTTCACCTGATTATTAATTTTTCCAGTAAACTGAAAATAGATTTTGGACATTTTAAATGTCTTTCAGATGATTGGGCAATTAGATCAAAATATCAGATCAGAGAATGATCAGACTCAAAATATGTTTATATACCCAGCCCTAAGCCCACAGTCCATTAACCCATGAAAACAGGGGAAACTGTTAAAGGGCATGTCCAGCCTAAAATAAAGTTACCTTAGAAAAGTTAATTACCCCCCAAACCTAGGCTTTGCATTATCTATAAGTTTCAAAGTCTCCCCTGAGGGGACTTAGCTAACTCGGTCCCTCGCCTTTCGAACAAAAACAGGAACAGAGGGCTTCTGTGCTGACAGCCGCTTTACTTCCTGGTCGCGGCAGTCAGGCGATTGGGTATGACATCACCCAATTTCTAAATTTGTACCTTTGGGAAACAAGTGTAAAAAAAGTAGGTCCACTTCTGCATGGGTTAATGCTCAGGTAAAAAGGGAAATGGGAAAAAAAGAAAAAGGCTTTTAAAATTTTGAAATCAGAGGGAACAGAAAAGTCTTACAGGGAGTATACAAGCTGTAAAAGAGTGCAAGAAAGCAATTAAATTAGCTAAAATAGAAAATGAAATACAGATTGCCGAACAAAGCAAGTCCAACCCCAAAATGTTTTTTAAGTATATAAATGGTAAAAAGATGAGGACTGAGAATGTGGGACTATTAAAAAGTGGGGCTGAGATGTAGAGATTGTAGAGAATGCCAAAAAGGCTAATCTGCTAAACTGTTTTTTTACATCGGTTTTCACTATAGAGAATCCTAGTCCTTACAGCAGGGATTGTAATAATAAGCAGGGGAGAAATGAGGAGTATTCACATTGGCTAAAGGAGGATATGGTACAAAAAAATAAAAAACAAAGTAAATATCAATAAAGCCCCAGGCCAGATGGATTGCATCCCCGGATTTTAAAAGAGCTTAGTTCAGTTCTATCTAGACCACTGTTTCTTATCTTTTCAGATTCACTTTGGTCTGGGGATGTGCCGCTGGATTGGAAAAAAGCCAATGCCATACCAATATTTAAAAAAGGTAGTCGTTCACAGCCTGGTAACTATAGACCTGTAAGCCTAACATCAGTGGTAGGGAAGGTGATGGAAACTTTGTTATGGGATCATATCCTTGATTTTGTCTCCAGAGCTCATCTTATTAGTAGTAGTCAGCATGGATTTATGAGAAATACTGTAGATCATGCCAGACAAATTTAATTGTTTTTTATGAAGAAGTGAGTAAGAATTTAGATTCAGGCACAGCAGTGGATGTGGTATACTTGGATTTTGCGAAAACTTTTGATACTGTGCCACATAGGCGACTAATGTATAAACTGAGGACTGTTGGCTTTGAAGAAAATATTTGTGCATGGATAGAGAATTGGTTATTGGATCGCAAACAGAGAGTGGTGGAAAATGGAGCTACATCTATGTGGGCTAAAGTTCTAAGCGGAGTGCCTCAGGGTTCTGTACTGGGGCCACTTCTGTTTAATCTGTTTATAAATGACTTAGAAGGGGGCATTGAGAGCAAGGTCTCTGTGTTTGCTGATGACACTAAACTATGCAGAGCTTTGGAAACTTCAAATGATGTGAAAGTGTTGCAAGCAGACCTAGATAGATTATCAAAATGGGCAGCCAGGAATGGCAGATGAGATTCAATGTTGATAAAGTAAGGTGATGCATTTGGGGTTTAATAATCCCTGTGCCACCTACACCATAAATAACTCTGTGTTAAGTGCATCTGTAATGGAAAAAGATTTGGGGGTTCTGGTAGATAAAAGACTTAGCTGTAGCAAACAATGCCAGGTAGCAACAGCTAGAGCTAGCACAGATATTGTCTTGTATAAAGAGGGGAATAGAATCAAGAGATGCATCTGTAATGGAAAAGATTTGGGGGTTCTGGTAGATAACGACTTAGCTGTAGCAAACAATGCCAGGTAGCAACGGCTAGAGCTAGCAAGATATTATCTTGTATAAAGAGGGGAATAGAATCAAGAGAGAGAGATATTATTCTCCCTCTTTACAAGGCTGGGACATCTTGGAACTGGAAGCAGTTCAGAGAAGGGCAACTAAATTAATAAGGGGAATGGAGGGGCTGAATATGCAGGCAGATTAGACAAGGCTGTTAGGGCTGTTTACATTGGAGAAGTGACTTTGGGTGGGGATATGATAATTATACAAATATATTAAGGGCCATACAATGAACTCTCTGGTGCTTGTTCATTAATATGTCATATCAGAGGATTCGTGGACATCCTTTAAGTTGAAAGAAAAGAAGTTTCATCTTCAGGTTAGGAAACTTTCTTACAGTGAGAATGGTGAAACGTGGAACTGTCTCCAGCAGATGTGGTAATGGCAAGTTCATTGAATAGCTTTAAAATAGCCTGGATAAGATTCAAAACTAAAAAATATGAGAATTACTGGTATTAATACATATAGATCTGGTTGATGCAGGGATACTTTCGATTGCCGTTGGAGTCAGGAAGAACATTTTCCCCCCTTCTTTGCTGTTTTTTTTTTTTGCCTTCCTCTGGATCAACTGTTAGGTTTTTTTTTTTTTTTTTTGCCTTCCTCTGGATCAACTGTTAGGTAGGGTTAAAAAAAAAAAGAGGGTGAATGGTTTACTCTTTACTATTACTATAATTACTATGTTACTATGTTACGTTTTGCCTTTACTGACAGCCGCAACCAAGAAGCGGAGCAGGTGTCAGCCACAGAGCTATATGTTTCAGGGCCATCTTTGAAACATATAGATCAGTTTAAAGGGAGGGACACTAAACCCCAAAAAATAACTATTTGCCATTCGTTTGTATTATTCACAGGGAGGTGAGAATGCTTATTCCCTGTGAATAATATTACGCTCGGGGGACCTGGAACTTACCTTACCGCCGCTCCACTCGCAGCCGCTTCTTCATTGACAGCTGCTCTGTCCCGACCGCGCGCCCTATCTTAGGCACATGCGCGCCAATACAAAAGATAGGGCGCGGTGATCGGGAGAGAACAGCTGTTCAGTGAAGAAGCGGCTGCGTGTGAAGCGGCGGTAAGGTAAGTTCCAGTCCCCGAGCGTAATATATTCACAAGGAGGTGAGAAAAAGCGTTCACCTCCCTGTGAATAATACAAACGAATGGCAAAGTTATTTTTTGGGGTTCAGGGGAGTTTACTGTCCCTTACAGAAAAACGATGATCGGGCAATAGGAGAATTTTCTGTCTACCACCCCATATTCCAGGGATCTGCCTTATGTGTTTCATGGGGGGTCCCTGGTCTCATACTTTCTAGTGAGCCCCAATAATGACACTGGCCCCTCAGTATTTGACTGAAATAATGTAATTTCTACTAAGCAATTCTATTCTAAATATTGTAGCTTAGAAATGATCCATTTATAAATTGCTTACTTATTATTTAATTTCCAATTCACAGCAGTGTGTCTCCTCCTCCCCTTTGCAGCCAATCTGGTCCCTCCCACTCATGGACCCCATGGTCCCTCCAGTTGCAGGCCCTCCTTGGCCCATTCTCTTACAGCCCTGTGTGGCCCTGCCCACTCACAGGTGCTGTGGCCCTGCCCACTCATGGGTGATGTGGCTCTGGCCACTCGCGTGTGCTGTTGCCCCGCCCACTTGTGGAGTGACGTGACCCTACCCACTTGCGGGTGCACAAGCCCCGACCACTCACGGGTGCACAAGCCCTGTCCACCTGCAGGTGCACAAGCCCCGTCCACTCGCGGGTGCATATTCCCCGCCTACTCGCAGGTGCCGTGGGCCACTCAGACTCACTTACCTACTCTGTCAGGACTTCCCACAGCAGAGAGAAGGAGAGACTTCCTGTCTCCCTCACACACTGAGGGAATCTAAGGCTGTGCTCGCCGGGCGGCACTGTGCAGAAGAAGCCTTAGGAATGTCACATGTCAGCCTCCCACCCATTAACTTTCTGGTCAGTCATTTCTTTATATCTTGGGCTGTGGAGAGAGAGGTGATTGATGGTAGAAAGGTAGATTTTAAAGGTAGAAAACGGGCCTTTCGTTTAAACGCAACTTGTTTGGAGACCACATTTCCCCTTTAAAGTCACTCCAACCTTTTTTTAATATTATTAGTATTTAGCGTAGGAGCCAGCTGTAAGTAGGTTTTTATATAGTGCAGTTTATATAGGATTGTGACCTCATGTCTGAATGCCAGGCTTGTCACACACAGTGTAATATTAGTGTCCAGTGCCATCCAAATTTATTCTGCTGGTGTTTTCCAATAACAATCCCCCCATATACATGACCACTTTAAGAAGGAGGGGGAATGAGGATCACTGTCCCTGCCTTTTCACTGGAACACAGATAGATTATATTAAATGGTAAAGTTCGAGCTTCGATTTTCGAAAATCAGCTACTTTCGGTTTTCGAAAATCTTCTACTTTCGATTTTCGAAAATCGTCTTCTTTGGATTTTCAATAATTATCTAGTTTTGATTTTCGATAATTATTTACTTTCGATTTCGTAATATCTATTTTCGATAATTATCTACTTGATTTTCAATAAAAATCGAAAAATTCAAAAAATTTGGGCTCCGTGAAATTTGGAAGTTCCGAAAGTTTCGGGATCACTAGAGGGCTAGAACTCAAATGGAACACGAGTTCAACCCAAACTTAATAGTTTGGACAAACTCAGACATTTTAGAACTTCCCAAACTAGAAACTTTCGGGTTTTCCAAACTTGTGTACATATTTTTGAGAATTATAGAAAATTCGACAAATATCTTATTCTCGAATCGATAAGCCTCTATTTCTACCATGACCATCGAATGTAGAGTTTCAACAGTAACCCCCGAATGTAGTCTTTCGTCGATAACCCTCAAACGTAGCATTTCAGCAATAACCCTCGAGTCTAGCATTTTGTCGACAACCCTCAAATGTATAATTTGGTAACCCTCGAATGTATTGCTTGGTAACCCTCTAATTTGTTGATAACCTTTGAATGTAACATTTTGGGGATTTTTGCATCTGGCAGAAGAAAGAAGACTTCAGATCAAGAGGTCAGCAACACCGGCGACGTTGATGTCGCCAGCACCGGTGGTGGCAGCCGCAGTGACATCGCCCGGCATTGGTAACATCAGCGGAGTTGGTGTTGCCAAAAAGAAGACACTGAGACCACAAAGGTATTTGTCAGTGCCGCAAATGCACTTATAAGTGCCAGAGAGGCGGGTCCCGGTTCGAGCTGCGGGAACCCTAAGCCCCAAAGGGCCCATGTCAGGGCCACAATGGTCCTGTACGGACCAGGGAGGGGGACTCGGTTTTTGAGCTGCGGGACCCCTGAACTTCCGACCGCAGGATCGTTTTTGGGAATCTCCGGCCATTGGAAGCGGCAGTTCTAGACATGCCGAACGTTCAAAATCCTCTCGAACATTTGAGAATTCTCAATGTACGAGGATTTTCGAAAATAGTCTGCAAGTCCGAAAATCGAACTAGTTTAGGTACGAACTAGTTTGAATACTTCGAACTTGGGTTGAGTTTGGTTTTGGCTGGGAGTATGGATTGGTCACTGAGGCAGCATGACACTTTGACGGCTGCATTGAGTATGAAAAGGAGAACTGCATTCTTTTAAGGACCTGGACTGACGGCACCCGTCCCTGAATATTGCTGCCCCATTTTGTCTGGAGCATTGTTAAAAAATCTGTATGTTTCTGTCACATCAAGACATCTTTGCTTATTTGGTACTAGCAGTTGTCCCGGCATGCCCGTGTACAGTTGTGGGTAAAGTATTTTTTACGTGCAGTTGTATGTTTGGCTTAGATGGGAGAGACAGCGCGAAAAAGAAGTGCACTGTTGGTAATGTACGTCATGTTTTTATAGTTATGAGTTGAGGAAGTGACATGCTTGAGGGACATATAGCACATATGTTTATAGCAAAACCTTATATATAACGTTAATCAGTTTATATATAACGATAATCAGTTTTTCCAATTGGAGCGTAAATATACAAATGTTGTGGTGAACCTACTACATGGAATTTGCCGTTGGGAAAACATGTTGAGTGCAACTAAATATGGCAGCACTTGAGCGACTTATGGGCGTCAGTATCTCTGATCATGTGACGTGCGGCTCTTTGTCTGTGTTATAAATTTCCTATATGAGCATTTTCTTTCACAGATGGTAGAAGTTCCTACTAGAAAGAATGCGTTGTTGGATCTGGTGATATCTAATAACCCAGAGCTCATTTTGGAGATGAAGGTAATGGGAAGCTTAGGGAATAGTGACCATGATATAGTGTCATTTAATATAGGTTGCAGAAAACTAAAGTGCACTGGCTTAACAAAAACTTTTAACTTTAGGAAAGCTAATTTTATGCTTTTAAAGGAATCGCTCCTGCTCATAGACTGGGGGGAACTGTTTCTAGGTAAAGATACTGAGCAGATGTGGACCACTTTTAAAGGGATTATTAAACTAAAACATTCCAAATCGGTACCTTTAGGAAACAAGTGTAAAAAAATTAGGTCCACTCCTGCATGGCTAATGCTCAGTAAAAAGGGAAATGGAAAAAAAAGAAAAGGGCTTTTAAAATTTTGAAAGCAGAAGGCACAGAACAGGCTTACAGGGACTTCAAAAGTTGTAATAAAGAGTGCAGAAAGCAATTAAACTAGCTAAATAGAAAATGAAATACGGATTGCCGAACAAAGCAAGTCCAACCCCAAGATGTTTTTAAGTATATAAATGGTAAAAAAATGAGGATGGAATGTGGGACCATTAAATAATGGAGCTGAGGTGGTTGTGAGGATGCCGAAAAGGCTAATCTGCTAAACGTTTTTTTACATCGGTTTTTACTGTTTGAGAATCCTTACAGTAGGGATTGTAACAATGTGCCGGGAGGAAATGAAGAGTCTTCACATTGGATAACAGAGGATATGGTACGGAATCAATTAGACAAAGTTAATATCAATAAAGCGCCAGGACCAGATGGATTGCATCCTAGGATTTTAAAAGAGCTTAGTTCAGTTCTAGCAAGACCACTGTGTCTCATCTTTTCAGATTCGCTTTTGTCTGGGGATGTGCCGCTGGATTGGAAAAAAGCCAATGTAATACCAATATTCAAAAAAGGTAGTCGTTCACAGCCTGGTAACTATAGACCTGTAAGCCTAACATCAGTGGTAGGGAAGGTGATGGAAACTTTGTTAAGGGATCATATCCTTGACTTTGTCTCCAGAGATCATCTTATTAGTAGTAGTCAGCATGGATTTATGAGAAATAGATCATGCCAGACAAATTTAATTGGTTTTTATGAAGAAGTGAGTAAGAAGTTAGATTCAGGCACAGCTGTGGATGTGGTATATTTGGATTTTGCAAAAGCCTTTGATACTGTGCCACATAGGCGACTAATGTATAAACTGAGGACTGTTGGCCTTGAAGAAAACATTTGTTCATGGATAGAGAACTGGTTATTGGACCGCAAACAGAGAGTGGTGGTTAATGGAGCTACATCTATGTGGGCTAAAGTTCTAAGCGGAGTTCCTCAGGGTTCTGTACTGGGGCCGCTTCTGTTTAATCTGTTTATAAATGACTTAGAAGGGGGCATTGAGAGCAAGGTCTCTGTGTTTGCTGATGACACTAAATTATGCAGAGCTTTGGAAACTTCCAATGATGTGCAAGTGCTGCAAGCAGACCTAGATAGATTATCAAAATGGGCAGCAGAATGGCAGATGAGATTCAATGTTGATAAATGTAAGGTGATGCATTTGGGATTTAATAATCCCTGTGCCACCTACACCATAAATAACTCTGTGTTAAGTGCATCTGAAATGGAAAAAGATTTGGGGGTTCTGGTAGATAACAGACTTAGCTGTAGCAAACACTGCCAGGTAGCAACAGCTAGAGCTAGCAAGATATTGTCTTGTATAAAGAGGGGAATGGAATCAAGAGAGAAAAATATTATTCTCCCTCTTTACAAGGCACTGGTAAGGCCACATTTGGAATATGCGGTGCAGTTTTGGAATCCCATATACAAAAGGGACATCTTGGAAATTGAGGCAGTTCAGAGAAGGGCAACTAAATTAATAAGGGGAATGGAGGGGCTTGAATATGCAGGCAGATTAGACAAGTTAGGGCTGTTTACATTGGAGAAGCGGCGGTTGCGTGGGGACATGATAACCTTATACAAATATATTAATGGCCCATACAGTGAACTCTCTGGTGCATTGTTCACTAATAGGTCATATCAGAGGACTCGTGGACATCCTTTAAGGTTGGAAGAAAAGAAGTTTCATCTTCAAGTTAGGAGAGGTTTCTTTACAGTGAGAACGGTGAAACTGTGGAACTGTCTTCCAGCAGAGGTGGTAATGGCAAGTTCATTGAATAACTTTAAAAAAGGCCTGGATAAGTTTCTAAAACTAAAAAATATTGAGAATTACTGGTATTAATGCATATAGATCTGGTTGATCCAGGGATACTTTCCGATTGCCGTTTGGAGTCAGGAAGGAATTTTTTCCCCCCTTTTTTAGCTGGGGTTTTTTGCCTTCCTCTGGATCAACTGTTAGGTAGGGTTAAAAAAAAAAAAAAAGGGAATAGGTTGGACTTGATGGACGAATGTCTTTATTTCAACCTTAATTACTAGTTACTATGTTACTATTACTATGTTAAAGCCGGGCTTCATTCTGTTGCCTCTCTGAGCGTTGTGTGTTTTTTATTAAGCGTGCTCTATTTTTGCCATTTGTTAGCATATGTCACCTTGTTTGCACTTTAACATTTTATCCTTGTTCAAGGACCACATTATATTGACTATTAGATCCCAATCATAAAGTTACTTTCTGGTATGAATTGAAAGTGCCATGGTCTGTGAAGTGTGTGACATGTTGCAGTGTGGCTTTAAGTCCAGGTAATGTAGGTAATTCCTGTGTACCATACCCCCCCAACCGTCCGGTTGGAATAGGTGGATGGGCATGTCTGCGATGTTGCGGTGGGTGAGGGCACGCCATTCTAGGGTGTGGACAGTCTGGGTCATGTTGTGATGTTATGGTGTTCAGGAGGCTTGGACTGACATTTGGTGGTTGCAATTTTGGGGCATGGCCACCCTGTTTTAAAGCATGGGGATGGCTGTGCCATTTAGGGGCATGGGTGTGGTGTTGGGGGTGTGCCTGTGATGTATGGGGGCATGGACGATGTTTTGTGTATGTGGGTGTGATTCGGGAACAGACCTGGGATGTTTGGGGGTGTGGCCATGATGTATGGGGGAGGACCATAATGTTTTGGGGTTTTGGGGGAGTGACCACATGGTCACAACATTTGGGTAGCATGATTGCAATCCATGGCAGTTATCTTTGGGGGCGTGTCCTTGATGGGTTGGGTATAGTGTGACCGTGATGTTTGGGGGTGTGACCTTGACAGCAATAGCTGGGGGTGTGGTCACATTCCAGGAGGCTTCTTCTTAGCATGACAATAAGCGTAATGTGGTTCATATCACCAATAGTAACATTTCCAGGTTAATATTTAAAACCTTCCAGGAGCAAATTGAGATGTCTTACAGACCATAAGGGCACGGGCACACTGCGCCGCACACAATTGCGTGTCTTCTCCCGTGTGTTCGTATCTCAAAAGAGAATCGCATGCGGTTGCATATTGCAAACAGAAAGGCGTTTTGCAATGTTAGCAAACAAAAAATGCATCAAAATGCGCTAGTGTGGCCTAGCCTAAAGGAATATCTTGTTCCCTTTGTTATAGAAGCTGTTGTTCTGTGTGTTGCAGCTCTCTGAGTTGTGTAGCCGTACATTACGCTGTTGTTGTGTCACTGAAGTGGACTCTGCGTCGTGTTTTGTTGAAGTCGGGCAGCACAAGAGCCCAGGCCCTTTATCTGAGTTGCTGAATCGGGGAATCACACTCTGCAAGTGACATGCAGCTTTTTATTGGTCAACTGACTTCATGGGCTTCATGGGACTTCATGGGTCTTCTCTTTCTCAGAGGCTTCGCCATTATGTTGAGTCATTCAGGGGTGTGGCTGTGTGGTGAGCACATACATACATACATTAACCCTACCTAACAGTTGATCCAGAGGAAGGCTAAAAATGAGAGGGAAATTCCTTCCTTACTCCAAATGGCAATCGGAAAGTATATTAAAAAAATGACAGTTTTGCTACATAGTATATAGAAACTGAAATGCCAGTATAATGGAATACTGTGCCCTCTGTGTCATTATTTTGTATCTCTGTCTACACCTCTGTCTGTTTCTCTGTCTTTCTATTTCGCTCTCTATGTTTGTCCTCTGTCTATCTCTATTAAGTACCTAGTGGGTGGGGATTGGGGGAGCTTGAATATGAAGAGAGACTGGATAAGTTACAATTATGTACGCTGGAGAAAAGGCGCTTGCGTGGGGATATGATTACTGTGTATAAATACATTAACGGGCCATAACATAAACTATCTGGGGCATTGTTCACCAATAGAGCATGTCAGAGGACACAAGACTCCCTTAAGACTTGAAGAAAAGAAGTTTAGTCTTCAAGTATGGAAAGGGTTTTTCACTGTGAGAATGGTAAAGCTATGGAACTGTCTTCCAGTGGACGTTGTTTATGGCAGGTTTCATTGGTCAATTCTGCAACAAGGAATGTTACAAGTTACTGGTATAGATGTCCGAACTTCGAAAATCCGGTCGCGCGAGGATCCGCGGATTTTCGAAAAATCCGTAAATATTCGAAACATCCGCGAGCGGACCCGTTTAAAAACGTATTAAAATGAAAGTTCGGAAAAATCCCATTAAAAGTGGTCTAAATAGCCTTGGTAATGTACACTTAATCACTCGGGACCTGGGTAATGTCCTTAGAACACGTATCAATGCCTACAATACCTAAAAATTACAGTCCTGCAGCGAGAACAGTATTTTTCGAAAATACAGGATTCCGTACAAAACGAGGATCTCCGTAAAAACGAGGATCTCCGTAAACCCGAGGATTTCCGTAAGTCCGCGAATCTCCTTAAAAACGAGATTTCCGTAAAAACAGGATTTCCGTAAAAACGGGTTTTCGTAAAACGAGGAACCGAGAAACCGGAACTTCCTGCCTAGCAAAATGGCTAGTTCTGCCAAGGCGTTGTATGCCATGAATTACCGCTGCTCAGGTGGGTACATAGTTCCCCCTGGCACCCATCATGTGCGGCGCCGGAGGCCAGGATTAATGGAGGGGCCTCCAGCCCGGATCCTGCGGCATTTGGATACCAGACCACTGTCCTCTACCCTCCAGAGACGTGGTCTGACCTCAGAGGCAGAGGCCTCAATATGTGGCTTGCCGTACGGCAGATGATGAGAAGGCAAGTATACCTTTTATTATATTACTGTATTATATACGTAGTAAATATTTTAATTCACTTCTGACAAAGACATATTTATATATTTTTAAAAAACTCAATAATCCTTAAATTTGCTTGTGAGAGAGAGAGATCCAGTTCTTTGTATTTCTCATTCACTGGTTATATTACATTATTTTTTATCATTATTCAATATCAGCCCTATTAAAGGGTAAGTAAAGTCAAAATAAATCACTGAAAAGTGACTTTATTTACTAACACCCTAATAATTCAAATGTACCCCACATAGACACAGGTAAACAACCACTTGGTGGCCCACCTTCCATTTCCATGGCAGCCTTATTTAAAGCTAAGTAAAGTTAAAAATGAAATCGAATCATTAAAATTGATTTCTTTTTATCTATAAATGCACACTGGATACCCACACATAGACACAGTTAAACCACTTTACTGACCCACCATTTTATGTTACATGGCGCCCTATTTGAAGGGAAAGTAAAGTCAAAAATAAAATTGATTCAATTATTAAAATTTTAAATCTTTTTGTTTAGGTTTTTTGTGCACTATTGTATATACAATACCTTTCCTCGAGTGAGTTTTGTGTGTCTTTTTTTCTATCGGATCTTAACGATCCCTGACTGAATGCCCAACTGGCCATTAGCCTTCCACGTATGTACTTTAATTATAAATCCATTTTATATTGTCTCTGTGTCTCTATCTGTCTCTCTCTCTATCTCAACCTCCCTTTTTAGTTACATGGCAGCCCTATTGTGAAGGGAAAGTAAAGTCAAAATAAATGTTGATCATTTTAAAAATTTGATTTTAACACTCCAAATTAAAAATGTTTGTTGTTACCCACAAAATCTATACAGAACAAGTACACACAGCTACTGATGCTCCCCTACCACCCCAACCAACTTTTCCCTTTCCGTTGGCTACAATACACACAATAAGATAATAAGTACTTAGCCAGAATAAGGTAATATCATTGCCATAGAAATATGATGACTTTTAAAGAACATAACATATTGCCTTTATAATCTGTATTTTCAAGCAGAATTCAAAGTATATAATTAAATATATCCTTTCAGAATATCATTCATTATGTATTTTTTTTATTTTAATTTGCAGGGAATCTTCCTCAGATACCCCACCCACCACAGTCCCCGCCAGAGGAAGAATGTAAGTGCAGCCTATTGAAAAATTTTTTTTTTCTAATCTTTCATTTGTCCAAGGCCAAATTACAGCACACACAGAGCGCTCTAGAAACAAGCATACAAGCATGTTGTTTGCGGTGCGCTCATGTGTATTGCCATGCGAGTGGCAGTACGATAGGCATAATTGTGCAAAAATTGAGGATCACATTAATTGTGCCACACTATTGTGTGCTTTTTAAATAACACGTTGATGTGTCCAACCCTTTTCCAATCCAATGTTTGCATATGTTTGACAACTTCTCCGAAATTGTTTAGTAAATGTATTCGAACTTTAATACAGTGAGAGTAAAATAAATTTCCTTTTTTAGCTCTACCACCAACTAGCCCTCAGGCTACGAGCAGCCCTTGCCCCCTCCAGGCAGTGCCTTGCCCCCTCCGGGCTCTCAACGCCCCCACCGGGCATCCACCGCCCAAGAGGAGGCACCTGGCACAAGCCAGACACGTAAGTTGCATCCTAAGCAATTTTTTATTCTTTTTATTGACCTTGATGTCAGACATACATTAGTGAAATTATCAGTGATAATTAAGTGAATTTTTATTATTTCACTGATAAAAAATTTTCCGTAAAAAAAATGCAACAAATCTATTAATTTGGCTTGAGAGACAGGGCTTCTCTTCTCATTTCTCATTCCCATTTATTGTCCCCGACTCTGGGCTGTATCTTGTCCCTCAGTTTTTGAGCTTAAGTCACGAATTCGGTCCAAACGTCCAAAATTAATCCAAGAATGTTCACTACATAGCCTTAGAGGAAATGTTCTTATACATGTAATATATTACTAATAGATTGGACGGTATTGTTAATAAAACATTTTTTTTTCTAGAAGCAGGACCGCCTCTCCAGCCCTCCACCCTCTCCAGCCCCTCCACCCCCTCTCCACCCCTCCAGGCTCTCCACCCTCTCCAGTCCACCTCCACACCTCCTGCCTCTCCAGTCACTCTGGCGGCCATGCTTGAGAATCGTAAGTAAAATCATATGCAACGTTAATGAAATGTTATATACAAGACTATTATATCTGTATTTCCCAGTGTAAAAATCCACGCTACATGATGCAACATTGGGTACTGTGGGTTTGACAATGCTTTTATGGGGCTGCACCACTTCCAAAAAATGTTGTATGTAGCACAGTCCTAGTGATACAAACCAAGAATGTTCTGATACAATTTAGCATAAACGTAATGTTTTTATGCCAGCATTACCTACTGCTGTTTATCAGTGATCCCCCATGAGCATAATATCACTTTAAGTGGAAGAGCATATTTATCCATCCCAATGACCTTAATCTGCCCATTCAGCAATCAGCATTGTGTTGTGTATAAATAAATGCAACGGAATACTGACTTCCTGTTTGCGGACCCCTAATAGAGACCGTTATTGTCTTTTCCCTGACCAGTCCCTGGGTTGATTCAGTTGGTCAGTGAGATCTGAGCATGTGTGACCCATCCAACAGCCATCAGTAGAAATCACTGTTACCATAACTAGGTATGCATACTATAAACTAAGAATTTTTGGAAATAATGATATCTTATACGAGCTTTCCTTTTTATGACATACCGCAACATTATGTCATTGCAGTACCATGTATGTGTAAGTAGTTATCAGGTGCAAATTTTTGCATCTAACCGCATGGTGCTTTAGGAAATGTGCTCCTCGAACATCTTCACCACAATTCTCTCAATATCTTCCTCCCAAACTACAGAGCATGCGGCGGGAGATGCGCCAACATGGTGCGGCCGCCTGGACCGCCGCCGGGGACCGCCCCTACCAGAACTGGAGAGGAGGGCACCCCAGTACCCCAGTGTTTTTTTTTTTTTGTTTTTTTTATTTTTTGTAAATAGTTTAAAAAAAAAAAAAATTATATCCATATCTAGATATAAAAATATGTTGTAAAACACAAATGTTTTTGGGCTTTATTTTTCGATTATCAAATTATTCAGATAGATCATAATCAATTTTTATTTGAAAATTACAATACACATATCTATTTAGCTCTCTCTATGTCTGGTATCTTATAATTGTATATACCTACCATTAATCCATTCACACACCACACATTGGCCACCATTCCCTATATAGTAGTTTGCACACAACAAGGCAAAGAAGGCGATGGGGGTCTGGTTTACATATGTCCACTGCGGTTTGCCACCATGTTTGTGGGCCAGGCAGGCTTGGCCCCACTGGACACCCCTCCCCCACCTCATTGGCTACTCTCCCTCGAGTATGCATCGTGCAAGGAAGCAGGTGAAAGGTAAGGCTTCGTAGGAACAGCACCATTGAGTTACAGCAGGCCCACTGCAGGTTGCCACCATATATGTTGGCCAGCAGGCTGGCCCCACTGGAACATACCCCTCACCCCCTTGCTACTCTCCCTCAAGATATGCATTGTGCTAGGAAGATCAGGTGAAAGGGTACGGCTTCGTATGACAGCGCATTGATTACAGCATGGCCCACTGCAGTTTGCCACCATTGTTGAAGAGCCAGGCAGCGGCCCTCACTGGACATACCCCTCCCCTCATTGCTACTCTCTCCCTCAGAGTATTCATCGTGCTAGGGAAAGCAGTGTGCAACCAGGGTAGGCCTTCGTAGGAAACAGCAGCATTGAGTTACAAGCAGGCCCCTGCAGTTTGCCACCGTTGTTGAAGAGTCCATGCAAGCCTTGGCCCCACTGGACATACCCCTCACCTCATTTGGCTTACTCTTCCCCTCAAGGTTGATGCATCGTGCTAGGGAAAGCAGTGAAAGGGTAAGAGCTTCTAGGAACGCTCCAGTTGGTTACGCAGGCACACTGCAGTTTGCCCCATTGTTGTTGTGGGCCAGGCAGCTTGGCCCACTGGACACACCCCTCACCCCATTGGCTAACTTCTCCCTCAAAAGATATGCATTGTGCTAGGGAAAGCAGAGGTGAAAGGGTACGGGTTCGTAGGAACACGCAGCATTGGTTACAACAGCAGGCCCACTGCGTTTTGCCAACCCATTGTTGAAGAGCCAGGCAAGCTGGCCCCACTGGACTAACCCCCTCACCTCATGGCTACTCCTCCCTCAAGATATGCATCGTGCTATGGAAAGCAGGTGAAAGGGTAAGGCTTCGTAGGAACAGCAGCATTGAGTTTTACAAGCAGGCCCAACTGCAGTTTGCCACCATTGTTGAAGAGCCAGGCAAGCTTGGCCCCACTGGATCATACCCCTCACCTCATTGGCTACTCATCCTCAGGTATGATGCATCGTGCTATGGAAAGCAGGTGAAAAGGGTAAGGCTTTCGTAGGAACCACCATTGATTACCGCCGGCACACTGCAAGTTTGCCACCATTGTTGTGGGGCCATGGCAAGCCTTGCCCCACTGGACATACCCCTCACCCCATTGGCTACTCTCCCTCGAGTATGCATCGTGCAAGGAAAGCAGTGAAAGGGTAAGGCGTTCCGTAGTAACATCACCATTGTGTTACACAGGCCACGGCGTTTGCCACCATTGTTGAAGAGCAGCAGGCGTGGCCCACACTGACCATAACCCCCTCAACACCCCATTGGCTACTCTCCCCAAGATTGCCTCATGCTAGGGAAGCAAAAGGGTGAAAGGGTAAGGCTTCGTAGGACCAGCAGCATTGAGTTACAGCAGGCAACCTGCAAGTTTTGCCACCCTTGTTGAAGAGCCATGCAGCTTGGCCCCCTGGACATACCCCTCACACCCTGGGTACTCTCCCATCAAGGTATGCATCTGCGAGGGAAGCATGTGAAAGGGTAATGCTTCGTCGGAACACGCACCATTGTGTTACACAGGCGGCCCCCTGCAGTTTGCCACCATTGTTGTGGGGCCAAAGGCAGGCTTGGCCCACTGGACATCCCCTCAACCCATTGCCTACTCTCCCTCGAGTATGCATCGTGCAAGGGAAATCAGGTGAAAGGGTAAGGCTTCGTAGGAACAACATCACCATGAGTTAACAAGCAGCACACGGCAGTTGGCAACCAGTTGAAGGGGCGCCCCACTGGACATGGCCCCACTGGACATGGAGTACTGCTCTCGGGCCAGGCAGATAGACCAGAGCTGAAAAACATTGCCACAGAGTAGCTGGTGCGGCTTGTAGAGAGTTCAGATTAGGTGACACCACAACTGTGCCTCATGGAGCTAGAACGAAGATCAATATGAGACTGTTCTCCGGGCCAGGCAGGATAGACCCGAGCTGAAAACATTAGCCAAGAGTAGCTGTTGCGGCTGTATTAGATGGTCAGAAGTAGTTGACAAGACCACAAAGGTGCCTCATGGAGAGAGAACGAATATCAAATATGGAGTACTAGGCTCTCGGGCCCAGGCAGGTGACCCCGAGCTGAAAACATTAAGCCACGAGTAGCTGTTGCGGCTGTATGAGATGGTCAGAGTAGGTGACACACAAAGGTGGCCTCATAGGAGAGAGAACGAAGATCAATATGAGTACTGCTTCTCGGGCCAGGCAGGATAGACCCAGGCTGGAAAACAATTAGCCACAGAGTAAGCTGTTGCGGCTTGTATGAGATTGGTCAGAGTAGGTGACACCACAAACGGTGCCCATGGAGAGGAACTAAGATCAACTATGGAGTAAAACTGCTCTCGGGCTCGGGCCCAGGCAGGATGACCCAGAGCTGAAAAGAAACATTAGCCACAAGTAGCTGTTTGCGCTGTATGAGATGGTCCAGAGTAGTTGACACCACAAAGGTGCCTCAGGAGAGGAACGAAGATCAAATATGGAGTACTGCTCTCGGGCCAGGCAGGATTGAACCTAGATCTGAAAACATTAGCCCACGGTAGCTGTTGCGGCTGTATGAGATGGTCAGAGTAGGTGACCCCACAAAGGTGGCGTCAAGGCAAGAAGAACGAGATCAAATATGGATACGGTTCTCGGCCAAGTAGGATCGGACCCAATCTTAGAAAAATAGCCACAGAGTAGCTGTGGTCGCTGACATATTTGTTATTTCATAACCTGAAATGCGTAGAGCAAGGTAGGCTCATATATGGGCCCTGCCAATAAGAAAAATTAAGCCATTTGCGCCACTAAGCTTGGCATCACTAAAGCCTCTGGTGGAACTGAGGCGGAAGGATGTGGCAGTATGGGTGGCCAGTGGTTCAGGAGCCTTCAGTCACGGGCCATCAGCAATAGGGGTGCTGTATTGAGATGTGATCACGCCTCATTCATCTTGATGAATGGTCAGGCGGTCCACATTCTCAGTGGAGATACGGGTCCTCCTCCTCGCGTTACAACACCCCCTAGCTGCCTCTGAAGGTCCTCCCTCCGAAAGAACACTGGAATGACGGGCATGAAAGGCCTCGATTGGCATACTGTGCCACATCGGCGGGCCCGATCCAAGGCTCGCCACCCAGTGTTCCCAGTGGATCCTTCATCTCTGATTTGGCTAACACCGGCCCTGGATCCGATGTAGTCGGTGACCTGGGGCGACTGATGTGTTGCCCTGGTGAGTTGCCAGTGAGGGCGGGGTGGGCATATGGCAGTCCACCCTTGCCCCTTTCACGGCAAGGTCATGGGCATATGCCCACCCCCCGCCCTCGCCCCCCCCACCGCCGACCCCTTCCCAGCAACCCCTCCCAGCCCCCGTACGCTTGCGGGGCGGCGAAGGGAATGGACCACTGGGGGGGGGTGTAGGGACCCTCCAGCGGGGGCACTAATGGGTGTTTTTTGGGGCTTAGGGGGTCCCACAGCTCATCCCGGGCCTCCCCCCTCTCCGGTCCTATCAGGGCCTTTGCAGCATGGACAATTGCCCTTGTGGCCCTTATAAGGGCCGTTTGGGGATTAAGGGGTCCCGCAGCTCGTACCGGGACCCCTCTTCCCAGGCTTTATCAGGGCCTTTGCGGCACTGAGAAGGGCCTTTTGGGGCTTAAGGGATCCTGCAGCTCAATCCGGGATGATGAACTCCTGAGTGAGACCATGCTCCCCCAGTTGGGTGTGGCTTCCTAAACTGGGAGCGGTTTTTTTTTTTTCGGGTCCCTAGGAGGGTGGGCTTGTTGCCCAAAAAAAAGAAGGTGAATAAGTTGGACTTGATGGACTTGATGTCTTTATTCGATAAGAACTTGTATTAAATCTCCCTGTAAGTTTACAGTAGGAAACTCCCCAGTAAATAGGGAATATTATATATAATTTTTTTCAGCACAAAGTGTACTTTAACAAGATAACAGAATTTTGTGACTGTTCTGGAGATTTTACTGGATTTTTAGGTGAAATATGTACAAATAAAATGTAAAATTTGCAAAGTTTCATGGATATTCCCCATTTTTATTTATAGTTATCTTAAGATAAGTAACGCTGTAATTCTTTTCACTCATACCACAATGATGTAGGCGCAGCTCTTCGTAGAAATTCGTGTTTTAGCATATTTTCTGAAAAAATAGTAAACATATTAACATGTAATTGAGGTTGAATAAATGCGTCACACAGTCCAACCTTTTCATTCTTCCTTTTTTTTTAACCCTACCTAACAGTGATCCAGAGGAAGGCAAAAAAAAAAAAAAAACACTAAAAAGGGGGGGGGGGAATGCTTCCTGACTCCAAAGGCAATCGAAGTATCCCTGTACCACACCAGAACTACTTATATGTCATTAATACCAGTAATTCTCAATATTATATAGTATCCCTGTACCAACTAGAACTGCAGTATATGTATCAATACCAGTAATTCTCAATATTATATAGTATCCCCGTACTAACCAGAACTACAACTGAGAGGCAGCCAATCACAGCTGTGGCTGCCTTCACTGTAGAACAGCACAGGAACGAGGAGGTGTAAGTACAGATTGAAAGCGCTTTTTTTTGTTGGGGGTGGGAGGGTATGCCCTGCATGGTGCCAAAAGCTTTAATAGCTAGAAGACTGCCAGCAACGGAGGGATCGGGAGGTAGGGAGGGAGAGGGAGGAAAGGGCTCTATTGAGAATGCCTTAGACCTTGATGAGGTTAGCTAAGATACAGGCACCAGATGAGTCACTGACAGCTCCTACCAAACAGTTTCCTGATATTTGAAGAGGCATAACAGGAGAACCACAAGCAGGGATGTAAGGTAAGGATTTTTTTTGTACTGTGGGGCCAGTAGTTGGTAAGATTTTAGTTGGGGGGGTGGACACGCCCTTTAAGGCTACATTCACACTAGAAACGGAACGAAAATGGACCACAGCGGAGAGTCCATGTTTTTTCAGTCGACCCTAACTCAGAAATAACCACCACAAACCATATATTATTGGAATCCACACATCTTCAGCTATGTGATGCTGTAGTTTGTTCATTCATACCATCAATAAGCGCAGTTCTTCTTAGAAGATTGTACTTTTAGTAGGTTTTCTGAAAAAAATTAACAAAAAACAACATTCAAAGGTCGAAATCATGCCAAAACCCCATGTAATGTGGCAAAAGTTACCAAATATCAATCTCCCAAATGTCGTGAATCAAACGGTATGCCATATGCGGAATGGAGGGCTTGAATTGCAGGCGAATAAGATAAGTTAGGGCTGGTCCATTGGAGAAGAGACGTTTGCGTTGGGGAATGATAACTTAGACAAATATATTAATGGGCCATACACATACAATAAACTCTCTGGTGGCATTGTTCACTAATATGAATATCCTTAGAGGACTCAAAAGCCTTTAAGGTTGGAAGAAAAGAAGTTTCATCTTCAGGTTAGGAAAGGTTTCTCTTACAGTGAGAACGGTTTGAAACTGTGAACTTCTTCCAGCAGATATGTGGTAATGGCAAGTTCATTGAATAACTTTAAAAAAGGCCTGGATAATTTCTAAAACTAAAAAATAATGTAAATTACTGGTATTAATACATATACTGTAGTTCTGGTTGGTACAGAGATACTATATAATATTGAGAATCATACTGGTATTAATACATAATACTGTAGATCTGGTTGATCCAGGATACTTCCGATTGCCGTTTGGAGTCAGGAAGGAATTCCCCCCCCCCTTTTTTTTTGCTGTGTTTTTTTTTGCCTTCCTCTGGATCAGCTGTTAGGTAGGGTTAAAAAAAAAAAAGGAAAAAAAAGAAGTGAATAAGTTGGACTTGATGGACTTGATGTCTTTATTCGATAAGAACTTGTATTTAAACTCCCTGTAAGTTACTATCAGACAACTCCCCAGTAAATAGGGAATATTATATATAATTTTTTTCAGCCAAAGTGTACTTTAACAAGATAACAGAATTTTGTGACTGTTCTGGAGATTTTACTGGATTTTTAGGTTGAATATGTACAAAAAAATGTAAAATTTGCAAAGTTTTCATGGATATTCCCCATTTTTATTTATAGTTATCTTAAGATAAGTAACGCTGTAATTCTTTCACTCATACCACAATGATTGTAGGCGCAGCTCTTCGTAGAAATTCGAGTTTTAGCATATTTTCTGAAAAAAATGTAAAATATTAACATGTAATTGAGGTTGAATAAATGCGTCACAAGCCAACCTTTTCACCTCCTTTCTAACCCTACCTAACAGGTGAGACAGAGGAAGGCAAAAAAAAAAAAAAAACACCTAAAAGGGGGGGGGGGGAATGCATTCCTGACCCCAAATGGCAATCGGAAAGTATACCCTGTACCAACCAGAACTACATTATATGTATTAATACCAGTAATTCTCAATATGATTATTAGTATCCCTTGTACACAACCAAACTACAGTATATTATTAATACCAGTAATTCTCAATATTATATAGTATCCCTGTACCAACCAGAACTACAGTATATGTATTAATACCAGTAATTTTCAATATTATATAGTATCCCTGTACCAACTAGAACTGCAGTATATGTATCAATACCAGTAATTCTCAATTATATAGTATCCCCGTACTAACCAGAACTACAACTGAGAGGCAGCCAATCACAGCTGTGGGTGCCTTCACTGTAGAACAGCACAGGAACGAGGAGGTGTAAGTACAGATGAAAGGCTTTTTTGTTGGGGGTGGGAGGGTATGGCCTGCATGGTGCCAAAAGCTTAATAGCTAGAAGACTGCCAGCAACGGAGGATCGGGAGTAGGGAGGGAGAGGGAGGAAAGGGCTCTATTGAGAATGCCTTAGACCTTGATGAGGTTAGCTAAATACAGGCACCAGATGAGTACTGACAGCTCCTACCAAACAGTTTCCTGATATTGAAGAGGCATAACAGGAGAACCACAAGCAGGGATGTAAGTAAGGATTTTTTTGTACTGTGGGGCCAGTAGTTGGTAGATTAGTTGGGGGGGTGGACATGCCCTTTAAGGCTACATTCCACTAGAAAGGAACGAAAATGGACCAAGCGGAGAGTCCATGTTTTTCAGTCGACCCTAAATCAGAAATAACCACCACAAACCAATATTATTGGAATCCACACATTCAGCTATGTGATGTGTAGTTTGTTCATTCATACCATCAATAAGCGCAGTTCTTCTTAGAAGAATTGTTACTTTTAGTTGAGGGACATATAGCACATATGTTTATAGCAAAACCTTATATATAACATTAATCAGTTTATATATAACGATAATCAGTTTTTCCAATTGGAGCGTAAATATACAAATGTTGTGGTGAACCTACTACATGGAATTTGCCATTGGGAAAACATGTTGAGTGCAACTAAATATGGCAGCACTTGAGCGACTTATGGGCGTCAGTATCTCTGATCATGTGACGTGTGGCTCTTTGTCTGTGTTGTTAAAGCCGGGCTTCATTCTGTTGCGCTCTCTGAGCGTTGTGTGTTTTTATTAAGCGTGCTCTATTTTTTGCACATTTGTTAGCAGTATGTCACCTTGTTTGCACTTTAACATTTTATCCTTGTTCAAGGACCACATTATATTGACTATTAGATCCCAATCAATAAAGTTACTTTCTGGTATGAATTGAAAGTGCCATGATGTCTGTGAAGTGTGTGACATGTTGGCAGTGTGTGCTTAAGTCCAGGTAATGTAGGTAATTCCTGTGTACCATACCCCCCAACCGTCCCGGTTGGAATAGGTGGATGGGGCATGTCTGCGATGTTGCGGTGGGTGAGGGCACGGCATTCTAGGGTGTGGACAGTCTGGGTCATGTTTGTGATGTTATGGTGTTCAGGAGGCTTGGACGTGACATTTGGTGGTTGCAATATTTTGGGGCATGGCCACCCTGTTTTAAAGCATGGGGATGGCTGTGCCATTTAGGGGCATGGGTGTGGTGTTTGGGGGTGTGCCTGTGATGTATGGGGGCATGGACAGGATGTTTGTGTATGTGGGTGTGATTCGGGAACAGACCTGGGATGTTTGGGGGTGTGGCCATGATGTATGGGGGAGGACCATAATGTTTTGGGGGGTTTTGGGGGAGTGACCACATGGTCACAACATTTGGGTAGCATGATTGCAATGCATGGCAGTTATCTTTGGGGGCGTGTCCTTGATGGTTGGGGTATGAGTGTGACCGTGATGTTTGGGGGTGTGACCGTGACAGCAATAGCTGGGGGTGTGGTCACATTCCAGGAGGCTTCTTTCTTAGCATGACAATAAGCGTAAATGTGGTTCATATCACCAATAGTAACATTTCCAGGGTTAATATTTAAAACCTTCCAGGAGCAAATTGAGATGTCTTACAGACCATAAGGGCACGGGCACACTGCGCCGCACACACAATTGCGTGTGCGTCTCCCGTGTGTTCGTATCTCAAAAGGAGAAATCGCATGCGGTTGCATATTGCAAACAGAAAGGCGTTTTGCAATGTTAGCAAACAAAAAATGCATCAAAATGCGCTAGTGTGGCCTAGCTCTAAAGGAAATATCTTGTTCCCTTTGTTATAGAAGCTGTTGTTCTGTGTGTGCAGCTCTCTGAGTTGTGTAGCCGTACATTACGCTGTTGTTGTGTCACTGAAGTGGACTCTGCGTCTGTGTTGTTGAAGTCGGGCAGCACACAGAGCCCAGGCCCTTTATCTGAGTTGCTGAATCGGGGAATCACACTCTGCAAGTGACATGCAGGCTTTTTATTGGTCAAACTGGACTTCATGGGCTTCATGGGACTTCATGGGTCTTCTCTTTCAGAGGGCGTCGCCATTATGTTGAGTCATTCAGGGGTGTGGCTGTGTGGTGAGCACATACATACATACATTAACCCTACCTAACAGTTGATCCAGAGGAAGGCTAAAAATGAGAGGGAAATTCCTTCCTTACTCCAAATGGCAATCGGAAAGTATATTAAAAAAATGACAGTTTGCTACATAGTATATACTGAAATTGCCAGTATAATGGAATACTGTGCCTCTGTGTCATTAATTTGTGTATCTCTGTCTACACCTCTGTCTGTTTCTCTGTCTTTCTATTTCGCTCTCTATGTTTGTCTCTCTGTCTATCTCTATTAAGTACCTAGTGGGTGGGGATTGGGGGAGCTTGAATATGAAGAGAGACTGGATAAGTTACAATTATGTACGCTGGAGAAAAGGCGCTTGCGTGGGGATATGATTACTGTGTATAAATACATTAACGGGCCATACAATAAACTATCTGGGGCATTGTTCACCAATAGAGCATGTCAGAGGACACAAGGACATCCCTTAAGACTTGAAGAAAAGAAGTTTAGTCTTCAAGTATGGAAAGGGTTTTTCACTGTGAGAATGGTAAAGCTATGGAACTGTCTTCCAGTGGAACGTGTTATGGCAGGTTCTGTAGATTACTGTCAAACAAGAGTACAATACGGTAGAGCCTATGTCCGAACTTCGAAAAATCCGGTCCTGCGCGAGGATCCGCGGATTTTCGAAAAATCCGTAAAATTCGAAAATCCGCGAGCGGACCCGTTAGTTAAAACGTACTAAAATGAAAGTTCGGAAAAATCGCCATTAAAAGTGGTCTAAATAGCCTTGGTAATGTACACTTAATCACTCAGGGACCTGGGTGCGGTAATGTCCTTAGAAACAGTATCAATGCCTACAATACCTAAAAATACAGTCGCTAGCGAGAACATGAGACAGTATTTTCGAAAATACGAGGATTCCGTAAAAACGAGGATCTCCGTAAAAACGAGGATCTCCGTAAACCCGAGGATTTCCGTAAGTCCCGCGGTAATATCCGTAAAAACGAGGATTTCGCGTAAAAACGAGGATTTCCGTATAAAAACGAGGTTTTCGTAAAAACGAGGGGAACGAGGAACCCGGAACGGAACTTCCTGCCTAGCAAATGGCTAGATTCTGCAAGGCAGTGTTATGCCATGAATTACCTCTGCTCCGTGGGTACGATGAGTTCCCCCCTGGCACCCATCATGTTGCGGCGCCGGAGGCGCAGGATTATGGAGGGGCTCCAGCGCCGGATCCTGCGGCGATTTGGATACCAGACCACTGTCTCTACCCTCCAGAGACAGTGGTCTCTGACCTCAAGAGGCAGAGGCCTCAATATGTGGCTTGCCGTACGCAGATGCAGATGATGAAGGCAAGTATACCTTTATTATATTACTGATTATAATACGTAGTAAAATATTTTAATTCATTCTGACAAAGACATATTTATATATAGTTTTTAAAAACATCAAATAATCCTTAAATTGCTTGTGAGAGAGAGAGATCCACGTTCTTGTATTTCTCATTCACTGGTATATTACATTATTCTTCTTATATTATTCATATCACCCTATTTAAGAACGGTAAGTAAAGTCACAAAAAAATCAACTCTGAAAAGTGACTTATTTA
The DNA here is from genome assembly GCA_019447015.1 of Hymenochirus boettgeri. Taxonomy (NCBI): domain Eukaryota; kingdom Metazoa; phylum Chordata; class Amphibia; order Anura; family Pipidae; genus Hymenochirus; species Hymenochirus boettgeri. The sequence goes on along the minus strand of CM033476.1, from coordinate 62,329,615 downwards.
AATAACACCTATAAATTCAAATGATACCCACACATAGACACAGGTAACACACACTTGGTGGCCCACCCTTCTTCCATGGCAGCCTATTTAAAGGCTAAGTAAAGTTAAAAATGAAATCGATCATTAAAATTGATTTCTTTTTATCTATAAATGAACACTGATACCCACATTAGACACAGTTAAACACACTTTACTGACCCACCATTTTAGTTACATGGCAGCCCTATTTGAAGGGAATAAGCAAAAATAAAAGTTGATCAATATTAAAAATTTTAAATCTTTTTTGTTTATGGTTTTTGTGCAATATATTGTAGCAACAATACTTTCCGAGTGAGTTTTGTGTGTCTTTTTCTATCGATCTATAACGATCCCTGACTGAATGCCCAAAGGCCATTAGCCATTGCACGTTATGTACTTAAGTATAAATCCATTTTATTGTTCTGTGTCTCTATCGTCGTCTCCTACTCAACCTTTCCCTGTTTAGTTACATGGCAGCCCTATTTGAGGGAAAGTAAAGTCAAAATAAAATGTTGATCAATTATTAAAAATTGATTTTTACACTCCAAATTTAAAATGTTGTTTTACCACAAAATCTATACAGATACAAGTACACACAGCTACTGATGCTCCCCTACAACCCAACCAACTTTTCCCTTTCCGTTGGCTACAATACACACAATAAGAAATAAGTACTTAGCCAGGAATAGGTATGAAATCATTGCCATAGAAATATGATGACTTGTTAAAGAAACTATAACATAATTGCCTTATTAATCTGTATTTTCAAGCAGAATTCAAAGTAATAATTAAATATATCCTTTAGATATATCATTCATTATGTATTTTTTATTTTAATTTGCAGGGGAATCTTCCTCAGATACCCACCCCACCACACGTCCCCTAGCCAGAGGAAGAATGTAAGTGCAGCCTATTGAAAAAATTTTTTTTTTCTAAATCTTTCATTTGTCCAAGGCCAAATTACAGCACACACGAGCGCTCTAGTAAACAAGCATACAAGCATGTGTTTGCGGTGCGCTCATGTGTATTGCCATGCGAGTGCAGTACGATAGCATATTGTGCAAAAATTGAGGATCACATTAATTGTGCCACACTATTGTGTGCGCTTTATAACACGTTGAGTGTCCAAGCCCTTTATCCAAATGTTTGCATAATGTTTGACAACTTCCTCCGAGAATTGTTTAGTAAATGTATTCGACATTTAATGACAGTGAGAGTTAAAATAAATTTTCCTTTTTTTAGCTCTACCACAACTAGCCCTCAGGTACGAGCAGAGCCCATTGCCCCCTCCAGGCAGTGCTTGCCCCCTCCGGGCTCTCCAACGCCCCCACCGGGCAGTCCACCGCCCCAAGAGGAGGCACCTGGCACAAGCCAGACACGTAAGTGCATCCTAAGCAATTTTTTTATTTTTTATTGACCTTGATGTCAGCAAATAATTAGTGAAATTATCAGTGATAATTTAAGTGATTAATTTTATTGAAAATAAGCCCCAAAAATTCGAATTTACAAGAATGTCTCGTTTTTCCGGAAATTCTCGTAATTACGAGAATCCTCGTAATTACGAGGATCTTCGCGGTTTCCGGGCCCCGGAAGATCGCGGATTCTCGTAATTACGGAGATACTCGTATTTTCGAAAATTTTCGTAAAAAAAAAAAATCCGCGGTTCGGAAGTTCGGAAGGCGGAAAATCCGGAAAATCCGGAATAATCCGCCGTTCGCGGACGTGATAAATCCGCGGCGGATCCAGGTTCGGGTCCGCGAACCGGCCATCTCTAGTTACTGGTATTGATTCATAAAGTAGAGTTGATCCAGGGAAATTTCCGATTGCCACTTGGAGTCAGGAAGAATTTTTTTCACCTTCATAGTTCTGGGGGGGGGGGGGGGGGCTTCCTCTGGATCAACAGTTAGGTAGGAAATGAGGATATTACTAGATGGGTTGGACGTATGTCTTTATTTAACCTCAAATACTATACTATATACTGAAATTAAGAGCTTTTCCAGTTTGGCGAGCTTCAGAATGACTTATACCTAAAAGAACAACAATAAAGCAGTTTGCAGTAATACTTTGCTGTTAGAATTGCCTAAATTAATTTTTTTATGAAATATATAAAAGCAAATAACATGCATCCAGGGCACAGTGGATGATTCACTGAAACCTAAAATGCTACATTTTCAAACTGTAAAACTCTGATTAAAATGATGATTTTCTTGCTGTCCCTAACGAAAGATAACCCAAAGAAGCCATAATTGGTTAGCACAGATGCCTTAAACTAGATACACACCCTGAATTTTTTTGGTTCGATCGCCAAATTACACAGTGCATCAGTCGATCGGGGAGAAAATATTGTATGGATAATGGATTGTCGGAAGGACGTGACTGACCGTTCATCCGAATAGGCCGAACGTACTATTGGATGTATTGTCGTGGCTAACTGTCATACACGGCTGCTTTTGCCATGACGAAGTCCTTCCTCCTGGACAACCGGTCGGAAGTGTCGAAAAGTTGGTTAGAAGGAAGGATTGGCAAGCTTAGTTAGTTAGTTAGCTTTAGAATGGTAAAGCTATGGAACTGTCTTCCATTGGACATTGTGATGGCAAGTTCATTGGTCAGTTTAAAAAAAAAAGCTGGATGAGTTTCTGCAAACAAGGAATGTTGCAAGTTACTGGTATTGATACATAAAGTAGAGTTGATCCAGGGAAATTTCCGATTGCCACTTGGAGTCAGGAAGGAATTTTTTCCCCCTTCATAAATTTGGTGTTTTTTTTTTGCCTTCCTCTGGATAAACAGTTAGGCAGGAAATGAGGATATTGCTAGATGGGTTGGACTGGAGGGACATATGTCTTTATTCAACCTCAAATACTATACTATACTAAGTGTGTACCTAGCTTTATATTGTCCTAGTTGAAATGCTCCCTTGGACACACATCTGCAAGGAGTTTGTGAATTCTTCCTGTGCTTTTGTGGCTTTCCTCTAGGCACTGAAATGCTATGTAATATGTAAGCTCTATATGATAAATAAAATACATACACACATGCATTGCTTGTCTTTCTGTGTAATACCAAACAGTACCTGTTTGAAATCAACAATAATTTAATAAAGAAAGACCTTTGGTTACTTTTAGTATAATATAGTACTGTTTTTGAGGTTAAATAAAGACACTGTCCATCCAGTCCAACCTACTTTTCCAGAAAAGTAAAGATACAAAGATAGTTAGAAAACTTGTTTAATCTGTGTTCGTATTCAAGTACTGTCACAAACATAGCTAACATCTATAATGGCAGCATTCATTTTTAATTTACTTGAACTTCACTTTATTGGCAGTGTCAACCAATATGGCAGCTCCCACCTATTTCAACACAGAGGTACGCAAAGGAGAATTCCCCTATCTCCACTTGTTATTTGTTTAACTTAGCAGGGTATCTGGTTCATAAGAGGAAATAGATTTTAAAATTCACTGCCACAAGCTGAAAAAGCCAGACTGACCATCAGGAAAACCACAGATGGTCTGCTACTTTACAGCAGAGTTAAACCAGATGTCATTTTACAGTCAATTTATATTTCATAATTATTTAAGTGGAGGAATTATGTCATATTTTCCCAAATAATGTCAGCTAATGCTGGAACCAAGCCACATCTGCACATATATGTTATAGGTATAGGTTGGTATCACGAGGGTAACTTAAGATATTTTACTTTTTGGTCTTACAAACCCATATATATGTCATGTTTGGTATCTTCAGATATCGGCAGCTATTTTTTTTTTTAATTATTAAAGGAATAGTTCAGTCTCGAATTGAACTATTCCTTTAATATACTGATTGAAGATCGAGAGGTAAAGGAGCAGTGCCTTACCTCCCGATCTTCAATAAGTATTGCAGGGCCCAAGAACGAAGATGGGGGCTAACTTACCTTTTACGCAATCCACCGCGGCCAAGCTGGAATCTCCGACCGCTTTAATCTCCTGTACAGCCATAGCACGCATTACGCGCATGCGCGCTATAGCTGTACAGGAGAGTGAAGTTTAACTCTGCTGTAAAGTAGCAGACCATCTGTGGTTTTCCTGATAGTCAGTCTGGCTTTTGCAGCTTGTGGCAGTGAATTTTAAAACCTATTTCCTCTTTTGAACCAGATACCCTGCTAAGTTAAACAAATAACAAGTGGAGATAGGGGAATTCTCCTTTGCATACCTCTGTGTTGAAATAGGTGGGAGCTGCCATATTGGTTGACACTGCCAATAAAGTTGAGCCCCTCCTGCTTGACTTCTGTGCACGGAAAAAGGCATGGGAGTTAAGCGGTAGGCAGCAGGGGAATGAAGGCTGGTAAGTACATTTGGGGAAGGCAATGAACCTTGCAAGGTTAAGGTTTATAGCCATTATCACCTTACATTTATCAACATTGAATAAATTGTGGCAATTTATCAAGATCCGCCTGCAAAAATTGCATATCATCGGTATCTTTTAATGGTCGACAAAGTTTTGTGTCATCCGCAAACACAGAGCCTTTTTTTAACAATACCTATTTTCAAATCATTAATAAACAGAACCCTGTGGCACACCATTAAGAACTTTAGTACACTTAGTCGAAGCACCATCACCAACGACTCTCTTTATACGATTCAATTACCAATTTTCTTTCCATGTACAAATCTGCCGCCCAAGCCCAACAGTCCTTAGTTTATACATAAATCGTCTTTGGTGGACTGTAAGGATCTTACCTGCCGCGCTCCCTCGCCGTCCCGGGACTGGTGACGTCACCGGCGCCGGACGTCGGCGTCGTGGCGTCACCACGTCCGGACGCCGATCAGCGCGAAGATTCAAATAGGCACTCGCAGAGGGTGCGAGTGCCTATTCGTAGTTCCTGCTACCGGACAGACTGGTTGTCTGCCTAGTAGCATTCCCTACCTGTGGTTCCTGCCTTAGCCTTTAAACAGCCTTTGTCTTCAGTCATTGTTCCTGTTACCAGCCATACAGCCATTGTCTTCAGCCATTGTTCCTGTTACCAGCCAAACAGCCTTTGTCTTCAGCCATTGTTCCTGTTACCAGCCAAACAGCCATTGTCATCTAGGCCATCTGTTCTCCTGTTTACCTGAGCCAGAACACCTTTCGGTCTTCCATCATTGAGTTCGCTGTTAACCAGCCAAAAGCTGGCTCAGCATGTTGTCCAGCCATACAGCCATTGTCTTCACCCATTGTCCTGTTTACCAGCCAAACAGCCTTTGTCTCCAGCCTTTTTCCTGTTACCAGCCAAACCAATTGTCTTCACACATTGTTTCGGTTACCATGCCAAACACCATTGTCTTCAGCCATTGTACGTTACCAGCCAAACAGCATTGTCTTCAGTCATTGTTCCTGTTACCAGCCATACAGCCATTGTCCTCAGCCATAGTTCCTGTTACCATCTACCCAGGCCTTGTATCCTGCCATTCTCCAGTGAACTGTCTACTTCCACGGGTTGTTCGTCCCAGCCTACTGACAGCCCTCCTCCTAAAAGGTACAGTACTTCGTCCCTCCGGGACTCGATTCGTTACAGTGGACTGTATCAAATGCCTTAGCATATATATGGGAATATGTTCACATTGTAAACTTTCTGGTATCTTCCCCATCACTAATGTTAAACTCACAGGTCTGTACTAACCAGACTTTTTTGAATATAGGAATTTTCCAACCCAGAGGCACATCACCGGAGAAAATAAACAATGAATGGCATGGATAAAAGTGAACTCAATTCCCTATGGACCCGAGGATGTATTTTATCCGGTCCAGAATTTTGTTGTTTGCTAACATTGCAAAACCCCTTTCTGTTTGCAATATGCAACCGCATGCGATTTCTCCTTTTGAGATACAAACACACGGGAGACGCACACGCAATTGTGTGTGCGGCGCAGTGTGCCCGTGCCCTTATGGTCTGTAAGACATCTCAATTTGCTCCTGGAAGGTTTTAAATATTAACCCTGGAAATGTTACTATTGGTGATATGAACCACATTTACGCTTATTGTCATGCTAAGAAAGAAGCCTCCTGGAATGTGACCACACCCCCAGCTATTGCTGTCACGGTCACACCCCCAAACATCACGGTCACACTCATACCCCAACCATCAAGGACACGCCCCCAAAGATAACTGCCATGCATTGCAATCATGCTACCCAAATGTTGTGACCATGTGGTCACTCCCCCAAAACCCCCCAAAACATTATGGTCCTCCCCCATACATCATGGCCACACCCCCAAACATCCCAGGTCTGTTCCCGAATCACACCCACATACACAAACATCCTGTCCATGCCCCCATACATCACAGGCACACCCCCAAACACCACACCCATGCCCCTAAATGGCACAGCCATCCCCATGCTTTAAAACAGGGTGGCCATGCCCCCAAATATTGCAACCACCAAATGTCACGTCCAAGCCTCCTGAACACCATAACATCACAAACATGACCCAGACTGTCCACACCCTAGAATGCCGTGCCCTCACCCACCGCAACATCGCAGACATGCCCCATCCACCTATTCCAACCGGGACGGTTGGGGGGTATGGTACACAGGAATTACCTACATTACCTGGACTTAAGCACACACTGCCAACATGTCACACACTTCACAGACATCATGGCACTTTCAATTCATACCAGAAAGTAACTTTATTGATTGGGATCTAATAGTCAATATAATGTGGTCCTTGAACAAGGATAAAATGTTAAAGTGCAAACAAGGTGACATACTGCTAACAAATGTGCAAAAAATAGAGCACGCTTAATAAAAACACACAACGCTCAGAGAGCGCAACAGAATGAAGCCCGGCTTTAACAACACAGACAAAGAGCCACACGTCACATGATCAGAGATACTGACGCCCATAAGTCGCTCAAGTGCTGCCATATTTAGTTGCACTCAACATGTTTTCCCAATGGCAAATTCCATGTAGTAGGTTCACCACAACATTTGTATATTTACGCTCCAATTGGAAAAACTGATTATCGTTATATATAAACTGATTAACGTTATATATAAGGTTTTGCTATAAACATATGTGCTATATGTCCCTCAAGCAATGTCACTTCCTCAACTCATAACTATAAAATACATGACGTACATTACCAACAGTGCACTTCTTTTTCCGCCTGTCTCTCCCATCTAAGCCAAACATACAACTGCACGTAAAAAATACTTTACCCACAACTGTACACGGGCATGCCGGGTACAACTGCTAGTACCAAATAAGCAAAGATGTCTTGATTGTACAGAAACATACAGATTTTTAACAATGCTCCAGACAAAATGGTGGCAGCAATATTCAGGGACGGGTGCCGTCAGTCCAGGTCCTTAAAAGAATGCAGTTCTCCTTTTCATACTCACTGCAGCCGTCAAAGTGTCATGCTGCCTCAGTGACCAATCCATACTCCCAGCAAAACCAAACTCAAACCCAAGTTCGAAGTATTCAAACTAGTTCGTACCCAAACTAGTTCGATTTTCCGGACTTGCAAGACTATTTTCGAAAATCCTCGTACATTGAGAATTCTCAAATGTTCGAGGATTTTTGAACGTTCGGCATGTCTAGAACTGCCGCTTCCAATGGCCGGAGATTCCCAAAAACGGCTGCTCGGGAATTGACGAACGTCCGACAATCCTGCGGTCGGACGTTCAGGGGTCCCGCAGCTCAAAACCGAGTCCCCCTCCCTGGTCCGTACAAGGACCATTGTGGCCCTGACATGGGCCCTTTGGGGCTTAAGGGTTCCCGCAGCTCGAACCGGGACCCGCCTCTCTGGCACTTATAAGTGCATTTGCGGCACTGACAAATACCTTTGTGGTCTCAGTGTCTTCTTTTTGGCGACACCAACTCCGCTGATGTTACCAATGCCGGGCTATGTCACTGCGGCTGCCACCACCGGTGCTGGCGACATCAACGTCGCCGATGTTGCTGACCTTTTGATCTGAAGTCTTCTTTCTTCTGCCATCAGCTGCGATAACTTCTGAGCTCCGTGGAGGTTTGCAGCTCTTTATATAGGGTTGCAGAAGGACCAAATCTAATTGTGATTTGTTAAGATTTTAATGCTTTAAATCATATGACCACAAATTAACCAATCATATTTGAATATTTTATTCCATATGGAGTGCGATCATATGATTTCAAGCATTGAAATCTTAACCAATCACAATTGGATTTGGTCTTTCTGCAAACCTATATAAAGAGCTTCAAACCTCCGCGGAGCTCAAAAGTCATCACAGCTGATGGCAGAAGAAAGAAGACTTTGGATCAAGAGGTCGGCAACCCTGGTGACGTTAATGTCACCAGCGCCGCTGGTGTCACTGGTTGCCGCAGTGACATCGCCCAGCATTGGCAACATCAGCGGAGTAGATGTTGCCGAAAAGAAGAGGCAGAAACCTGAAAAGGTCCTTTTTAGGACCAGGGAGCGTCCTGGTTTCGATCTGCAGGACCCCCCACAAAGGCACTTATAATTCCCGGGGAGGGGGGTCCCTGTTTGAGCTGCGGGACTCCTTAAGCCACAAAAGTCCTTGTAAGGACCTGGGAGGGGGTCCCGGTTCCTAGCTGTGGGACCCCCGAATATCTGGCCGGATTGTCGGCCGTTCGGCAATCCGCAAATGGACGATTTCTGGAATCTCCGGTCATTTGGGGATTTTCGGAAGCAGACGTTCAAGTTTTACCGAACGTTTGGAAATCCTCGAATGTTCGAGGATTACTGAAAGTATTGCGCGGAAACCAGAAGTAGCGCATCTGTTTTGTTTGCTGTTCCCTGCGCATTGACATGTTTCCCAGAGCATCTCCCAGGTTCCAGATGCCTGTAAGGTAAGTTTGCACTGCCATATTTCAGAAAGTTCATTCAAACTATTTACCCTTTTTTTAGAAGTTTGAAAAGGGACCGAACTTTATGAAGTACGGCCATCTCTACCCCCAGCCAGTGTTAAGTCCAACCTCCAGGTCACCAGCTACTGTGAAGCCAGTCCTCCATTTCACCAGCCAGCTTTACACACTCAATAAGATATGGGAGTGGCTTTAAATATTTATTTCAGTTAACAAAAGTCTAGGAATGCCTCTGCATACATACAATATTAGTAATTATTGTATTGTTCACCAATAAAACATGTCAAAGGACACACAAACATCCTTTAAGACTGAAAGAAAAGAAGTTTAGTGGGCAATGCAAGAAATTTCGTAACCTACCTGCAATCATTCCTAAAATGTATAAACCAATTTGCGATTGTTAACACGTTGCAAAAATGCAAGCGGTAAGTTGCAACCTTTGCACGGCTTTAAAGACACCATAGAAAAGACATAAAATTTCGCACAAAAACCATCGCAAAACTTATTGCATCGCTTACGCTGCGCAAGTACAAAAAAAGTTTTGGTTTTGAAAACTTCTGTGGAACTTCGAAACATTTCATAACCTGGTTTGAAATGAACCCAAAAACAATCCATAATTACCAGTAAGCTGAAATATTCTACAATAGATTTCTACACTAAGAGGCTAAATTCAGAGATGAGAGAAAAATGGTTTTTACTAGGTGACAATATAAGATCTGTGGAGCTGCCTTTGTATTTTAGGGTTCTTTCTTCTTTTAGCCAAGTCTGTACATCAACAGATTGGGATGGGTTAAAAAAGTGAACAGAGGAAAAGCAATGTCTTAGCTCATGTGTAGGTGTGTGTCAAACTGAGAATGCAAGGAAAAAACAAATATTCAGAATTTCCCCAATACACATCAAAAGAGAAAAGGGTAAACAAATAAAAAAGAAAATGCCCTGACGCGTTTCGCCTATCAAATGGGTTTAATCATAGGTCACTCCATTTTTATCATTTCCCATAATCAATAAGATTTCTGTAATTTACTGATAATTATAGTATACTGTAGTATTTAAAGTTAAATAAAGGATTTGTGCTTACACTACATAATATATAAATTCAAGGATGGGCTAGAATATGAGACATCAATTGTAATACAATGGACAATTACTTTAATTTGCAAGATGTATTTTACTAAGAATAAGAGCTACTTATTCACAACACCCTAGGGCAGAACACACCATAACTACACCCCAGCATTCCAGACATCTAAGGAAATTCAGAGGGGCTGAGGCCAAACTACTAACTATTAAGTTATATTAAGTGAACACTCAATGAGTTATCTAAAATACAGGCAACAGATGTACTATAAAAAAAAGACCCCCCCCCCGTAAGCCTACTAATTCATAGTGTTGATCTAGAGATGCACAGACTGTTGTGGTTTCAATCTGATGGCCAATTCGAGAAACAAACCAAAGTTTTAAAGTGGCATTTCAATGTTTGCATCCAAAATTTTACATCAAAATGATGAAAGTTCTAGAAGAACTTGATTTCAGCTGTTGAAACTGCAGTTTTATTGGTACAGTAGTTTAGGCCAATGGAATTTCAGTGATGAAACCAGTAAAATTAGTTTAATATCCACGCTAGCCAATGTAATATCTGGCTAGGGTGGGTTTTACTATCCTTTTATGGGACATATGACATTTCTAAATGTTTTAGATACAGTACCCTTTTAATTATATTGCATTATGTAGAAGCCTGGCAGGTTTGTTCATCCAATTTATGGAGATGTGCCATTGTTCTCCCTCGCAGCCTTTGTATATTCAATATGGCGATTGTGGCTCTCAGTTAATAGCAATGGCTGTTCAGCAGTTGCCTGAATTTTAACCCCTGCAATCTGGTGCTATATTGAATAGTATTGCAGCAGGTACATGGGATAACACACACAGCTGCTGCAAATCTGAAAATAAAAGTTATGATGTTTTTTAAATTGGTTAGTGTGACTTTAGTATGGGATTTATGCATCAGGTCTCCATAAATGCCCCCCAACTTTATTACGACATTAAAACACCCCCCACACCCCACTTTTTTTTATCTGACAGCACACCCATGGTACTATAAATGCAGTGATTAGGGTATTGCGTAAGTGCGGTCTGATTGATAGCCCCGGGTAGCTATATTACACCATCCTATAGTAGTTTATTTTCACATTAATCTACACAGGTTTTGTCACTATGTCTTGACCTTGGAACATCCACTGAATTGCATGTTTGATAGAGATACAAGTGGGATTCATTGAGGGATGCTATAAACCTTGTGGAGGAATATATTTTCCTGGGTTCTCTCTAAGTTAACCTACATACAAGGTTTCTGATTTACTGTATTAATTAAAGGATAACTATCTTGTGTATAAAGTTTTTTTTTAATACAGTTAAAATGAAGTACCTGGGACAAGGATATAGTACTGGTAATTCCTACTTCCCAATATTGTTTCCATTTCTTGTTTATCCTGGCTTCAGCACTATCTTTAATTGAGGATTAGTCCAGGACTAACCTGGCAAATTAAAACTGTACCAGCTGTAGCTCCTTAAAAAATTGGGAGGTAGGAATAATCAATCCTACCTCCCTGTCCCATGTACTTTCCTTTTTTAATAAGATCAATTTTAGAGTATAGTTATCCTTTAACTAGATAAGAATGCCCTACCCAGCAATTCATGGAAAAGTTAATGAAATGGTAATGTAAAGCCTGCCCTCTAGCAGAAAAGGATTGTGACCAAAGCAGAGAGTATTCGATACACCAGCATGTAGGTTGAAAACTGCACATATGGAACAATGTGCACAAATCTCCATAAATAAAATATTTACACAGAGAACACTAGACAGTAGAAATAGCCAGAGACGTTCTTCCTGCTGTAAACGTCCATTTACTTCTGGGCCGCAGCAGTCGCTCTGTATAATGCACTCCACGTCGATCTTCCTCCAGAGTTCCCTACGCAGAGTTGGAGGATGGACCAGGAGGACCCAGGAGGTTGTTGGTAGTAGTTTGTGCTGCCAACATTGATATGCCAGACACAGTCAGGATAATTCAATAAAAGTTCTTATCATTAAAAATGGTGCTAATTTTGCCCCAACCAATCAGATGTTAGCTTTCAAATGTTAAATAAGATCTGATTGGGTTGGGGCAAAAGTAGCACCATTTAAACAATAAGAACTTTTATTGAATCTCCCTGAGTGTCCTTATTGACGTGTCACACACACTAATTAATGTGCCTCACACACATGGGAATGTTGCTGCACTATTTAATGAACACACAACACAATAAATAGAGGAATTTAAAGGTTGGAGGAATTTAGAGGTTGGAGAAATTGGGGCGCAGCTTTAATAATTTATTTATTCATTTTCTCACAAATATCCAGAGTTTAAAAATTCATACATCAAACCTTGCAAGTCCAATAGCCAAATTTATATATGTACCTGCTGTGACAATCGAATAAAAAGCCAACTAATTTCATTAAACTTCTCTTAACAATTTATAGCAAAATTGTGCCCGTTGGTGCACAATGGAAATTATGTGTGTGTATGTTTTGCTGTGTGTGGATATAGTGGATATAGAATCTTTACACAGGTATATTTTAAACTGTTACTCAGACAGTCACCAGAGGAACCAAATAGGATAATCCTGCAGGTCTGAGAGTAGACCCAGGCAATCCTATTAGTATTCACCACGGCAAGTGGTGATGGTACCTCATATATATTATAACCGAAGGTACCTCACAGCATCATGTTATTGTAATAACATTGCCCTAATAATCTAACGTATAAACAAACATTTCTCATTCCCAGTTTACCTAAAGAAATGGATTTATTCTTTATATACTCTTATATACAGATCTAATTGAAAAATGTTGCTCCAGAGCAATTTTTAATAACTGATGATAACTGCTTTTAATTTCAGTATTACAGTAAATCCTTGGTATACCTGCCTGGCATTACCACTAAGCAAAGGGCTAAGGACTTGCAAGTGAGCACCTTTATCTCAACTATTAATAGTTGCTGCCAATTCAAATTGTTTTAGCCAATCAGTCCACTCCCTAGTTACCCCATCACATGGATCAGATTTAAAAATAGGTTTGGCAATTGGGCCTGGTAGAGCTACTGAGTCTAATTGGGGAATTTCATCTGCAGGTACAAGGACAGGAGGATTTAAATCAATACTATCAGTAGCAGCCTCCATAGCTTAATACAGAGAACAAATATACAAACAGGGAGAATAAATGGTATTACCAGCACCGCTGCCACCAATTTGTACCAGATCACTGCTTTATGGAAGGATTATGGGTAGCATGGCACACATTGGGTTACTCTGGTGGTCTGGCACAAAGCAGACAGTGCACATAAACAGGTTCCCCACATAACATGTGTAGTAATCAGGGGTTCCCCTGTCTATGGTGCACCACTTTGAATATTGACCAGGCCTGTGTATTGTGTGTCCTTGTAAGTTGGTGTACACTTATCTGTTACCTCAGAGTTTGTATCCAATAAGGTAAATTGTCTGTCCAATAATCTGTCCTCCCAACAGGTGGTAACAGGATCTTATACACAGGGTCTTCTACACAGGATCTTGTGTTGCAGTCAATATCACTCCAAAGCACACACTCAATCCACTTTCACTTTCTCTCCTCCTACCATAGAGAGTAGGGATGTCTTGTATTTTATTACTCACTGACACCACCTGCAGGCTGGAGGTGGTATATAAGGAGCCTTGGTGTATATGTCCATTACAATACACATCACATCCTGTGTAGCAGACAGAAACTTTTTTTGGATAACACTTCCTTTCACATGGAACAGACACAGGGGTGTGGTTTAAGCTTCCATTTGACCATTCAATTTTAAAATTGGGATCTCAGCTCTGTAAGTAAGTTTATGTATTTTGTATATTTTGTGTTGTACCTAATATAAGTCAGTGCTAAATTTTATATACATTTACTGATGGTCATGTAACAGTGAGATAGTACACACATACATATACACCTTTCCTATGTGTAATATCCTATACCCCCCACCACATTGGTAGCTCCTAAAAACTCAATGCAATCTCCTATGAAGATATACATATATTTATATAATATAAGGGATAGCAATAAAGAATACGGAGCACTCCTCAGACTTCCGAAAATCTTTATTGGAATAAAGCCGCAGGTGTTTCAGCCCATAAGCAAAGGGCCATCTTCATGGTTACAGACCTAAGTGCAAAGTGCCATAAAATAGAGAACAACTCCTCCCCCCACACCCACGGTCTCTCCCCCCAGTGCGCCGGCTTCTAGGTAAACACCCCCCCTCAGCCAAAGACTCCCACCTGATTAACCTATAAAGTGCAAGACAGGGAAAATCCCCAGGAGAAGCAGAACTAGCCCCAGTGTCCAAAGGGCATGAAAAGGTAAGTGTCTACCCAGGACCACCAAGTGCAAGCCAGTAAGTCGCAAAGTAAAAAACTGTATATATCAGAATGCAAGAGATCACCCCAAAGGGTCCACAACCGAGTGACTAATAATACTAAAGTGCCAGTGCTCACAGATAAAAACAAGAGAAATACATAAAAACGTTTACAAAACATCTTAAAGGAACTATAAACCCATATACCAAACATTTGCAGTCTTTGTCCTCCGTTTGTATTATTCACAGGGAGGTGAGAATAAGCATTCTCACCTCCCTGTGAATAATACAAACGGAGGGCAAAGACTTGAAATGTTGAGTTTACAGTTCCTTTAAGGTTAAAAGAATAAATACTAACATCTGGCTACAGTACCTAAGGGGTAAATCAGGAAAAATACAAGAGCGCTATCATATCAGAGCTACAGAATAGCTAAAATTAGTATGCTAGACTAATCATTATAGGTGGAGTATCCAGGCCAAAAATAAGGAATCATAGCTAAATCATCATATATTTATACAGAAAATTAACAGGTAAGTATTAAAACAGGTAGGTGGGTGGGTGTTTCCGCACCTCTATTTACCTCTGCGCTCTCTCTCCACAGGGCTGCCCAGGCTGAAGACTAATGTTCGCGCTCAAAAGCTTCTCCGCAAGACCAACCAATGGGAGAAGGCTTCCAGGTTAGTAACCTGATGTCACTATACCTGGGCAGGAAACTTTAAGGGAATCCCTTAAAAAAGATGGCAGCCCCCATCCCATGTATCTGAAATGGCTAGCCAGTCGTTCCATCACCATTTCCATGTAGGCTGACAATACTGTGGCTGACTACTGGCACACTATTTCAAATCCATAGGGAGCAGGTGGCTGACACTGATTGCACAAAGCAGTGAAGAGGCTGGGGGGGTTGGCACATTTCCAACTTTTTTGTACATGTCACTTAAAGGACAATTATACCCTTTACCCAGGGTGAGGACCTGAACCGCTATGTCCTCACCCCATGGTTCGCGTAACTTAAAGCACAGTCTTAGTGCAACGCTGCTCTGGTAGGCTCCGCCCCCACCTCCCCGTCGGGGACAAGGCCAATAGGAAGTCACGCTTGTTGCAGAGGAATCTCAAACTCCTATGTGGTAAGGCTGGTGTTAAATAGTCTCTGTACTTTAGCTCAAACTTCTGTGTGGTAATGGGGGGGGGGGGTGTCTTTCTGTCTGTCTGTCTGTATCTCTCTCTCTCTCTCTAAAAATAAATATATCTATCTATCTGCTTCAGCATCTCTGACTCTCTCTCTCTAAAAATAAATATCATATCTATCTGTCTCTCTCTCTCTATCTCAATAGATAGATATAGATAGATAGATATAAAATTTGACAAGGTCCCTCGCAGTCCGTGCCACCTCTCTGATACCTGGGTGCTACAGTCTCCCAATGGATATAGAAGTAAACAAAGTCGCGGAGCACTCCACAGACTTTTCAGGTAGTTTATTACAACAAACTCGGGTAGGTGCCATGACCAATATGGCTGAAACGCATAGGTGATACAGACCTACCCGAGTTTGTTGTAATAAATTACCTGAAAAGTGTGTGGAGTGCTCTGTGACTTTGTTTATATCATATCTATCTACCTGCAGTATCTCTCTATCCACATCTATCTATCTATTTATTTATCTAACTTTCACCAATCTTGATCGTAGCATTGTATGATTATGAATGATCAGATAAAAATTGTTCCACATGCCCAATAGGCCAGAAAATCACCTGATCGTACATAGTATAGTATAGTATAGTATTTGAGGTTGAATAAGGACAAACGTCCATCCAGTCCAACCCATCTAGCAATATCCTCATTTCCTGCCTAACTGTTGATCCAGAGGAAGGCAAAAAAAACCCCACCAAATTTATGAAGGGGGAAAAAATTCCTTCCTGACTCCAAGTGGCAATCGGAAATTTCCCTGGATCAACTCTACTTTATGTATCAATACCAGTAACTTGTAACATTCCTTGTTTGCAGAAACTCATCCAGCTTTTTTTTGAAAATGACCAATGAACCTACCATAACAACGTCCACTGGAAGACAGTTCCATAGCTTTACCGTTCTCACAGTGAAAAAACCTTTCCGAGCTTGAAGCCTAAACCTTTTTTCTTCAAGTCTTAAGGGATGTCCTCGTGTCCTTTGACATGTTCTATTGGTGAACAATGCCCCAGATAGTTTATTGTATGGCCCGTTAATGTATTTATACACAGTAATCATATCCCCACTCAAGCGCCTTTTCTCCAGCGTACATAATTGCAACTTTTCCAGTCTCTCTTCATATTCAAGCTCCCACAATCCCCTTATTAATTTAGTTGCCCTTCTCTGAACCCTTTCCATTTCAAAGATGTCCTTTTTGTACACAGGATTCCAAAATTGCACTGCATATTCCAAATGAGGCCTTACCAATGCTTTGTAAAGAGGGAGAATTACATTTTCCTCCCTTGAATCCATACCTCGCTTTATACAAGACAATACCATGCTGGCTCTGGCTGTTGCCGCCTGGCACTGCTTGCTACCTTTAAGTTTGTTATCCACCAAAACTCCAAGATCCCTTTCCAACAGGGATTCACTTAACACAGAGCCATTTATAGTATAAGTAGCACAAGTATTTTTAAGTCCAAAATGCATCACCTTACATTTATCAACATTGAATTTCATCTGCCACTTAGCAGCCCAATGTGATAATCTATCTAGATCCCCTTGCAACGATTGCACATCCTCTGAAGTTTTTAATGGTCGACAAAGTTTTGTGTCGTCGGCAAACACAGAAACCTTGCTGACAATACCCACTTCCAAATCATTAATAAATAGATTAAATAGAAGCGGCCCCAACACAGAACCCTGTGGCACCCCACTTAGCACTTTAGTCCATAATGATGAAGCCCCATTAACAACTACTCTCTGCATTCTATTCCTTAACCAATTTTCTATCCATGTACAAATGTGACTCCCCAGACCAACAGACCTTAGCTTATTCATTAGTCGCCTATGGGGGACTGTATCAAAAGCCTTTGCAAAATCCAAGTAAACTACATCTACTGCTATACCAGAGTCTAAATTTCTACTTACTTCCTCATAAAAGCCAAGCAAGTTAGTTTGACAAGATCTATTCCTCCTAAATCCATGCTGGTTACTACTTATAATGTCAGTCCTTGAAACATACTCTAGAACATGCTCCCTTATTAAACTTTCCAGGATCTACCCCACCACTGAAGTTAAACTTACAGGCCTGTAATTACCCGGCTGTGAACGACTACCCTTTTTGAATATTGGAATAACATCAGCCTTTCTCCAATCCAGAGGCACACCACCGGACATGAGGGAATCAGCAAAAATAAGAAACAATGGCCTAGATAAAACTGAACTTAGCTCCTTAAGTACCCGAGGATGTATTTTATCCGGTCCAGGAGATTGTTTAATTAAACCTTATTAGTTTTTTGTTACATGATCCTCGGTTAACCAAAGTGAACTTGAATCTTGTATACCTTTATTGCTACTAACTCTATGATATCTGTACTTGGATCTTCTTATAGTGTATACAGAGGATAAAAAATTATTCAAGACATTTGCTTTATCGCCATCCTCCGTAACTAACTTATCCCCATTAAATGGTGCCACTTCTCAGTCCTCATCTTCTTACTATTAATATACTTAAAAAAATGTTTAGGCTTAGTGAAGCTTTCTTCAGCTATCCTAACTTCATTATTAATTTTAGCTAGTTTGATTGCTTTCTTACACTCCTTGTTACAGTTTTATACTCCCTAAAGGCCCTTTCCGTTCCCTCGGCCTTAAAGGTTTTAAATGCTTTTTCTTCCTTACCTTTGCCTCTTTACATCAGAATTTAGCCACATGGGGGCGGATTTATTTTTTTTACATTATTTCCAAGGGTATAAATTTAGATGTGAATGGCTTAAAATCCCCTTGAACACAGTCCACTTCTGTTCAGTACCTTTACCTGATAATACATTATCCCAGTTGACATTCTGAAGAGCTGCTTTTAACCTGGGAAAATTTGCTTTCCTGAAATTAAATGTCTTGTTAACCAGCGCACTTTTCCTTTCGATAACAAGTCCAAATGCCACTATTTCATGGTCATATTCCCTAAGCCTCCAGTTACCTTTATATCTATAATGCGCTCCACAATGTTAGATATTACCAGATCCAACAGAGCTCCTTTTCTAGTAGGAACCTCAACCACCTTGGAGGAAAATTATCCTGCAGCAAATTCAGGAACTCATCGCTTTTTCTGTGATGGCAGTTCCACCACACCAACCAATGTCGGGTAATTGAAGTCCCCCATAATGAGCACACTCCCCAAATTGCAGCCCTTGCCAACTGCATATGAAGTTGACTCACCTCCTCTCTGCTAGCATTTGGCAGGTTATAGCAGACACCAACAATGACATTACCCCCTTTCCTGTTGCCTAATTCCACCCTATTGCCTCCACTTTATCATCCATATCACCAGTTATCTCTTCTTTTAAATTTGGCTTCAATTCTTTTTTAACATAAACACATACTCCTCCCCTTCCTTTTTTTTTCTGTCCTGCATAAACAAGGCATATCCTTCTATATTTACAGCCCAGTCGTGAGAACTGTTCAACCCAGTTTCTGCTATACCTATTACATCATATTTTCATTCAATGCCAACATTTCCAATTCACCCATTTTGTCAGCCAGGCTTTCGCATTTGCAAACTACATTTTAGATTATGATCCTGTCATTTATTCGTACACTTTGATACACATTTCCTCCCTATCCCCTATGCTAGCCCCACCCCCCTTTCCACCACCACGGCCATCTACACCCTGCTTTCCTCCTGGACAATCTATCCCAGTGAGACTGCTAATACCCCCCCACAACCTAGTTTAAAATCTCCTCCAAACCTCTAGCCATCTTCTCCCCTAAAACAGCTGCCCACCATCAGTGAGGTGCAACCCATCCCTACTAAAGAGCCTGTAGCCGACAGCAAAGTCTGCCCGTTCTCAATAAACCAAACCCTTCTTCCTTACACCACTCTCTTAGTCCAGCATTAATGCTCCTAAGCTCCGCGTCTCTCCCTGGCTTAGCACGTGGCGCGGTAGTATTTCTGAAAACACTACCCTGGAGGTCCTGCTTTTATCTTGGCCCCTAGTTCTCGGAAATCATGTTTAAGGACCTCAACCTCCTCCTCTAACTTTGTCATGTGCACCAATGTGAAACCAAGACCGCCGGGTCACACACCCGGCCCCACCCAATAATCTGTCTACAAGATCCACCACATGCGAACCCTAGCAACAGGCAGGCAACCACAGTTCGGCATGTAGGGTCTTGGCGGCAGATTACCCTATCTACCTCCTTATAATGGAGTCCCTACCACTACCACCTGCTTGCATTCCTGACCCTTCGTTCCTCCTCCCTTGTATCAGAGATAGCAGTCCCCTGGGTGCTCAAGGGACTAGCCCCCTCCATACACGCTAATTCCAAGGTGTCCTCCTCCACTTCATTACCTAAGACGGCAAATCTGTTGGGATGGACAATTGGGAAGAAGCCCCCCTACTTTCCGTCCCCCACTTTCCCTAGTAACCCTAACAAACCTACCTCCTTCCATCCTCTTTCTTGTCCTCTTCCCACCACCTCTATACTGGCCCCAGCCAGTGCCTGCTGACCCCCCAGTTCTGCCAATCCCCGCAATGCTGCAAGCTGCCCCCTTAGACTCTCCACCTCAGCTTCCAAACGGGCACCCACTCACACCTGACACAGACATAGGTTCCCGGAACGTCTGCTCCAGGTTCCTATACATGTGGCACGATGCACATTGCATGGTACTGACAAAACTGTCCCTTCTATACACCACACCAACACAGTGACGCACAAACCTTGTTTAATTGCCTCTTGTTTCAATGTCCTTCTTTTTATATGTCCTTGAGAGCAAGGTCCTAAAGAGAAAGGGCCACTCACAAGTTCATTACACTCACAGGAAACTTCCTTTTGTTAGGTCCAAACCACAGGCCCAACAACTGTGAATCCTACACAGGCCCCAACCCCCACACCAATTAGTGCAAGAGCCAGAAAGAGAGGGAAAAAAACCAAACACTTATTAACCCTTTCACAGCCTGTTTGTGATTACAACAGGTACAATACTAGAATATAGAAGTCCAGCACACCCCTTTAACTGGAAGAAGAAAGATTAGTCTGCTTACTGCACACTCAGTCCTGCACACATAGTTTTTAAGAGTACAAACAATCCTTATTTTCAAACTGTCAAACAATCCTTATTTTCAAACTTTCACACACACCATACAACCATCAAATGATTGTGTCCTTTTTATATGTCCTTGAGAGCAAGGTCCTTAAGAGAAAGGGCCACTCACAAGTTCATTACACTCACAGGAAACTTCCTTTTGTTAGGTCCAAACCCATGTATGATCCGACGTTAATACTATATTGTATGACCGGTACATGTATGGCCTTTTTAACACACTATGGCTAATTTTTAACCTAGCTAAATTAATATGGTAACACACTATGGTGATATTAAAGTAAAAGTTAAATGGCATTTTGCTGATTTTTTTTTACCACAAAACATACATTTTCTTGGCGAAGCACAGAGATCATTTTAAAAAATCCACGTTGGGTCTTCATAAATAACGTTATAGAAAAAAACTGTGAAAAGAATAAAATGCATTGGGATGTAATGGCTTCACTGCTATATAAGTACGCCCCCTAGTGTTGCTTATATGAGCCTCACCTCTAGCAGCACGTGACCATGCCCATCAGCAGCTGAGGACTTTGCCTAATACTCTATTTTCCGGACCTGATACAATATTGCCCTTTGCACCCCTAACTGAATAAAAATAGAGCAAATGTTGTAGAATTTATGTACAATTCCCTTTTATTTTAAGGATAAATTTACATTTACAAATGCAACTCTAACCCTCTAAAATGTGTTAAAATATGTAATAAAGCCCTGGCATTAAAGGGTCGGGAGTTGGTTTATGAAGTATGCATCTTTATCAATGGTATCAGGACCCAGCATCTCCACCTGGTGGAATGCACTCAGTACTGCTCCTGGTTATACAATAATCACAGATGAAGACTAGAAAGCCTTGTAATAAGATATCTACTGCTACACCAGAGGCCAAATGTTTTACTCACTGTTCATCCTCATAAACAGCATCTTAGGCTGCGGCCACAGTATCCATGGACGTATCGAGTTTGCCATTTGTGATGCAATTTGCCCATGATTTTGTTATCGGAAAATTGCATTGAAAATGGATTGCAGTGTAGTGCATACATTGTGACCACCCCCATTGTAATGCACTGGCTTATGATTCTTATCTGCTAAGTGCTAACTGATCGCAAAACACGATCTGAAGCACCTGAGAAACATACCAAGCCTTAAAGCTGGCCATACACATGGGATCCCACAGCATGTGTGCCGACAGATCACATTGGTATCTGACCACATTGGTATCTGTCGGCACACATGCTGTTGGAACAGCACACACGGACCTGACCGATTCCCATACGCGGCCGTGCACCCATTCACTGCACAATCATATTTGCTCCCTCTACTTCAAGTAAAAGGAGCCGATAACGACCAATGGAAATTTCCCATCATTCCTGATCAATCGGAGTGTCGACTATGGTCGTTGGGAAAAGCCCCTGCACACAAATAATTATAGGGAAATCCCATTGTTCCCCAACAGGATTTACCTATTATCATTCATATGGATGGCCACCTTTAGCGTGTGACAAAATGTCAAGTCCGTAATTACCAGGGTGAGAAAGAGATCATTTTCCCCAATTTTTTCCAGTTTAGAGGCATTTCCAGAGAAAAAGATAAAGTCTCTGAGAACTGTCTATTTGTTTTTAGACCATATGGGTGATGTAATATCGCTCCTGCATGCTACTTACATGAGCCGTAAGTATTATGCACCAATGAGTGAGGGGGTCAGGGAAGAATGTATGTAAGTATGTATAATTTTATTTATAATGCGCCACTTGGGTACGCAGCGCTGTACATTATAAAATACAGAGGATACAAACAAGGGGATAAGTATAAGCAATTATACAGATTGATAAAAATTTAATTAAATTAAATACAATTTCATACATCGGTTAAGATAGCATATATATAAATTATGTATAAATGGATATCAGTTCAACAAGCCTTGACACATTAGGAATGAGAACCCTGTCCCAAAGAGCTTACAATCTATGTGGAAGGGACAACATATAGATACAAGTGTGGGGGGTATGAGTTCAAAGTGCTTAAAAGGGCTAACAATCATTTGTTGTGCTGATGCTCAGAAAGGTAGGATAACAGTCTAGATTTGAAAGTATTAATGGATGTCACCAGGCGAAGCGAGAGAGAGTTCCAAAGGTAGGGAGCAGCAAGAGAGAATGGTTTAAGACAGGAGGCATCAGTGTTAGTTGGGGGTCTGTGGAGAAGATTTCCTTGCAAGGAACGGAGGGAACGGCCTGGAACATAAGGGACCAAGAGAGAAGATAAGTAGGGAGGTGCAGTAGAGTGAAGGGATTTAAAGGTTAAAAGAAGGGTGTTGAATATGATTCTTTGCTTGATGGGAACCCTATGGACTGAAGTATCGGGGTTGCATGTTCTCTTTTGGAGGAGAGCGAGATGGTCCAAGCTGCTGAGTTTAAGATAGACTGGAGAGGAGAGAGATGAGAGGCCAGGAGTCCAAGCAGTAGAATGTTACAGTAGTCAAGACGGTAGATTATAAGGGCATGGATAAGCATTTTAATAGTGGAGAGAGAGAGAAAAGGGCAGATCTTGGCAATATTGTGAAGGAGAAAACAACAGGCCAAGCGTCATTGTTAATGTGATGATGGAAGGAAAGAGAGGAGTCAAAGATCACTCCAAGGCAGCGTGCAGATTCAACTGGGTTAATGACCATATTGTCAATAGAGATGGATAAAAGAGACGGATAAAGATCTGTTAGAGAGATAAGAAGACAACCACGCCACAGCTTGATTTCAGATCCCCAGAGAATATAGAAGAAGAGAGTGGTCCACAGTATCAAAGAAGCATGGTTTCTTACGGTTTCTTGTGCTACGTAAAAATCTTTCAGGGAGATGCAGTACTTCACGCTCACAGGAAAATAACATACTAACGGGTTAGCAAGGGTGAGCCTGGGGGATTAAACTTGTGTCCCAATAGTTTGTTTGTTTCCAAACCCTGCACTTTAGCAGTGTGCTACCACTCTGTGCACAGAGGTTAGCAATGGTTAATCGTTACTAACGTTTTTTGTGCGAAAATGAATGGCTTTTCATTTGTGTCTTTAAAGCAGCTTAAAACTTTGCAATGTTTTAACGGTCGAAGATTGTTTAATACATTGTATCTACCCCTTTGTGTTGTTCTCAGCTATTTTAACTGTAACTTTATTAGAACTTAGGGAGATGAAATATGCTTCCCGGCACTTTGTAAATCAACCTTCTATGTTGCAGCTATCAACGTGCCATAGCTATTGCATCACAATGGGATTAATACTACTTGGGGCTTACATGTGCACAAATCAGGACACAGATGGATAGATAGATAGATAGATAGATAGATAGATAGTAAATAGAGAGAGAGATAGTAAATAGAGTAAAGATGTTTCAAACAAGCGAGTTCTGTTCCATTTTCAGAATCAGATACAGATCCCATCTCCAATAGAGATAGATAGATAGATAGATAGATAACAGATAGATAGATAGATAATAACTATATAGATAAATAGATGATAGATAGATAGATAGATAGACAGATAACTAGATAGATAGATAGATAGATAAACAGATAGATAGATAATAACTATATAGATAGATAGATAGATAGATAGATAGATAGATAACAGATAGATAGATAATAGTTATTAGGAATGGACTCGAACTCGAGCTCGGACTAACTCGACCTATTCAAACTAGTTCGGGCTCGAACTAGTTCGTTTTTCGGACTCACGGATGTATTTCCGATAATTATCGAATAATAACCTAGTCATATAATAACCTAGTAATATAATAACCATATAATAACCTAGTCATATAATTAATAACCATATAATAACCATATAATAACCTAGTCATATAATAACCATATAATAACCTAGTCATATAATAACCATATGATAGCCATATAATAACCTAGTCATATAATAACCATATAATAACTATATAATAACCCAGTCAAATAATAACCATATAATAATAACCATAATAACCTAGTCATATAATAACCATATAATATCCTAGTCATATAATAACCATATAATAATCTAGTAATGTAATAACTATATAATAACCTAGTCATATAATAACCATATAATATTAACCATATAATAATCTGGTCATATAATAACCATATGATAATAACCATATAATAACCTAGTCATATAATAACCATATAATAACCTAGTCATATAATAACCATATAATAAACTAGTAATATAATAACCATAGAATAACCTAGTCATATAATAACCATATGATAATAACCATATAATAACCTGGTCATATAATAACCATATGATAATAACCATATGATAACCTAGTCATATAATAACCATATAATAACCTAGTCATATAATAACCATATAATAACCTAGTAATATAATAACCATAGAATAACCTAATCATATAATAACCCAGTAATATAATAACCATATAATAACCATATAGTTTGGGCCGAACTAACCCTCGAATGTACCATTCGCTAACCCAGGAAGGATAGTTTGTTTGTTCGATAATCATTGAATGTACCGTTCGCTAATACAGGAAGGATTGTTTGTTCGTTCGATAATCCACAAATGTATCTTCGAATGTAACTTGCGCAAAACCCGACAATTGCCCACCTGACTTCAGGAAGTGTTTTAGCAAGTTTTGGTGATAGTGACATGTTCCCTAGACCATTTCCCAGGTGCCACAGCCATTTAAAGTAAGTTACCTCTGTTAGCTCTGTTTAGCTGTAAATCACTCAGACATTTCGAACTATCACTCTCCCATAGATTTGAATGGGTCCGAATTCTTTATATAGTTCGGCCATCTCTAATAGCTATATAGATAGATGATAGATAGATGATAGATGAATGGATGGGTGGATAGACAGATAGATAGATAGATAGATAGATAGATAGATAGATAGATAGATAGATATACAGATAGATGATAGTTAGACGGATGGACAGACAGCTAAATATGGGTCCCTTTCACATCCTTTCTTTTATTTGGAAAAATAAAAAAGCAAAAAGCAAAACAACTATGTTGCAAGTTCCCAAAACTATGGTTGGATTGACACTCCCTAACCTACAACTATAGTACCGGGCGTCACAACTTAAACATCTTCAATGCTGGGTTAACCTTTCAAACCCCCAGTCAATAATAAACTCACTCAATTCAAAATCCTGCACCAATCCTACTAAACGCCTAAGAAAATAAAGCACATTAGTAACACCCACACCTCAACCTGCCCCAAATGTTACCATCCTGAGGAAGATTTTATACATCTCATATGGCAATGCCCCAAGGTTTCCCAATTCTGGATAAATGTGCTTCAGTTTATGAAAGACCTCACTCCGCACCCCATCCAACCCATACCCCCAGTTTGTCTCTTTGGTCTGGTGGAGGAAGATATTTGGTCTGCTGGTGAACTTAACTTTATTTGGTTTTGGACCTAACAAAAGGAAGTTTCCTGTGAGTGAAACAAACTAGAGTGGAATGTATAAGTCCCTTGCTCTTAAGGACATTGATCTCAAGGACATAGAAAAATAAGGACATTGAAACAAGAAGGGCAATTAAACAAGGTTTGTGCATCACTGTGTTGCTGTTAGAAGGGAAAGTTTTGTTGGTACCATGCAATGTGCATCCTGCCAAATGTATATGAACCTGGAGCAGATGGAACCTATGTCTGTGTCAGGTGTGAGTGGGTTGCATGTTTGGAAGCTGAGGTGGAGAGTCTAAGAGGGCAGCTTGCAGAATTGGGGGGTCAGCAGGCACTGGCTGGGGCCAGTATAGAGGTGGGTGGAAGTGGGACAGGGGAGGTTGAGGGGGGAGGTAGTTTTGTTAAGGTTACTAGGGAAAGTGGGGGAGGGAAAGGTAGAGTGGCTTCTTTCCAGATTGCCCATCCCAACAGATTTGCCGCCTTAGGTAATGAAGTGGAGGAGGACACCTCGGAATTAGCATGTATGGAGGGGGCTAGTCCCTTGAGCACCCAGGGGACTGCCATCTCTGATACAAGGGAGGAGGAAATAAGGATCAGGAATGCTAGGCAGGTGGTAGTGGTAGGGGACTCCATGACAAAGTTAGAGGAGGAGGTGAGGTCCTTAAACATGATTTTTGAGAGCTATGGGCAAAGTTAAAAGCAAGGACCTCCAGGGTAGTGTTTTCAGAAATACTACCGCAGCCACGTGCTAAGCCAGGGAGACAGCGGGAGCTTAGGAGCATTAATGCGTAGCTAAGAGCGTGCTGTAAGGAAGAAGGGTTTAGGTTTATTGAGAACTGGGCAGACTTTGCTGTCGGCTACAGGCTCTTTAGTAGGGATGGGTTGCACCACTGATGGCAGTGCAGCTGTGTTAGGGGAGAAGATGGCTAGAGGGTTGGAGGAGATTTTAAACTAGGTTTGGGGAGGATATTAGCAGTCTCACTGGGATAGATAGCCCAGAAGGAAAGCAGGGTGTAGATAGGCCAGTGGCGGGCGGAAAGGGGGGTGGGGCTAGTATAGGGGATAGGGAGGCATGTGTATAAAAGTGTACAAATAAATTGCAGGATCATCATCTAAAATGTATGTTTGCAAATGCAAGAAGCCTGGCTGACAAAATGGGTGAATTGGAAATTATGGCATTGAATGAAAAGTATGATGTAATAGGTATAGCAGAAACGTGGTTGAACAGTTCTCACAACTGGGTTGTAAATTTAAAATGATATGCCTGGTATAGGCAGGACAGAGAAAAAAGGAAAGGGGGGGGTAATGTCATTGTTGGTGTCTGCTATAAGCCGCCAAATGGTAGCAGAGAGGAGGTGAGTCAACTTGATATGCAGTTGGCAAGGGCTGCAAGGGTGGTTGAGTTTCCTACTAGAAAAGGAGCTCTGTTGGATCTGGTAATATCTAACATCGTGGAGCGCATTAAAGATATAAAGGTAACTGGAGGCTTAGGGAATAGTGACCATGAAATAGTGGCGTTTGGACTTTGTTATCGAAAGGAAAAGTGCGCTGGGTTAACAAAGACTTTTAATTTCAGGAAGGCAAATTTTCCCAGGTTAAAAGCAGCTCTTCAGAATGTCAACTGGGATAATGTATTATCAGGTAAAGGTACTGAACAGAAGTGGACTGTGTTCCAGAGGATTTTAAGCCAGTTCACATCTAAATTTATACCCTTGGGAAATAAATGTAGAAAAAAAAATCCGTGCCCATGTAGCTGAATACTGATGTAAAGAGGCAAATGAAAAGGAAGAAAAAGGCATTTAAAATCTTTAAGGCAGAGGGAACGGAAAGGGCCTTTACGGATTATAAAAACTGTAACAAGGAGTCAAAGAAAGCAATTAAACTACCTAAAATTAATAACGAAGTTAGGATAGCTGAACAAAGCATCACTAAGCCTAAATTTAAAAAAAAAATATTAATAGTAAGAAGATGAGGACTGAGAATGTGGCACCATTAATTAATGGGGATAAGTTAGTTACGGAGGATGGCGATAAAACAAATGTCTTGAATACTTTTTTCCCTTTGTATACACTATAGAAGATCCAAGTACAGATATCATAGAGTATAGTAGCAATAATGGTATAAAAGATTTAAGTGCACTTTGGTTAACCGAGGATATGGTACAGAAAGAACTAAATAAGGTTAATATTAAGAAATCTCCTGGACCGGATAAAATACATAATCAGGTACTTAGGGAGCTAAGTTAAGTTTTATCTAGGCCATTGTTTCTTATTTTTGCAGATTCCCTCATGTCTGGAGGTGTGCCTCTGGATTGGAAAAAGGCTGATGTTATTCCAATATTCATAAAGGGTAGTCGTTCACAGCTGGGTAATTACATGTCTGTAAGTTTAACTTCAGTGGTGCGGAAGATCCTGGAAAGTTTAATAAGGGAACATGTTCTAGAGTATCTTTCAAGGAATGACATTATAAGTAGTAACCAGCATGGAATTAAGCTATTGTATAACTTAGGTTTCTGGGGAGTCACATTTGTACATGGATAGAAAATTGGTTAATGAATAGGATGCAGAGAGTAGTTGTAAATGGGGCTTCATCATTATGGACTAAAGTGCTAAGTGGTGTGCCACAGGGTTCTGTGTTGGGGCCTCTTCTATTTAATCTATTTATTAATGATTTGGAAGTGGGTATTGTCAGCAAGGTTTCTGGGTTTGCTGACGACACAAAACTTTGTTGACCATTAAAAACTTTGTCGACCATTAATAACCTTTGTCGACCATTAAAAACTTTGTCGACCATTAAAAACTTTGTCGACCATTAAAAACTTTAGAGGATGTGCAATCGTTGCAGGGGGATCTAGATAGATTATCACATTGGGCTGCTAAGTGGCAGATGAAATTCAATGTTGATAAATGTAAGGTGATGCATTTTGGACTTAAAAATCCTTGTGCTTCTTATACTATAAATGGCTCTGTGTTAAGTAAATCCCTGTTGGAAAGGGATCTTGGAGTTTTGGTGGATAACAAACTTAAAGGTAGCAAGCAGTGCCAGGTGGCAACAGCCAGAGCCAGCATAGTATTGTCTTGTATAAAGAGAGATGTGGATTCAAGGGAGGAAAATGTTATTATCCCTCTTTACAAAGCATCTATGAAACTGTCTTCCAGTGGACGTTGTTATGGCAGGTTCATTGGTGGATGAGATGAGTTTCTGCAAACAAGTCACATTTGTACATGGATAGAAAATTGCTTAATGAATAGGATGCAGAGATTAGTTGTTAATGGGGCGTCATGGATTAAAGTGCTAAGTGGGGTGTCACAAGGTTCTGTGTTGGGGCCGCTTCTATTTAATCTATTTATTAATGATTTGGAAGTGGGTATTGTCAGCAAGGTTTCTGTGTTTGCTGATGGCATAAAATGTTGTCGACCATTAAAAACTACAGAGGATGTGCAATCGTTGGACTTGATGGACATATGTCTTTATTCAACCTCAAATACTATACTACTATACTAAATGTTCTTATATGCACAATATATAATAACTGTATAATTATGTACCATACATCAGAAGCACTGTGTAAGGTAGGCCTCTGCACTCCTCAACCAATACAAGCAGTAAACACTGCAAATTTGTTCATATTCTGGGTGCTCCAGTCAATGTCGCCAACAGTCTGTATATATATATAAGTAATCACCGGGCACACCAGTCTTAGGTGCAAAACCAAATTAATTCGTGACGTTTCGGGATCATATGCGGTTCCTTCTTCAGACAAACATGAATGAGCATACAAAGTGCAAAGTGCTATTTAAAGATAAAAAAAAGTCTCACACTGTTGAAGATGGCCATCTAGTGGTCAGAGTTATAATTAAAGTGCCATGTTAATATGAATATGGGACTATCCTGTTACCTACCAAAAAGATAACATCAAAACAGACATCGTGATACATGCTTTTAGAGTTTTTGATATAGAGCTTTTAGAGTAACAATTGAGATAGTCAGTGAAAGAATAGATTTAGTTACAGAACATCAATTTTGGTTGTTGGATTCCGTCTGTATGCCGAGTATATTAGTATTCTGTCCTATATTAGATGTGTATTATTATCCATGTATATTACTACAAGTCTATATATTTATTTATTTATTTATTATAAACCAAATGTGCAACGATATTTTTTAATCACAATAGTTTACACTTTTTTAGACATTTTTATTCCTATGATATTGTACCTATTTATAATTCCACTAGCACTTTATTAGCATTGCCACTTTACACATGGCACTTTAATTATAACTCTGACCACTAGATGGCCATCTTCAACAGTGTAAGACTTTTTTATCTATAAATAGCACTTTGCACTTTGTATGCTCATTCATGTTTGTCTGCAGAAGGGACCGCTTACGCATATGATCCCGAAACGTCACGAATAAATTTGGTTTTGCACCTAAGACTGGTGTGCCCGGTGATTACTTATATATACTCAGAAGCAGGTAACATCAATAATAATAAAAATATGGGTCCATTTACCCCATTAACAAATCATAATGAATTTGTCTGGTTAAGATTTAAACTTTTAACACATTATTTGAGGAATCAAATTGCAGCCATGTTGGGTTATGTTACATTACAGGGTTGAGTGTTCTGAGTGTATTAGCCTGTGTTACCTAAATACATTTAATAGGCCATGAAATGGTATATTTTGGTTGGCACTTCCAGGAAGGTGAATGAAATGTGAACATGACATTTACCCACATTACTATTGGGGATTCTACTGCACGCTTCCCACTAAAGAGTCCCCCCCTAATCCGATTGAACCATGAATACACAGGCTTAGATAAGTTAGCTCAAACTGAAGCTCAAACACATAGTCAAGAATCCGCTCTCTACAACTAATTATACAACATTATTTTCCTGTTTTATATGCATGTGTAAGTGAATATGAATATTTACCAGGACAATGTTTCACCTAAGCATGTCTATAGCATTGATTTTTATGACACTCATTTCTTTAACAAATGCACATAATGACATAGACCAGGAGGTGGCACTATTAAAAAAGAAATTCATATTAAGGAGAGATCACCTTAAAATAAGGGATGTTCAGAAACATTTAGTCCCTAATTGTTCTGATACTGATCTATGCCATGGATGTTATGGTACAGTAGGTTTCATTTTCAGTGCCAGATTTGTCCACTTCCAGGTCCAAAACTTAACAGGGTATTGTACCTGTGTCTGTGTTGGGGTTGAAGGTATCAGTGTTTGCATTTACGACCATGAAACTTCTTTTGATCACATGACCCTTAAACCTCGAAATATCCATATTAGAGGATTGTACCCATTATGGTAAAAAAATATCCTGATATTTGCCCATAATGTGGTAGCACTTCCACTGATTCCTTAGCTAGCTAATAACACACTTTTCCTCATGGCTGTACTGAATTTCATGTCTCTAGCTTAAAAACGGAGGAGATACAGTCCAAAAAACCAGAACAAGAAAAGAAAAGAAGATGAAGAGAAAGAAATAGTAAGAACAAAAACTATTCTTCTGTGAGTAGTTTTACTGTAGCTGGAATGGTAACAAGGTTTTGACCTTTGGAATGCTGTGTGCAGGATTGACAGTTGGTTTATGGGAAAAAGTCAGGTCGGATGGAAGTGGGAAAAAGAGGGAGGGGGATACTGCTCCTAAACAAATTGTGTGCTGGATTGAAGGCATGCAGCAACACACACAAATCAGAGTAAGTGCTACTTACATGTATTCAATTATAGCTTAAGATGAGGCAATGTCATTTTTTCAGTATAGCGTTCCCTTTTAAGCTATAGAGGCTGCTACTGATAGTATTGATTTAAATCCTCCTGTCCTGGTACCTGCAGATAAAATTCCCCAATTACATTCCATAGCTCTACCAGGACCAATTGCCAAACCTATTTTTAAACCTGATCCATTTGATAGGGTAACTAGGGAGTGGACTGATTGGCTAGAACAATTTATAGTTTATAGTATTTGACTGTATGTCCATCCAGTCCAACCCATCTAGCAATATCCTCATTTCCTGCCTAACTGTTGATCCAGAGGAAGGCAAAAAAAAAAAAACACCAAATTTATGAGGGGAAAAAAAAATTCCTTCCTGACTCCAAGTGGCAATCGGAAATTTCCCTGGATCAACTCTACTTTATATATCAATACCAGTAACTTGCAACATTCCTTGTTTGCAGAAACTCATCCAGCTTTTTTTTAAACTGACCAATGAACCTGCCATAACAACGTCCACTGGAAGACATAGCTTTTTCTGTTCTCACAGTGAAAAACCCTTTCCGAACTTGAAGCCTAAACCTTTTTTCTTCAAATATTTAGGGATGTCCTCGTGTCATCTGACATGTTCTATTGGTGAACAATGCCCCAGATAGTTTATTATATGGCCCATTAATGTATTTATACACAGTAATCATATCCCCACGCAAGCGCCTTTTCTCCAGCGTACATATTGAACGTTTCCAGTCTCTCTTCATATTCAAGCTCCCCCAACCCCCTTATTAATTTAGTTGCCCTTCTCAGAACCCTTTCAATTTCAAAGATGTCCTTTTTGTACACAGGATTCCAAAATTGCACTGCATATTCCAAATGAGGCCTTACCAATGCATTGTAAAGAGGGAGAATTACATTTTCCTCCCTTGAATCCATACCTCTCTTTATACAAGACAATACCATGCTGGCTCTGGCTGTTGCCGCCTGGCACAGCTTGCTTCCTTTAAGTTTGTTATCCACCAAAACTCCAAGATCTATTTCCAACAGGGATTCACTTACCACAGAGCCATTTATAGTATAAGTAGCACAAAGTTTTTTAAGTCCAAAATGCATCACCATACATTTATCAACATTGCATTATATATGCAGCCCACTGTGACAATCTATCTAGATCCCCCTGCAAAGATTGCACATCCTCTGAAGTTTTTAATGGTCGACAAAGTTTTGTGTCGTCAGCAAACACAGAAACCTTGCTGACAATACCCACTTCCAAATCATTAATAAATAGATTAAATAGAAGCGGCCCCAACACAGAACCCTGTGGCACCCCACTTAGCACTTTAGTCCATAATGATGAAGCCCCATTTACAACTACTCTCTGCATCCTATTCATTAACCAATTTTCTATCCATGTACAAATGTGACTCCCCAGACCAACAGACCTCAGCTTATACATTAGTCGCCTATGGGGGACTGTATCAAAAGCCTTTGCAAAATCCAAGTAAACTACATCTACTGCTATGCCACAGTCTAAAATTTTACTTACTTCCTCATAAAAGCCAAGGAACTTAGTTTGACAAGATCTATTCCTCCTAAATCCATGATGGTTACTACTACTATTTCCCAAGGGTATAAATTTAGATGTGAACTGGCTTAAAATCCCCTTGAACACAGTCCACTTCTGTTCAGTACCTTTACCTGATAATACATTATCCCAGTTGACATTCTGGTGCTTTTAACCTGGGAAAATTTGCCTTCCCAAAATTAAAAGTCTTTGTTAATCCAGCGCACTTTTCCTTTCGATACCAAAGTCCAAACGCCTCTTTTTCATGGTCACTATTCCCTAAGCCTCCAGTTACCTTTATATCTATAATGCGCTCCACGATGTTAGATATTACCAGATCCAACAGAGCTCCTTTCTAGTAGGAACCTCAACCACCTGTGAGAGAAAATTATCCTGCAGCAAATTCAGGAACTCATCGCCTTTTTCTGTGATGGCAGTTCCACTACACCAATCAATGTCAAGGTAATTAAAGTCCCCCATAATAAGCACACTCCACAAACTTGCAGCCCTTGTCAACTGGTTATGAAAGTGACTCACCTCCTCTCTGCTAGCATTTGGTGGCTTATAGCAGACACCAACAATGAAATTACCCCCTTTTCTGTTGCCTAATTCCACCCATATTGCATCAACTTTAACATCCATATCGCCAATTATCTCTTCTTTTAAATTTGGCTTCAATTCTTTTTTTAACATAAACACATACTCTTCCCCCTTTCCTTTTCTCTATGTCCTGCCTTAACATCCTTTTAAATTTACAGCCCAGTCATGAGAACTGTTCAACCACATTTCTGCTATACCTATTACATCATACTTTTCATTCAATGCCATCATTTCCAATTCACCCATTTTGTCAGCCAGGCTTCTCACATTTGCAAACATACATTTTAGATTATGATCCTGTAATTTATTTGTACACTTTAATACACATGCCTCCCTATCTCCTATGCTAGCCCCACCCCCCTTTCCGCCCACCACTGGCCTATCTACACCCTGCTTTCCTCCTGGGCTATCTATCCCAGTGAGACTGCTAATACCCTCCCCCCCAAATTTGAATTGGCAGCCACTATTAATGGTTGGGATGAATAGATCTTGTCAAAATAACTTGCTTGGCTTTTATGAGGAAGTAAGTAGAAATTTAGACTCTGGTATAGCAGTAGATGTAGTTTACTTGGATTTTGCAAAGGCCTTTGATACAGTCCCCCATAGGCGACTAATGTATAAGCTAAGGTCTGTTGGTCTGGGGAGTCACATTTGTACATGGATAGAAAATTGGTTAATGAATAGGATGCAGAGAGTAGTTGTTAATGGGGCTTCATCATTATGGACTAAAGTGCTAAGTGGGGTGCCACAGGGTTCTGTGTTGGGGCCGCTTCTATTTAATATATTTATTAATGATTTGGAAGTGGGTATTGTCAGCAAGGTTTCTGTGTTTGCTGACGATACACAAAACTCTGTCGACCATTAAAAACTTCAGAGGATGTGCAATCGTTGCAAGGGGATCTAGATAGATTATCACATTGGGCTGCTAAGTGGCAGATGAAATTCAATGTTGATAAATGTAAGGTGATGCATTTTGGACTTAAAAATACTTGTGCTACTTATACTATAAATGGCTCTGTGTTAAGTGAATCCCTGTTGGAAAGGGATCTTGGAGTTTTGGTGGATAACAAACTTAAAGGTAGCAAGCAGTGCCAGGCGGCAACAGCCAGAGCCAGCATGGTATTGTCTTGTATAAAGAGAGGTATGGATTCAAGGGAGGAAAATGTAATTCTCCCTCTTTACAAAGCATTGGTAAGGCCTCGTTTGGAATATGCAGTGCAATTTTGGAATCCTGTGTACAAAAAGGACATCTTTGAAATGGAAAGGGTTCAGAGAAGGGCAACTAAATTAATAAGGGGATTGGGGGAGCTTGAATATGAAGAGAGACTGGAAAAGTTACAATTATGTACGCTGGAGAAAAGGCGCTTGCGTGGGGATATGATTACTATGTATAAATACATTAACGGGCCATACAATAAACTATCTGGGGCATTGTTCACCAATAGAACATGTCAAAGGACACGAGGACATCCCTTAAGACTTGAAGAAAAAAGGTTTAGGCTTCAAGCTCGGAAAGGGTTTTTCACTGTGAGAACGGTAAAGCTATGGAACTGTCTTCCAGTGGACGTTGTAATGGCAGGTTCATTGGTCAGTTTAAAAAAAAAGCTGGATGAGGTTCTGCAAACAAGGAATGTTGCAAGTTACTGGTATTTATACATAAAGTAGAGTTGATCCAGGGAAATTTCCGATTGCCACTTGGAGTCAGGAAGGAATTTTTTCCCCCTTCATAAATTTGGTGGTTTTTTTTTGCCTTCCTCTGGATCAACAGTTAGGCAGGAAATGAGGATATTGCTAGATGGGTTGGACTGGATGGACGTATGTCTTTATTCAACCTCAAATACTATACTATACTATACTATATAATGAAGGTGCTCGCTTGCAAGTCCTTTGCTTAGTGGTACAGCCAGGCAGGTATACCAAGGATTTACTGTAACACTGAAATAAAAAGCAGTTATCATTACCATTTCTTTAGGTAAACTGGGAATGAGAAATGTTTGTTTATACCTCAGATTATTAGGGCAATGCTATTATAATAACATGATGCAGTGAGGTACCTTCTGTTATAATATATGAGGTACCATCACCACTTGCCTTGGTGAATACTAATAAGTATGAACATAGCATGTTTAGTTTCAACAACACAGTGTGGCAGGATTGCCTGGGTCTAATCTCAGACCTGCAGAATTATCCTATTTGGTTCCTCTGGAATCTGGTGACTGTCTGAGTAACAGTTTAAAATATACAAGTGTAAAGATTCTATATCCACTATATCCACACATAGAAAAACATACACATACATAATTTCCATTGTGCACCAAAGGGCGCACTTTTTCGGTTTTAAGCTAAAGACACGAAATTCAGTACAAACATGAGGAAAAGTGTATTATTAGCTAGCTAAGGAATCGGTGGAAGTGCCACCACATTATGGGCAAATATCAGGATATTTTTTTCCCATAATGGGTACAATCCTCTAATATGGATATTTCGAGGTTTAAGGGTCATGTGATCAAAACAATTAGTTTCATGGTTGTAAATGCAAACACTGATACCTTCAACCCCAACACAAACACAGGTACATACGCCTACTGACCCACCCTTCCATTCCTGTGGCAGCCTTACTTAAAGGGTAACTATAGTCAAAAATGCAAAAAAACATACCCCCCAACCTGTTACAGGTACACACACACCTACTGACCTAGCCTTCAATTTCTGTGGTAGCCATATTTATACCTGCTCTAGGTTCCCTCACTGCATTTATCTTCACTGGTTGTTAAACTTTTAATGTTATTACCCAAAAGCTAGGTCACGTTTTGCTAATCTGTCTTATGTCTAATCTATTTAATGTTTGATTCGTGTATGGCAATGTTTCCTGTTGATCATCAAGTAAACCTTTATGTTGAAAGTAGCCCCTATTCTTATTCAAATTTTACATTTTTATTTTGTTTTTTTAGTCATACAATGTCTCCCTATTTCCTTCTTGGTTGTAATTTGCCTGTTATACAGTGGCTGGCTTTGACCCAATAGTCTGGCCTAGCAGATTTATTAATCAACGTATCAACTGGCAGTCAGCAGTTGGAAGTAGAGCTGGACTAGAACTGAACTCAAACCTGAGTTCGAGATGAACTTTAACAGTTCGAATGGACTAGAACTTTTCAAACAATTCTAGGTTTTGAACTTCCGAACTGTTGATGATTGTTGAAGATTCAAATGTATATCCCTCAAATTTAGCGCTACATAACCCTAGAATGTGGCATTCCATAACCCTGGAATGTAGCGTTCAATTTCAGTAATCCTCAAATGTAGTGTTCGATATCGGTAAACTACTGTAATGGTTTCCCGGTACTGCTAGAGGAGAGTTACCTGGGAGAGAGATGTTGTAGTCAGAAGTAGGAGGAAGTATGAGTCCAGGAGTCTGTATTAGAATGGACACAATGTTGTAGCTGGACACGGGAATATACTTAAGTGGTATCTGTAGTGAAGCAGGAGCAGAGACAGAAACAAGGAGAAGCTGACCAGTAACAATGCTGGAGTGGAAACTGGAACAGTGGAGAGCTGAACTGTGATAATGCTGGAGCTGAGACTGCAACAATGGGAAGCTGAACTGTAACAATGCCTGAGCTGTGACTGGAACAATGGAGAGCTGAACTATAACAATGCTTGAGCTGTGACTGAAACAATGGAGAGCTGAACTGTAACAATGCTGGAGCTGTGACTGGAACATGTAGAGCTGAACTGTACAATGCCTGGAGCTGTGACTGGAACAATGGGAGCTAACTATAACAATGCTGGAGCTGTGACTGAAACAATGGAGAGCTGAACTGTAACATGCTGGAGCTGTGACTTGAACAATGGAGAGCTGAACTGTAACAATGCTGGAGCTGTGACTGGAACAATGGAGAGCTGAACTGTAACAATGCTGGAGCTGTGACTGGAACAATGGAGAGCTGAACTATAACAATGCTGGAGCTGTGACTGAAACAATGGAGAGCTGAACTGTAACAATGCTGGAGCTGTGACTTGAACAATGGAGACAGGATCATCAGGAGGGCAGAGGAACCTGCAAGCCCACGGACGCCAAGAACAATTGACAATCGGACATCGGTGAGAAGGAGGAGGCTTCATTTGAACTTTTGCACCGAGCCGAGTACATGGTGACGTCACCTCGCCGTTCGCGTCACCCGTCCAGGAGTGTGCCCTAGCGGACCGACGTTGGGCCAGGAGAACATTTAAGTTCCTTACACCCTCAAATGTAGCATTCGATTTTGGTAACCCTCAAATGTAGCATTGGATTTTGGTAACCCTCAAATGTAGCATTGGATTTCGGTAACCCTCAATTTGCATTTGATTTCGGTACCAGAAAAAACACAGGGGGGGGGGGGAGCAGAGTATAAAAGGGAACTGTCCAGTCTCTAAGACGGCAAATGTCAACATAACAAGATAAAAAAAATATAAAGAAACAATAAGCGTAGCTATAGCTACTTGTAGGCTCCTATGGTCCAGGTCATAAGCCCCAGACCCAACGCTATTGGGAACCGACATTAGGACTTGTAGTATTATTGAAAATAACAAACAGAGGTACTCACTCCCTCAATTCCATGGCCCAGTGCTGCAGCCCAGAGCCTGTAGCTTCAGCTCCACATCCAAATTCAAATTGCTATAAGTAGTAATATGTAACCAAATAAAATTGTGACTTTACTTACCTGCTGGAATTAAAGCTGTCTCGTCTGGATTCCTGTTGAGCATGCCCTATTTATAGCAATTTGAATTCAATTTTGGTAACCCTCATATGAAGTGTTTGATTTCACTAACCCTCAAATGTAGTGTTCAATTTCCGTAACCTTTAAATGTAGCATTCGATTTCGCTAACCCTCAAATGTAGCCTTTGGTAACCCTCGAATGTAGCATATGGTAACCCTCGAATGTAGCATATGGTAACCCTCAAATGTAGCCTTTGGTAACCCTCGAATGTAGCATATGGTAACCCTCGAATGTAGCATATGGTAACCCTCGAATGTAGCATATGGTAACCCTCGAATGTAGCCTATTGTAACCCTCGAATGTAGCATATGGTAACCCTCGAATGTAGCCTTTGGTAACCCTCAAATGTAGCCTTTGGTAACCCTCGAATGTAGCCTTTGGTAACCCTTGAATGTAGCCTTTGGTAACCCTTGAATGTAGCCTTAGGTAACCCTCGAATGTAGCCTTTGGTAACCCTCGAATGTAGCCTTTGGTAACCCTCGAATGTAGCCTTAGGTAACCCTCGAATGTAGCCTTTGGTAACCCTCGAATGTAGCCTTTGGAACCCTCGAATGTAGCCTTAGGTAACCCCGAATGTAGCATTGGTAACCCTCGATGTAGCCTTTGGTAACCCTCAATGTAGCCTTTGGTAACCTCGAATGTAGCCTTAGGTAACCCTCGAATGTAGCCTTTGGTACCCTCAAATGTAGCCTTTGGTAACCCTCAAATTTAGCATATGATAACCCTTGAATGTAGTGTTCGATTTCAGTAACCCTTGAAAAAAAGTGCATAACCCATGCTAACCAGGTCAGCAAAGGTTTTGCATTCATTTTGCATTGGCACAATTTCCAGATTTCGGTAACCCTAAAATGTAGCATTCGATTTCGCTAATCCTCAAATGTAGCATTTGGTAACCCTCGAATGTAGCATATGGTAACCCTCTAATGTAGCATTTGGTAACCCTCGAATGTAGCATATGGTAACCCTCGATTGTAGCATTTGGTAACCCTCGAATGAAGCATTTGGTAACCCTTGAATGTAGCATATGGTAACCCTCGAATGTAGCATATGGTAACCCTTGAATGTACATTTGGTAACCCTCAATTTTGTAACATTTGTAACCCTCGAATGTAGCATTTGGTACCCCTCGAAGTAGCATTTGGTACCCTCGAATGTAGCATCTGGTAACCCTTGACATGTAGCATTGGTAACCCTCAATGTACATTTGTTAACCCTCAAATGTAGTATTTGGTAACCCTCGAATGTAGCATATGGTAACCCTGGAATGTAGCGTTTGGTAACCCTCAAATGTAGCATTTGGTAACCCTCGAATGTAGCATCTGGTAACCATCGAATGTAGCCTTTGGTAACCCTCGAATGTAGCCTATGGTAACCCTTGAATGTAGCATATGGTAACCCTCGAATGTAGCTTTGGTAACCCTCAATGTAGCATTTGGTAACCCTCGAATGTAGCATATGGTAACCCTCGAGTGTAGCATTTGGTAACCCTCGAATGTAGCATTTGGTAACCCTCGAATGTAGCCTTTGGTAACACTCGAATGTAGCCTTTGGTAACCCTCGAATGTAGCCTTTGGTAACCCTCGAATGTAGCCTTTGGTAACCCTCGAATGTAGCATATGATAACCCTTGAATGTAGTGTTCGATTTCAGTAACCCTTGAAAAAAAGTGCATTACCCATGCTACCAGTCAGCAGGTTTTGCATTCATTTTGCATTGGCACAATTTCCAGATTTCGGTAACCCTAAAATGTAGCATTCGATTTCGAATCCTCAAATGTAACATTTGGTAACCCTCGAATGTAGCATTGTAACCCTCGAATGTAGCATATGGTAACCCTCGAATGTAGCATATGGTAACCCTTGAATGTAGCATTTCGTAACCCTCGAATGTAGTATTTGGTAACCCTCGATGTATCCCATATGGTAACCCTCGAATGTAGCATTTGGTAACCCTCGAATGTAGCATTTGGTAACGAGCTGTGACTTGAACAATGGAGACAGGATCATCAGGAGGGCAGAGGAACCTGCAAGCCCACGGACGCCAAGAACAATTGACAATCGGACATCGGTGAGAAGGAGGAGGCTTCATTTGAACTTTTGCACCGAGCCGAGTACATGGTGACGTCACCTCGCCGTTCGCGTCACCCGTCCAGGAGTGTGCCCTAGCGGACCGACGTTGGGCCAGGAGAACATTTAAGTTCCTTACACCCTCAAATGTAGCATTCGATTTTGGTAACCCTCAAATGTAGCATTGGATTTTGGTAACCCTCAAATGTAGCATTGGATTTCGGTAACCCTCAAATGTTGCATTTGATTTCGGTACCAAGAAAACACAGGGGGGGGGAGGGTACCCAGAATAAAAGGGTACATTCGAGGGTGTAAGACGGCAAATGTCAACATAACAAGATAAAAAAAATATAAAGAAACAATAAAGCGTAGCTATAGCTACTTGTAGGCTCCTATGGTCCAGGTACATAAGCCCCAGACCCAACGCTATTGGGAACCGACATTAGGACTTGTAGTATATTGAAAATAACAAACAGAGGTACTCACTCCCTCAATTCCATGGCCCAGGTGCTGCAGCCCAGAGCCTGTAGCTTCAGCTCCACATCCAAATTCAAATTGCTATAAGTAGTAATATGTAACCAAATAAAATTGTGACTTTACTTACCTGCTGGAATTAAAGCTGTCTCGTCTGGATTCCTGTTGAGCATGCCCTATTTATAGCAATTTGAATTCAATTTTGGTAACCCTCATATGAAGTGTTTGATTTCACTAACCCTCAAATGTAGTGTTCAATTTCCGTAACCTTTAAATGTAGCATTCGATTTCGCTAACCCTCAAATGTAGCCTTTGGTAACCCTCGAATGTAGCATATGGTAACCCTCGAATGTAGCATATGGTAACCCTCGATATGTAGCATATGGGAACCCTCGAATGTAGCCTATTGTAACCCTCGAATGTAGCTATGGTACCCTCGAATGTAGCCTTTGGTACCCCTAATGTTTAGCCTTTGGTAACCCCTGAATGTAGCCTTGGTAACCCTGAATGATAGCATAAGGTAACCCTGAATGTAGCCTTTGGTAACCCTCGAGTAGCCCTTGGTTGGTAACCCTCGAATGTGCTTAGGTAACCCTCGAATGTAGACTTTGGTAACCCTCGAATGTAGCCTTTGGTAACCCTCGAATGTAGCCTTAGGTAACCCTCGATAATGTAGATATTGTTTGGTAACCCTCGAATGTAGCCTTTGGTAACCCTCAAATGTAGCCTTGGTAACCCTGAATGTAGCCTTAGGTAACCCTCGAATGTAGCCTTTGGTAACCCTCAAATGTAGCCTTTGGTAACCCTCAAATGTAGCATATGATAACCCTTGAATGTAGTGTTCTGATTTCAGTAACCCTTGAAAAAAAGTGCTAACCCATGCTAACCAGGTCAGCAAAGGTTTTGCATTCATTTTGCATTGGCACAATTTCCAGATTTCGGTAACCCTAATGTAGCATTCGATTTCGCTAATCCTCAAATGTAGCATTTGGTAACCCCTCGAATGTTTACATAGCATGGTAACACCCATGTCTAGGGACATGTAAGCTTGGTAACCCGTAGCGAAAATGTAGCATATGGTAACCTCGATTGTCGAATTTGATAAACGACCCTTGAATGTAGCATTCGGTAACGCCATGTAGAAGAGAACTGTAAGCTAGTGAGTTAACCCTCGAACATGGTAGCATATGGTAACCTTGAATGTGAGGCTGGAACCAAACATGGATAGTCGAATTGGTAACCCTGCATGTAGCATTGGTAACCCTCGATGTAGCATTGGTAACCATCAATGTAGCATTTGGTAACCTCAATGTAGCATCGGTAACCCGAATGTAGCATATGGAACCCTGGAAATTAGCTTTTGGTAACCCTCAAATGAGTAGTTTGGTAACCCTCGAATGTAGCATATGGTAACCCATGAATGTGTAGCGTTTGGTAACCCTAATGTAGCATGTCTTGGTAACCCTCGAATGAGAATCTGCGTAAGCAATCGATGAGCCTTTGTCAACCCGATGTCCTATGGACCTTGATTAAGATGGTAACCAGCATTGTTGGTAACCCTCGAATGTAGCATTTGGTAACCCTCGAATGTAGCAGTGATATGGTAACCCTCGAGGTTGTAGGCATTGTAACCCTCGAATGTAGCATTTGGTAACCTCGAAGTGAGCCTTTGGTAACACTCGATGTGACCCTTTGGTAACCCGCGAATTTAGCCTTTGGTAACCCATGCAGTGTTGCCTTTGGTAACCCTCGAATGTAGCATATGATAACCCTTGAATGTAGTGTTCGCGTTTCAGTAACCTTAAGAAAAAAGTGCCATTACCCATGCTAACCAGGTCAGCAACAGGGTTTGCTTCATTTTGCATGGCAAAATTCCAGATTGCTCAGACCCTAAAATGTAGGCATTCGATGTTCGCATCCTCAAATGTAACATTTGGTAACCCTCGAACATGGAACGCATATGGTAACCCTCGAATGTAGCACTTGGTAACCCTCGAATGTAGCATAATAGTAACCTTGAATCGTAGCATTTGCGGAACCCCGCATGTGTATATTGGAACCCTCGAATTAGCCTTGTAGATCGATGTATGATTTGGACCTCGAAGTAGCATTTGGTAACTCGTGTAGCTAGTACCTATTAGCATTAACCCTCAATGTAGCATTTGGTAAAGCCCCTGAATGTGTAGCATATGGCGTAACCTGGAATGTAGCCTTAGGTAACCCTCGAATGTAGCCTTTGGTAACCCTCGAATGTAGCCTTTGGTAACCCTCGAATGTAGCCTTAGGTAACCCTCGAATGTAGCATATGGTAACCCTCGAATGTAGCCTTTGGTAACCCTCAAATGTAGCCTTTGGTAACCCTCGAATGTAGCCTTAGGTAACCCTCGAATGTAGCCTTTGGTAACCCTCAAATGTAGCCTTTGGTAACCCTCAAATGTAGCATATGATAACCCTTGAATGTAGTGTTCGATTTCAGTAACCCTTGAAAAAAAGTGCATAACCCATGCTAACCAGGTCAGCAAAGGTTTTGCATTCATTTTGCATTGGCACAATTTCCAGATTTCGGTAACCCTAAAATGTAGCATTCGATTTCGCTAATCCTCAAATGTAACATTTGGTAACCCTCGAATGTAGCATATGGTAACCCTCGAATGTAGCATATGGTAACCCTCGAATGTAGCATATGGTAACCCTTGAATGTAGCATTTCGTAACCCTCGAATGTAGTATTTGGTAACCCTCGAATGTAGCATATGGTAACCCTCGAATGTAGCATTTGGTAACCCTCGAATGTAGCATTTGGTAACCCTCGAATGTAGCATATGGTAACCCTCGAATGTAGCATTTGGTAACCCTCGAATGTAGCATTTGGTAA
Source organism: Hymenochirus boettgeri (assembly GCA_019447015.1). NCBI lineage: Eukaryota > Metazoa > Chordata > Amphibia > Anura > Pipidae > Hymenochirus > Hymenochirus boettgeri. Next base: position 62,285,621 of record CM033476.1, on the reverse strand, counting down.
CCCACGAATGTAGCATATGGTAACCCTCGAATGTAGCATTTGGTAACCCACGAATGTAGCCTTTGGTAAACCTCGAATGTAGCCTTTGGTAACCCCCGAATGTAGCATATGGTAACTAGAGATGTCTGAACTTCGCAAAATCCGCGAGCGGACCCAATAAAAGAAAATAGCCTAGAAATTACGAGATTTTTCGTATTTTCAAAAATTTTCGAAATTACGAGAAAATACGTAATTTTTTAAAATTAGTATTTTCGAAAATACGAGTAATCCTCGTAATTTCGAAAATTTTCGAAAATACGTATTTACGGAAATAAGAGAAATCCTTGTATTTTCGAAAATTTTCGAAAATACGTGAAAACTCGTAATTTTGGAAATTTTCGAAAATACTAAAAATCCGCGAATCGGAAGTTCGGAAGGAGGAAAATCCGAAAAATCCGCCGTTCGCGAACGGGATAAATCCTTGGCGGATCTGGGTTCGGATCCGCGAACCGGCCATCCCTAATGGTAACCCTTGAATGTAGTGTTCGATTTCAGTAACCCTTGAAAAAAAGTGCATAACCCATGCTAACCAGGTCAGCAAAGGTTTTGCATTCATTTTGCATTGGCACAATTTCCAGAGACTTTTGTAAAATAGCGCAGGGCAGGTGATGGTCTGGAATGAAATTAAAGATCATAGGAACAAGTGCAGGTGAGTTTGGATAGAGAAATTTATTGCCTCACTCCATTTCTGTTGTCTGCATTCTTTCCAAAATGTAGAAAAATGTGGTGCGCCTAATACCAAGAGCTGTAATCGCTGACATGAAATAGAGCGCTACAGCTCTCAGTAAATTGTCCTGCATATGTTGTTATTATGTAGCATGAAACTAGACGTCTATTTCTTTGCTGCAAGTTTATTTTAGTTTCTACAGAAATGTCAAAAATTCTCTAAAATTCTTCAAAAATTCTGCCCTAGAAGGAATGAAGAGAAAACATAGCTTATGATCATTCCAGTCAAATTCTGATAATTATGTCACAGTCATGTTCGGTCCCCTGTCCTAAAGTATAGGGATTTGGCCACGATCAGGGCAGTTTTTAGGCATAAGCCACCTAGGCAAAGTGCTAGGGCGTCTATATTTAACCAAGGCGCCCAGTGTTCTCCCAGTCAGCTTGTAGTGAGTAGAGACCCTGAACTCAGCTCACTCTTCTTGGATACAATGTTGCAAATGAACTGAAGGTGAGGGAAGGAGGGGGGAGGATGAGCTCAGCTAATAGTACTGAGGAGAAAATACTATATATAAGGTGTATCAGGGCTAGAGATGTCCGAACTTCGCAAAATCCGGTCCGCTCGAGGATCCGCAAATTTTCGAGGAAATTCGAAAATCCGCGAGAGGACCCATTAAAATAAAAAAAAACTCAAAAATACGAGAAATCCTCGTAATTTCGAAAATTTTAGAAAATACGTATTTCCGAAAATACGAGAAATCCTCGTAATTTCAGAAATTTCTGAAAATACAAGAAATCCGCGGTTAGGAAGTTCGGAAGGCGGAAAATCCGGAAAAATCCGCCGTTCACGAACAGGATAAATCCGCGGCGGATCCGGGTTCGGATCCGCGAACCAGCCATCCCTAATCAGGGCACAAGGTATAATAGATACCCAAGTGGGTAAGAGGTGCTCACAGTATAATAATATAGTCAACAAAGCAAGAAGAAAAAAGTACCTGGCACTCTCAAAAGTGTGTCAAAAAAGTGGTAAAATCCCTTTATTGAGTTCATCATGTATGTCATAAATGGGGAGGGTTATACAGACAAAAAAGTGCAGTGCAAGCCTTAAACACTGGCGAATCGTGTCCAGTGCGTACTTTCCAGCACCTTGTGCAGTCACAAATTATCTCCCTATACTCTATATAGGGGGAATGCTTTGAAAAATTGCCACTGCATTTCGTCTGATATAATTTTTTGGTTAACAATGCACCAGAGTTTTCATATATTTATGATAATATTCCCATGCAACATTGGAAGCATTGGCTGCTTTTAGCTGGGCACACACAAGGCGATTTTTTAGGCAACCTACTGGTATTTTCGTATATCTGTCTGACGTGTGTGTGCCGTCGTCGGTGACCAATGTCTTCTGCCCATTCGCCTGAATTGTGTGGAAAAGCGATTTTCCCATGTGTACCCAGCCTAAAGCTTGATACACATGGAAGATAATTGTCTTTTGGAATGATCATTCTAAGGTCAATGAACTAAACATAATGGTTCTGCTTTCATGAAGAGGGGCGAGAGATTGAGAACTCCCCATGTGATCTGTGTTCTGCTAGACTGGATAACTTAAAGGAGAACTAAACCCAAATTTTAACACGCCAAAATCTGAACATATACCCTCTAAAAACACCAATAAAGTGTAAAATAGCACTACAGTAAATAGCATTAAAGTAAATGTCATCACTTGAAGAACTGGATGAAATAACTGTGTAATGTACAGTAACTGGCACACCCCTGATCTCAGTCACATGCTCCCTTGCCCTATTGTGTTCTGTAAAAGGATTGGCTAGAGGTTACTAGTGGGTGTGACCAACTGTAACAAGTTCCTGCAGTATCTCAGAACCAAGCATGTTGTAAAGAATATAATGGTCACTGTGTGATACCGGAACACTGGGAAATAAGACACAAACCTCATGTTAGAAAGTTAACTTTCTCAACAACCATCATAAAATGAGAGAAAAGACACTAATTACTGTTTTTATATCAAGGAGATCTGCCTTCTAATTTAATGTTGTTCTGGGGCTTTAGTTGTCCTTTAATGTCAGTAAGAGACTTGACATGTGTTAGATTGTCGGCCATAGCCTTTTATCTGCATTTCTACTCTCTATTTCTTTACTTCTGAAAACTAAACTTGCAGAACTTTGGTGAGCACATGAAAACACAGGGCAACCGCAGAGTAACTTCTGTTCTGTACCAATTCATTCTGATCTGCACACTTCAGGACTTTTATCATAAACAAAAACAGAGACAAACACAAAGGAAAAAAAAGAGATATTTCCCAGCATACCTTGTTTTGTAGCTCATTGATTTTAGAATATTTGCTGTTGCCCATTATACGATCTCCAGCAGGAAAATAACTTTTAGAGTTATTATTCCTTTCAGTAATTTTTTTTTCCAATGCTGCATTTTGTTCCATCAAGCCACGGGTATGTGTAATATAAGAAGCAAACCGTGCATTTAAATTCCGCATGTGATCCTCTTGAGTAAAACAATACTCACATTCTGGTTTATAAGGACGATGACTGGCCAAACGCAAACGGCAATCCATACAAAACATTTTAGATATAGAACTACAGTTCTTGGAACGCAAAATTGTAATGGGCTGTGAACAATTAATCCACCTCTCTATGTGAAGAAATTAGCCCAATTGTAATCTCTTTATATCTTAGATCTCTGGGTGTGATATTATTGAATATTAATATATTAAATTATCCTAATAATGCAATGCTGTATGGCAGGTTATTTCCATTCCACATTGATTACTGTTCTAATTCAGGTATTGGGTGGAGTAAAAACAGACCAAAACTCTTTATATATTATATGCAGGCCTATGTAATAAAAGTTCTTACCAGTAAAAATGGTGCCTTAACCAATCAGATGTTAGCTTTCAAATGGTAAATAACATCTAATTGCTTAGGGCAAAACTTGCACCATTGTTAAGAACTTTTATTATATAGGCCTCTATATGTTTCATTTTATTGGTATAGACCATTTCCAGTGTAAATTGGTAAATCCTATTTGAAACGAAATTATGTGCCATTAGCCTAATTCTAAATAGATATATCTGTGTGAAGTTTTGTCATTTAATGACTTCTAGCACTTCCCACAATGGCTTTGTATACATGTTAGTATAGAAAAGTATTGTAGTGCCGTATATATATATATATAATATATAGATGTTAAAAAATAAGAGTACTGCGATATTTTTTTTTCTCTCCCCTCTTGTTGGTTTGCTTATCTTATTATCTTTTGGAACTGGCTTTTCACTTTGTTAAACCTTCGTTAAAATCAGTACTGCTCTGACCTGATGAAGAGGGTTTAGCTCTCGAAAGCTTGTCACTAATACACTGGTTGTCCATAGAAAAAGTATCACAGTACTCTTATTTTTTAACAAAAGGACATCTTTGAAATGGAAAGGGTTCAGAGAAGGGCAACTAAAGCCTATACATAGGGGCATATTTATAAAGGTTCGTTAACTTTTCGCGGCCGTTTTCGCGGACATTAACGCATAAATCGCGTTTACCGCGATTTATGCGTTAATGTCCGCGAAAACGGCCGAAGTTCCACACCTGGGAGAGAGATGTGTATCCCTAAGGAGGAGAATTGATTCCCGAGTCTTGTATTAGAATTGGACACAACAAGGTTTTGCTCTGACACCGAAGAACTTAATGGTATCTGTAATTGAGCAGGAGCAGAGACGAAACAGGAGAACTGACCTAACCAATGCTGATTTGAAACTCGAACAGTGATAGCTGTGAACTGTGATAATGCTGGAGCTGAAGACTGCAACAATGGGAAGCTGACCTGTAAACACTGCCGACTTGTGACTGGACAATGAGAGCTGAACTATAACAAGGCTTGACTGTGACTGAAACAATGGAGAGCTGACACTGAACATGCTGGAGCTTTACTGGAACCATATAGCTGACTGTTATAACAATCTGGAGCTGTGACCTGGAACAATGGATAGCTTGAACTTAACAATGCGTGGACTTTGCCTGAACAATGGAGAGCTGACTGTACCAAGTGCTGGAGCCTGTGACTTGAACAAGGGAGGAAGCTGCACTATAACAATGCTGAGCTGTGACGGGACACAATGGAGAGCTGAACTGTAACAATATGCTGGAGCCTGGTTACTGGAACAATAAGAGCTGAACTATAACAATGCTGGAGCTGTGGACTGAAACATGGAAGCTAATGTAACAATGCTGGAGCTGTGACTTGAACCATGGAGACAGGATCACTCATCAGGAGGCAGAGAACCTGCAAGCCCACGACCGTCAAGACCAATTGACATCGGACATCGTTTATAATGGAAGGGATGTGCTGTCATTTGAACTTTTTGCAAGCCGAGCCGAGTACGGGTGACGTCACCCACCACCCCCCACTCACCCACCACCACCACCCTCGCCGTTTCGCGTTCACCGCGTCCCATGATGTGCCCTAAGCGGACCGACGGTGGGCCCCAGGAGAACATTTTAAGTTCAGGCGTACAACAACCTCAAATGTGCAAATTACGATTGAATTTTTGGTACCCTCAAATGTGAGCACTTGGGTATTTTGTAACCCTCAAATGTAGCAAACATTGGATTTTCGGTACCCTCAAATGTGCATTGATTTTTCGGAACCAAAAACAAACACCAGGGGGGGGGGGAACAGAGTAATAAAAGGAACTGTCCAGTCTCTAAGGACGGGCAATGTCCAACATAACAAGATAAAAACAAAAATATAAAGAAACAAAAAGCGTAGCTATGGGGATCTACTGTAGGCTCCTATGGTCCAGGTACATAAGCCCAGACCCCAACCAACGCTATTTGGGACCGACATTAGGACTGTTTATTCTTGAAACATAACAAACGACGGTACTCACTCCCTCAATTCCTGGCCCCAGTTGCGTTGCAGCCCAGAGCCTGTAGCTCCGCTCCACAGCCAATTCACAGTTGCCTTATAGTAATTAAATTGTAACCAAATAAATTGTGACTTTACTTACCTGCTTTGAATTAAAGCGGTCCTCGGGTCTGGATCACTGTTGAGCAATTGCCCCTATTTAAGCATTTGAATTCAATTTGGTACCCCTCATATGAAGTGTTTGAATTTCACTAAACCCTCAACTGTGTGTTTCATTTCCGTACCCCTTTTTACATGTAGCATTCGATTTTCCGTACCCTCAAATGTAGCCTTTGGTAACCCTCGAATGTAGCATATGGTAAACCCTCAAGTAGCATATGGTAATCCCTCACATGTAGCCTTTGGTAACCCCCTCCGAATGTAGCATATGGGGTAACCCTGATGTTAGCATCGGGTAACCCTCGCAGTAATCATATGGTAAACCCTCGAATGTAGCCTATGTAACCCTCGAATTAGCACATATTGGTAAAACCCCGGGGAAAGGAGGATGGTGCGCTTTTGGTAACCCTCAAATGTTAGGCCCAGCCTTTGTTAAACCCTCGCGAATGTAGCCTTTGGTAACCCTTGCAAATGGAGCCTGTGGCACCCCTTTGAAATGTAGCCTTAGTGTAACCCTCGAATGTACCTTTGTAAACCCTCGAAATGTAGCTGTTGGTAACCCTCTAATGTACTTAGTAACCCTCTCGAATAGTAGCCTTTGGGTAACCATCGAATGTGCCTTTGGTACCCTCGAATGTGCCTTATGTAACCCCTCGAATGTAAGCATTGGTAAACCTCGAATTTTAGCCTTGGTAACCCTCAAGGTAGCCTTTGGTACCCTCGAATGTAGCCTTAGTGTAACCCTCGCATGTAGCCTTTGGTAACCCTCAAATTAGCCTTTGGTAACCCTCAATTTAGCATATGAATACCCTTGAATGTAAAGTGTTTTTTCGATTTTCAGTAACCCTTGAAAAAAAGTGCATAACCCATGCGAACCAGGTCAGCAAAGGTTTTTGCATTCATTTTGTTTGCATGGCAAACAATTTCCCAGATTTCGGTACCACCTAAAATGTAGCTTCTGATTTCGCTAATCCCTCAAATGTAGCATTTGGTAACAACCCCCGAAATGTTAGCATCGGGTAAACCCTCTACTAATGTAAGCATTTTGGGTAACCCTCGAATGTAGCATAGTGGTAAACCCCTCGATTGTAGCTTTGGTAACCCTCGAATGAGCATTTGGTAAACCTTGAATGTAGCATATGGTAACCCTCGAATTGTAGCATATGGTAACCCTTGAATGTGCTTTGGTAAACCCTCGAATGTAGCATTTGGAACCCTCCGAATGTAGCATTTTGGTTACCCCTCAGAATGGAGCATTCTGGTAACCCCTCGAATGTACATCCTGGTAACCCTTGAATGTAGCATATGGTAACCCCTTCGAATGTAGCAATTTGTAACCCTCAAATGTAGTAATTTGGGTACCCTCAATGAGCAATATGGTAACCCTGGAATGTAGCGTTTGGTAACCCTCACATGTAGCATATTGGGGTAACCCCGAATGTGCATCTGGTAACCACATCGAATGTAGCCTTTGGTAAACCCTCGAAAAAATGTGCCTAATTGGTAAAACCCTTGAATGTAGCAGGGTAAAACCCTCGAAAATGTAGCAATTTGTACCCTCGAATGTAAGCATTTGGTAACCCTAATGGAGCATATTGTAACTCCTCGATTTTAGCATGTGGGTACCTCGAATTTAGCATTTGGTAAACCCGCGAATGTAGCCCTTTGTACACCTACCACATCGAATGAGCCTTTGGTACCCCTCGAATGTAGCCCTTTGGTAACCCTCGAAGGTAAGCCCTTTTGTAACCCTCGAATGTAGCATTGAGCACCCGTGAATGTAGTGGTCGATTTCAGTACCCTGAAAAAAAGGTTCAATTACCCATCGCTAAACCAGGTCAGCAAAGTTTTTGCATTCATTTTATGTTTGCATTGGCAAAACAATTCCATATTTTGCCGGTAACCCTAAAATGTAGACAATCGATTCGCTATCCTCCATGTAACATTTGGTAACCCCGAAATGTAGCTATGTAACCCTCGAATGTAGCTTGGTAACCCAACCCTCGAATGTACATATGGTAAACCCTTTTGAATGTAGATTTTCGTAACCCTCGAATGTATTTTTGGTAACCCTCGAATTAGCAATATGGAACCCTCGAATGTAACATTTGGTAACCTCCTCGAATGTAAGCAATTTGGTAACCCTCCGAATGTACATATGGTAAACCCGATGGTAGCATTTGGTAACCCCCGCAAATGGTAGCATTTGGTAAACCCTCGAATGTAAGCGATCTGTAACCCCGAATGTACCTTTTTTGGTAACCTCGATTGTAGCCTTGGTAAACCCGTAATGTAGCAATGAAATGGTTTACCCTCGAATGTTAGCATATGGTCACCCTGAATGTAGCATTATTTGTAACCCTCGAATTAGCATTATTTGGTAACCCCTCGAATGTAGCCTTTGGTAACACTCGAATGTAGCCTTTGGGTAACCCTCGCTGGTAGCCTTTGGGTAACCCTCAATGTAGCCTATGAATATACCCTTGAATGTAGGTGTTTTCGATTCAGTAACCCTTGAAAAAACGTGCATACCCATTCTGAACCAGGTCAGCAAAAGGTTTTGCATTCAATTTGGCATTGGCAACATTTCCAGATTTCCGGTAAACCCTAAAATGTATCCTTCGATTTTCGCTAATATTCCTCAAATTACATTTGGTTACCCCTCGAATGGGCCTATATGGTACCCTCTACTGTATCATTTGGTAAAACCCGCTATGTAGCAATGGTACCCTCGAAGTTAGCCTTTGGTAACCCTCTGAAATGTAGCATTTGGAACCCTTGAATGTAGCATATGTACACCCACCCTCGAATGTAGCATATGTAACCCTTGAAATGAGCATTTGGTAACCCCTCGAATGAGCATTTGGGTAAACCCTCGAATGTAGCCATATGTAAAACCCTCGAAGTAGCATTTGGTAACCTCGCATGTAGCATTTGGTAACCCCACCAGAATGAGCAATATGTAACCCTCGAATGTAGCATTTGGTACCCACGAATGTAGCCTTTTGGTAAACCTCGAATGTAGCCTTGGTAAACCCCCGAATGTAAGCCTATGGGACTAAGAGATGTCTAAACTTCGCAAATCCGCGATCGGACCCCAATAAAAGAAAATGCCTAGAACCCCTAAAATTACGAGATTTTTCGTATTTTCAAATTTCGAAATTACGAAAAATACTAATTTGTTAAAATTAGTATTTTCGAAAATACGAGTATCCTGTAATTTCCGAAATTTTTCGAAAATACGTTTTAAATGGAAATAAAGAGAATCCTTGTATTTTCGAAAATTTTCGAAAATACGTGAAAACCGTAATTTTAAATTTTCGAAAATACTAAAATCAAAATCCGCGAATCGTGAAGTTTCGGAAGGAGGAAAATCCGAAAAAATAAATAATCCGCCGTGTCGCGAAACGGATAAACCTTGGCGTATCTGGGTTCGGATTCACCGCGAACGCCATCCTAATGAAACCCTTGAATGTCTGTTCGATTTCAGTAACCGTGAAAAAAAGTGTCATAAACCTCACCCATGCTGCACCAGTCCAGCAAAAGGTTTTGCATTCATTTTTGCATTGGCACAATTTCCAGAGACTTTTTTGTAAAATCGCGCAGGGCCAGGTGATGTCTGGATGAAAGTAAAGATCATGGACAAGTGCAGGGGAGTTTGGATAGAGAAATTTATTGCCTCACTCCATTGCTGTTGTCTGCATTCTTTCCAAAAGTAGAAAAGGTGGTGCGCCTAATACCAAGCTGTAATCGCTGACCATAAAATAAGCGCTACAGCTCATCAGGTAAAGATTGTCTCATATTTTGTTAGTATGTAGCATGAAACCTAGACTCTAATTTCTTGCTGCAAGTTTATTTAAGGTGGTCTACAGAAATTCAAAATTCCTAAAATTCTTCAAAAATTTCTGCCTAGAATGAATGAAGAGAAAACATCGCTTTATGATCATTCAGTCCAAATCTGATATTATGTCACAAGTCATGTTCGGTCCCCTGTTCCTAAAGTATAGGGATGTGGCCCCGCTAGGCAGTTTTAAGGCCATAAGCCACCTAGGCAAGTTCTAGGGCGTCCTATATTTAAACAAGGCCGCCCAGTGTGCTCCCATTCATCTTTGTAGTGAGAGACCCTGAACTCAGCGTCACTCTTTCTGGATACATGTTGCAAAATTGAAACTTGAAGGTAGGGAAGGGAGGGGGAGGATGACTTCAGCTATAGTATGAGGAGAAAATACTATATTTAAGTCTTGTAAAAAAATCTGGGCCTAGAGATGTCCCGAACTTTCGCAAAATCCGGATCCGCTCGAGGATCGCAACAAATTTTCGAGAAAATTCGAAAAGCCGCGAGAGGACCCAATTAAAATAAAAAAACTCAAAATACTAGAAACCTCGTAATTTTTTCGAAATTTTTAGAAAATCTATTTCCGAAATACGAGAAATCCTCGTAATTCAGAAATTTCTGAAAATACAAGAAAATCCGCGGTTAGGAAGTTCGGAAGGAGCGGAAAATCCCTGACAAAATCGCCGTTCACGAAACAGATAAATCCGCGGCGGATCCCGGGTTCGGATCCGCGCCAGCCATCCCTAATCAGGTGGGCAACAAGGTATTATAGATCCCAGTGGGGAAAGGTGCTCACATTATAAATATCTAGTCAACAAAGCAAGAAGAAAAAAGTAACCTGCACTCTTCAAGTTGTGTCCAAAAAGTGTAAAATCCCTTTATGAGTTCAGCATGTTGTCATAAATGGTGAGGGTTATACAGACAAAAAAGTTGCTGCAAGCCTTAAACACTGGGCGAAATCGTGTTACCCCAGTGCGTAACTTTCCCAGCCCTTGGTGCAGTCAACAAATTATCTCCCTATACTCTCTATATGGGGAAGGCTTGAAAAATTGCCACTGCAATTTCGTCTATATATTTTTTGGTTAACATGACAGAGTTTTCATAGATTTATTATAAGATTCCCATTGCAACATTGTAAGCATTGGCTGCCTTTTTAGCTGGGCACACCAACAAGCGATTTTGGCAACCTACTGGTATTTTCCGTTATATCTGCTTGTCTGACGTGTGGTGTGCCGTCCCGTCCGGTGACCAATGTCCCTTTCTGCCCATTTCGCCTGAATGGTGTGGACAAAGCGATTTTGTTCCCATTTGTACCCAGCCTAAAGCCTTGAACCCTGGAAGATACTTGTCTGTTTGGATGATCATTTAAGGGTCAAAATGAACTAAACATAATGGTTCTGCTTTCATGAAGAGGGGCGAGAGATTGAGAACTTCCCATGGATCTTGTCTGCGAGACTGGATAACTTAAGGAGACTAACCAAATTAACACGCCAAAAATCTGAACATATCACCCTCTAAACCACCAATAAAGTGTCAATAAGCCCTACAGTAACTAGCATAATCAATGTCAATCACTTTGAGAACTGATGAAAACTGTTATGTACATAACGGCACACCCCCCTGACTCAGTCAACAGCTCCCTGCCCTATTGTTTTCTGTAAAAGATTGGCTAGAGGTTACTAATGGGGTGTGACCGCTTAACAATTTCCTGCCGTATCTCAGAACCACGCATTTTAAAGAATATAAAATGGTCACTGTTTATACCGAACCCTGGAATAGACACAACTCATGTTTAGAAAGTAACTTTCTCAACAACCCCATCATAAAATTAAGAACAGACACTAATACTGTTTTTTATATCAAGGAGATCCCCTTCTAATTTTAATGTTTGTTCTGGGCCTTTTAGTTGTCCTTTAATGTCAGAAAGAACTTGACATGTTTAGATTGTCGGCCATATCCCTTGTTATTATAATAATCTCTGCATTCTACTCTCTATTTCTTTACTTCTGAAAAACTCAACTTGCAGAAAAACTTGGTGAGCAAACATGAAAACACAGGGGCAACCGCCGAAAACTTATGTTTCTGGTACCAATTCATTCTGATCTGCTGCACACTTCAGGACTTTTTATCATAAACAAAACAGAGACAAACACAACAGGAAAAAAAGAGATATTTCCCCACATACCTTGTTTTTGTAAGCTCATTGCCTTTTAGAATATTTGGCGATGTGCCCATTTACGATCTCCAGCAGGAAAATAAGCTTTTTAGGTTATTATTCCTTTCAAGTAATTTTTTTTTTTCCAATGCCTGCATTTTTGTTCCCTCAAGGCCACGGTATGTGTAATTCAGAAGCAAACCGTGCATTTACAATCCTCATGTGTATCCTCTTGATTAAAACACAATACTCACATTCTGTTTATTAAGGACGATGACTGCCAACGCCAAAACGCACCATACAACATTTTAGATATAGAACTCCAGTTTCGTGGAACGCAAAATGTAATGGGCTGTGAACAATTCATTCCACCTCTCTATGTGAAGAAAGTGCCCAATTGGTAATCTCTTTATCTCTTAATCTCGGGGTGTGATATTATTGAATATTAAATATATTAAATTATCCCTAATAATGCAATGCTGTATGGCAGTTATTTTCCATATCCACATTGATTACTGTTCTAATTCAGGTATTGGTGGAGTAACAAACAGACAAAAACTCTTGATATATTATTGCAGGTCTATGTATAAAATTTTCTTATCAGTTAAAAAAATGGTGCCCTTAACCAATCAGAATGTTAGCCTTTTCCAAATGGTAAATAACATCTTAATGGCTTAGGGCAAAACTTGCACCATTGTTAGAACTTTTTATTTATAGGCCTCTATATGTTTCAATTTTATTGGTAATAGACCATTTCCAGTGTAATTGGTAAATCCTATGTTGAAATGAAATTAATGGTGCTTAGCCTAATTCTAAATAGATATATTGTGTGCAGTTTTTGTCAATTTAAGACTTCTAGCACTTCCACAATGGCTTTTGTAGACATGTTAGTATAGAAAACTTGTAGTGCCGTATATCTATATAATATCTTATATATAATTAATAGATAAATTTAAAAATAAGAGTACTGGCAATATTTTTTTTTTTTTTCTCTCCCCCTTGTTGTTTTTGCTTATCTTATTGATCGTTTTTGAACGGGCTTTTTCCACTTTGTTAACCTTCGTTAACATCCAGTACTGCTCTGCCCTGATGAAGAGGGTGTTTAAGCTCTCGAAGCTTGTCCAACTAAATCAACTTTATGCCCCACATAGAAAAAGTATCACAGTACTCTTATTTTTTAACAAAAGGACATCTTTGGAATGAAAGGTTTCAGAGAAGGCAACTCAATTAATAGGGATTGGGGAGCTTGAATATGAAGAAGACTGGAAAAGACAATATGTACGCTGGATGAAAGGTGCTTGCTGGGTATATGATTTACTTGTGTCTAAATACATTAACGGCCCATACAATAACTATCTGGGGCCTGTGTTCACCAAAGACATGCCCAAAGGACCAGTACATCCCTTACGACTTGAAGAAAAAGGTTTGGCGTCAGCTCAGAAAGGTTTTTTCACTGTAAACGTAAAGCGATGGAACGTCTTCCAGTGGGACGTGTTATGGCATGTTCAGTGTCAGTTTAAAAAAAAGCTGATGAGTTTCTTCTTCCCTTGCAAAACAAAGGAATGTGGCAAGTTACTGGTAATGATACATAGGGGGCATATTTATAAACGGTTCGTTAACTTGTTCGCGGCCGTTTTCCCGCGACTTAACGCATAAATCGCGTTTACCGTCGATTTTATAAAGTCCGACACGGCCGCGAAAAGTTTCACGAGCGTTAACCTTTCGGCGGCGATAACTTACCTTTAGTTACGCCGTTTCTAATTATAATAACGGCGGTACTGGTTGTTTCGCCGGCTAGTATCTGGCTTGTTTTAACACTTTAACTTCTGCCACCTTGACGAGTGCGAAGTCAGCCGATACTAACCTCCGCGGCGCGATACTACCTCCCGCGGCGGGATGGGCAAGCAGGCACCCGCGGCGGGTCGCACCCGCCCCGGGAGACACTCCCACCCGCCACACACCCCGCGCGGCAAGCGGCGACCACCCGCTGCTTTCCTTCCCAGCATCCCCTCCCAACCCGTTTCCCCCCGCGATCGCGGGCAATTCGGAACGGGATGCTGCGGGAAGGGGCCCGCAGCAGGTGGTTCGCGACCACCCGCAAAACGCACCCCCTTCCCCGTCAACCCCTCCAGCCCCCCCGCCCCGGCCCGCTCCCGTGGAGGGGACTTGAATGGACCGCTGGGTGGGGTGGGATGGCTCCCTCCACGGGCCCTGAGAAGGGCCTTTTGGGGCCTTAGGGGGTCCCGCAGCTTCGAGCCGGACGCCCCCCTCCCCGGGCCCTGTAGGGCCGTTGCGGCCACTTACAGCGCCTTTGCGGCTCTGACAAGAGCTTTTTTGGGGCTTAGGGGTCCCGCAGTCGAACGGGAACCCCCCTCCCCGGCCCTAATCAGGGCCTTTGCGGCAACTTACAATTGCCCTTGCTGCTCGAAACGGACCCCTCCCCGGCCCTTGTACGGTCCTTGCGGCAACGCTGACAGTGCCCGTGGGCGGCACTGATAGTGCCTTTGGCGGGGTCCCGCAGCTTCGAAACCGGGAACCCCAGTCCGCCTTAAAAGAGCCCTTGGCGACGTCTTTCGGGCCTGGCGACACCAAACCCCACTCATGTCGCCGATGCCGGCAGACTCACTTCCACTGCGGCCGCCAGTGAGCCCGCTGGCACCCCGGCCTCATCGGGCGCCGATGTTTGCCATCCGCTGGCCTGAAAAAGAAGAAAGAAGCACGGCTGTGCAACATCGCTTCGCCTGATGCCGCGGGCCAGCAGCTCACTGTTGCGGCCGCAGGTGAGTCTGCCTGGCATCGCGACCTGATGGGGTTGGTGTCCCGCCAGCCCGCGAAGAGTCGCGTCGGAATCAAGGCACGCTGGCAACATCGTCCTCCCGTTTGAAGGTCGCCGGCAGCCCGCCGGGGGTAACCCCTGGCGGCCGCAGGGGTACCCTCTTTGGGGGTCCGGGGCGGCCTCGCGGAGCGGGTGTCGCCGTCAACTGAAGAACAATACTCGCCCAAGGGCTCTATTAGAACCGCAACTGGGGGTCCCCCGGTTTTTCAGCTGCGGACCCGCCAAAGGCACTTGTCCCGTGCCCCGCAGGTCCCTTACCAGGGCCCGGGGAGGGGGGGTCCCGGTTTCGAAGCTGCGGGACCCTAAAGCCCCAAAGGCCCTTTCTCACAGGGCCCCGCTTGGGGGGAGGTAGCCCTCCACCCCCCCAGCGGGCTTCCCCCCCTTCCCGTCCCCTCCCCGTAGCGGGCCGGGGCGGGGGCCTTGGGAGGGGGTTTTGACCGGGGGGGGAAGCGGGCTGGCGGGTTGTCCGCCGCCGCGGGGGGTGGGCGGGGTGGGCGTATGCACGCCCACCCCTAGGAGGCGTTGTTCGGGAGGTATTTTAAGTCCCTTCGCGGTGATACTTAATCAGTATCGCGGGGGGCGAAGGTCTTTAAAATTACCGCAGCTCCATCGCGGCCGCGATAGTAATCTCGGGAAATACGCTCGCGTTAAAATCGGCGATAGCGCTATTTTCGCGGCCGCGATTTGGCGTCGTTAATTTTTTTTTGCGCTAACATCGTTTCTTATAATTGCCCCATAAAGTAGAGTTTGATCCAGGGAAAATTGGCCGATTTCCACTTGGAGTCAGGAAGATTTTTTCCCCCTTCATAAATTGGTGGTTTTTTTTTTTTGCCTTTCCTCTGGATCAACAGTTCGGCATGAAATGATGAATATTGCTAGTGGTTGAACTGTATGGACTATGTCTTTAGCACCCTCCAATACTATCACTATACTAAAATCTATACATGCTAGAATAATTGTCGCCATGCAGCACAATGTTACCGTAATGGTTGTATAATGTCTCTGCTATTATAATTTTTACACACTTAGGGCCCTATTTCCTTTCCTAAACGGCCGATAATCGCGCCCTAAATTACTGCTGCACATCACTGCAGAAAAAATAAAACCCCTATCCGCCATAAGGGGCAGAGGGTTCCCATTAATATAACTCATTCCTTATTAACATCAAAATTGTATGTTAGTATTCCATTGATCTGACTCAGTTTTCAATGGGATTTGCCTTTAAAGAAAAACTTCGAGTTATGATAATTACTTGAACTATAGCATCGTTTTTTCTTTACAATTCCCAGTTTAATACAATGAAAAATTATTTGCAATTAGTACTCTATTTGTGGTATTGTGATTTTAATTTATTTCAATTGGTATCACAGCATCTTTGACAGATTTAATAGACGTTTGTTGTTTATGTAACCAAGCTTAGCTAGCTCTTGTGGTAGTTTCTTGTCTGTCTTGGCTGAGGTGCACCCTAGGTAATGTGCTTTTTAGTTTATTGATCACATAGTAACGGTGAAGGTCGTAAAAGTTAAACCAACCACCTTTTTTCCCTTCTGTTTTTCCTTTTCTTTCCCCCCCCCCCCAAACACATATCAATAATTTGTATAAATTTTAACTTCTTGTATCATCACCATTGTTCTAATAATATTTATACGGGTTCAGATAACCTTAGAATTTTTCCATAGGTAATGGCATTTTTCCCTGTTTTCGTCCAACATCCAAACATCAAATTTTTTAATTTTGTTTATTGTGTCCAAACTTAGGAAAATGGTGAATTTTTCAATTTATGTGAAAAGATTTTTGGGAATTTTTGTTTGTTGGGGGATGTTGATTTTTGTTGTGTGGGTCCCCATATAGTTTAGATTGTTTTTTTAGTGTTCCAGTGTCGATTTCTTGGAACAGCTCTTTTATTGTGTTAAAGATGTATGTTTTGCCATCCTTTGTTTTTAGAAGTTTCACTGTAAATCCCCATTTGTAGTTTATCTGTTTTTCCTCTTATTTTGGAATGATTGGTTTGAAAAGTTTTCCTTTCCTTGCTTTGTATGGTGGTTTGCCTGGAAAGATCCTGGAAGAATTGGGCAGATTTTTAATTTCTCTGGTAAGGAATTTCTTTGTCCTTGTGATTGCGGTTATTGGTCTTTAATCCTGGGTAAGAAGTGAAACCTAGTAATCACATCCCTTGGTACCAGAGGGATGGAGCAGATCTAAGGTTTGGGTAATCTATGAGTTGTTCCTGTCCAGAGTGGAGTTTATTTTCTGATATACGAGGTATTACGTCCTTGATTATGTGTTTTGATATAATTTTCCAAATCTGCTTGCTTTTTACTTCCTCTGGATTCCTCTTATCTTAAGGGATTTCTCCTGGATCTGTCCTCTAGGTCAGACAGTGTGTTTTCAGTAGCGACGGTGTCTGTTTAACTCATTAGTGCTCCCTCTAGTAATCATTAAAGAACCAGTAAAATTTCCATATTTTTATTTTCAACATGATCTGTCTTTGAATAGTTCTGTATTCTTTTTGTAAGGAGATGTATATTCTATTAGGTTCCTTTTTAAAACAGATTGTTCTGTGTTCGTAGCATATTTTTAAGGTTTGGTTCAGTTCAGTCACTGGGGCGTGAGAGGCAGGGAATTTCTGACAAAGCAATATTTTTTTGTCAGATAAGTCCTCTGGTTAGATCTTAAGGATTTGTGGTTCCCTTCCTTGCTCCATGTTTTTTCCTCAATTGGGACTTGTTTCATTTAGTTCCATAGTGAGGTTTTGAGAGTGTATCTGTGCAAACCGTATCTCCTTTCTGCATTTGGTGCGGAGGGTATATCACATGCTGAGTTGTCAGAATGTGTGGGCGAAGTATGTTTAGAGCATTTGTTATTTTGGCATGTAGTTTAGCTATAGGATCCTTTGTGATTGTTGAGTTCTTGCAAAAATGCCTTCTATATAGTCTGACTATTTTTCTCGTAGCATTTTGTATTTGTGGTAAGAATTCCACTTACTTTAGGCTGGTGAGTCTGGCTGGATCCTCCATTGTTTTGTAGTTCAGGGGGTGACGAGCTGTCAGTGCCGGTGTCTTTAGTTTTTGGTTTTTATTTGTTTTTTCACTTTTCCCATCTTTTAGTTTGCGTGGCCAAGGAGCTCCCTTCGGGGGGAGGACCTCAATGGTGCCGGCGCCCATCTTTGATTTTCTGTTTTCTGCCCGGTTGATTGGGTACTGTTGTGGTAGTAAATCCGTTAGTTTTTGTGATTTTATTGTTTTTGCTTGTTGTTTTTTAGTCCATCCTGGCCTGTTTCTTTCCTTAGGTCGAACTGTTTTTTGTTTGAGAGTCGCTTGTGCCTCTGGTATAGGTCGCCTGGGCCTTTGTGGTCTGGATCCTCCACACTTGCTCCCTTCCAGTTTACCTAATTTCATGTAAATTCAGCCTGCCTGCGATCCTCTGTTTAAAGTCCTGCAAGCGTTCGCTAGAGTAAAACACGAATCCTCTTTTGTACAAACCCACCACATTCTGGTTTTTATAAGGACGATGACTGGACCAACGCAAATAGCAAATCCATAACAAAACATTTTTAGATATAGAACTACCGTTTCTTGGAACTCCCTGCTGTGCCATCTTGGTCCACCACACAAAATGTAATGAAAAAATAAGTGTAAAATTAGCCATTTGTAAATCTCTTTATCCTTAAGATCTCTGGTGTATATTATTGAATATTAAATGTATTAATTATCTAATTATGCCTGCGTATGGTCAAGGTTATTTCCATTCCCACATTGATTACTGTTTCTAAGTCAGGGTATTGGGTGGAGAAAACAAGACCAAAACTCTTTATATATTATATGCAGGCCTATGTAATAAATTCTTACCAGTAAAATGGTGGTCGAATTTTGCCTTAACCAATCAGAATGTTAGCTTCAAATGGTAAATAACATCTAATTGCCTTGGGGGCAAACTACAACATTTTAAAGAACTTTTTATTAATAGCCTCTAGATTTTTCATTTTATTGGTATAAGACCATTTCCAGTGGGTAATTGGTAAATCATTTGAAACGAAATTAGGGTGGCCATGACCTAATTCTAATAGATATATCTGTGTGAATTTTTTGTCCATTTAATGGACTTCTAGCACCTTCCCACAATGGCTTTGTAGACATGTTATGTATAGAAAAGTATTGTAGTGCCAGTATATATATAATATATAATGTGTAAAAAATAAGAGTCCTGCGATATTTTTTTTTTTCTCTCCCCCTCTTGTTGGTTTGCTTATCTTATTATCCTTTTTGAACTGGCTTTTTTCAAACTTTGGTTTCACCTTCGTTCAAACTCAGTACTGCTCTGACCTGATGAAGAGGGTTTAGCTCTCGAAAGCTTGTCAACTAAATAAACTGTTATTCCATAGAAAAAGTATCACAGTACTCTTATTTTTTAACATGTATACATGCTAGATAATTGTCAGCTAATGCAGTCAACAATGTAATGTGTATAATGGCTCCTGCTATTATCATTTTTAGCACACTTAGGGCCATATTTCTAAACGGCCGATAATAGCGCCATAAAATTACTGCCACACATTACCACAGAAAAAATACCGCTATCGCCATATTTATAATGGCGAGCGGCATTGCGGCGAAATGTTTCTCAACGAGGCCGATGTTGCTGGCGTCTTGATCCGCCGGGACATCTTCGGGCTAGCGACACCAACCCCACTGAGGTCGCCGATGCCAGGCAGGCTCACTGCAGCTGCCAGTGAGCCCACTGGCACTGCTGGCCTCAGCAGAGCCAATGTTGCTAGCCGCTTCTTTCTTCAGCATTCTACTGCGATGGCATCTGGGTTCCGCGGAGGATTGCAGCTCTTTATATAGGTTTGCCGAAAACCATAATCCATTTCTGATTGGTCAATTTTTTAATGCTTGGTTTACATGTTTCACATTAACCAATCAGATTTTATTTTTTTGAACCTCATTTAAGTCATTTCTCCAGAGCAACCAGCTCTTGAGCGATTTTCTTTCAAAAGGATTTTCTGTTTTTTAAAGGGTTGGTCTGTTTTTAAGGGGGTGCGTAAAAACAAAGCATTTATTAACTGTGGTTTGCAGTCTAGTAAATTTAACCTAGCACTATTTATTTCTAGGAGTGTGCCTGTTGTAAGTAATAATCACTTGTGTTTAGTTTTTTTTTACTACTTACTGCGTTGAATAAGGTAATAGGATCTAGTTGCTGGATCTAGTGATATCTAATAACCGTGAGCTCATTTTGGAGATGAAGGTAATGGGAAGCTTAGGGAACAGTGACCATGGTATAGTGACATTTAATGTAGGTTGCAAAAAACTAAAGTGCACTGGTTAACAAAAACTTTTACTTTAGGAAAGCAATTTTGTGCTGTTAAAGGAATCCCTCCTGCTCATAGACTGGGGGGATTGTTTCTAGGTAAAGATACTGAGCAGATGTGGACCACTTTAAAGGGATATTAAAGTATTAATTTCTAAATTTGAACCTTTAGGGAACAAGTGTTAAAAAAGTAGGTTCTCTCCTGCATGGTTAATGCTCAGGTAAAAAGGGAAATGGAAAAAAAGAAAAAGGCTATTAAAATTTTGAAATCAGAGGGAACAGAAACAGTCTTACCGGAGTATGAAAGCTGTAATAAGAGTGCAAAAAAGCAATTAAATTAGCTAAAATAGAAAATGAAATACGGATTGCCAACAAAGCAAGTCGAACTCCAAAATGTTTTTTAAGTATATAAATGGTAAAAGATGAGGACTGAGATGTGGGACCGTAAATAATGGGGTTGAGATGGTTGTAGAGGATGCCAAAAGGCACTGTTTACTGTTAAGAATCCTAGTCCTTACAGCAGGGATTGTAATAACATGCAGGGGAGAAATGAGGAGTATTCACATGGCTGAAGGAGGATATGGTATGGAAACAATTAGACAAAGTTAATATCAATAAAGCCCCAGTACCGGATGGAATACACCCTCGGATTTTAAAAGAGCTTAGTTTAGTTCTATCTAGACCATTGTTTCTTATCTTTTCAGATTCACTAGACTGGAAAAAAGCCAATGTAATACCAATATTCAAAAAAATAGTCGTTCACAGCCTGGTAACTATAGACTGTAAGCCTAACATCAGTGGTAGGGAAGGTGTTGATGGAAACTTTGTTAGGGGATAATATCGTTGACTTTGTCTCCAGAGCTCATCTTATATAGTAGTCAGCATGGATTTATGAGAAATAGATCATGCCAGACAAATTTAATTGGTTTTTATGAAGAAGGAAGTAAAATTTGGATTCAGGCACAGCAGTGGATGTTTGTTACTTGGATTTTGCGAAAGCTTTTGATACTGTGCCACATAGGCGACTAATGTATAAAATGAGGAACTGTTGGCCTTGAAAAAAACCATTTGTGCATGGATAGAGAATTGGTTATTGAATCACAAGAAGAGTGGTGGTAAATGGAGCTACATCTATGTTGGCTAAAGTTATAAGCGGAATGCCTCAGGGTTCTATACTGGGGCCGCTTCTGTTTAATCTGTGTATAAATGACTCAGAAGGGGGCATTGAGAGCAAGCTCTCTGTGTTTACTGATGACACTAAACTATGCAGAGCTTGGAAACTTCAAATGAGTGCAAGTGTGCAAGCAGACCTAGTAGATTATCAAAATGGGCAGAAGAATGGCAGATGAGATTCAATGTTGATAAATGTAAGGTGATGCATTTGGGATTTAATAATCCCTGTGCACCTACACCATAAATAACTCTGTGTTAATGCATCTGTAATAGAAAAAGATATGAGGTGCTCTGGTAGGATAACAGACTTAGCTGTAGCAAACAATGCCAGGTAGCAACGGCTAGAGCTAGCAAAATATTGTCTTGTATAAAGAGGGGTAAATACTCTGTGTTAAGTGCATCTGTAATAGAAAAAATATGAGGGCTCTGGTAGATAAACAGACTTAGCTGTGGCAAACAATGCCAGGTAGCAACGGCTAGAGCTAGCAAAATATTGTCTTGTATAAAGAGGGAATAGATTAAGAGAGAAAGATTTATTCTCCCTCTTTACAAGGTACTGGTAAGGCCTCATTTGGAATATGCAGTGCAGTTTTGGAATCCCATATACAAAAGGGACATCTTGGAAATGGAAGCAGTTCGAGAAAGGCAACTAAATTATAAGGGGAATGGAGGGTTGAATATGCAGGAGATTAGACAAGTTAGGGCTGTTTACATTGAGAAGCGACGTTTGCGTGGGATATGATAACCTTATACAAAATATTAATGGCCCATACAATGAACTCTCTGGTGCATTATTCACTAATAGGTCATATCGAGGAATCGTGGAAGTTTCATCTTCAGTTAGGAAAGGTTTCTTTACAGTGAGAACGGTGAAACTGTAGAACGTCTTCCAGCAGAAGTGGTAATGGCAAGTTCATTAAATAGTTTTAAAAAGGCGGGAAAGTTTTTAAACTAAAAAATATTGAGAATTACTGGTATAATACATATAGATCTGGTTGATCCAGGATACTTTCCGATTGCCGTTTGGAGTCAGGAAGGAATTTTCCCCCTTTTTTTGCTGGATTTTTTGCCTTCTCTGAATCAACTGTTAGGTAGGGTAAAAAAAAAAAAAAAAAAGGGTGAATAGGTTGGACTTGATGTCTTTATTAACCTTAATTACTATATTACTATGGAAGAAAGAAAGACACGAGCCAAAGGGCTCTTTTAAGAACCGCTCACTGGGGGTTACGGTTTGAGACGCGGGACCCCTTAAGCCCCAAAGGCACTTCTCAGTGCCACAAGGGCCCTTACAAGGGCCAGGAAGGGGGGTCCCAGGTCAAGCTGTGGGACCCCTTAAGCCCCAAAGGCCCTTCTCAGGGTCGCAAGGGCACTTGTAAGTGCCGCAAGGACCCTGATAGGGCCGGGAAAGGGGGTTCTGGTTCGAGCTGCGGGACCCTTTAAGCCCCAAAGGGCTCTTATTAGAGCCGCAAAGGCACTTGTAAGTGCCGCAAAGGCCCTGATAGGGTTGGGGAGTGGGGTCCCCCGGCTCAAGCTGCGGGACCCCTTAAGCCGCAAAAGTCACTTTTCAATGCCCCCGCTGGGGGGTTGGAGGGACCCTCCAGCGGGGGCATTGAAAAGTGACTTTTGCGGCTTTCTCTCCCTTCCCTCCCCCATGAGAGTATGGGGCGGGGGGCTGCTGGGAAGGGTTTGTGGTGGGTGGTCGCATTTGCCGTGGGGGGCGAGGGCGGGGTGGGCGTACACCCTCGCCCCTCTGATCAATGCCACCAACCGCGGCGATCCTTTCCCGGCACCCCCTCCTAGCCCCCTGCAATCCCATCCGTTTTCACCACCTTCAAGTTGGCAAAGTGAAACGGACAAGATTAAGGTGGCACATCAGTTACCGCTGCTTTATAAATAGAAGCGAGCGGTAACTGATGCAAAGTTAACGAGGCTTTAACTTTTCGCTGCCGGGTTTCGCGCATTTGTAAATCGTGTTATTAGCTATTTTAGCGAAAATGGCGGGAAACTCGGCCACAAAAAATTACCGCTCGTTTATAAATATGCCCCTTAGTGATCCATATCAATTCATAGGGAAGCACACTCCAATAGAATATAATTATAGCAATTCCATTTATTAAGTGCTCAAATCACAGACAAGGTACACAACGTTTCGGGGGGTCCAACCCCCTTCCTCAGGTGTGATCCATCCTGCCAGATTGCTAAATGTTATCGGGGAGCCAAAAGGGGCTTGCAGATACTCCCCTTCCCACTCCATAGCTTAAAACAGGCTGATTGTCTACTGCAAATTTGTAGTAACAAGTTTTTATGGCCAATCACAACATATGGGCTTAAGGCCCCAATATCTGGCATTAATATTCTGATGAATTTGATCAAATTGATTGGATTATAGAGGGCATTTTTTGTGTTAAGATAGACCGATCGGTGATATCGATCTGTCTATCAAAAAAAACTGATCGAGCAAGATAAAAAAAATTCCATCTACCCCATCTACCAGAACCTGAAATCTACAGAAAATCGTCGACATAAGGTGATATGTTCTTCTGATTGGATTTTCAATAGTTTCAGATGATCGCAAACCCGATTAGAAATACCGTATATGGAACCATCTATGGCTACATTCAACAATCAAACCCTGTTCTGATCTAGCACGTGTACATACTGTAGGTCAGTGTTTCAGGCATGTTTAGTGCTTCATCTGGAAAGCAAAAAAGGAACTGTCCAGTGAACTACATTATGTTAGCCTGCACTAATGTGAAGCAGGGATGACTCTATAGGGCTGTTTGGCATTGAAACTTGTGGACAGACTATTGTAATTTTCCAATGCTGGCCATACACTATACTTCTACCTTAGCACATACCCACAACATTCACATGAGGTTTAAGCAATATAAGAAGTACCACCACACAGCAGCAGCAGTGGAGATGGAGCAAGCGCTGGTGGCTTGAGGATATGTAAGTATAATTCCTAGTTCAGGAGCATGATAAGTTTCAGCATATTGTAACTAGCTTTTTATAGGAATCTGCATAAAATACTAAAAACAGGGTTATTCAATAAAAGTTCTTATCGTTAAAAAGGGTGCTAATTTTGTCAAAACCAATCAGATGTTAGCTTTCAAATTTTAAATAACATATGATTGGTTAGGGCAAAATTAGCGATAATAACTTTTATTGAATCTCCTTGAAAATTTCTACAAGGGGTGGATATAACCTTTAACCCTTTCACTGCCACAGATCGTATATTCACGATCTGTGCAGAGAATGCTTAAACTGCCACAGATCGTGAATATACGATCTGTGGTTTCCCCTTTAAAAAAAAAAAATCTGCCTGCACTAGGGGCAATCAGGGGGCAGAATTCAACTCCCCCCTAGCCCCCTCGATCTCCCATCAGTTTTGTCTAAAACCGATGTGGGGATCAGGAGATAACTTACCTTTCTTGCAGGAGCCAGGAGCAGCAGCCGACAGCAGGAGGAAGAGCAGGTCCGTGCAGATCTTTGCCAATGAATGAAAAAGCACTTCCTGGAAAATGATTTCCAAGTTCGTTATCATTCCCTAAGATGATTTGATGATCATCTTTGGGAATGATCCAAAAAAAAATGCACACAAAAAAAATCTTAAAGTGATACACACACCTTTTTTTACCCTAAAACTATAAATTAGCAAAAAACTTTGTCTTCTCCAAGCTTCCCAATATCCCCGGTTATATCGGTAAAGTAAACGCAGATACTTGTTTGTACGATTTCAAGGGAAACTAAGCCTATTTTATAGGATCAAGCAGATTGTAGATTGGACCAAAAAGAACTAGATGAAGTGTGAGGATCAGGTAAGGGGCAAAAATCGGGGGGAGACTGCCGCCGTGTACGGGTGCCTTAAAAAAAAAAACCGTAAAACCACACAAAAAAATGTGTGCCGGAAAATAACATCCTTTCGGTAAAAATAAAAAGAAAATAACAAAAAATACACAAACGTCCCAAACTCCTCCACAAAAAAATCCCCCCAAAATAAAAAAAACCCCCCTAAAAAAAATTTTTAACCGCGTGTTCACTAAAATACTACTAAAGGTGGGAGAGTGTGCGTGTGGGGGGGTGAGTTGTGGTGTTTGTATTTTTTTCTTATAACTGCACTTCTACTGCGTCCCATTTGAGTAGATGGTGGCCTTGTCCTATTTGCACCCACGCAAATGGCACCGTTTTTGATTCAGGAGATGTGGGGATGTTGCTATTTAGTGGGTTTTTTTTGCTTGTCAAGTGGGTTTAGGTAGTATTTCAACCTTTGAATCTTCTTATTTTATTTTTCACAAATCTTCTAAAAACACAGAGTTCTATGGAGACAGCGTCTGGAATTCTTCATGTATATTGAAAGCATGGCACCATAATGTGCTGAAGGTGCATAAATTCCAAAAATAATAGTTTGTGGGGGTATTTCCAAGTTTAGGGCTGTTTCCTTTGAAAAAAGGTAGGCTGTTCAAAAAACAGAGCACTTGTATTTTTTGTAATTGCATTTGTGCATGCATCCCATTTGAGCTAGTTGGTGGCCAGTCTCTGTGTGCACCCACGCATATGGCATACCGTTTGATGCAGGATATGTGGGAGATTGCTATTTAGTGGTTTTTTTTGCTTGTCAAGTGGGTTTAGTAGTGATTTCAACCCTTGAATCATCTTATTTTATTTTTACAAAACCTCCTAAAAACACGGAGTTCTTTGGACACTGGGTCCTGGAATTCTTCATGTATGTATGAAAAGCATGGCACCGTAACATAGCTGAAGGTGTGTAGATTACAAAATATATAGTTTGTGGGGAATTTCCAAGTTTCGGGGTGTTTTCCTAGAAGTATGGGTAGGCTGTTCAAATTACAGAGCAATTTGATTTTTTCTTGTAATTGCATTTGGGCATGCGTCCCATTTGAGCTAGTTGGTGGCCACGTCTCTGTGTGTATCCACGCATATGGCATACCGTTTGATTCAAGACATGTGGGAGATTGATATTTAGTGGGGGGTTTTATTTGTGGGGGGCATTTCCACAAGTTTTGGGGCTGTTTGAAATACAGAGCACTTTGATTTTTTTCTTGTAATTGCCACTTATGCATGCTTCCCATTTGAGTTAGTTGGTGGCCATGTCTCTGTGTGCACCCCATATATGCATACCGTTTGATGCAGGATGTGGGAGATTGCTATTTAGTGGCTTTTTTGCTTGTCAAGTGGGTTTAGGTAGGATTTCAACTCCGTTGAATCAGTTGTTTAGATTCTTTTCCCCACTATCCCAAACCTCCTAAAAACACAGAGTTTTATGAATCACTGGGTCTGGAATTCTTTGTGTATGTATGAAAGCATGGCACCATAATGTAGCTGAAGGTGCATAAATTCCAAAAATATATAGTTTGTGGGGGGTATTTCCAAGTTTATGGCTGTTTCCTTTGAAAAAGGGTAGGCTGTTCAAAAAACAGAGCACTTTGATTTTTTCTTGTAATTGCATTTGTGCATGCGTCCCATTTGAGCTAGTTGGTGGCACATATAGTATACTGTGCAACCATGCATATGGCATACCATTTGATTCAGGAAATTTGGGAAATTGATATTTGGTAACTTTTTTTTCATTACTTGGGGTTTTGGCAGGGTTTTTAACTTTGAAAAATATGCTAAAAGTGCAAAATTCTACGAAGATCTGTGCACACACAATTGATGGTATGAATGAAAAAATGGCATTGTTGCTTAGCTGAAGGTATGTAGATTCTGAGAATATATATTTTTGGGGGGTATTTTTGAGTTAGAGGGGTGTTTAGATTGTAAAATCTTAAAAGTTGCTGTTATTGGGCCACTACGCATTGGCTCACTTTGTGACTAGTGGCTTTCATGTCCGTGTGTGTAACCATGCATATGGCATACTGTTTGATTCATGGCATTTGGAAGATTGATAATTGACAAGTTTTTTTTACATGACATGGAAATTTGCCACGATTTTGCCATGATTTTTCCTGAAAATCTGCAAAAAAAGCGAAATTTTACATGAAACTGCGCCCATACCATTAGTGGTATGCATAAAGGAATTGCACCATTGTGTAGCTGAAGGTGTGTAGATTCCAAGAATATATAGTTTTGTGGGGTATTTCTAATATAGAGGGGTGTTTAGTCTGACAAATCTGAAAAGTTGCTGTAATTGGGCCATTGTTCATTGGCTCACTTTGTGGCTAGTTGAACTCTTTATATATTATATGCAGGCCTATGTAATAAACGTTCTTATCAGTAAAAAAATGGTTGCCTTAACCAATCAGATGTTAGCTGTCAAATGGTAAATAAACATCATAATGCTTAGGGCAAAAACTTGCACCATGTAAGAACTTTTATTATATAGGCCTCTATATGTTTCATTTTATTGGTATAGACCTTTCCAGTGTAAATGGTAAATCCTATTTGACAGAAAGATGTGCCATTAGCTAATTCTAAATAGATATATCGTGTGTGAAGTTTTGTCATTTAATGACTTCGAGCACTTCCCACATGGGCTTTGTATACCATGTTAGCTATGAAAAGTATTGTAGTGCCGTATTATATATATATATATCTATATATATATATATATAATATTAGATGTTTAAAAAATAGAGTTACTGCAATATTTTTTTTTTCTCTCCCACCCTGGTGGTTTGACTTATCTATTATCTTTGGAACTGGCTTTGCACTTTGTAAACCTGTTCGTTTAAAATCAGTACTGCTCTGACCTGATGAAGAGGGTTTAGCTCTCGAAAGCTTTGTCCAATAAATAAACTGTTAGTCCATAGAAAAAGTATCACAGTACTCGTATTTTTTAACAAAAGGACATCTTTGAAATGGAAAGGGGTTCAAGAGAAGGGCAACTAAATTAATTAAGGGGATTGGGGGGAGCTTGATTGAAAGAGAGATGGAAAAGGTTACAATTATGTAAGCTGGAGAAAGGTGTTGCGTTGGGGGGGGCTATGATTCATCTGTGTATTAATACATAACGGCCATACAATAAACTATCTGGGCATGGTTCACCAATAGACATGCCATAAGGAAACGGGACCATCCTTAGGACTTGAAGAAAAAGGTTTAGGCTTAAGCTCCCGAAAGGGTTTTTACGTGAGAACGGTAAAGCTATGGAACTGTCTTCAGTGGACGTTGTTATGCAGGTTCATGGTCCGTTTTTTCAAAAAAAAGCTGGATGAGTTTCTGCAAACAAGGAATGTGCAAGTTAATGGTATTGATTCCATAGGGGATATTTAAAAGGTTCTGAACTTTTAGCGGCTGTTTTCGCGGACATTAACGAAATAATCGCGTTTACCGCGATTTATAAAAGTCCGAAACGGCCCGCGAAAAGTAACGAATCGTTTAACCTTTCGCGGCGATACTTACCTGTTACCGCCGCTTCTATTTATAAAGCGGACGGTACTGGTTTTCGCTCGGCTAGTAGCGGCCTGTTTTTACTTCGCCACTGAAGGTGGCGAAGTCAGCGATACTAAACTCCCGCGGCGCTGATACTAAACCTCCCGCGGCGGGGATGGGCAGGCAACCCGCGGCGGGTGGTCGCCACCCGCCCCGGGGAACACGCCCCAACCAGCCCACCCCCCCCGCAGCCCCTCCCAACCCGTACCCGCTGCGCAATCTCGGAAACGGGAGGCTCCGGGAAAGGGGCAGCAGAAGGTGGTCGCGCACCCCCCCCCGGCAACCCTCAAGCCCCCGCCCGGCCGCTCCCGGGGGGGGGGGGGTGGGAGGCTAAAATCCCCCAGCGGGGGGGGCCCTGAGACGGGCCTTTTGGGGCTTAGGGGGTCCGCCAGATCGAGCCGGGGGACCACCCTCCCAGGCCATTGTAAGGGGCCTTGCGGCAGTACAACGCGCCCTTGCGGCTCTGACCAAGAGCCTTTTGGGGATTAAGGGGGTCCCGCAGCTCGAACGTGGACCCCCCTCCCCCGGCCCTGCAGGGCCTTTGCGGCATACTGTGCCTTGAGGCTCGAAACAGGACCCCTCCCCGGCCCTTGTAAGGTCCCTGGCGGCATGGACAAGTGCCCTGCGGCATGATAAGTGCCTTTGGCGGGGGTCCCGCAGCTCGAACCGGGACCCCCAGTGCGGGCTTAAAGAGCCCTTGGGACGACGTCTTCGGGCTGGCGACACCAACCCCACTCAGGTCGCCGATGCCAGCCGACTCACTCGGCCACCAGTGAGCCCGTGGCAACGCGGCCTCAGCGGAGCCGATGTCCAGCCGCGGCTGAAAAAAAAGAGAAAAAGAAAAAAGAAGCGGCTGGCACCATCGGCCTCCGCTGAGGGCGGCGTTGCCAGCAGGCTCACTGGCGGCGCCGCGTGAGTTGCCTGGCATCGGCGACCTGAGGGGGTTGGTGTCGCCAGCCGGAAGAGTCGCGTCGGATCAAGACGCTGGGCAACATGGCCCTCGTTGAGGTCGCCGGGCCCGCCGGGGGGTACCCCTGGTGGCCCGCAGAGGGACCTCTAGGGGGTCGGCGGACTCGGGGAGCTGGTGTCGGCGGGACTGGAAGAAAAGAAGACGTCGGCCCAAGGGCATCTTTAAGAGAGCCGCACGGGGGTCCCGGTTTCAGCTGCGGGACCCCCGCCAAAAGGCACTTGTCAGTGCCGCAAGGGCCCTTAAAAGGGGGGAGGGGGGCGTCCCGGTTCGAGTGCGGGACCCCCTAAGCCCCAAAAGGCCCTTCTCAGGGCCCGCTGGAGGGAGCCTCCACCCCCCCAGCGGCTCCCTCCCGTCCCTCCCCGGGAGCGGCCGGGGGGGGGGCTTGGAGGGGTTGCCGGGAGGGGGGTGGCGGCGGGTGGTCACGACACCTGCTGTGGCCCCTTCTGGCAGCCCTCAGCCTCCCGTTCGAGTTGCCGGCGGGGGAATGGGTTAGGGAGGGGCTGCTGGGAAGCGGCGGCGGCGTGGTCGCCGCCGCGGGGGGTGTGGGCGGGGTGGCGTATGCCCCGCCCCTAGGAGCGGGTGTCGGGAAGGGATTTTTAAGTCCCTTCGCGGTGATACTATACAGTATCGCCGCAAAGGGGACTTAAAATTACCGCAGCACATCGCGGCCGCGATAGGTATCGCGGGAATAGCGCTCGCCGTTGTAAATACGGCAGATAGCGCTATTTTCGCGGGCCGCGATTTGCGGCGGTAATTTTTTGGCGCTAACACGTTTCTTTATAAATATGCCCCATAAAGTAGAGTGATCCAGGAGGAAGTTGCCGATTGCCATTGGAGTCAGGAAGGATTTTTTCCCCCTTCATAAATTTGGTGGGTTTTTTTGCCTTCCTCTGGATCAACAGTTAGGCAGGAAATGAGGATATTGCTAGATGGGTTGAACTGGATGGACGTATGTCTTTATTCAACCTCAAATACTATACTATACTAACATCTATACATGCTAGATAATTGTCAGCCAATGCAGTCAACAATGTACCGGTAATGTGTATAATGGCTCCTGCTATTATAATTTTTAGCACACTTAGGGCCATATTTCTAAACGGCCGATAATAGCGCCATAAAATTACTGCTGCACATCACTGCAGAAAAAATACCCCTATCGCCATAGGGGCAGAGGGTCCAATTTAATATACTCATTCTTATAAACATCAAACATTGTAGTGATATATCCATTGAGCTACTCAGTTTTCAACTGGGATTGCTTTAAAGAAAACTTTCATGTATTATATTACTGGAACTATAGCAATCATGTTTCTTATACAATTCCAGTTTAGAGACATGAAATATTTGAAATTAGTTTTCTATTTGTATTTGTGATTTTTAATTTTAATTTAATGGGCTATCCCAGCAGCTTTGACAGATATTAATAGACGTTTGTTGTTTATTGTACAAGCTAGCTAGCTCTTGTGTAGTTCTGTCTTTGGTGGAGGTGCAACCCTAGGTTTATTGTGATTTTAGTTAGTTATCACTAGTAACTTGATTCTTAAAAGTAACCACCTTTTCCTTCCTCCCCCCCCCCCCCAAATACATATCAATAATTTGTATAATATTCTTGTATCATCACATTTGTTCTATATATTTATACTGGTTCAGTATAACCTTAGAAGTTTTCCATAGGTAATGGATTTTTCTGTTTTCGTCAAACATCCAAACATCAAATTGTTGAATTTTAGTTATTGTGTCCAAACTTAGGGAGAAATGGTGAATTTATCATTTAGGTGAAGATTTTTTGGGAATTTTTTGGGGTGATGTTGATTTTGTTTTGTCCATATAGTTTAGATTGTTTGTTAGTTTCCAGGTGTCGATTTCTTGGACAGCTTCTTTTATTGTGTTAAAGATGTATGTTTGCCATCTTTGTGGTTATAAGTTTCACTGGAAATCCCCATTTGGTAGTTTATATGTTTCTCTTAGTTTTTGGATGATTGGTTGAAAAGTTTTCCTTGCATTGTATGGTGGTTGCTGAAAGATCTGGGAAGAATTGCAGATTTTGTATTTCTCTGGTAAGGAATTCTTTGTTGTTTGTGATTTGGGTTATTGGTCTTTAATCTGGTAGAAGTGAAAACCTAGTATCACATCCCTTGGTTACCGAGGGTGGAGCAGATCTAGGTTTGGGTAATCTATGAGTTCTGTCCAGAGTGGAGTTATTTTGATATAGAGGGTATTAAGTCCTTGATAATGTTTTGATATAATTTTCAAATCTTCTTGCTTTACTGGTCTCTGGATTCTCTTATTAAGGTATTTCTCCGGATCTGTCCTCTAGGTCAGACAGGTGTTTTTCAGTAAGCGGCTGGTCTGTTAACTCATAGTGCTCCTCTAGTAAATCATTAAAAGAACCAGTAAATTCCATCATTTTATTTTCAAAATGATTGTCCTTTGAATAAGTTCTGTAATGTCTTGTTGTATGGGAGTAGTAGTTCTATTATGTTTTTTAAAAGATTGTTCTGTGTTAGTAGCATAGTTTAAGTGTGGTTTCAGTCACTGGGGAGTGAGAGGCAGGGAATTCTGACAAAGAAACTTTTGTACAGATAAGTATCTGGTAGAATTAGGATGTGTCCTTCTGCTCCATGTTTTCCTCATTGGGACTTGTTTCATTTAGTTCCAATATTGAGGTTTTGGAGAGTGTATCTGTGCAACCGTATCCTCTGCATTTGTGCTGAGGGTATATCACATTTGAGTTGTCCAGAATGGTGTGGAGAATATGTTTAGAGTATTTGTTATTTGGCATGTAGTTTTATCTATAGGATCCTTGTGATTTGTTGTAGTTCTTCAAAAATGCCTTCTATATAGTCTGACATATTTCTCTTAGCAGATTTGATTGTGTAAGTTACACTTACTTTTAGCTGGGGGAGTCTGGCTGGAGTCCTCCCATGTTGTAGTCAGGGGAGTGGAAGAGCTGTCAGGGTAGCCTGTTGTCTTAGTTTGGTTTTATGTGTTGTTCACTTTTCCCTATTTTAGGTTTGGGCGTGGCAAGGAGCTCACTGTCTGGGGGAGGACCTCATGGTTGCCGGCGCCATCTTGGATTTCTGTCTGCACGGTGTGAGTGGGACTGTTGTGGTAGTAATCCGGAGTTTGTGGATTTTATTTTTTTTGCTTTTGTTTTTTAGTCATCTGGCTTGTTTTCTTTCCTTGGTCGGACTGTTGAGAGTGCTGTGCCTGGATAAGGTAAGCTGGGCTTGTGGTGCTGGAGCTCCTACACTTTGCTCCCTTCCAGGTTTACTTTCATTTAAATTCAGCCTGCGATCCTCTGTTAAAGTCTGCAAGCGTTCCGCTAGAGTAAAACGATCTCTTTGTAAAACAAACACTCAATTTGAGTTTAAGGACGAGATGGCAAAACGGCAAATAGCAATCATACAAAACATTTTAGATAAGAAACTACAGTTCTTGAACTCCCTGGCTGTGCCATATTGGTAAACACAAAATGGTAATGAAAAATAATTGTAAAAATTAGCCCAATTGTAATCTCTTATATCTTAGATATCGGGTGTGATATTATTGAATATTAATGTATCTAAATATCCTAATAAGGCAAGTGCTGTATGGCGGTTATTTCCATTCCACAATTGATTACTGTTCTAATTAGGTATTGGGTGGAGTAAAAACAGACCAAAACTCTGTATATTTATATGCAGCCTAGTAATTAAAAGTTTTACCAGTTAAAATGGTGCTAAAATTTTGCCTTAACCAATCAGATGTTAGCTTTCAAATGGTAAATAAACATTTAATGTAGGGCAAAACTAGCACACCAATTGTTAAGAAATTTTATTAAATAGGCCCTCTATATGTTTCATTTATTGGTATAGACCATTCCAGTGTAAATTGGTAAATCCTATTTGAAACGAAATTATGGCCATTAGACCTAATTCTAAATAGATAATCTGTGTGAAGTTTTGTCTAATGACTCTAGCATCCCACAATGGCTTTGTATACATGTTAGTATAGAAAAAGTATTGTAGTGCCGTATTATATATATATATAATATATAGATGTTAAAAAATAAGAGTACTGCGAATATTTTTTTTTCTCTCCCCTCTTGTTGGTTTCCTTATCGTATATCTTTTGGAAACTGGCTTTTCAACTTTGTTAAAACCTTCGTTTTAAATCAGAACTGCTCTGCTGATGAAGAGGGTTTAGCTTCGAAGCTTGTCAACAAATAAACTGTTATTCCATAGAAAAAGTATCACAGTACTCTATTTTTTAACATGTATACATGCAGTAATTGTCAGTAATGCAGTCAACAATTTGTTTGCATAATGTGTTAAGGCTCTGCTATTATCATTGTTTAGACACACGTAGGGCCATATTTCTAAACGGCCGATAATAGCGCCATAAAAATTACTGCCACACATTACCACAGAAAAAAATACCGCTATCGCCATATTTATAATGGCAGAGCGCATTGCGGCGAAATGTTTCCAACGAGGGCCGATGTTGCTGGCGTCTTGATCCGCGGACATCTTCGGGCTAGCGAAACAACCCACTGAGGTCGCCGATGCAGCAGGCTCACTGCAGCTGCCAGTGAGCCCATAGGCACTTGCTGGCTCAGCAGAGACGATGTTGCTAGCCGCTTCTTCTTCAGACATTACTACTGCGATGGCATCATGGGTTCGCGGAAGGATTGCAGCTCTTATATAGGTTTGCACGAGAAAAAACCATTAATCCATTCTGGATTGGGCAATTTTTTAATGCTTGGTTTAATGTTTCACATTTTAACCAACTCAGATTTTATTTTTTGAACTCTATTAAGTCATTTCTCCAGAGCGACCAGCCTCTGAGCGATTTTCTTTCAAAAGGATTTTCTGTTTTAAAGGGGTTGGTCTGTTTTAAGGGGGGTGGTGGAAAAACAAAAGGCATATTAACTGTGGTTTGCAGTCTAGTAATGTACTAACCTAGCACTATTTATTTCTAGAGTGGCCTGTGTAAGTAATTAATCACTGGTGTTTTAGTTTTTTTTTTACTACTTACTGCTTGAATAAGGTATAGGATCTAGTTGCTGGATCTAGTGATATCTAATAACCAGTGAGTATTTGGAGATGAAGGTATGGGAAGCTAGGGAAACAGTGACCATGGTATAGTGACATTAATGTTAGGTTGCAAAAAACTAAAGTGCACTGGGTTAACAAAACTTTTAACTAGGAAAGCTAATTTTGTGCTGTTTAAAGGAATCCCTCCTGATCATTAGACTGGGGGAATTGTTCTAGGTAAAGATACTGAGCAGATGGGGACCACTTTTAAAGGGATAAAAGTATTATATTTCTAAATTTGACCTTTAGGGAACAAGTGTTTTAAAAAAGTAGGTTTCTCCTGCATGGCTTAATGCTCAGGTAAAAAGGGAAATGGAAAAAAAAAAAAGAAAAAGGCTATTAAAATTTTGAAATCAGAGGGACGAAGAACAGTCTACAGGGAGTATGAAAGCTGTAAATAAAGAGTGCAAAAAAGCAATTAAATTAGCTAAAATAGAAAATGAAATACGGATTGCCAAACAAAGCAAGTCGAACTCCAAAATGTTTTTTAAGTATAAAATGGTAAAAAAGATGAGGACTGAGAATGGGGACCAGTAAATATGGGGTTGAGATGGTTGTAGAGGATGCCAAAAAAGGCACTGTTTCTGTTAAGAATCCTTAGTCCTTACAGCAGGGATGTAAATAACATGCAGGAGGAGAAATGAGGAGTATTCACATTGGCTGAAGGAGGATATGGTATGGAAACAATTAGACAAAGTTATAATCAATAAAGCCCCAGTACCGGATGGAATACACCTCTGGATTTTAAAAGAGCTTAGTTTAGTTCTATCTAGACCATGTGTTTCTTATCTTTTCAGATTCACTAGACTGGAAAAAGCCAATGTAATACCAATATTCAAAAAAAATAGTCGTTCACAGCCTGGTAACTATAGACCTGTAAGCCTAACATCAGTGGTAGGGAAGTGATGGAAACTTGTTAGGGGATAATATCGTTGACTTTGTCTCCAGAGCTATCTTATTAAGTAGTCAGCATGGATTTATGAGAAATAGATCATGCCAGACAAATTTAATTGGTTTTATGAAAGAAGTAAGTAAGGAATTTGGATTCAGGCACAGCAGTGGAGTTGTATACTGGATTTTGCGAAAGCTTTTGATACTGTGCCCAACATAGGCGACTAATGTATAAAAATGAGGACTGTGGCCTTGAAAAAAAACATTTGTGCATGGATAGAGAATTGGTTATTGAATCACAAGCAGAGAGTGGTGGTAAATGGAGCTACAATCTATGTTGGCTAAAGTTATAAGCGGAATGCCTCAGGGTTCTATACTGGGGGCCGCTTCTGTTAATCTGTGTATAAATGACTCAGAAGGGGGCATTGAGAGCAAGCTCTCTGTGGTTACTGATGACACTAAACTATGCAGAGCTTTGGAAACTTCAAATGATGTGCAAGGTTTGCAAGCAGACCTAGATAGATTATCAAAAATGGGCAGAAGAATGGCAGATGAGATTCAATGTGGATAAATGTAAGGTGATGCATTTGGGATTTAATAATCCCGTGTGCCACCTACACCATAAATAAACTCTGTGTTAAGTGCATCTGTAATAGAAAAAGATATGAGGGCTCTGGTAGATAACAGACTTAGCTGTAGCAAACAATTGCCAGGTAGCAACGGCTAGAGCTAGCAAAAATTGTCTGTATAAAGAGGGGTAAAAAACTCTGTGTTAAGTTGCATCTGTAATAGAAAAATATATAGGGCTCTGGTAGATAACAGACTATAGCTGTGGCAAACAATGCACAGGTAGCAACGGCTAGAGCTAGCAAAATATTGTCTGTATAAAGAGGGGAATAGATTAAGAGAGAAGAATATTCTCCCTCTTTACAAGGTACTGGTAAGGCCTCATTTGGAATATGCAGTGCAGTTTTGGAATCCCATATACAAAAGGGACATCTTGGAAATGGAAGCAGTTCAGAGAAAGGCAACTAAATTAATAAGGGGAATGGAGGGTTGAAATATGCAGGCAGATTAGAAAAGTTAGGGTGTTTACATTGGAGAAGCGACGTTTGCGTGGGGATATGATAACCTTATACAAATATATTAATGGCCCATAAATGAACTCTCGGGTGCATATTCACTAATAGGTCATATCAGAGGAATCGTGGAAGTTCATCTTCAGTTGGAAAGGTTTTCTTTACGTGAGAACGGTGAAACCTGTATGAACTGTCTTCCAGCAGAAAGTGGTAATGGCAAGTTCATTAATAGTTTTAAAAGGCCCTGGATAAGTTTCTTAAACTAAAAAATATTGAGAATTACTGGTATTAATACATTAAGATCTGGTGATCAGGGAATACTTTCCGATTGCCGTTTGGAGTCAGGAAGGAATTTTCCCCCTTTTTTGCTGGATTTTTTGCCTTCCTCTGAATCAACTGTTAGGTAGGGTTAAAAAAAAAAAAAAAAGGGGTGAATAGGTTGGACTTGAGTCTTTATTTCAACCTAATTACTATATTACTATGGAAGAAAAGAAGCCGAGCCAAAGGGTCTTTTTAAGAACCGCTCATACTGGGGTTACGGTTTGAGACGCGGGACCCCTTAAGCCCAAAGGCACTTTCAGTGCCACAAGGGCCCTTACAGGGCCAGGAAGGGGGGTCCAGTCAAGCTGTGGGACCCCTTAAGCCCCAAAGGCCCTTCTCAGGGTCGCAAGGGCACTTGTAAGTGCCGCAAGGACCCTGATAGGGCGGGAAAGGGGGTTCTGGTTCGAGCTGCGGGACCCCTTTAAGCCCCAAAGGGCTCTTATTAGAGCCGCAAAGGCACTTGTAAGTGCCGCAAAGGCCCTGATAGGGTTTGGGGAGTGGGGTCCCCCGCTAAGCTGCGGGACCCCTTAAGCCGCAAAAGTCACTTTTCAATGCCCCCGTGGGGGTGGAGGGACCCTCCAGCGGGGGCATTGAAAAGTGACTTTGCGGGCTTTCTCCCGTCACTCCCCCATGAGAGTATGGGGCGGGGGGCTGCTGGAAGGTTTGTGGTGGGTGGTCGCATTGCCGGGGGGGCGAGGGCGGGGTGGGCGTACACCCTCGCCCCTCTGATCAATGCCACAACCGCGGCGATCCTTTCCCGGCACCCCCTCCTAGCCCCCTGCAATCCCATCCGTTTTCACCAACTTCAAGTGCAAAGTGAAACGGACAAGATTAAGTGGCACATCAGTTCCCGTGCTTATAAATAGAAGCGAGCGGTAAAATGATGCAAAGTAACGAGGCTTTACTTTTCGCTGCCGGGTTTCGCGCATTTGTAAATCGTTGTTGTTAGCTATTTTAGCGAAAATGGCAGGGGGAAACTCGGCCACAAAAAATTACCGCTCGTTTATAAATGCCCTTAGTGATCCCATATCAATTCATGGGAAGCACACTCCAAGAATATAATTATAGCAATTCCATTTATTAAGTGCTCAAATCACAGACAAGGTACACAACGTTTGGGGGTCCAACCCCCTTCCCAGGTGTGACCATCCTGCCAGAGTTGCTAAATGTTATCGGGAGCCAAAAGGGGCTTGCAGATACTCCCCTCCCACTCCATAGCTTAAAACAGGCTGATTGTCTACTGCAAATGGTAGTAACAAGTTTTTATGGCCAATCACAACATATGGGCTTAGGCCCCAATATCTGGCATTATATTCTGATGAATTTGATCAAATTGATTTGATTATAGAGGCATTTTTGTGTTGTAAGATAGACCGATCGGTGATATCGATCTGTCTATCAAAAAAAAAACTGATCGAGCAAGGATAAAAAATTCCATCTACCCCATCTACCGAACCTGAAATCTACAGAAAATCGTTCGACATAAGGTGATATGTTCTTCTGATTGGATTTTCAATAGTTTCAGATGATCGCAAACCCGATTAGAAATACCGTATATGGAACCATATATGGCTACATTCAACAATCAAACCCTGTTTGATCTGAGCACGTGTACATACTGTAGGTCAGTGTTTCAGGATGTTTAGTGCTTCATGGAAAGCAAAAAAGGAACTGTCCAGTGAACTACATTATGTTAGCCTGCACTTAATGTGAAGCAGGGATGACTCTATAGGGCTGTTTGGCTTTAAACTTGTGGACAGACTATTGTAATTTCCAATGCTGGCCATACACTATACTTCTACTTAGCACATACCCACAAACATTCAACATGAGGTTTAAGCAATATAAGAAGTACAACCACACAGCAGCAGCAGTGGAGATGGAGCAAGCGCTGGTGGCTTGAGGATAGTAAGTATATTCCTAGGTCAGGAGCATGATAGTTTCAGCATATTGTAACTAGCTTTTTATAGGAATCTGCATAAAATACTAAAACAGGGTTATCAATAAAAGTTCTTATCGTTAAAAAGGGTGCTAATTTGTCAAAACCAATCAGATGTTAGCTTTCAAATTTAAATAAATATGATTGGTTAGGGCCAAAATTAGCGATAATAACTTTTATGGAATATCCTTGAAAATTCTTACAAGGGGTGGATATAACCTTTAACCCTTTCACTGCCACAGATCGTATATTCACGATCGTGCAGAGAATGCTTAAAACTGCCACAGAATCGTGAATATACGATCTGTGGTTTCCCCTTTAAAAAAAAAATTCTGCCTGCACTAGGGGCACAAGCAGGGCAGAATTCAACTCCCCCTAGCCCCCGATCTCCCATCAGTTTGTCTAAAACCGATGTGGGGATCAGGAGATAACTTACCTTTCTTGCAGGAGCCAGGAGCAGCAGCGACGCAGGAGGAAAAGCAGGTCGTGCAGATCTTGCCAATGAATGAAAAAAGCACTTCCTGGAAAATGATTTCCAAGTGCGTATCATTCCCTAAGATGATTTGATGATCATTCTTTGGGAATGATCCAAAAAAAAATGCACACAAAAAAAATCTTTAAGTGATACACACACTTTTTTTACCTAAAACTATAAATTAGCAAAAAATTGTCTTCTCCAAGCGTCCCAGATATACCGGTATATCGGTAAGTAGGGATAAACGTAACGCAGATACTTTGTTTGTACGATTCAAGGGAACTGCCTATTTTATAAGGAAATTTGCAGAGGTACCAAAAAAGAAGACAGGACTGAGAATTTTTAGTATCAGTAAGTTGCAAAAGTGTGTACTCTCCTACTAACGGTTTCACTAAAAATACTATAAGGTGGGAGATTGTGCAGTGGGGGGATGGGAGTGTGGTTTTTGTAATTTTTTTCTTATAACTGCACTTTACATGCGTCCCATTTGAGCTAGATGGTGGCCTGTCTCTATTTGTGCACCCACGCCAATGGCACACCGTTTGATTAAGAATGTGGGAGATTGCTATTTAGTGGGTTTTTTTGCTTGTCAAGTGGGTTTAGGGAGTATTCAACCTTGAAATCTTCGTTATTTTCTTTTTCACAAATACTTCTAAAAAACACAGAGTTCTATGGAGTACAGCGTCTGGGAATTCTTCATGTTATATATGAAAGCATGGCACCATAATGTAGCTGAAGGTGCATAAATTCCAAAAATATTATGTTGTGGGGGGTTGTATTTCCAAGTAGTTTAGGGCTGTTTCTTTGAAAAAAGGTAGGCTGTTCAAAAAACAAGAGCACTTTGATTTTTCTGTTAATTGCATTTGGCATGCATCCCATTTGAGCTAGTTGGTGGCCACGTCTTGTGTGCACCCACGCATTATGGCACATACCGTTTGATGCAGGAGGATATGGGGAGGAGATGCTATTTAGTGGGTTTTTGCTTGTCAAGTGGGTTTAGGTAGGATTTCAACCCGTGATCATCTATTTTATTTTTCACAAAAACCTCCTAAAAAATAACTGGAGGAGTTCATTTGGATCATGGGTGGGAATTCTTCCTGTATGTATGAACGATGGCACCGTTAAGATAGTTGAAGGTGTGTAGATTACAAAAATATTAGTTTGTGGGGGGAATTTCCAAGTTTCGGGGTGTTTCCTTAGAGTGGTAGGTCTGTTTCAATTACAGAGCACTTTGATTTTTTATATTGTAATGTCATTTGGAATGCGAGTCCCAGTTGAGCTAGTTGGTTGGCCATAGTCTCGTGTTGATCCACGCATATGGCATACCGTTGATTCAGGACATGTGGGAGATTGATATTTAGTTGGGGGGTGGGTTTTTATTTGTGGGGGGCATTTCCAAGTTTGGGGCTGTTTGTTGAATTACAGAGACACTTTGATTGTTTTTCTTTGTAATTGCACTAGGCATCTCCATTTGGTTAGTTGGTGGCCATGTCTGTGTGCACCACCACATATAGCATACCGTTTGATGCAGGAGGATGTGGGAGATTGCTATTTAGTGGCGTTTTTGCTTGTCAATTGGTGTTTAGGTAGGATTTCAACCCTTGATTCAGCTTTTGTATTTCTCACAAAACATCCTAAAACAAAACAGAGTTTTATGAAGTCACTGGGTCTGGAATTTTGTTGTATGTATGAAAGCATGGCCCATTAAATGTAGCTGAGGTGCATAAATTCCAAAATATATGTTTGGTGGGGGGTATGTTGTTTTTTATAGTTTTTTTTTTATTTTAGTTTTTTATTTTTTATGGCTGTTCCTTGAAAAGGGTATAGGCTGTTCAAAAAAAAGAGCACTTTTTTTTTCTTGTAATTGCATTTGTGATGCGTCCATTTGAGCTAGTTGGTGGCACATTAGTATACTGTGCAACCATGCATATGGAATCCATTTGATTCAGGAAATTGGGAAATTGATATTGGTAACCTTTTTTCATTACTTGGGGTTTTGGCAGGGTTTTTAACTTTGAAAAATATGCTAAAAGTTGCAAAATTCTACGAAGATCTGTGACACACACAATTGATGGTATGAATGAAAAAAATGGCAGTGTTGCTTAGCTGAAGGTAGTGTAGATTCTGAGAATATATTTTTGTTTGGGGGTATTTTTGAGTTAGGGGGTGTTAGATGTAAAATCTTAAAAGTTGATTGTTATTGGGCCACTACGCATGGCTCACTTTTGTGACTAGTGGCTTTCATGTCGTGTGT
The DNA here is from genome assembly GCA_019447015.1 of Hymenochirus boettgeri. Classification (NCBI taxonomy): domain Eukaryota; kingdom Metazoa; phylum Chordata; class Amphibia; order Anura; family Pipidae; genus Hymenochirus; species Hymenochirus boettgeri. The sequence goes on along the minus strand of CM033476.1, from coordinate 62,244,162 downwards.
GTAACATGCATAGGCATACTGTTGATTCAGGCATTTGGAAGATTGATAATTGGACAAGTTTTTTACATGACATGGAAATTTGCCACGATTTGCCATGATTTTTTTCCTGAAAATCTGCCAAAAAAAGCGAAATTTTACATGAAACTGCGCCCATACCATTAGTGGATGCATAAAGGAATTGCACCATTGTGTAGTGCTGAAGGGTTAGTGTGTAAGATTCCAAGAATATATAGTTTTGTGGGGTGTATTTCTAATATAGAGGGGTGTTTAGTCTGACAAATATGAAAAGTTGCTGTAATTGGGCCATTGTTCATTGGCTCATTTTGGGGCTAGTTGATCCACGTCTGGTGTTGTAACCATACAAAGGGCATACCGTTTGATTCAGGACATTTGGGAGATGATATTTGGTAACTTTTTTTACATTATTTTGGGATTTTGGCATGATTTCTACCTTTTGAGAGTGTTTTTTTTGTGAATTTTTAGAAAATCTGCTTTAAAACTGTAAATTTCTACGAAGAAAACTGCGCCCACACCATTGATGGTACGATTATGAACAATACAGAATTACGTAGATAAAGGGTTGGTGGATTCGAGAAATATATGGTTTGTGGGGGTGTTGTTTGTTCATTTTTTCAGACAAATGCGAACTTCTACGAAGAACTTGCGACCACACCATTGATGGTATGAATAGAACAAACTACTGCGTTACATAGCTGAAGGTGTGTAGATTTCAGGAATATATAGTTTGTGGGGTTATTTCTAAGGTATGGGGGTGTTTTGTGGAAAAAAACTGCAGACTGTCCAAATTGGAGTTGGCTAAATATTTTTGCTGTTTTTGAGCCATGGCATTGTCTCACTTCGTGGCTTTCGTTCCACGTCCACGTGTGTTGTAACCACACATATGGCATACCGTTTGATTCAGAAACAAATTTGGGAGATTGATATTTAGTAACTTTTTTTTACATTCCACAGGTTTGGCATGATTTCTACCTTTTGAAGTTGTTTTTTTTTTGTTATTATTTTTCAGAAAAGGCGAACTTCTACGAAGAACATGCAGCCCACACATTGATGGTATGAACTGAACAAAAACTACTGCGTTACAGTAGCGAAGATTTAGGAATATATGTGTGTGGGGTATTTATAATAGTGGTTGTTTGGTAGCAAAAAACTGCAGACTGTTAAAATTTGGAGTGGCTAATATTTTCGCCGTTCTCGAGCCACCGTGCATTGTCTCACTTGTGGCTTTCACTTCCAAGTCCGCATGTTGTAAACCACATATAGGGATACGTTTGATTCAGGACATTTGGAGATGAATTTAGTAACTTTTTTTTAGATTCCATGGGGTTTGGTGCATGATTTCTACCTTTTGAAGTTGTTTATGTTAATTTTTTCAGACAAATGCGAACTTCTACGAAGAACTGCACCCACACCAATTGATGGTATGATGAAACAAAACTACAGTGCTAATAGCATGAAGGTGTTATGTAGATTTCAGGAATATATAGTTTGTGCGGGGTTATTCTAAGTCGGGGTTGTTTTGTTGGAAAAAACTGCAGACTGTTTAAATTCAGAGTTGGCTAAATATTTTAGCTTATTGTGAGCCATCGTGCATTGTCTCACTTTGTGGCTATTCGCTTTCACGTCTGCGTGTGTAACCACACATATGGCATACCGTTTGATTCAGGACATTTGGGAGATTGATATTTGGTAACTTTTTTTTACATTCCATGGGGTTTTGGCATGATTTCTACCTTTTTAAATGTTGTTTGATGTTAATTTTTTTTGAAAATCTGGCAAAAGTGCAAACTTCTATGAAGAACTGCGCCCACACCATTGATGGTATGAATGAACGAACTACAGCGTTACATAGCTGAAGATATGTAGATTTCAGGAATATATAGTTTGTGGGGGGTATTTCTGAGTTGGGGGTATTTTGTGGAAAAACTGTAGACTGTTCAAATTCAAAACTGGCTAATTTTTTTTTGCTGCTACTGACATTTGGCACTGGTCACGCTCTGAGTTAGTTGGTAGCCATATCTCTGGGTATACCCATGAATGTGGCATACCGTTTTATTCGGGAGGGGTTAGGCTTTCATATTTGAGATGCGTTTGAACTTTCCTCTGCAGTTTTTAGCTGAAATTCGCATTTGATTTTGTCTCTGATTTTACAGTTGAGGAAAAAAAGGAAAATGTGAGAAAATAACTTACAATTGGACGAAAAGCTGCGTCTGGGTATCTGCATTTTGATCGAAACTTACCTCACTCGTAAAATCCTGCGGGTGTGTAGTTTCTAAAAATATCTCACTTGTGGGGATATTTTAGTTAATTTGGTAGATATTCTGTGTTAAAAGTCAGAAGTGGTTATACATTTTAATTTGGTGTAATATTCTTGAAGGTGCAGTTTTAGTTTGGGGGGGTCTCCTGTACAGGAAAAGTGGGCTACCTACATATATCTGGTATCATTATACTCGGGAGTATCAGAGTTTTTAGAAACAGTAAGATTTTTGTGTGTAACCTTAAGATAACTAAGTAAAAATGGGAAAAATCCATGAAAATTTGCAAATTTTTCATTTTTTTTACCTATTTTACCCATAATTCCAGAAAAGTTACAAAATTCTGTTACCGTGTTAAAGTACACTTTGTGCTGAAAAAAACAATGTATAATATTACTGATTTACTGCAAGGATTCCTACTGTAAAATTAGTCTAAAGCGATTAAGGGCAAAGTCCTGAAAATTCTTCTGGCAGTTAACGCAAAAAAAATGAAATTCTCCTGGCAGTGAAAGGGTTGAAAGGGTTTCTTTTCCTGGGTGTTTTTGAAATGTCCTTTTACTACCAAATTTGGGAGGTCCATATCAGAATGAATATGGTGTGTGCAATAGTGTCCCACTGGTGTGCAGCAGAATTTGTTACCCAGGCAATTGGGTGGATTTTTCATTGTTAGATCAGGTAAGATCAATTGTTGTTTGCGTTAGATCTCATATGAAATTAGAGATATTAACAGTGATTTGTAGGGGGGGGGGCTAACCTGTCATCAGCCCCCCCTTTTTAAAAAATTGATCAAACAATTAGCTATTTTGGAAGATATTTGTTAGATCTGGTATGATCAACTAGTTGTTTTGTTAGATCTCACATAATTTCAGAGTTATTAAGTGATTAATAGCCCCCCAACATGCAATTTTCAGCTCAAATTTGATGCAGACTAATAAGCCTTTGTTAGATCCGGTAAGATCAAGTGGTTTCAACGTTAGATTTCATATAATTACAGAGATATTATGGATTTTTGGGATTACATAAGGGGGGGCTACCGGAGTATACTTACATGCTCCCGATGGTCCCGCAGCCACCGGGCCGCTGTCTCTTGCTGATGACATCACACAGGTCTGTGAAAGGGGCCTAACTAAGTAATGTTATAATTCAACAGAACACAGAATACTTATGTGCTAACCTATAGAAGCAATTCTTTCCGGAAAGGGAGACCCCGGTGACATTACTGAGCTTCCTGCTTCACCGGGGTCTTCCCTTAGAGAGGTAAGATGCTGCCCCTGGTGGTCTAGTGGAGGTACTGCAGCCTGATCTCCATTCAGATCATGCTGCAGTACCTGTATAGTACAAGCTGTCATGCTGACAGCTTTACTATACATTTTGTGAATGGAACTCAAAGTTCCATTCACAAATAGGATTTTTTCTAAGTCTTTGCTACTTCTGATCACCAAATTATTGATCTTTGCCAATGAATGAAAAATCACTTCCTGGAAAATGATTTCTGGGAAGTGATTTTTCCGATCGGTTTTCGAATTGGAAAACGGGCATTTATGCCCGTATTCCAAGTTCGTTATCATTCCCAAAGATGATTTGGTGATCATCTTTGGGAATGATCCCCAAAAAAAGGGGAAATGCACACAAAAAATATCTTAAAGTGATACACACACCTTTTTTTTTTTTACCCTAAAACTATAAATTAGCAAAAAACTTTGCCTTCTCCAAGCTTCCCAATGTCCCCGGTGATATCGGTAAACTAAACGCGGATATATTATTTGTTGGATTTCAAGGGAAACTAAGCCTATTTAGTAGGAAATTTGCAGAGGTACCAAAAAAGACCGCGATTGAATTTTTAGGATCAGTTAAGTGTGCAAAACTTGTGTGACTCTCCTGTACTAAATGGTTTTCACTAAAATACCAATAAAAGAGGGAGTGGGGATAGGGTGGTGGTGTGGTTGTGGCGTTTTTTTTTTATTTTTTCTGTAATTGCAATTGCGCATGGATCCATTTGAGCGTAGTTGGTGGCCCCGTCTCTGTTTGCACCCCACCCATATGGCATCGTTTGATTCAGGACATGTGGTAGATGCCATGTGTGTGTTTTTTACCTGCCAAGTGGGTTTGGTAGGATTCAACCATGAGTCCTCTTATTTTATTTTCACAAAACTCCTAAAAGGACGGAGTTCTATGAATAACAGCGTCTATGGAATTCTTCATGTATATATGAAAGCATGATACCACACGAAGCTGAAGGTGGTAGCTTCCAAAAATATATAGTTTGTGGGGGTATTCCAAGTTAGTAGACTGTTCACTTTGACTTTTCTTGTAATGGAACTTGTGGATGTGTCCCATTTGAGTAGTTTGGTGCCACGTCCTGTGGCCACATGTTTGATTCAGGACATGTGGGAGATTGCCATTTAGTGGGTTTTTTTTTACTGTCAAGTGGGTTTATGTAGGATTTCAACCTTGAATCACCTTATTATATTTTTACAAAATCTTCTAAAAAGCACAGAGTTCTATGGAGAGAGTACTGTGTCTGGAACTCTTCATGTATATATGAAAGCATGGCACCGTAACGTAGACCGAAGGTGTGTAGATTCCAAAAATATATAGTTTGTGTGGGGATTTCTAATTTTCAGAGCCGTTTCCTTTGAAAAAGTGTAGACGTTTGAAATACAGAGCAATTTGATTTCTCTCTTTTAATACACTTGTGCATGGTCCCATTTGAACTAGTTGGTGGCCACGTCTCTGTGTGCACCCACACATATGGGATACCATTTGATGGCAGGATATGTGGGGAGATTGACATTTAGTAGGTTTTTTTTGCTGTCAAAAGGGTTTAGGTAGGATTTCAACCCTTGATCATCTATTTTATTTTTTCCACAAAACCTCCTAAAAACACAGAGTTCTTGGTTACTGGGGCTGGAATTCTTCATGTATGTATGAAAGCATGGCATCGTAGAGATGAAGGTTGTAGATTTCCAAAACATATAGTTTGTTGGGGGAATTTCCATGTTTCGGGCTGTTTCTTAGAAAAAGTGTAGGCTTGTTCAAATTACAGAGCACTTTGATTTTTTCTTGTAATTGCATGTGCATGGTCCCATTGAGCTAGTTAGTGGCCACGTCTCTGTGGCTTCCCCGCATATGGCATAACGTTGATTCAGAACATGTGGGGATTGATATTTAGTGGGGGTTTAGTTGTTGGGGGCATTTCCAAGTTTTTGGGGCTGTGTTTGAAATTACAGAGCACTTTGATTTTTTTTCTTGAAATTACACTTGTGCATGCGTCTGATTTGAGAGCTAGTTGGTGGCCACGTTCTCTGTGTACATCCACGAATATGGCATACTGTTTGATTCAGAAACATGTGGGAGAGTGTATATTTAGTGGGGGGTTTATTGTGAGGCATTTCCAAGTTTTGGGGCTGTTTGAAAATTACAGAGAACTTTAATTTTTTCTTGTAATTACACTTGTGCATGTGTCCCATTTGAGCTAGTTGGTGGCCAGTCTCTGTGTGCACCCACACATATGGCATACAGTTTTGATGCAGGATATGTGGGAGATGGACATTTAGTGAGTTTTTTTGCTTGTCAAGTTGGTTTAGGTAGGATTTCAATCCTTGAATCCTCTTATTTATTTTTCACAAAACCTCCTAAAAAAAGAGAGTTCTTTGGATCACTGGGTCTGGAATTCTTCATTATGTATGAAAGCATGGCACCGTAACGTAGCTGAAGGTGTGTAGATTCCAAAAAATATAGTTTGTGGGGGGAATTTCCATGTTCGGGACTGTTTCCTTAGAAAAAGGGTAGGCTGTTCAAATAACAGAGCAAATTTGATTTTTTTTGTAATGCATTTGTGCATGCGTCCCATTTGAGATAGTTGGTGGCCACGTCTCTGTGTGCACCCACACATATAGCATACTGGTTGATTCAGAACATGTTGGAGATTGATTTATGTGGGGGTTTTTGCTGTCAAGTGGGTTTAGGATAGGTTTCAACCCTTGATCATCTACTTTATTTTTCACAAAAACTCCTAAAAACACGGAGTTCTTTGGATTCTGGGTCTGGAATTCTTCATGTATGTATGAAAGCAGGCACCGTAATGTAGCTGAAGTGTGTGATTCCAAAAATATATAGTTGTGGGGGGAAGTTCCATGTTTCGGGACTGTTTCCTTGGAAAAAGTGTAGGCTGTTCAATTACAGAGCACTTTGATTTTTTTCTTGTAATTGCATTGTGCATGCGTCCCTTTGAGCTGTTGGTGGCCACGTCTCTGTGTACATCCACACATAGGGCATACCGTTTTTGATTCAAAACATGTGGGGAGATTGATATTTAGTTGGGGGTTTTTATTTGTTGGGGGGCATTTCCAAGTTTTTGGGGCTGTTGAATTTACAGAGCCACTTTGATTTTTTCTTGTATTACACTTGTGCATGCGTCACATTTGAGTTAGTTGGTGGCCACGTCCCTGTGTACATCACGCGCATATGGCATATCGTTTGATTCAGGGCATTTGGAAGATTGAATTGACAAGTTTTTTTTACATGACATGAAATTGCATGATTTTTAACTGCTTGAATTGATTTTAATAAATTTTTCCTGAAAATGGTAAAAAAGCGAAATTGTACATCAAACTGCGCCCACACCATTGGTGGGTATGCATAAAGGAATCACACCATTGTGTAGCTGAAGGGTGTAGATTCAAGAATATATAGTTTTTGGTGGGGTATTTCTAATATAGAGGGGGTGTTTAGTCTGAAAATCTGAAAAGTGCTGTTAATTGGGGCCATTGTTCATTGGCTCACTTTTGTGCTAGTTGATTCCACGTTTGCGTGTGTAAACATACATAGGGCATCCGTTTGATTCAGGACATTTAGGAGAATGATATTTTGTAACTTTTTTTACATTACTAGGGATTTGGCATGATTTCTACCTTTGAGGGTTTTTTTTCAAATTTTTTTGAAAATCTGCTAAAACTGCGAACTTCTATGAAGAACTGCGCCCACACCTGATGGTACGAATGAACAAACTACAGAATTTCGTAGATAAACGTGGGTGGATTCGATAAAAATATGGTTTTGTGGGGGTTGTTTGTGGGGAAAAATTGCAGACTGTTCAAATTCAGATTTGGCTGAATATTTTTGCTGTTTCTGAGCAATTGGCATTGTTCACTTTGTGGCTTTGGCTTCCACGTCCGCGTGTGTAACCACACATATGGCATACTTTGTGGGGGTTATTTCTAAGTTACGGGGGTATTTTGTGGAAAAAACTGCAGACTGTCCAAATTTGGAGTTGGCTAAATATTTTCGCTGTTTCTGAGCCATCGTGCATTGTCCCACTTTGTGGCTTTTCGCTTCCACGTCCGCGTGTGTAACCACACATATGGGCAATCCTGTTGTATTTCAGGACATTGGGGGGGAATTGATATTTAGTAACTTTTTTTTACATTCCTTGAGGTTTTGGCAAGATTTTTACCTTTTGAAGTTGTTTTTTGTTCATTTTTTCAAACAAATGCGAACTTCTACGAAGAATTGCGCCCACACCATTGATGGTATAAATGAACAAACTACAGTGTTACATAGCTGAAGGTGTGTATATTTCAGGAATATATAGTTTGTGGGGGTTATTTCTAAGTTATGGGGGTGTTTTGTGGAAAAAACTGCAGACTGTCCAAATTCGGAGTTGGCTAAATATTTTCGCTGTTTCTGAGACATCGTGCATTGTCTCACTTTGTGGCTTTTCGCTTTCACGTCCGTGTGTGTAACCACACATATGGCATACCGTTTGATTCAAGACATTTGGGAGATTGATATTTAGAAACTTTTTTTTAGATTCCATGAGGTTTTGGCATGATTTTTACCTTTTGAAGTTGTTTTTTGTTCATTTTTTCAGACAAATGCGAACTTCTACGAAGAATTGCGCCTACACCATTAATGGTATAAATGAACAAACTACAGTGTTACATAGCTGAAGGTGTGTATATTTCATATATTTCAGGAATATATAGTTTGTGGGGGTTATTTCTAAGTTATGGGGGTGTTTTGTGGAAAAAACTGCAGACTGTCCAAATTCGGAGTTGGCTAAATATTTTTGCCATTTTTGAGCCATCGTGCATTGTCCCACTTTGTGGCTTTTCGCTTCCACATCTGCGTGTGTAACCACACATATGGCATACCGTTTGATTCAGGACATTTGGGAGATTGATATTTGGTAACTTTTTTTTACATTCCATGGGGTTTTGGCATAATTTCTACCTTTTTGAATGTTGTTTGATATTAATTTTTTTGGAAAATCTGGTAAAAGTGCAAACTTCTACGAAGAACTGCGCCCACACCATTGATGGTATGAATGAAGGAACTACAGCGTTACATAGCTGAAGGTGTGTAGATTTCAGGAATATATAGTTTGTGGGGCGTATTTCTGCGTGGGGGGGTGTTTTGTGGAAAAACTGCAGACTGTTCAAATACAAAACTGGCTAATTTTTTTTTGCTGCTACTGACATTTGCCACTGGTCACGCTCTGGGTTAGTTGGTACCCATGAATGTGGCATACCATTTTATTCGGGAGGGGTTAGGCTTTCATATTTGAGATGCGTTTGAACTTTCCGACACAGTTTTTAGCTGAAATTCACATTTGATTTTGTCTCTGATTTTACAGTTGAGGAAAAAAAGGAAAATGTGAGAAAATAACTTACAATTGGACGAAGAGCTGCGTCCGGGTATCTGCATTTTGATCGAAACTTACCTCACTCGTAAAATCCTGCGGGTGTGTAGTTTCTAAAAATATCTCACTTGTGGGGATATTTTAGTTAATTTGGTAGATATTCTATGTTAACTGTCAGTAGTGGTTATACATTTTAATTTGGTGTAATATTCTAGAAGGTGCAGTTTTAGTTTGGGGGGGTCTCCTGTACAGGAAAAGTCGGGTACCTACATATGTCTGGTATCGTTGTACTCGGGAGTATCAGAGCTTTTAGAAACAGTAAGATTTTTGTGTGTAACCTTAAGATAGCTATAAGTAAAAATGGGATAAATCCATGAAAATTTTTCATTTTTTATTTTGTTTACATATTTTACCCATAATTCCAGTAAAATTTCCAGAAAAGTTACAAAATTCTGTTACCATGTTAAAGTACACTTTGTGCTGAAAAAAACAATGTATAATATTCCTGATTTACTGCAAGGTTTCCTACTGTAAAATTAGTCTAAAGCGATTAAGGGCAAAATCCTGAAAATTCTTCTGGCAGTTAACGCAAAGGGTTAAGTGAAGGGGTTAAGGCCCTGTAAGATTGATGAACACTTTTTGAGATAGCTGTTAAGGCTGCAGTCATTTAAGGCTCGGCATATTGCACCAAGTAAGGCCAATGAGAAGTCACAGACACATTCTTTAGGTGATTTACGCACATCTTTGAGCCATTTCTCCAGCCAAAAAGTTATAGTTGGCGTATCCTGACATTCACTCAACATTTGAGAAACACTTAATTGAGTATTTGTAAAGTTGATTTGAACCAAACTCCCAGCGGCATCAACTTCAATTTTTAAGAAAGTGTTTTGAGCAATACCTTTTGTAAATATATGTTTGTTCCTTTGACCAATAATGCACAAAAAAATTATCATATGAGATAGTGTGAATATCACCTGCATATTTTGAAAAAAACATACGCGCCATCAGCTTTTAAAACCCGACCCGAACTTCCGGAACTGGTTCCGAAAGTTCGGTTCGGTTTTAAAGAGCTGATTGCGCGTATGTTTTCTTCATATGCGCGATCAGCTCTTTAAAAAGGCTCAATACTGCAGGGATCTTGGAAGTCTGTGGAGGAGGGCGTCAGGTATGCCCCTGCTTTGAGTCAGGAAGGAATTTTTTCCCCCTTCATAAATTTGTTTGGTCTTTTTCTGCCTTCCTCTGGATCAACAGTTGAGGATATTGCTAGATGGGTTGGACTGGATGGACGTATGTCTTTATTCAACCTCAAATACTATACTATTCTAATACTATACTATATTCAAGCTCCTGCAATCTTCTTATTATTATTATTATGGATTTATATAGCGCTAACATATTCTGTAGCGCTTTACAATAACATGTATACATTTACATTACAACTATTAATTTAGTTGCCCTTCTCTGAACTCTTTCTATTTGAAAGATGTCCTTTTTGTACACAGGATTACAAAATTGCACTGCATATTCCAAATGAGGCCTTACCAATGCTTTGTAAAGAGGGAAAATAATATTTTCCTCCCTTGAATCCATACCTCTCTTTATACAAGACAATATCATGCTGGCTCTGGCTGTTGCCACCTGGCACTTCTTGCTACCTTTAAATTTGGTATCCACCAAAACTCCAAGATCCTTTTCCAACAGGGATTCACTTAACACAGAGCCATTTATAGTATAAGCAGCACAAGGATTTTTAAAGGGCATGTCCACCCCCAAAACTCTAATTTCCCCCACTACTGGCCCCACTCTGTAGTGCATAAAAATCCTTACCTTACATCCCAGCTCCAAATGGTTCTCCTGAAATACCCCTCCAAAGTCCAGAAAACTGACCACCAGGAGCCTGGCCACCAGGGAAATTGTTTCTGCCTCTGAGATGTCCTCTCAGAGGTTTTTGGCTTGCTCAGAGCATCCCTCCCCTCCCTCCCCCCTCCACCCCCCTCCCTAGTGTAAAAACCCTTTGCCATATAGTAGGGCTAGTTCCCCCAGCATCAACCGCTATAATATATTTTCCAGAGACTCCCCTGAACTCTACTTACCTTCCAGCACCCCCCTTTAATGAGGCTGCCTGAGGAAGAACCTCAGGCTGCACATCTATGGGAAGTGGCATACTCCCGAGCAGTTTAAATAAAATAATAATATTTTTTTCCCGCACCGTCCGAGCACAAGTCACCCCCCCCCGGAATCTGCATAGTTACACCTGCGCCTGCTAGCTGCAAGGGCTTCTCTATCTGTAAGCAGCTTAAGCATTCGAGCCCGACAGCCGCTCTATTGTCTCTGCTAGTGATGTCAGGCGCCAAAGGCAGTCAGAGCCTTACACGCGGAGCAACTGCCGGGCACTTAAGTTGGGCTTTGTGTGGCTGTGCCTCTGTCTCTCACTCTGACAGTCTGCCACCACTATGACCGACATACACTGCTCAGGCTCAGTCTCTGAGACAGTTACGGTAGTAATGTCTTTAAGTGCTAAGTCATTTAGGGGAGAAATTCTTAAGGTAATTAAATTTTTTTACTTTTAAGTTGGGGCCATGGGGGGGGGGGGTTGGGGGGTGGATGGGCCATGGGGGATTCAAAGATCCCCCAGAGCTTACTTACCTGACCTGGTCCCTCATCGCTTCTGCTCCATGGCTAATGCTGTCAGCCACTCCACTTACTGGTTGCAGCTGTCAGTTAAGGCACGACGTGACGTCACGCCCAACCGCCTGACAGCTGTGACCAGGAAGTGAAGCAGCTGTCAACGCAGAAATCCCCTGTTCCTGTTTTTGCTTGCGACAAGCTTAAAACAGGAGCAGGGGGCATTGACTAGAAGGCGGGGGTCAGGTAGGAAAGTTCTCCCCAGAATTTTTTTCCAGCAGGGTGGCTTGAAAAATTAGCCAGGCGGGACAGGGAAATTAGGTGGTGGGGAAAATTAAATGTACACTATTTTTACTAGTTAATTACTATTGATTACTTTTAATTACTTAAGGTTTGACATGCCCTTTGAACTCAAGCAGTATAAATAAATAAATAAATATATATATATATATATATATATATATATATATATTAAACAAATACAGCCTTCTTCACATTATAATGGGGATACTAAACAGCCTTGCATCATGCTAATTATATATTGTATATACTTAAGTATAATCCGAGGTTTTTCAGGTTTTAAAAATAGCCTGAAAACCAAACCTCGGCTTATACTTGAGTCACTCTCCTCATTGTAAAATCCGGCAGCCCCTTGCTCCGCATCTGCTTGCTGACGTCACTTCTCGGCGATTGTCTCCCTTCCCGGCACCACATAGTGACGTCAGGCAGGTATAGAGTCCTGCACGGGTCTAATTTTCCAGACCCGCACCTGATCCGACCCAAAAAACCCATACCCGACCCGCAACCCACTTTTCTATCCGCTTCATACCCGCGACCCGACCCGCAAACTTTTAATCTTTCTTCCTAAAATGTGTACAGGGTAGTTAAAAAAAGGTCTAAAAGTTAAAATAAATGTTTTATTCATAACCAAAAATGTTCATAGAAACAAACCTACCATACCACTAAAATATATATAGCAGGGGTCTTCAGCTTGCGGGCAAACAAATGTCTGAAAACTACACCTCCCAGCATTCCCTGGGTGCCTTCTGATATTGTAAGTGCTGTAGTGGAATGCTGGGAGTTATATTTTTCAAACAAATGTAGACCCATAGGTAGGAGATCCCTGGTATATGTTCAAAGGGCCTCTACTGTCCCCAACTTCTACCTACCCATGGGTCTCAGCTCATTTTAAATCTTTATCTGCAACTATTTTCTTGTTGATCTGTGACAGAGATAGAGAACCAGTAGCTATCCAGGTGGTTTAAAAACTATAACTCCCAGCATTCACTCTATAGCCAAGGAATGCTGGGAGTAATAGTTTTCAAACATCTGGAGATCTACTGGTTACCTATCTATGATTTTATAACTATGCCCTGCAGAATATACATTTCAATCTCCACCCACTGTCTATACTTGCATTATGGGAGACAGTAAATTTACAATGAGCAGGTAGCATTACAGAGGATTATGGGTAGGGAGCAGGTGGGGCTGCAGTGAATTATCTACACCTTTAAATGGGTGTAGATATTCATGCTGTTTTGAAAACTACAACTCCCAGCATTCCATGTCTGCACTCTGCTGTTGTACAATGCTTGGGAATTTTAAATGTCATTCATCTGGAGGTCCACATACCTGCTTTAGTTCTAGCTGAACCTCATTAAGTGGTTGATAAGATTGTTATTATAATCACTAGAATCAACCCTATCCCATAGATCATTATGGCCAGAAGGATTTACACAGACCAATGAAATAACATGTCATCTGTTCCCATGCAGACACTTGCTCTGGTCTCATGCATAGGTGCAGATAAAAGTTTGTTACTTTGTTCTATGGGAGATTGTTACTTTCCTGGCTCTGACCTTTGCTAGTAAAACCAAGGTAAGAGTTTTAACCCCTGCCTTTCCAATCATTCCACCATTAACTGCTTTTTTACCCAGTGATCTCTGTAAAACCTACCCAGGCACTACAAGAGTTAAAGTTGAACATAGCTTAGCTGTCTGTATTCCTATCCACAATGCAATCCTGTATAACATTCTAACTACATTACCCAGTGATCTCTGTAAAACCTACCCAGGCACTACAAGAGTTAAAGTTGAACATAGCTGTCTATATTCCTATCCACAATGGCATCCTGTATAACATTCTAACTACATTAGAGATGTATGTTAATAACTCAATTTAATATTTATTACCCAGCCAAAAACACAGTACGAGGCTGAGAGATTTTGCATCTAGCAGACATCCCACCCTGCCGAACCTGGCTTCCGAGCAGGGTGGGGAGAAGGAGGCGTGGCCGAGTGACGTGACATCAGTGACAGACATCACAAAAGGGGTGGGGTAGGGGCGGAGTCAGGGGAGGGGGCAGTTACGCCCCTAACCACGCCTCTAACATGACGTAAATTACGTCACGTTAGAGGCATGGCTAGGGGTATAACTGGCCCGTGTGACGTAATTTATGTCACATAGGAGGCATGGCCAGAAGAAAGAAGGTGTTCCGGAGGCGGACTCTCAGGTAAGTTCGGGTCGTGGGAGTTTGGGGTGGTCTTGCTGGTGTGCGGGAGACCACCCCAAAATCCGGGAGACTCCCGCGACTCCCGGGAGGGGTGGGATGCCTGATGTAGATATATTTGCCTTTTATCTGCCATAGTGTGATTTAGTGTAAGGTGCTATACACACTGCACATTGTGTTGGATTGATAACAATGTATTCTCAAGCTTCAGTTACTATAGACAGAAAAAAACTTTTTTTTTTTTTTGAAGACTGGAATTGTTCTACCCGACCCGAACCTGACCCGTGACCAATTCAAACTCAATGCAGGTTACCCGAACCCGATCAATGTCGCACTGGCCCACAGCGTTACCAGGGAATCCCCTGGTGGGCCCACAGCCCAGTCACCCAAGAAAACAGAGAAAACTGCTAAAATTTAAATACAGAGCAAAAGGGACAGTAAGGAATGTATTATAATAAACAATAGGAGCCAGTAGGAGTAAGATAGATATGGAAATGAGTAATAATAGAGAAATGAAATGTAAACTCATCCAGGTGGGCCCCTGGTCTCTGATTTCCTGATGGGCCCCCAACAGTCCAGTCCGACACTGAACCCGGCCCGCAAATAACCCGACCCTCAAATCAGGTAACCCGTGGGTACATAAGTAGAGTTGATCCAGGGAAATTTCCGATTGCCACTTGGAGTCAGGAAGGAATTTTTTCCCCCTTCATAAATTTGGTGGGGGTTTTTTGCCTTCCTCTGGATCAACAGTTAGGCAGGAAATGAGGATATTGCTAGATGGGTTGGACTGGATGGACGTATGTCTTTATTCAACCTCAAATACTATACTATACCCAAACGATGCAGGACTCTAGGAAGGTAGATGTGGAGTGGCTGCTGGATTTCACACTGAGCGATACTGAAGTATTTTACCTGGATTGAAGAATGCCCAGGCAATGTAGCGTAACGCTGAACTGGGGGGGCTCTTGGGGTGTGGGGCAGTTATCTCGTACAGTAACCCCCCTATTCCCTGCCACTGCAGACGTTTGAAAACTACAACTACCAGCAACAAAAGCATGCTTGGAGTTGTAGTTTCCAAACACCTGGAGTGCCAAGGAATTGGGGGTTACTGTATGGGATTACTGTCCATTTAAAAAGGGCAACAAATGGCCTCAAAACAATACAGAATCAGGAGGATGGGATCTATTGTTAAAAAGATTGGCCTTTTGATTCTGAATTGTTTTGAGGCTTTGTTTGCCCTTTAAATGGACAGCAGAATTCCCATACAGTAGTCCATACAGTAATAGCTATCTGGATTTGGCTATTACTGTATGGGACTACTGTATGGGAATTCTGCTGTCCATTTAAAGGGCATTAAGCCTCAGAACAATACAGAATCAGAAGGCAGAAGTGGTCATAATTACAACCCTTGGCTTATACTTAAGTCAAGCCATGGGGGGATGATTTACTTCATTTAAATGGATGGGGCCATGGGGGGATGGTGCCATGGGGGGGGGTGGTGCCATGGGGGGGATGATTTACTTTATTTAGTGTGATAGGGGAATTATTTACTTTAGTGGAATGGGGCCATGGGGGGGGATCTCTCGGGGGCGGGCTAAAAGGAAAAAGCCTGATGGGGGAGGGTGCTGAGATGGGGCCTGGGGGTGCTGAGATAGGGGGTTACTTTTGGTTAGTAATACACACATATAATGGGCCATAATGGTGTATTACCGTAAATGTATATTTTTTATTTCCATTTTTTTTGCTTTGTTCTGCGCTTATTTATTTTTTTTAATTAGTTTTCATAATTAAAGGAAAATGTTGAAGAGAAAGAAGGCTAAAGCTGCTTCTTTGTCGAGGCAAGAAGGATCTTTCCTAAGGTTTTTGTAATCTGAAGGAACATCTGAAGGACCTCTAGAGGATGCTGTTGCAGAATGACCTGGTAGCACAACAACTGATACCTCTATTGTATTAGATGAATAAGATAAAGGGTAAGCAATGCCAATTCAGAAATGACAAGTTTGCCATCAACATCAGAAATTGAGCAAAACTTGCCAGAGGAGGAAATCAATGAGCCAAGTGGTTCATCCATTAAGTTTAGTCTTTCATTACTGAGCGACCCTGTCCTATGGATGGATATGAGCTACGAGCTAAGGCATTTCCTTGTGTCACATGGTCCACAACCGGTAAGAATGTCACTTCCATAGGACCAAGCACAAAAGATGTTTTGACCGTAAATATTACAACGGGGATTCCTCAATTCAGAGGCAGATTATAGACTATGGCTTCTGTACTCAGAAAGCGAGATGCTATTTTTTTTTCTGCTGTAAAGTATTTCCACCTAAAGCTGGGTACACACAGTAACGATAAAGCCCCGATAACTCGATCCTCGGTTCCGACGGTATCGGGGCTTACTTATGTGTGTACTTTCGTTTTCCCGAACGAGCGCGCGGCGGCCGCAAACGATCGGTCGGCCGTACGCCGTTCGGGAAGGCCGAAAATTTCCATCGGCCGCGCTAGACTCCATAGGGAGTCTAGCGGCGGCCGATGGAAAACACAGTCCCGAGCGTTCTCCCTATAGGGAGAACGCTCGGACTGTGTGTATGCAGATCTTTGAAAGATGGCAGACAGGATCTTGCAGATCCTGTCTGTCATCTTTCAGAATCGTTACTGGTGGTACCTAGCTTGGCTGCAGTTTCAGTCCTTTGCACAACTGGGTATAATGGCTGGAAAAATATAATTAGAACATTGACCAGCCATGAAAAGCAGATAACCACATAAGGGCATTCTGTAAATGGAAAGATATGGAGATAAGATCACGTCTGCATTTGACAATGCTGACACAAATAGAGGACTTCTCCATATAGAAACTCAGCACTGAAGAAAAGTAATGAGAGACTTATCATACGTGTCGAACTCTGCCTACAAGGAACATTGCCTTCCATGGGAAGTCTAACAAGCTGCATGACAGAAACAATGGCAACTTTCTCCATTTTGTTGAAGCAATAAGTGAGTTTGATGCCGTTGTTGAGAAGCATGTACAAAGGATTATTAACAAGGAAACGCACACACACTATCTTGGCCCTAGAATCCAGAATGAAATCATTAAAGGGCATGTCCCCGCCACTAATTGCCCCACCATGTAGTGTAATAAAATCCTTACCTCACATCCCAGCTCCATATGGTTCTCCTGTAGTCCCCACCCCCAAAGTCCCAAAAACTGCCCACCAGGAGGATAGCAGAGTCCATATAGGACTCTGCTTATTGTCTCGCCTCCGGGAGAAGTTTGGCATGCGTACTGCAGCCCTTCTCCCCCTCCCTCCCTCTCCCTCCCGTTTTGCGATCCCTCCCCCTACCATAAAAACCCTTGTCCATATAATAGTATTTTCCCCCCAGCCCCAACCACTAAAAAATAATTTTAAGAAAGTCCCCCAAATTCTATTTACCTTCCCTCTCTCCTCCGGCATTCTGAGAAGCCGGCAGCCGGTCCCGCCCCCTGCTTGCAGTGTCTTGCAAGCAAAAGGCCAGGCCGGGCGTCGGAGGAGAGAGGGAAGTAAAGATCTGGGCACTTTCTTAAAATTATTTTATAGCGGTTGGCGCTGGGGGATGGCATACTATTATAAGGGTGGACATGCCCTTTAATTTACTGTCTCTGCAGATCAGAGAAAAGATTTTGATGCAACTGAGTGTTGCCAAGTATTATTCTATTATATTGGACTGCACTCTGGATATCAGTCATAAACAAATGACGTTGATGGTGCGCTTTGTTGAAACAAATGAATTTCCTGAATGTGGCTCTGAAACTATTTCCATTAAAGAGCACTTTTTGACATTTATTGATTTGAATGATACAACAGGCGCAGGGATGACAAAGGTGCTTCTTGAGAACCTAAAAGCTTTAAACATTGACGTAAAAGATATGCGAGGCCAAGACTATGGGGCATATTTATAAAGGAACGATGTTAGCGCAAAAAAATTACCGCCGCTGATTGGTCAATTTTTAATACTTGCTTTACATTAACCAATCAGATTTTTTCCAGAAAAAAAAAAGCCAGCGGCTCCCTCCCGTCCCCTCCCCGGGAGCGGCCGGGGCGGGGCCCCCCTTTTTTTAGCTGGGGGTTTTTGCCTTCCTCTGGATCAACTGTTAGGTAGGGTTAAAAAAAAAAAAAAAAAGGGAATAGGTTGGACTTGATGGACAAATGTCTTTATTCAACCTTAATTACTATGTTACTATGTTACTATGTTACTATGAAACAATTTGACTATGAAGCACGAGATGAACCAATTACAGATCCACAGCAAAAGTTTAAGGTAACCTTTTTCTACAAAGTTCTAGATTGTGTGTGGAGATCATTAGAAGATCATTTTGAGCAGATAAAGGAGCTCAGCAGGATGTTTGGATTGCTGTATACAATTCCAAAAGTCACAGAAATCTCAAGGGAAGATGTACAACAGCAATGAGATCAGCTGGAGATATTGATACTGCTGAGTTGTGCTATGAGCTGTATGCACTCAGTAGATATCTACCAATAGACTGTAAAACACCAAGGAATGTTCTGGAGTACATCTATAAAAGCAATAGGAGGATAATATTTCCAAATATCTGTTTTGCTATTCGCTTACTACTTGCGCTTCCTGTTACAGTTGCAAGCGGTGAACGCAGTTTTTACAAGACCCAGAGGGGAAAAACAGACTTACAGGACCCAGTCAGCCATACACCTACACCTTCTTATACCTTAACACTATAATGAAGACACGGACCACTTTTCCTTTTTGGGTAACAAAATAGGCCACGGCTTTTATTAATAAATTAACATATGATTTAAATAAATTTAAATCAATTTAAATAAATATGCCCTTTATTAATTTGCATATTATTTCCACCACTGTACACCCTTGTGTACCATAACCATGTTTGTTGTTAACCAACCTAGCCATAGATCTCAGCTTGAATGCCAACCTCTGTCTTGCCAGAGGGCATGTAACGGCTCCATAAACCTCTCCAACAAGGGTGTACCCACCACCAAGGAGCTCGTGTAGTCCTACACTGAGCTCCAACCGCCACTCAGTAGAAACGGGGTCTGGTCTATGCCATCCTGGAGCCCTGACAAAAATATATCCAGGCCTATATCGTTAAGAGCGCACGAATCTGGAGATTCGATTGTTGATAACCCTCCTTGCCCTCTCAATGGCTGCTGGGTCCCTGGCCCCTTGCCAAACTACCTGGGGAATAATTTCCGACCATACCAATATCACTTCATGAAAGAACCCCCGAATTCTTGACAGATCCGCCTTCATCAAGGTCATCAAGTCCGACAGCCGGGCTTTACATAGATCATTCCCTGCGGCATGTATCACCAAAACCAAAGGCCCCCGATTCCTGCGGCTAATCTCCACCGCCTCCGAAAGCACCTGCCACCAGGACATCCCTCTGATGCCTTTCCATTACAGAGCTGCCGCTGTAAAGCCGAGGTTCCTGCCTCCGGGACGAATCTCTGCCCTCATTGCCGCCCAAAACAGGTATGAGTGGCCGATTAACCAGGTTGCCACTCTTTTTACATCTGAAACGAAAACATTAATCAATAGCCAGTTCAGGTCACACATAACGAGCTGCACAGTTTGACCTCCACCTACCCAACAGTTTTACTGCCTGCTCGGAAAAACCAAGGTTGTAGGCCTCCGTGGCCGCTCCAATCCTAAAGGAGTGAGTTCCAAACTCCTTTGGGTTAAGGCCGATGCGCTGCAAGGAGCCTTTTAGCACCGCCTCAAACTGATACCGAGTGAGAGGCGACCCACTTTCGTGAGAAGCAGGAAGAGAAGACACACGTCTTAAAGTATAATTAGCTATTGCCGAGACGGGGCAGAATTCGCCACTGATGGGCAGAATTGTCAACCATGCCCCCTCCCCAAAGACATCTGTCTTCGACCTCCTAATGGACACCCTAACCTTGTCAGTCATAACATGCACATCCTCTGCCAAGAGTCTGCCCCCCTTTTTGGCGCTAGGGGGTACCAGCTCACCTACCCGCATGGCCCAGAAGAAAGCCCGCATAAAACTGGCTGAAAAAAGCGCCCACTCGTAAGCAGATGTGCACGTAGCAGAGAGACTCTCAATTAACCTCACTAGCACTTTAAATGAAATAGGGCGCCTCGACTCTTTGCTCCTGTGTTCCTTTTTCCACCCCTTCAGGACTGACCGGATACAAAACTCTTTAGTCAGGTCCGGCCAACCCCACAGGCGGAAGAAAAAGGAAACTCCCTGAAGCCTCCTCTGAGCCACCAACCCGGAGCAACGAGATTCCCTCAAACTCACCAGGTACTCTAACGTCCCCTGTTTTCTCACTCTGTGAGACTATTGGAATTCCCTGCTTCCGGCCAAGTTAACCCACTCCTTCCACGCCTTACCATTGTTGTGCCACGTTGTCGGGGCCACCGAAGCCTGTACCATGGCCATCAGCTGGCTTCCACTATTTCCCACAAAGAAGCCAGGCATGGCGTCCCCTCCTTCTCTGCCTCCGGTGCCAATCTGCGGAACTCTTCCCACTGGAAACGAGAAAGAGCGTCAGCGATCATATTGTCAATGCCCGGCACATGTTTGGCCCTAAACCAGATGTTAAACTGCAAGCACCGCAGCACTAGATGCCTCAGCAGCGAAAGGACTGGAAGGGAAGAACAGGTCTGTTTATTAATCGCAAAAACCACACTTGTGTTATCCGTCCAAAAACAGATAGACTTGTTAGCCATCACTTCTCCCCATAGCTCTACCGCTACCACTATGGGGAATAACTCCAGCAGCATCAGGTTCCTGCAAAGACCAGCAGCAACCCAGCTATCGGGACAGCATCTAGCTCTTCAGGCCTGACCGAAGATGGCCCCAAAGCCCCGAGATCCAGCCGCATCCGTGAACAGCTGCAGCTCTTCGCTGGATTGCTCCCTGGTCTGAATCAGTGACCTGCCGTTATAAGATTCTAGGAAGGACTCCCAGACCCGCAAATCCTGCTTGAGCTCCCTGGACAACCGTATATGATGATGCGGATGTTGAACCCCGCATGTGGCCATAGACAGCCGTCTACAGAACACTCTGCCCATTGGCAGTATCTGCAACGCGAAGTTCAGGAGCCCAATAAGGACTGTAACTGTCTAAGAGTGACCTTGTTGGCTGACAAGAATGCCCTCACTCCTTTAGCAAATCGACCAGTTTCTTCCTGTAGCCTGCATTCCATTTTCTCTGAGTCGATTTCTATACCTAGAAACGAAAGCGTGGTTAAAGGCCCAATTGTTTTTTCCGCCGAAAGAGGAACCCCAAATTTCTCCATCAGATACCTGAATGAATGCAGCAAGTATGAACACTGATTAGACCCCTGCGGGCCAACAAGAGAAAGTCATCCAGGTAATGAAGGATGAACCGGAACCCGTCTCATAGCGAACCAACCATTCCAGGAAGGAGCTGAATGTTTCGAAAACACCGCAAAACAGCACAGCCCATAGGGAGGCACATGTCAAGTAAAATAGCCCATCCGGCTACAGCCTAACAAGTGGAAGCAGTCTTCATGGACAGGGAGGAGGCGAAAGGCGGATTCGATGTCTGATTTGGCCATCAACGCCCCGGACCAGCCTCCCTAACCAAGTGCCGCTCTCTCGAAGGAAACATACGTTACCGATGTCTCCTCCCGACTAATTCACCATCATTGACCGATCTTGCCCTGGGTGAGACAAGTGGTGAATAAGCCTAAACTTCCCTGCTTCTTTCTGGAACTAACCCCAAAAGAAACCTGATGTTGAAAAAGGAGGTTCTTTGAAAGGACCGGCCATCCACCCAACCTTACTTCAGTAAGCAATTTTCTTTAGCTCGCGGTGGAGCTTCTTGAACGGACCTAAGATTCTTTGAGAAAACAGGGGAGGGGGAAAAATGATAAAGAACCCGTGCGTGAACCCCATTTGTATGATACACGCGCCTCCTTCCTGGGATACCTATCAGCCAGGGCCCCATCGCAGCTACGCTCACTGTAGTCCTCGGGCCTTCTGGGGCCGGGTTTTTTGACGGTGGCCTTTCCCTTCCTGTAGCACTTGGCTGCGGAATACCCCCCCCCCCCCCGCAAAAGGAACATTCATGTCGAAAGCGACATGCTGCCCCAAATTTACATTGACCCTCGTTAAAGAGCCAACACGAGCCCGCTTTTTTAGCCATAGAGGGCAATCCGAAGCCTGATGTGGAAGGACTCCCAAGCGCCCCATAGCCCACGCTAGTCGCCCTTTGGGACAACCATGAATCGGTGGCCTAGTATTCCACCCTACCTCTGGTCGAACTGCTAGCCTACGCCTAAACTCCTCATCATAGTTCCACCAAGCAGTACCCCCGTATATTTTATAGGCCCCAAAAATGAGGTCCAGGTATACGAATAGCTCTGGACATTTCTGCGGGAACTTTTGCCCTATCACCCCAGCCAAAACACAGAAGGCCTGCACCCAGTTGCCAAAGGTCTTCGCTACCCTAGGCTTTTTCTCTTTCCCCGCCTCTGCCCTAACAAACTCCTTGTCGACTGTCACCATATCTGGATTAACCAATGACCATATTTCAATATAGTCATTTTTCCAGATTTTTTCCTTGGTCTTGTCCGAGACGTGAACCCCTAGTGGACTCACCTCGCAAAAATAGGTCTCCTTAAGAGCCTCCCCTCTGCTACCCGCCACCACAGGCAGAGGCTCCTTTACTCCCCCTGCCACTGGGATCCCCGCTTGAGTACTAGGCGTATTCCCCAGTTTTCCCAGTAGGGCTCGTATGGCTTTGGCCAGGCTATCCTGTTCTGAATTACCCCCCATCGCCCCCCATGCATCCGCACAGGATAACTCACCACCCGTTTGTTGGGTCAAGCTTGGCTCACATCCTTGCTCCGGAAGCGTCCTTTCCGTCAGCGATGGCTGGCTGCCCTTAGTCTACTCCCTGTCGTGACATCTGGAACGCGATCGGGACCCAGCGCTGGTGGAGGTGCTCAACATCGATGGGGACCCTTTTTTGTGCCTCCGGGAGCTCTGGTGCCGTTTGTGCCTACTCTGGTGAGTCCGTGACCGACTCCTAGACCTCCTGCGGCTTGCCCTCCTCCTGCCTCTTCCGCAAGTCGGTCAGAGCGACTAGACACCGACTCAGAGGACAGTATCTGTGTCTTCTATACCTCCCCTTGCCTCCCTTTCATTGCGGCGCCCTCTATCGATATCCCTGCTCTCTAAACTAGTTGCCCGGGAGGCGAATGCCAGAGGCCCCTACTTCTGAACTCCCTCTCGTATTGGGCGTCCCTGGCTCTGACGCCGGCTGAACCCGCTGCCTCCGCAGGGCGACCCCTAGCTTCCCCTTGTAAGCTGCCTCTGTGTGTCACTAGCCTGCCTTTTTCTAGACTGGGCTCTAAACCCTGGAGAGGAGAAGGCCCCGGGGCCCCTGCGACTCCACAATCCTCCCCTATCGCCTGTTCCGTGGGGTTGTCTGCCCTTATATCCTGCTCTTGAGCTGACCCTTGGTTCTGAGTAGACCCTTCCCCTGACACCCTTTCTGGAGTGGAGGAAGAGGAGGATCCCTCCACCTGAGGCCTGGGCCTGAAAATGGCGCTGATGGCCCCAACTAAGCCCTTCCTTTTTGCCACCACTTTTTTGGGCCCTTTCTTAGTTGGGGCCTTCCTACCCTTTCTCTTCTTGGCTGTCCCCACTGAACTGGGGCTCAGCCTATCTGGGAGGCGCGAAACGCGAGTTGGCCTACTCCCAGTGCGCCCAGCCGGGCGGCCTGTGGGGCTGGATGGTTCCCTTTGGGCCCCTACAGCTGGATCCCCAGCTGCTAATAACCCTTGTAGCCAGCCTGCCCCTTCCCTACTCACTCTCTCCCTAATCTGATCTAAAAAGGGGTCACTCATGATCCCCGCTACTCTTACCTGACTAGTGTGGAGAGGAGATCCTTCTCCGGTCACCAGCACTGCTAAAATGGCGCCGGTGACCGCGTGGCTCCGTCCTTTTAAAGCGAAACACGCGGCATAATGACGTCAGGCCGGCGCCGCGTCTTGCGAGACTTCGTTCCTCCGTACCCGGAAGGAAGCCGCCACAGCACACGCACGGCCGCCGCCTGCCTGGAAGGAGGGGAAGGGGATGCCTTCCCCCTCTGGGTCAATCGCCCCATAGCCTAGAACGGCGTGGGGCTCCCAGTCAAAACTAATAAAAACATATCTGCAATCAACTATGTCACAGGAGACTTGTTGGCCTTGCCACAATATCTATTGAGCACTAGTTAGCCCAGAGCTTGGATCTAGATGAAGCAATTCAATCATTTGCTTCTCAGAAGGCAAGGAGGGCACCTTTGTAAATCAAGCTGTTATAAGAAAGAAAATACGTTTTAAAAGTTGCCATTGTTCCGGCACATGTTGTTTTACCAAAATTTGCTATTGTTCCGGCACATGTTATAGATAAGAGACTGTTGAAAGACTGTGAAAGAAGCATCTCCTCAACTGGCACCCCTGATCCCTTTAGAAAGTTTCACTGCTGAAATTACCGTGTGATCTTCATGGTATCCAGACTCTGAGTCTTGGTAAGTAATATTATGCTTTTTTAGTATTTCAGTTGCATATAATCTATAAAATGTCATTGTAAGATTGTGGTTGTACTTTTTTATTCCACCTTGTTGGTTCTGATCTCTGGTTACACTTCTGCTTTGATTGATAGTACAGAAAGCTTTTGGCCAAAAGCTTTAACTAAACGACTCTTCTTGAACACAATAAATATAAAATATGTTGGTGGGGGGGGTCATCATTGCTATTCACAAGTGTAACATTCTGGTAACCTTTCTACCATAACAGGTTTGTAAAATTGTTTTTCCAATTTTAATTTGAATAGTATGTGTGTATATTCGTAAAATCCATTTCATATGCTAGCTTTACATAGAGTTGGTTAGGTTAGGTTAGATAAGTTAGGTTAGTCAGGGCCCTTCTGATAGAGTCTACCTTGAGGTGGTGGCAGGCTTACAAATCTTTTGGCCAACATCTTTTATTCCACAGAAAGAATGGTGGAGAAACTGTTCTAGATGGTGGTTCCTTGTAAGTTTTGTAAAAAAAAAAAGGGAGGAGTGATATGTACATACATCAGATATATAATGACACTACTTAAAGCAATGTGTATAAAATGGCTGTAATTTGTAAATGACTATAAAATGGGTTTAAGCACCAGTTTTAAATAATAATATGAGCAACAAAAACCTAGTACTGTGTTGGTTAACCAGCCGCACTCCAGATGTCTGAAACTGGGGCATTTTAGAACATGTTAGGGATTTATAATTTTTAGAAAGTTAGCCAACAAGGCTGTATTAGGGACAACACGGCGGTGACAACTTCTGGGCAAAGCCACGCCCGCTTATGGGCAAAACCACACCCATTTCCGACGGCGCGCTATTTTTGTCAAGAGGCGGCATTTGGGTTTTTCCCTCAGGTGTCAAAAAGTCTAGGGACACCCCTGTTACCTTCCCTCCCTCCTCCAGTGTTCTGAACTGCCAGCAGCCATGTCCGTGATTGGCTGCCTCTCAGCCAATCAGCAACGCGGCTGCCAGTCCAGCCCCCTGCTTGCAGTTTCATGCAAGCAGAGGGCCAGGCACTGCGGCGGAGGAGAGAGGGAAGGTAAGTAAAAATCGGGGGAGTTTCTGTAAAATATATTATAGCGGTTGGGGCTGGGGCAACTAGCACTCATATGGCAAAAATTTGAAAAAGGGGTGGACATTCCCTTTAAGTCCAAAATGCATCACCTTAAATTTATCAACATTGAATCTCATCTGCCACATAGCAGCCCAAAATGACAATCTATCTAGATCCCCCTGCAACGATTGCACATCCTCTGAAGTTTTTAATAGTCAACAGTTTTGTGTCGTCAGCAAACACAGAAACCTTGCTGACAATACCCACTTCCAAATCATTAATAAACAGATTAAATAGAAGTGGCCCCAACACTGAAACCTGTCGCACCCCATAATGATGAAGCCCCATTAACAACTACTCTCTGCATCCTATTCATTAACCAATTTTCTATCCATGTACAAATGTGCCCCCCCCAGACTAACAGACCTTAGCTTATACATTAGTTGCCTATAGGGGACTGTATCAAAAGCCAAGTATACTACATCTACTGCTATGCCAGAGTCTAAATTTTTACTTATTCCCATAAAAGCCAAGTAAGTTAGTTGACAAGATCTTTTCCTCCTAAATCCATGCTGGTTATTACTTATGTCAGTCCTTGAAACATACTGTAGAATATGTTCCTTTATTAAACTTTCAACTATTTTCCCCACCACTGAAGTTAAACTTCCAGGCCTGTAATTACCGGCTATGAACGACTACCCTTTTTTAATATTGGAATAACATCAGCCTTTATCCAATCCAGAGGCACACCACCGGACATGAGGGAATCTGCAAAAATAAGAAACAATGGCCTAGATAAAACTGAACTTAGCTCCCTAAGTACCTGAGGATGTATTTTATCCGGTCCAGGAGATTTATTAATATTAACCTTATTTAGTTCTTTCTGTACCATATCCTCAGCTAAGCAAAGTGCACTTAAATCTTTTATACCATTATTGCTACTATACTCTATGATATCTGTACTTGGATCTTCTTTAGTGTATACAGAGGGAAAAAAAGTATTCAAGACATTTGCTTTATCGCCATCCTCCGTGTTAGGACATGGGTTTTGTATCAAAAATAAAACGATGTCTTTTACTCAGTCGTTGGCGTTTGGTGCAAGTTCAGTTTAATAGAAAAAAGCAAAATATAAGAAAAGAAACAACGACTCACACTATGGACATTGTGTAAACTCCCAAACACAACAGGGTTTGTTTCAAACTGCAGTCAGACTGATCGCTCTGACTTCAAGAGTCCCCCTGAATAATCAGTTGCACTAACTTTTACAGCTGGGGTAGATTTCCCAGCACCCTTAGCTTTTAAAGACACATAACATAAATAACAAAATACAGATAGTTCTTGTCTATAAATAAACATTTCTGTACATCACATGTATAAAACAAATTGTACAATGTTTGTAAGATCAATCAAGACTGTTACAACAGAATATTGTATAAAGTAATAAAACATCTTAAACACTCCTGCTGCAGGTTTTACAAATAACCAATTAAACTATGCAATCAGATTCCACCCTGTTATTTTACACAGCATAACAGCAGACATGTATTCTTAAGGCTACTTGTTTTATTCAACAATATCATATGGTTAGGAAAGTCTAGTCACCTTGTCTGTAGGAAAAACAGTAAATAGAAAAAGAAGTTTGCTGGCCAGCAATAGAGGAAAGACAGAGGACACACAGATCACATAGACAGACAAGATCACTATCCACCCCTAACACTCCGTAACTTCCCCATCCCCATTAATTAATGGTGCCACATTCTCAGTCCTCATCTTCTTACTATTAATACACTTATAAACATTTTTAGGCTTAGTGATGCTTTGTTTAGCTATCCTAACTTCATTATTCATTTTAGCTAGTTTGATTGCTTTCTTACACTCCTTGTTACAGTTTTTATAATCCCTAAAGGACCATTACGTTCCCTCGGCCTTAAAGGTTTTAAATGCCTTTTTCTTCCTTTCCATTTGCCTCTTTACATCAGAATTCAGCCACGTGGGCGCGGATTTATTTTTTTTACATTTATTTCCCAAGGTTATAAATTTAGA
Organism: Hymenochirus boettgeri; assembly: GCA_019447015.1. Classification (NCBI taxonomy): domain Eukaryota; kingdom Metazoa; phylum Chordata; class Amphibia; order Anura; family Pipidae; genus Hymenochirus; species Hymenochirus boettgeri. The sequence goes on along the minus strand of CM033476.1, from coordinate 62,216,436 downwards.
TGTGAACTGGCTTAAAATCCCCTTGAACACAGTCCACTTCTGTTCAGTACCTTTACCTGATAATACATTATCCCACTTGACATTCTGAAGAGCTACTTTTAACCTGGGAAAATTTGCCTTCCCGAAATTAAAAGTCTTTATTAAACCAGCACACTTTTCCTTTCGATAACAAAGTCCAAACCCCACTATTTCATGGTCACTATTCCCTAAGCCTCCAGTTACCTTTATATCTATAATGCGCTCCACTATGTTAGATATTACCAGATCCAACGGAGCTCCTTTTCTAGTAGGAACCTCAACCACCGGTGAGAGAAAATTATCCTGCAGCAAATTCAGGAACTCATCGCCTTTTTCTGTGATGGCAGTTCCACTACACCAATCAATGTCAGGGTAATTAAAGTCTCCCATAATGAGCACACTCCACAAACTTGCAGCCTTTGCCAACTGCATATGAAGTTGACTCACCTCCTCTCTGCTAGCATTTGGCGGCTTATAGCAGACACCAACAATGACATTACCCCCTTTCCTGTTGCCTAATTCCACCCATATTGCCTCCACTTTAACATCCATATCGCCAGTTATCTCTTCTTTTAAATTTGGCTTCAATTCTTTTTTAACATAAACACATACTCCTCCCCCTTTCCATTTTTCTCTGTCCTGCCTAAACAAGGCATATCATTCTAAATTTACAGCCCAGTCGTGGGAACTGTTCAACCACAATTCTGCTATACCTATTACATCATACTTTTCATTCAACGCCATTATCTACAATTTTGTCAGCCAGGCTTCTCGCATTTGCAGACATACATTTTAGATTATGATCCTGTAATTTATTCATACGCTTTAATACACATGCCTCCCTATCCCCTATTCTAGCCCCACCCCCTTTCCACCCACCTATCTATCCCAGTGAGACAGATATTACCCCACCAAACCTAGTTTAAAATCTCCTCCAATCCTCTAGCCATCTTCTCCCCTAAAACAGCTGCACCGCCATCAGTGAGGTGCAACCCATCCCTACTAAAGAGCCTGTAGCCGACAGCAAAGTCTGCCCAGTTCTCTATAAACCCAAACCCTTCTTCCTTACACCACCCTCTTAGCCACACATTAATGCTACTAAGCTCCTGCTGTCTCCCTAGCATAGCATGTGGCTGCGGTAGTATTTCTGAAAACACTACCCTGGAACTCCCTGCTTTTTTTTACATTAAAAAATTAATAACATGCTTATGACTTTTTATCCAAATTATAAACAATAAAAACATAAAATATAAAACAACAAAACAAACCATGAAGCAGCGTCATCCATGTATATTTGTTATCGTACAGGTTATTTTGCAGATTGCACAATATTACCTTGTTCGCCTTCAATTTAAAGCTCTGGGTCCTCAGGGGGAGTTCTTCCGGAGCGCCTTGGTAATGTTTCAGCTTGAGTGCCGTGAGCAATCCCTCCTTGGGCATTCGGGTCCATTTTAATTATCCATATATCCCAAATTTTAGACCACATTTTTAATGTGTTTTGAAGCGTGTGTGCTAAATATTCAATGGGGTGAATCCACCATATTTTCCCTATTAATACTTCTTTCGAAGGGCATGGTTGTTTCCAGTTGAGGTCTAGGAGAGATCTGGCTGCTGAACATATGAGCATTATTAGTCTCTGTGCTGAGTTGTTTAAATTCTCTACTGGGAGGTTAAAGAGTGCTGTACATGGTGTCTTTGGAAAATATTTCTGCTATCAGGGATTTGCAGTATTTCAAAATTTTTTGTACCTCTCAGCATGCCCACCAACAGTGGAGTTGATCAGCAGGGGCTTCGCAGTTTCTAAAACAATTTGTGGGTATAGAAGGATTAAGTTTGTTCAGAAGTGTTGGGGTTATGTACCAATCATATAACATTTTATACGATTTTTCTTTTGTTTCTATGTTGGCGGAGCATTTGGCTGGTTGAGAGAAGATAATTTGTCATTGGTCCTCCCGTAATTGTTCCCCCAACCTATTCTCCCAGTTCAGCATGGGTTTAATTTTAAGACGTTGAGGTTCATGCCATATTACAGTATGTCGTATAAATTGGTTATTGTCCCTTTAGGTAATGGCGATAATGTGCAGAGAGTCTCGAATTTAGTTGGTGAAGAAAGATCACATAGTTTGTTCTGGATAAAATGTGTCAGTTGGGTGTATTGAAACCAGTATTTGTCCTTTATCTGGAACTTATTTTGGACTTCTGGCCAGGTATTGGTAGCCCGAATCCACCTTTAGTTTTGTGGCGTGCCATATAATCTGCTCTAATTCATGCTTTTTTATTTTTCCATATGAGTTTAGTTATTTTTAGTTTATATTTAGTTTGGAGTTTATGTAGATCTGATTTCTTAATTAACATGGGTATGGCTCTGAATAGAATTTTGGGAAGAATATTTATTTTTACGGCATTGATTCATCCCAAGAGAGATAGGAGATACAATAACCATTAGTGTACTTTATTAGTTTATTGATCATGGGTGTGTAGTTGTGTGAATATACTGTTTTTAAATCCTGGCTAACATTTACACCCAGGTATTTAAAAGAGGAGGTTGTCCATTTAAACTGAAAATGTGATTTTGGGATTGTGCTTACATGTTCTGGAAGATGTATCGGGTAAGCTACCGTTTTAGAATTATTTAATTTAAATCCTTACAGTAGTCCGAAAGATTCTATTGTTTTATATAGGGAAGGTAGTGAAATCAAGGGTTGTGTTAGGCTGAGTAAAGTGTCGTCTGCGAACTATGAGATTTTAGATTCTACCTTACCCACTTTTATACCATGAATATCCTGTGAGGTGCATATGGATTCTGCTAGGGGTTCCATGCATAGGGCAAACAGTAGTGGGGACATTGGGCACCCTTGTCTTTTTCCATTCTTAATATGTATTTGTTCTGATGGAATCCCCATGTTGCGGGCTCTTGCTGAATATAGACTGAGGTTTGCTGTTATATAGTTTTGAGGAAAGCCAAATTTGCATAGAATCTGTTTGAGGTATGTCCAATCCACTCTGTCAAAAGCTTTCTCCACATCTAGTGACAGAAATATTGCTTGTGTCTTTTTGGAGTGAGCTATTTGTAAAAGTGTGAAGGCCTTTCTAGTGTTATCGGTGGTTTGCCTGCCAGATACAAAACCAGTTTGGTCATAGTGAAATAAATTCGGGAGTATATATTTCAGTCTATTAGCTAGCATCTTAGAAAATATCTTTATATCTACAGTACATTAATTAAAGAGATTGGTCTATAATTGGTGACCTGGGTGGTGTCTGTCAGATTTCGGGAGAACAATGATTTGGGCCTCTAGCATATCTGTTGTTATAATATTATATTATATTAAGACTCTTTGTCTTCCAGAATTTGATAGGCCATGATTAAAAAGGGAGCAAAGAGTGTGGTTTGAAAAGATTTGTAGTACATAGAAGTAAAGCCATCTGGGCCTGGTAATTTTCTCCCTTTGAGTTCTTTAAGGGTGTCTTTAGTTCAGTTTCCCTGAAGGTGTTTTGAAGTGATCTGATTTGGTCTAATGTTAATGAAGGTAGATTGAGATCTTGTAAGTATGTTGCTATGTGTTGAGGGTAGATTTTAGATTTTTCTGTTGTTGTGCCATTGTATAGCTGTTGATAATATTGGATGAATTGGTCTGTTATCTTATATGGGTCGTAGATTAGTTTGCCTTTAGTGTCTCTCAGTGGTAGAAATCTATTTTGTGTGAGGCGCTGGTTTAATTTATTTGCCAACATGGTGTCTGGCTTATTGCGTTTACTGTAGAACTTCTCATTGGTTATTCTTAGTGCTTTCTCGGCTGTGGCCGTTAATAGGATGCTCAGTTCGTTCTTTAATGAGATTATGTTTTGTGCTGTTTGATAAAAGAATGTGTGGCTTAATTTTTTTTCCCAGTGGCGGATGTCATGGAGTAGATTTTGTATTTTGGACTCTCTTTTTTTGTGTGGCCTTGACGCTAGTTGTATCAGTTTGCCCCTTATCACTGCTTTGTGGTCTGGCCACACTGAGGTTGAGGAGGCAACTGAAGACTCGTTGATTATAAAGTATTCCTTTATTGCTTGAGTTATTTCTTTAGCTGTATCTGGGTTTGTTATAAGGGATTCATTTAGTCGCCATATGGAAGTAGGTTTGGGAACTCCTAATTCTGATAAAGTTATTTTAACGTAGGCGTGGTCTGACCAGAAAATCTCTGATATACTAGTCTCCAAAATCTGTGGCAATAGGATTGAGGATACAAATATATAGTCAATTCTGATGAATATTGAGTGTGGAGAAGAGAATAACATATATTCTTTACTGTTTGGGTGGGTTAATCTCCATGCATCCACTACATTGTTATTTTTAGTAAACTGAATGAGGTGTTTATTTGATGTCCTCGTGGTTTGTCCCCTGCCTATAGTCTAAAGTTGATAATTGTCATATTGAAATCCCCCCCAATCGCAAGAGGACCAAAGGCGTGTAACTGAATCTTATTGTTAAGCTCCTGGTAAAATTGTTTTTGGTTCTGGTTTGGAGCATATACAGTACACATATTAATGATATACGTGAAGTGTTTATAGTAACATAGTAATTGAGGTTGAATAAAGACATCAAGTCCATCAAGTCCAACCTATTCACCCTATTTTTTTTTTTTTAACCCTACCTAACAGTTGATCCAGAGGAAGGCAAAAAAAACAGCAAAAAGGGGGGGGGGGAATCCTTCCTGAATCCAAAGAAAAATATCCTTGGATCAACCAAATCTATATGTATTAATACCAGTAATTCTCAATATTTTTTAGTTTAAGAAACTTATCCAGGCCTTTTTTAAAGCTATTTAATGAATTTTCCATTACCACATCTACTGGAAGACAGTTCCACAGTCTCGCTGCTCTCACTGTAAAGAAACCTTTCCTAACCTGAAGATAAAACTTCTGTATTCCAACCTTAAAGGATGTCCACGAGTCCTCTGATATGACCTATTAGTGAACAATGCACCAGAGAGTTCATTGTATGGCCCATTAATATATTTCTATAAGCTTATCATATCCCCACGCAAATGTCGCTTCTCCAATGTAAACAGCCCTAACTTGTCTAATCTGCCTGCATATTCAAGCCCCTCCATTCCCCTTATTAATTTAGTTGCCCTTCTCTGAACTGCTTCCATTTCCAAGATGTCCCTTTTGTATATGGGATTCCAAAACTGAACTGTATATTCCAAATGAGGCCTTACCAGTGCCTTGTAAAGAGGGAGAATAATATCTTTCTCTCTTGAATCTATTCCCCTCTTTATACAAGACAATATCTTGCTAGCTCTAGCCATTGCTACCTGGCATTGTTTGCTACAGCTAAGTCTGTTATCTACCAGAACCCCCAAATCTTTTTCCATTTCAGATGCACTTAACACACAGTTATTTATGGTGTAGGTGGCACAGGGATTATTAAATCCCAAATGCATCACCTTAACAACCTTATCAACATTATCAACATTGAATCTCATCTTCCATTTTGCTGCCCATTTTGATAATCTATCTAGGTCTGCTTGCAACACTTGCACATCATTTGAAGTTTCCAAAGCTCTGCATAGTTTTTTTTTTAATCATTCAATTTTTATTGAGCGGTTTTTATAATATAATTCAAAAATCAAATCATATCAAATAAAATATCACATTGTAACATAACATCATATAATAAACTGTAGGGAGTGGGTAGCAGTAGATAAAGTAGATAAAGTAACCAAAAGTAAAGGTGAATTTCAGCGTGTGTGTCTCCCCAGCTGCCATTTTGAGTATTTCATTTTTGCTTGGTTATCAGATTTTAGCATATTTGAGCCAAAGCGCCTTAATCTTTATTGATATAGAGATCTATTATCGGTGTACCAGTATTCCCACTTCTTGTAGAATTTGTAAAAATTAAGTTGGGTTATGGCGTATTGTTTCTCATACTGCATATTGGTATTGAGGTTTTTCAGTATGAGTGTGATATTAGGGATTTTATTGGATAACCAGTTTCTGGCAATAAATTGAGTAATAATTATAGTAGTATGGAAGATAATGGTTTGTTGATTGCTGGGAAACTGCTGTAGGTCTATCATTAAGAGGGCCAGTTCAGGAGTAAGGGTGATTTGTTTTTGTAATATTGATGATAGTACTAGTTGAGTTTTATTCCATATTTTTCTGATTTTCCTGCAGGTCCAGAATATGTGAAGAAGAGTTCCTCTGGCCTGTCCACACCTCCAACACATTGGTGAGTATTTGGGGTTCCATTTTGCTAGAATTGTTGGGGTTCTATAATATCTCAACAGTATCTTTCTTGTTATTTCCCAATGTTGAGAGCATCTTGAGAGTTTGAAGGGGATGTTGGCTGCATCCGACCACTGTTTGTCGTTGAAGGTTTTCCCCAGTTCTTCCTCCCATTTTATATGTGGTCTGAGTTTGGTAAATATATTTTTGTTGTTGATCAGGTTGTAAAAGGTTGTTATTCCTTTGGGGGGGGGGTAATGGGGGCTGTAAATTGAAGTTCAGTTGAGTCTGTTGAGGTTTTCCATTTCTTTTTAGAGGTTGTAAGCAGGGATATGATTTGGATATGTTTGAAGAAGTCGCTCTGGTTAAGTTGGTATTTGCTTTGTAGTGTAGGGAATGGGGTCGGTTTACCTTGTTGGTATAGTTGATTGATTGTTTTTAGTTGGTGTTGATCCCATTGGATATGTAAATCCGGGATAAGTATTTCAAGGCTGTTTATGGGTATGAAGTCGTATAATGGTGCTAGAAAGTTTTGGTTTTTGTGTATATTTTTCCAGATTTTAATGGATGCGTGGGGGAGGATGTAGGGAATGGTTATTTGCTTGTCTTCTAGAAGTGTTGCTCCCAAGATTTGTTTCAAGATCATGGGTTGGCACATTTTTTCCTCTATTTCGCACCATAGGTTTGTGTTTGTCTTGTTTTTCCACCAGTATCTTATTTGGTCTAGAGTTGTTGCTTGGTAGTAGTCTTTTAATATTGGAATTGCTAGACCTCCTGTTTTGCGGTTTTTGGCCATGGTTGGGTTGTTTATTCTTGCTTTATTTTTATTCCATATGAATTGTGTTATATTTTTTTGTGCTCTTAAGAGGAAGGATTCTGGGATGTTTATTGGAATTGATCTAAAAACGTAGAGATATCGGGGGAGGATTAGCATTTTGGATGCCATTATTCTATCCATTAATGATAGTGTCATTATCTTCCATTTTCTTGTCTGACTTTCTAGTTTTTCTACTAGTGGTATGAAGTTAGATTGGAATAGGTTTCCCAGGTTGGTTGAAATTTTTATTCCCAGGTAGGTTATTTCGTTGGTGTCCCATCTGAATTGATATTTGCTTGCCAGGAACATTTTCAGGGCTCCTGAGAGATTGGTTTCCATAACTTGTGATTTTTTCTCGTTGATTTTGTAGTATGATAATCGTCCAAACTGGTGTAGATGTTTGTATATATGTATTAGTGAGATGATTGGTTTTGTGACAATTAGAATAACGTCGTCTGCGAATAGTGCTATTTTGTGGGATGTTGAGTGGATTTTAATGCCTGTAATATTTGGGTCTTCTCTTATTTTTTGTGCCAGAGGTTCCATAGCTAGGGCAAAGATTAGTGGGGAGAGGGGACATCCTTGTCTTGTTCCATTTGAGATGTTAAATGGGTTGGACATCATACTGGAAATGTATACGTTTGCAGATGGGTTGGTGTAGAGCGCCATGATTGCCTTTTTAAAGGAGTTCTGTATTCCAAATTTTTCCAGTACCAGGTTTAGGTATTGCCAATTGAGGCGGTCAAAGGCCTTTTCTGCATCCAATGATATAAATAGCGATGAGATCTTGTTGTGGTTGGCCCAGTCTATAAGGTCGATAATTCTTCTTGTGTTGTCTGTGGATTGTCTGTTTTTAATAAATCCTACTTGGTCTAGGTGGATGAGATGTGGAAGTATGTTTTTGAGTCTCTCGGCCAATATTTTGGAGTATAGTTTGAGGTCATTATTTAATAGGGAGATGGGTCTGTAGTTTCCTAATAGTGTCGGGTCTTTCCCTTGTTTTGGGATTGGTATGATTAAGGCTTTAAGCATCTCTTTAGGGAATGTTTGGTTTTCTGTTGCTTTATTAAACATGTTTTGCAGGTGTGGAGTAAGGGTAGTAAAGTAGGTTTTGTAGTATTCATTGGTAAACCCATCTTCTCCTGGAGATTTGTTTAATTTTGCTGAGTTGATTGCTTTAATTATTTCTTCTTGGGAGAATGGTTTGTCTAAGTATTCTTTTTGTTCTGCTGTCGTTGAGGGTAGGTTTATTGAGTTAAAGAATGCTTCTAGGATTTCTTTGTTGGGTTTTTTAGTTTGTCCATTTTCTGCAAGATTGTATAATTTGGAATAGTAGATGCTAAATTGATTGGATATTTCTTGGGGGTTGAGTATCTTGTTGTTATTTTCCATAATGTATGAGATTTTGGTATTGGCTAATTTGTTTTTGATCCTATTTGCTAGGTTTCTATTTGCTTTACCTCCTTGATTGTAGGATGAGGCTTTCAATCTTCTGAGCATTTTTTCATAGTCATATAGATTTAGCGAGTGAAGTTTATCTTTTGTTTCTTTCAATTGTTTTTTTAGGTGTTGTGATGGTTTTTGTTTATTCTCCTTCTCTAGTGCGGCTATTTTTTGAAGTAGTTCCAGTTTATTTTGTTTTCTGATTTTATTTAGTTGGGATGCTTGTTGGATGCAGATGCCTCTGATTACAGCTTTATGTGCGTTCCATAGTATGAACGGGTCTATTTCTGGAGATTCATTTATTTCGAAGTATTCTGATATAGCTTTTTGTATTGTGTTTCTGGATTTTTCATATGATAGTATGGTTGGGTTGAGTCTCCATGGTCTTGTTTGGTTGACATTGAATCTTTCCTTTAGGAGGATTGTTATTGGTGCATGGTCTGACCATGTAATCGGGGAGATTTTGGTGTAGGGGAGTTTTTGGAGAGTCCATTTGTCTACTAGGATGTAATCCAGTCTAGAGTACATATTGTAGGATTGGGAGAAGAAGGTATAGTCCCTCTCTGTTGGGTGGGTTGTTCTCCATGCATCAAATAGATCTTCGGATTTCAGGAGATTGTAAAATTGGTGGTTTTTCTTTGTGTTGGGATTAGTGGAGTCTATTTCTGGGTCTAGTAGTTGATTGAAGTCTCCGCATATTATAATATTTTTTTGGCGGTATTCTTTAACTTTGCTTATGATTTTCTTTATAAACTTAATTTGTCTTTGGTTGGGTGCGTATAGGTTGGCTATAACTAAGTTTTGGTTATTTATGGAACAGTGTAGGATTATATATCTGCCCTGTGGGTCTATCTTTGCTTCATATAGTTTGAAAGCTATTGCGTTGTTTATTGCAATGGTGACTCCTCTTTTTTTCTTTTCTGATGAGGAGTGGAAAATATTGTTGTATGCTTTATGCTTGAGGAGATGGGTTGATTTTTTGTTCAGGTGCGTTTCTTGTATACATGCTATATCTATCTTGTTGCTTATAAGCTCTTTCCATAATAGGAATCTTTTCTGGGGGGAGTTTAGACCTCTGACATTGTAGGATTGTAGTTTAATTCCCATGTGATTTGGTGGTTTTCTTGCTGGTTAGTTGTTTTGGGTCCTTAATTACAGACGTGTATGGGTGTAGTTTTTTTATATAGATCTTTGTTTTGGGGAGTGCATTTGGCATCATATGGGTGTTTGTATTGTATTTGTGGATGTTGTGGGGGTGAGGCAACTGGGGTACGGCACACATAGCTGAGGCAAAAAATATACAACATATATAACATAAAAAACATGAGAAACATCTAGAACTTAAGTTAAGTGGCAGATATTTCAATAGGGGGGTCATAAGGGGACCACAATGGGTCAATAACACATTCCTAGTTATCATAGATATCTAGACTTTTTTGGAGGGCTGTTTGCCACCTGGAAATGCTGTTGTTTTATTTAAAACAGTTCCTTGTTTCTTAATTGACTGGTCTAGATTATTTTGTTTTTAGCTTATTATAGGTTTATTATCCCAAGTTAGGTCGGGTATGGCTTCTTTGATTTTGGGAGACAGATTATTTTGTATTCTTGCTAAATTAAACTAGTCTCTGGGGTATACGGAGATTATTTAGTGTGTCCAGAGCTTCCCGGGGTAGGGGCCCAGTCCAGTGATTTGTGACTGGACTGATCATTCTGTTTTGGTTGTATTGGGCTGTTTAAAGGTTAACCCCGTGAGGTTGTATTCTATATTTATGTTTATGGCTACTATCCCCTCCGGGAAGCCACGATATGATCAGGGATGTTTTCTGTGGGTATTATTAAAGGGATAAAGTAGGTATCTCTTATCCCCGAACTTTTTAAAGCTTATAAAACATTTATGGCATATAAAACATTCATAACATATAAAACATTTAACATATTTAACACATTTAAGACATAGCCCTTTTCAGAAGTATTCAAACCGTTTTCTTGCGGAGGCTCCGGTCCAGGATTTCCTGCAGCCGGTAGGAGTTTTTAGAGTAGTCAGTCTGGGGTGTAAACGTAATGCTCTCGTCTCTACTTTAGAGTTTCAAAGTTATTAGTCCTTGACCAATATGTGTGTTTTGGTTTGTTCGGATGTTGGTTCAAATAGCTCTCAGTTGTAGTTCCACTCTTTTTGGATTCCTTCTTTTTTGTGTGGCTCTTTCAGTTGGTTTTTGATAGTTTGAGGGATGTTTAGCTTCCATTCCTGGGCTTTGAGGATAGCTTCTCTGGGTGTATTGAAGACAAATGTTTTTTCCTCTTTGATTACGATCAAGCGGACTGGGAAGCCCCACTTGTATTTTATAGCGTTATATCTGAGTATCTCTGTAGCTTCTTGAAAGGTTTTCCTTAATTGCATGGTTTGGGGTGATAGGTCTGCGAAAAATTGTAAATGGGTATATTTGCTTGGCAGGTTGTTTTTGTTTCTTGAAAGTGACATCACTTGTTCTTTAGTTTGAAAGAATAAGAATCTTATTATTACATCTCTGGGTGCTGTTTGAGGGGCACTTTTTGGTTTATATAGTCTATGAGCTCTGTCGATTGTTCTCTCTGTTTTTGTTGAGTTTGGCAGGATTGTTTCTAGTAATTTTTCTAGATAATGATCAAGTTCGGGGTTTAAGACAGTCTCAGGTATTCCTCTGATTTTGATGTTATTTCTCCTTGATCTGTCTTCTAGGTCGGTAATTTTGTTTTGGAGGGTGGTTACTTTTTCATCAAGGTTGTTATGGGCGTCTGCTAATTCGTTAAATGAGGTTGTAAATTCTGCCATTTTGTGTTCTATATGGTTGGTTCTTTCTGCAATGTCTATTATATCTTTTTTGATAGTTTGGACCATTTCTGTAACGTCCATTTTAAAGGCTTTATGTTGAGAGATTATCATTTCCTTTAATACTTTTTCTGACACTGGGGTGTCTTTGGTTGGGAAGTTATGCAAGGGGTTTTGGCCTTGTGTGATTTCTAGCGTATTATTTTCTTCCTCCCCTTTCAAATCCCCTTTTCTGTGTCTTTTCATAGGTTCCCCGCTTGGTTGGGTCCCCAGGGGCCCTTGTGAGCTGGAGCCCTGGCTGGATGGGAGATCAGCGTCTCCTAGGTCCCCGTCTGGGTCTGTATTAGGTGTTTGTAAGTCTGTTTTTTGTTCTGTGTCAGAGTCTATGTCTGTATTATTAATATATATTGTTTGTTTCTGTTTCCTTACTTTTTCTTCCTTTCTTTCTCCCTGTAGGTTGCGGCTCTCGCGGTTTCCATGGGCGCCGCCATCTTGGATTTCAGCCCGCGAATCTGAGCTGCCTGGGAAGAACAAGGTGAGTTTTTTCTCTGTTTGTTTATGAGCTGCGGATTTGTTTTTGCCCATTTTAGACCAAGTCTGCTGCCTCTTTTGGGTTGTTTGGGTCCTGTTTATGTTGCAGTAAGTAGCTGTATTCCTGGTAGCAGAGAGGGAGCTCTTACTCCATGTGACCTCTCTCCAGGATAGCTGGCCACGCCCCCAGCTCTGCATAGTTTAGTGTCATCAGCAAAGACAGAGATCTTGCTCTCAATGCCCCCTTCTAAGTCATTTATAAACAGATTAAACAGATGCGGCCCCAGTATAGAACCCTGAGGCACTCCACTTATCCACATAGATGTAGCTCCATTTACCACCACTCTCTGCTTGCGATCCAATAACCAATTCTATATCCATGCACAAATGTTTTCTTCAAGGCCAGCAGTCCTCAGTTTATACATTAGTCGCCTATGTGGCACAGTATCAAAAGCTTTTGCAAAATCCAAGTATACCACATCCACTGCTGTGCCTGAATCCAAATTTTTACTCAGTTCTTCATAAAAACCAATTCAATTTGTCTGGCATGATCTATTTCTCATAAATCCATGCTGACTACTACTAATAAGATGAGCTCTGGAGACAAAGTCAAGGATATGATCCTGTAACACTCCTTCCCTACCACTGATGTTAGGCTTACAGGACTATAGTAACCAGGCTGTGAACGACTACCTTTTTTGAATATTAGTATTACATTGGCTTTTTTCCAATCCAGCGGCACATCCCCAGACCAAAGTGAATGTGAAAAGATAAGAAACAGTGGTTTAGATAGAACTGAACTAAGCTCTTTTAAAATCTGAGGGTGTATTCCATCCGTCCTGGGGCTTTATTGATATTAACTTTGTCTAATTGTTTCCGTACCATATCCTCTGTTAGCCAATGTGAATACTCCTCATTTCTCCCCTGCATATTATTACAATCCCTGCTGTAAGGACTAGGATTCTCAACAATGAAAACTGATGTAAAAAAAACGGTTTAGCTTGTTCCCTAAAGGTACGAATTTAGAAATGTAATAGTTTAATATCCCTTTAAAAGTGGTTCACATCTGCTCAGAATCTTTACCTAGAAACAGTTCCCCCCAGTCTATGAGCAGGAGCGATTCCTTTAACAGCATAAAATTAGCTTTCCTAAAGTTAGAAGTTTTTGTTAACCCCTTTACACTTTAGTTTTTTGCAACCTATATTAAATGACACTATATCATGGTCACTGTTCCCTAAGCTTCCCATTACCTTCATCTCCATAATGAGCTCAGGGTCATTAGATATCACCAGATCCAACAACGCATTCTGTATAGTAGGAACTTCTACCATCTGTGAAAGAAAATGCTCATATGCGAAATGTAAGAACTTTATACCTTTTGAGATGCTGGCAGTTCCCTTACTCCAATCTATGTCAGGGTAGTTAAAATCCCCCATAACCAAAGCATGCCCCATACCATTCAGGATAATATATCTCCCTTGAATATCTCTATAGCAAGACTAATCTACAAAGGATAAGCCCCTGTCAATCAAAATGCCTACTCCTCTCTTTTTTTTTGTTTTTGAAGCAAAGGCCTGGTGTGCCCAATCTTTCCCCCAGTATTTAGGTTCCCTATTTCTACAGAAGTGGGTTTCTTGTAGCATAATAATATCTGGGTTCATTTTTCTATAGTGATATTTTCCGTTTGCAAGGTGAATTCAGGCCTTTAACATTATGTGTAAGAATGTGTGTATGATTACTAACTGTGGCTTGGTGTGCCTTGGGTTAATTTGGTCCACCAGCAGAGATGAGGCCATATAAGGAAATGTTTCTTCTTTAATTCCTGGGGACTGTAGGTTTTGAATGAGTTGATCAGTCGCTTCGGATTCTCCCCGAGTCCCAGAGAAGGCCCTTCTAATGGGAAATATCGCTGAATGCAAACATAGAGATAAATCATTGAAATTAAACAACCTTTCTGCGTCAAATTGCATTGAATACTTTGTAGGATGATGCAGATTTGTATCAAACTTGCAAAACTAACTAAACTAACTAAAGGTCCGCCCCTCTGGGAGGACACTGGATGAGGAAGTAGCTCCTCACAAATTCCTGTGGAACTTACGGATATAACCGTTTTATTCGGGGGTAAGTCTATGTGCACAGGCACCAAACCAGTAATCGACCTCAAACTCACTGGGACCGCGAGGACCGACCCTTTATAGGGAATGGTGGGGTAATTTATAGATAAATAATTCTGTATTACCCGCTGATACCTATCATGACCCAAGTACTTCTTATTTGTAACTGGCGCTTCAGGGCTACCTCTAATATTATAAATTTCAACCTGTCTTTGTCCCTTTCATTTTCATTGCTTGGAGCTTTAATGATGGAGTGTGTGTTTTCCTCTCCAATAGCTCTCATTTTGTAATGATTTGCTGTAGTGACACTCCCCCCCTTCTCCATAGTTGACTACATACAGTTCCTTCCTTTCTTTAGACGCACAAACGGTTTCTTACGGACAGGGATAGCGATTTGAAGTAGGGAGAAAAAAAAAATAAGGGGGGAATGGGAAAAGAGACAGACAGAGAGGAAATAAACATCTTTTATATACACATTTTTGTCCCATTATACACATATTTGTGTATCCCAGTGTCGAGGTTCACTGGGAATGATTTCTTGCTGACTCAGGTAAGGTACAAAGGGGTACCGGAATATTCTGTTTATAGAACTTTGCTGTGGTATAGTCAATTCGTAAATTAACCTATATAGTCAATTAACCTATATAGTGAGTAGGGAGTCCTGGATTCTCACTTGAGTACTCCCTTAAGCTAAGTCTTTGCTTGTGGGTTTTATAACTCATAAGAATGTTTGATGATACCGGGGTTTCCTCTCCCCTCCACATCTCCCTCCCCCCGTAGTAGTAAGTGCGTCTGTCCCCCGAGATACAGATGGGATCCCGAGGGACTAACTAATGCTGGGTCTCCACTCAGGCAAAGGCATTAGAGGTATGCGTGGCAGCCAGTGGAAGTCCCTTGGTCAGACAAAAAGTTAGAGTACCTTATGGATCATCTGCAGCTGCACCAACTCACCGAAAAAGTCTTTGAAGTGGATCCATTCAATAATGCTTACTGTTTTGGCTGAAAGGGGTCCATGGGAATGCAGGGACGGTGTGCCTCTTGTGTCTCTGTTGTTTCGGTGGAACACTGGTCCAGGAGGGGGACGGGGGAGACATGCTCGGATGGTCCTCTGGCTGGGTTGCTTTACTATGGAGATAGTAATTCTAGGCGATTTAAAAAGCAGATTTTTTGATGGAGGAGGATATCGGTGACTGGGTGCAGTTCCCTGCACCTGGCTAGGGTCACCGGTGACAGATCCTGAAATAGTTAAACGATATCTCTTTGCAGCATACAGTCTCCATTATGGCCTCTTTCATTTTGTAGTAGTGGAGTTTGCAAATAATATCCCTGGGAGGGTCCTCTGGTCTTTGTTTTGCCCGTAGGGTCCGATGGGCTCTGTCCAGCTTAGGGGTTTCATTCCTTTGTAAAAAGTCGGTTATGTCGCCTTTTATTTGGTTGGTCGCTTTTTTTGCTCCCATCTGGGATTGCTAAGGGTGTTGGTTGATCATGGGTAATATAAGTTTGTTCCCCTAGAAGCTGAAATTGCTGCTTTTTGGGTCAGCCTAGCGGGAGCTCTCAAATATGTGACCGATCACATAGCCTGTCAGACTCCGCCCCCCAGAAGTTCTTGCTTTTAACTTAGCCCCTAGCTCTCGGAAATCATGTTTAAGGACCTCTACTCCACCTCTAACTTTGTGATTGCCACCAATGTGAATCAAGACCGCCGGGTCACATCCCGCCCCACTCAATGACCACATGCTGAACCCTAGCACCAGGCAGGCAACACACAGACTGGTACATATAAGATTCCACTTATGCCCAGTGCACACAGATTAGCTGTAAATAAGTTGTGCCCAGCTCTGCGCACATAGATACAGGGGCATATTAATAAATTACGGCTATTTTCACCATTTTGTTATTGCAGAACACCACAATGGCAAAGAGCACTATTTTTGCCGTATTTAGATAATTAGATGCAGTTTGCTGAAAATAAGCAATACTAAAAAATTTGCCTGGGTGAGTTTTACACTATTTATCATATCTTTTGCTTAAAAAAATGCGTTCAGTGTGTATTAACCAGTTTGACACTACTTTTAAAAGTCACCAGGGATTATTACCTATTTACCATCATATGCATGTAACTTAACTTTTCGACACAATTTCAGCATTATTAGTGCTACTTTTTGACACAATAAAACACTTTTCACCACTATATGATAGAGTGGCTACCGTGGTGATTTATGGCGAAAAGTGTAATGGCAAAAGGTGGCAGTAATGACTTTTCCCAACTGGTTGTCGCTGCTTTATAAATTGCTTTAAGAAAAATTTAACAAACATTTATAACTATTACCCAGAGTCACTTACCATATTTAGCAGAGGCCTGAGTGGTTGCATGAAAGAACTCCTGCGTGCACCATGCACATCCACACGAGTGCAGTTCTCTAGCACCGGCCCTGACAAAAAAGGGTTTGACTATATCTTCAATATTATGTATACATGCTAGAATCAAATTTCTCAGAGCGCGGAATGGCAGTGGTTACTAATAGGTTAAATCCACTCTGTTAGTGCTGTATTGGAAGTAAGTAGGCTATAAAAATGTACCTCACCTCCCACTACTAGTCCATACTGCCCAAGCATGGGTTCACATAGGGAGCCTAGTGACCACTGTCATGTTCCATTCAAGAAAATGTAAATTTTTGTAAAATATGAAATCATTTTTAGTTTTTATTGTTCTTCTCTATGGAATTGGTTACTAACAGGAGTTACCTAAGCAGTAAAATGCACAAGTGAGAGGTGCAATGCCCCCCAAAAAAACCCCATCTGCAACAGCTTTTAAAGACTTTATACCTTAAATATGTACAGGAAAGTCCAGTTTATATTAATTCAGAAATGTATGTATAGAACTCCAGGTTGCAGATTTCCTGCATTAAAACGTAAGACAAGAAAGCAACTCATACAAAATATTAACCCCCTTACCACAGATCATCACATATGTTTAAGGCCGGTCTTTCCCATGAACAGAAAAAGCAGTTAATCAAATTTCCTCAAACTCTCAATTCTGGAAAGGTATATTCTAATACATCTTTACAATATCCAGAGTGTGGTAACCTCTCTCTTGGATCACACAGATTTCTGAATATGAGAAGACAACTTTTAAAATATTATTAAATGTAAAGTTTTTTTTAACTTTTTGTTGACTTAAAGGGGAAATTTATTCTAGATAGCTGTCTTCCCCAGTTCATGTTTATTTCCGGCGTTGGTGCCTCTGAAAATGTAAGCACCGCCATTTTTATTCTTGCAATTTTTGATGGCAGTACTTGATGAGCACATATGCACATAACATCGTATTGGTTTCTGCATTTTCATGGAACGGACAATGTTTTGCACCTTTTATTGCATAATCTCTATAGAATCTCATCAGTGGTGTTACTGTAGTATGAAAACAATAAAAAAAACCTATTTAGTTTTGTATTTTCATAGGTTGAGTTAATTTTGAGGTTGAGTTAAGACATATGTCCATTTAGCCTACCCATGCTCCCTTCCTAACAGTTGATAATAAGAAAAAAGAAACATGGCGGAGCCTCTGATTGTAGGGCCTATGCAGTTTGCAGAAATGTTTGAAAACTGCGCAGGGAACCTGATACAAAACCATTTCCATTGGATAATTGCCAAATCCAGTGCCTTTACAATGACTCGATACAAAAAACGCTACTTACATGACCTGCATTTGCGTGTCATGTAATGATTACTACATTGCAGGAGTGTGGACACATTAGTAGTGGAGTTTAACCATATTCCAACTCCCAGCTAAAGTGATTACTGAAATAACGTGGGAAAGGAAGAGAGCTAGACATTGTTTATAAGCTGTTAAAAGGGGACAAGAAGCAGTTTGTTTTTAGTGATTATAATACCATCTTGACCACACATTTTACCAGTAAGCTTTTGGACCTATAATTTATTTTAAAATATTTAGAAGAATAAATATAGAGAACATAGTTCCATTTTGTAATTTTTAATTTGCCAATTGTAATGATTACATATACTTACTGACTGAATAGGTTGCCAAATATAGGCAAATGCTGCTTTGTTTTTGTATAATGGTTACTCACTAATCATCTCTATTGTGAAAGTGGATAGATAGTTAAAGGGTGTGTTGGTACTAATGACTGTAAATGTTGCAAGAGCCCTGGCAAACCTCCCAACCTGTAATATGTAGAGATAACCTTAATTAAAAAATAGCTAAAATAGTGCTAACTGCTGCAAATACCTAGAAAATTGAGGGCAAAAAGAAGAAATCTATGTGACACAAAAGTCGACACAAATCTCAGAACTGTAAGGCTGGGTACACACCATGTACTTTTTCAGGCTGATATTTCAGTTTTTCTAGGGTCGATCTAGAAAAATTGGATGGTTTTTCGGGCGCCAGCGACCGTTGTCTGAATAGGACCAATGGGCAATCAGACACACTGGAAAACCATGGCCTATCCTGTGGCACCCCCTATGGATTGTACTCTCAGTCATGCAAACTATTGGCCGCTTGTAATTTTGCTGCAACTGGTCGGTTGGAACAAATCATCTGCTGGTGTACCCAGCATAAAGACTATAAAAAAAGTTTTTAAACCACATGTGCCTACACATTTTTTTGTTTGGAAAAGACAAATGTTTATCAAGTTCAACCTTTCATGCAAATTCCAGTATCAGCAATAATAAAATCACCCATTAGGACTGTTCCTCCTACACTTCTCCCATGCACACTCCACATCTGTGTGCACCATAGTAAAAAAAAAACTACAAAGGCAAAGTGAAATTTTGATTGGGCCCACTAAAGGAATACATTTTATACTCTGGTGGTTTGCTACTAAACATCAAAAGGAAAATAAAACAAGAACAATATTTTCAACTTGTAGAAAAAAGCTTGTGAAGGTTCTCATTCATCCAGGTCATGGTATATCGGTTGTATTCAATTAGATCAACTGGACTGATTATTATTATTATTACAGTCACTGATATAAGGACTAGGTTTCTCTATAATGTATACAGAGGGGGGGGGAAATGGTTTAGGACATTTGCCTTCTTGGCATCATCTATAAGCATCTTTGCGCCATTATTTAATGGCCCCACATTCTCTTTCCTCACCTGTGTATTATTGTATTCAATTAGATCAACTGGGCTTGAAGTTTAGTTCTTGAAGACGTTTCGCTAGTCATCCGACTGGCCTTCTCAATTCAGAATGACTTGTACAAGAATCTGTGGCAATTATGTACCATGGAAATCCCAATTAGCATATCACAGCCAGGTGTTAAGGAAGTGATTGCCCTTAGCCACTATTGTTGAAATATATGCAACAGCATTTAAGCTTAAACAGAATGTATTACACAGGTTGACCATAGGAGGCAGTGTTTTTAATATGTTATTGTTATATATGCTATACTCTATAGTGAATGTTACTCTCTCATCCTTACACATCTCTATTATCCTGTAAGCACATGTGATGTTACAATGGTGCTGTTATCCCTGTGTGTGATATATAATCAGTAAATACAGATTCACAAGTTACTATACTGTGTCCTCCCTGTGTGATCTACACAAAAGACAAATCTGCTAACAGGTTATGGGCCCAGCAAACAGCACAGTTCAGTGAAGTAAGAGATTTTCTAAAGGTACTGTGATCTGCTAAGTACAAGGGAGACATCATGGCCAGCAGTTCAGAACTTAAACTAGCAGTGGCCAAACTGAATAATGACAATTATCAGCTGTGGAAGTTTAAAGTTGAAATGCTGCTATCCAGAGATGACTAGTGGGAATTTATAATATCTGATAGACCAGATGGAAATCACCAAGAATTGGATAAGAAAAACAGACAAGCATGTGCAACAATAAGTCTGTTAATGGAGGATGATCAGCTAATTCATATTAGACACCAGGATACTGCAAAGGGCATGTGGGAAGCCTTGCAAAGGATGCATGAAAGATCTAGCCTAAACAGTAAATTATTCCTGCTAAGGAAACTATACCACATGGGACTAGGTACAGATAAAGACATGCAGGAGCATATAAGTGCCATGTTAGAGGTTGTAGTGTAGGTCAGTTGGAGAGATATAAAAGACAACCATGTATCTGCCATACTGCTGTGCAGTTTACCTGAATCATACAGTGCACTGATAAATGCTCTGAAAACTAGGCCTGAAGCTGAACTGACTTTAGACTTTGTAAAAACCAGGCTTATAGATGAATACCAGCGCAGAAAGGCTCAGGCAACTGACAAAGTAGAAATTAATTCAGAAGCAGCACTTAAATCAATGAATACAAAACCAAATTGGAAACGAAGCAGTGTGTGTTTTAGATGCAGGAAACCAGGACACATAAAGAAAGATTGTTCCACATGGAAAGCAGAGCAACAGAGTAGACATTCCAGAAGTCCTAGACAAACAGCTAAAACTACAGTAACTGATCATGAAGAAGAGAAATGGCATGGAAACTTTTCAATACGTAGCAGCACTGGTATATTGACTCAGGAGCAACCAGTCATATGACAAGTGACAGAAACTTTTTCTCAGAGTTTGATCCATATATTAATGAAACCATATATCTGGCTGATGGACACAGCACTACTGGTGAAGGGATCGGACATGGAACTGTTATATGTGACAACAGAGATGGAAACAATCCGGCTATACCAGAACAGGTTGTCCTGTATGTTCCTGAACTGAAAGGTGGACTCTTATCAGTAAAGCAATTGGCTGCCAAAGGACTAAGCATAGTGTTCCAAGCTAACAATTGTACAATTCAGAATGGAAAAAGGGTGGTAGCAACAGCCCTATTTGACTTGTATCGCCTCAATACAGTTAAGGAATAGAGATGTCCGAACTTCGAAAAATCCGGTCCGCGTGAGGATCCGCGGATTTTCGAAAAAATCCGAAAATTCGAAAATCCGCGAGCGGACCCGTTAAAATGTATTAAAATGAAAGTTCGGCAAAATCCGCATTAAAAGTGGTCTAAATAGCCTTGGTAACGTACACTTAACCACTCAGGGACCTGGGTAATGGCCTTAGAAGCATGTATAAATGCCAACAATACCTAAAAAGTACAGTCCGCTAGCGTGACTTTAAAAAAATGGTATTTTTCGAAAATACGAGGATTCCCGTAAAAACGAAGATTTCCGTAAAAAAACGAGGCTTTCTGTAACTATGATAGCTGCCATTGGCTAATTTGGATCATGTGGCTTGCTCCGTCTTGAAAATTTACACAAATTACTCGTTTTTACGAGTATTCTCGTAATTACGAGAATACTCGTAATTACGTGAATTCTCGTAATTACGCGAATCCTCATAATTACGAGGATCTTCGGTTTTTCCGTATCCCGCAAGTATCGTAGATCCTCGTAATTACGGAGATACTCGTATTTTCGTTAAAAAAAAAAATCCGCAGTTCGGAAGTTCGGAAGTCCGGAAAGTCCGGAATAATCCGCTGTTCGTGGACGGGAGAAATCCGCGGCGGATCCGGGTTCGGGTCCGCGAACCGGCCATCTCTATTAAGGAACAAGTGAGATGGTCAACCCATAAACATAATAATTGTATTCACGTATGGGACAAGAGATTGGGTCACAGACATCCAAACAGTATACAGGAACTGATAAAGCGAAATCTGACAAATGATCTTATGCTGTCAACTTGTCCTATCACCATGAAATGTGATTGTTGTATTAAAGCCAAAGAATGTCAAAAGGCATGCTTTGTATGAGCCTGGATCCACTAAAAAACAAGCAGTAACCATTACAAAACTTACTTCATGTTACTGCAGGCACAGGTGTACAGACCCTGTGCCTCTCGCTGAGGATTTGTTCCAAACAATATTACTTAACCACTTCTATGGCTCAGGTAGGGTTTCTTACTCACCCCTTCCCGCTGGTGGTCCGGGTGCTGCCTGCCCCGAACCCTTCGCTGGTTCCAATCAACACGTGTCAGTTATGGAGAATATAATCGCGGCGCACACCGGAATTCCCTGAGTCGGTACTCACGTCTTAGGTAAAACATACAAGCTTTATTCGGGCGCCTTACGCCATGTGGATACAGACAAGTAAAAATGAACCCGCCTTACGCGTTTCGAGCCGACAAGAGGCTCTTACTCATAGGCTGGGGGTGTGTCCAGTGTACAAGGTTCTTATAGGGGTAGTTACATCATGTGATAAGAAACATCCCCCTAGAACACCTGGACCTGTTGAATTCATTAAAAACACAAATGGAATATATATATATTGGGAATTAACGCGAGTTTTATGTATCAGGAGATTCCAATATCTCATCATTCAAAGTATAGATACTATAACAAGTATAAAACGTTTGTGTAAAGTTTGTTGTAACTATACAATTGTTACATTGCTACGTGTATATAAGTTTGGCAACTAATGTAGCAATTCTGAAATGGTTAATTTTTGTTTCCATTTGTGTTTTTAATGAATTCAACAGGTCCAGGTGTTCTAGGGGGATGTTTCTTATCACATGATGTAACTACCCCTATAAGAACCTTGTACACTGGACACACCCCCAGCCTATGAGTAAGAGCCTCTTGTCGGCTCGAAACGCGTAAGGCGGGTTCGTTTTTACTTGTCTGTATCCACATGGCGTAAGGCGCCCGAATAATGCTTGTATGTTTTACCTAAGACGTGAGTACCGACTCAGGGAATTCCGGTGTGCGCCGCGATTATATTCTCCATAACTGACACGTATTAAAGCCAAAGCTACAAGAGTAACTCCTCCAAAAATAAGTCATAGCCGAGCTTTAAAACCACTTGACCTAATTAACAGTGATGTATGTGGTCCTATGAGGGTGCCCACACCTGCAGGTAACAGATACATAGTGACATTCATATAGGACTATTCAAGATACACTGTCATATATGTAATAAAAGATAAAGCTGAAGTCGTTGATAAGCTGCAGGACTATGTGACAAAAGCAAGTAATAAGTTTAAAAGAAAACCATTTGTGTTTCATAGTGATAATGGTGGAGAATTTACTGGGCATAATGTAGAAAACTTCTTAACATGCAATGGAATTGAGCATCAAAAGTCCCATACACACCAGAACAAAATGCAGTAGCTGAAAGGAAAAACAGAACCCTGACTGAGATGATAAGGTGTATGCTGAATGACTCTGGATTAAATATTGGGGTGAAGCAGCAATGAGAGCAACTTATTTACAAAACAGACTTTTCTCGAAAAATTTACCAAAAACACCATATGAACTCTGGCACGGTGTGAAGCCATATATGAAACATATCAGAGTTTTTGGAAGCAGAGCCTTTGCTTTCATACCAAACGTAAAACGCACTACTAAGCATTTTATAGTAGGTATAAAATGTGGATAAGTTATTGCATTCAGTCATTCAAGATTGTCACGTCGGAGATGGCAATAATGCACCAGTGGCCATATTTCTAGCCTAAAATTGGACTATGGAAGGTGTCAATACATTGTGGAGTGTTTCCACATAAACCTTTGCAATTTCATGTTATTTTTTATATTAAAGTCCCTACTTTAAATGTGCCTCAATTCCTCACCATACTATCTGTTATTAAAGGGAATGTTCAGTGGAAAATATCAATATTTTAAAAAGTATTAGTTTATATTATACATACCTAGTTATTCTAGATATTCTCTCCCATTTTGAAAAATCTGTTGATTTCATACCTTTTGCTGTTCCCTGCTGTTGACATTAGTGAGCTGACATTTCAGGTTCTAACGGTCCTTCTTCTCCCCAGGATGCACCACTTTCTTGGAATGTTCCTAATTTCTACTGATTGGCTGTTGGATGGGTCAAACATGCTCAGATCTCTACTGAGCAACTGAATCAACCCAGGCACAAGATCAAGGGAAAAACCATAACAGTCTCTATTAGGGGGTCCTACAAACAGGAAGTTAGTATTTCGGAAGTATTTATTTATACACAGACAAAATGCTAAATGGGCAGGTTAAGTTCATTGGGATGGAAAAATACTGCTTTTTTTTCTTAAAAGCATATGTATTCCCACTGAACTTCCCCTTTAACCAGCAAGCCATTGTAGGAGACATTCATTTTACAAAGCTTCTAAAACATTTGATCAGCAATTGCTAAAATGTATTTTTGTGCACACAAAACAAGTTCTTCAAATTACCCAAATGCACTGCCTGCATTACGAAATGACACGTAGACATGCAAGTAATTCCTATGTTAAAATAAACCAAATAACCGAGCCAGTACAAGAATGAAATTATTTTTAATCTGGAAGTCGTTAAAGGGTATGTCCACCCTTAATTTTTTTTTTTTTGATATATCATTCCCCCTGTCCCCCCAGCCCCAACCGCTATATTTGTTATTTTAGAAAGTGCCCCAAACTTTACTTACCTTCCCTCTTTCCTCCGCCACACTGCCAGGCCCTCTGCTTGCGAGAAAATGCAAGCAGAGGGGCGGGACCGGCAGTCACGTCTGTGATTGGCTGAGTGGCAGCCAATCACGGACACGGCTGCCGGGAGTTCAGTGCGGCAGAGGAAAGAGGGAAGGTAAGTAAAGTTTGGAGCATTTTCTAAAATAACAAATATAGCGGTTGGGGCTGGGAGGACAAGGGGAATGATATACTTAAAGGGTTTTATGGAAGGGGGAGGGAATCCTAATTGTGAGGGAGAGGGAGGGGGAGAAGGGCTGCAATACTCATGCCAAACTTCTCCCGGAGGCCAGATAGGAGGCTGAGTTCTATATGGACTCTGCTATCCTCCTGGTGGGCAGTTTTTGGGACTTTGGGGGGGACTACAAGAGAACCATATGGAGCTGGGATGTGAGGTAAGGATTTTATTACACTACATGATGGGGGGATTATAGTTTTGGGGGTGGACATGCTAAGCACTAAGTGATGGGGGGAGGGGAGGATGGGGGCAAAAGTGTCAAGTGTCCTGGATACTAACATTGATTGTGTGGGATGTTTGTATAAAGCAGGTCAAAAATTGTGTGATCTTGCCACTGTCCTGAGTTAATTGTAGTTCTTGTCCTAAGCAGTTCAGACCACTTAAAAGCTCATATGAAGATATGTATCTCTGACTCAGGTTAGGATGTATGTTGGGATCACGTAGTTGATATGGGGAACGCTCCAGACTCAATAATCACAGGACGAGATGCAGATGTGTAAAACTTGATACTTAATTGAATCCGTATAAAATCAAATGGCGGCTAGGACGCTCAGAGACTAGGACACATGGGATGAAGGGGTGTGTGGCCTGATGCGTTTCACAGAACTTTCGCTTCCTCAGAAAGTGTGTTGAGCAATCACTCGATTCACTACCAGATGGCAGCACACAGGTCAGATTGTTTTCCCCATTAACTTATACATGAACGAAAAGTTTGTAAAGTAGCCTACGTTTTCTTCCAGATCCTGAAACGGATTTTGAAGTTTTTCTGGAACACACATAAATACACAAATTAACTTACATTTCCTGCACTTGGCTTTCTATTTAGAGCATTTTATTTGTATACGTCACCATTTATCTATATTGAACAATAATTAATACAGTATGTGCCAAGATTATTTTAAACTACATGACATACTTGGGAATTTCCAGTACTCCACCCATATGGACAATTGACACAGAAAGTCAATGAAGAAAGCCTGCTATGCAACATTGCGTTGTCAAAAAAAACAAAAACATTACTATTCACAGATGTCACGCCCATTTAATGTCACAGTATATATACATTAATACATTTTACCACTTCATACAAGCTGCTCTCTAGAACTAGAAAAGTGCATTTATTTATCCCTCAGCATGTTTTACAATTCAATGGATTCTCAATTATACTGTGGTACACTTGTTCAACGCCAAGTGGCAAAAGGCCCATCTGTTCAAGTCCAAGTGTTAAATTCTTTTACAAAACCAGCATTTTCAATAATAGACTGTTACTTATGTCAAGCTAGAGGTTGTGGATGGTGTTGTTCAAACTGTAGAGGAAGACGGGATTTTCTTGGTGGTGGCACCAATGACATCTTTGGAAATAAAAAGCAAACCATGCAAAACCTTAATGATCGATTGGTTTCCTACTTGGACAAAGTCAGGGCTTTGGAGACAGCAAACACTGAACTTGAACTGAAGATTAAGGAGTGGTATGATAAAAATCCTGGTAGTTTGCCTGGTAAAGTAAAGGACTACAGCAAATACAATGCTATAATTGAAGACCTAAAAGCTAAGGTACGATGGGAAATATCTCTCTGTGTTAGCATTTAAAGTGCAGTCCAATTTTCTGTGTCTGTCACTTTCTTTCTACATAGCTAAAAAACAAGTCATGGAAGTCTGCATATCAAAATCGAGTGCTACAGAAATGAAAATTATATTTAAACCATGGGGGGGGGGTTGTATGGTTTTACTGGGATATTTTCTGCATATATTTTTAGATTTGATATTTTAATAGACCTTTCAAAAGTTTTAGCTTAAAAAAATGTCCTTATGCAATATCCTTAGTAACAGAAAGAAATAAGAAAGAAACAGATTTGGAGATAGGTCTGATGGGTTAATGTTGCCTCTGAATTTACATAAAAATTTATATTTGGTATTGAGAGTCTTTTGGCCTTGACCCCTTTTTCATGAAAATACTTCTACTTCCTTAGGTGATGCCAGTTGAATGGTGCTATAGTATGTTAACTAGACACTGGTGAAGAGGCTCAACAAGGCAAAAAATAGTCCATAAATAGAATCAGGCTTCATTCTTAGCTTGTGTACTTCTGTAAAAGACAAATGGTGTGACAGTCACTAATTTAAAAAGATGAACTTGCCCTATTAGCCTTTAAAGGGCATGTCCACCCCCAAAACTATAATTTTAACAGTAATTGCCCACATTGTGCTCTTTAAATTGGTTCCTACCTTGCCTCTCAGTTCAATCAGGATCCTTAGGAATTCAGTAGAGAAGTTCTAAAAACCAGACACTAGGAGGCTTAGATAGCCTATTTTGGGGGTTATTCAATAAAAGTTCGTTTAAAATGGTGCTAATTTTGCCCCAACCAATCAGATGTTAGCTTTCAAAAGTTACATAAGTTCTGATTGGTTGGGGCAAAATTAGCACCATTTTAAACGATAAGAACTTTTATTGAATCTCCCTGTTTGTGTCTTCCCCCTCTGCAGCCTCCAGGAGAATTCTGTCCTGCGCATCGGAGCGCACCTCGCAGAACCAGGAAGTATCCGCTCCCCCCTCCCTTCCAGTGACGCGTCTTGTTAAAAAAACTACGAGATTTGGATTTACATTGCTGGCCGCGAATTGACCAATCGCGGACCAGCACTAAAGCAGCCAATGACAGATCTTCTGACTTCCACCACGTGTTAACCGGCCAGCCAATCACACTGCAGCAAATATGATCCTGCATCTATTCTATTTGGATTTCGGCAGGGAAGGAATAGCATTAGGATAATCGCGGGTAGCCATGTGCATTTGTTTTCCTTGCGGCCGTGACGTAAAGATGTCGGCGGAGCTAAGTATTGTAATACGATGGTGTGCCGGATAGAAGCGCGAGACTAGGAGTGCGCAAAACGTAATTACGTGAGGAGATTGACAGCAGCTAAGGCAGAGAGATGGCCTTATGCTGCAGACTTTCAACAAGTCATAACTTTGTAAAGAAAATGTATTTTGAAAAACGGACACGGCGTTTCAGGTAGGACACACCATTACTGCAATCTGAGAAAAGTTGATTTTTGGGGTGGACATGCTCTTTAAAGGAAACTAAAGTCTCCAGACAACATTTCCCCAATAGACAGATCACACTCACACCAAGATAGAAAAAGCTATTTCATCTCTCCTTCATCAACCTTTCCTGTGGTTGCTGGGTGATTTATGAAACTAACCTGTCAGTTCAAGGGGGAAGCTTCCATAATCCATCCTAACAGGGCACACCCAGCAAAGTGTACACAGTACACTTAACAGGAAGCTGCAGCCTTGTTTCCTGTAAGCTGATAGATAACCCTATTACAGTTCAGAGATCATTCTTACCTCTGACACAGAACACAGATTTCAGTGCAGTTTTTGTGTAAACACAATTAAATGCTTCTGTGATAAATTCCTTTGCTTTTACTAAAAAAACAAAACAAAACAATCTTTGTAGTTTATTTATTAGATATCATGGATGTAAGAAAAATAGTAAGATTTAAGTAAGGCTGGGGAATAGATCCTAACCTAATATATCTGTCTTGCTAAAAGGAGCGCTTTCTACCACATCCCTAACAGAACTACTAAGTAGAATACATATCTGGGGATTTGAACCTGTGACCTAATGGGCTGTGTGTTTCTAAAACAAGCACTTTAGCAGGTGAGCCGTTATCTTTTGCTAGCATGTACCTCAAAATATCTATATATTGCACCACCAGAGCTACAACAAAGAACAAACACAGGTAGATTTAGAAATGTTCTTTAAAAAAAAAGTTAAAAAAACCAAAACAATGCAGCAGTAGAATTAGCTGTATATTTTGTATTGCCGTAGGAAGGCTGTATGCAATTTCCACTGGTTGGAAAATAAACTGTGGGTTGGAAAATAAACTGTGGGTTAACAAGCAGCTTACAAAGTCTTACCAGGGATTTCCATTTTAGTGTGTAGACATCTGTATAGAAAATACTCTGCAATAGAGACAATGGAGGTCAGGGGGCATGTACCAAATGCAAGAAGAATCTCACAATGTCTAGGTGTTCTGGGGAGAAAGTTTAGGATTGGGTTTATTACTTAATTAGGTTAATTAAGTAAGTTAAAAATTGACTTGATTTTGCAGTAAATTGTGATATTAAAAGAATCTTCTAGTTGCTACTACTTTTTTGAGGGTCTGTCACACTATACACTTTTTCTTTGCGTTACTTGCATTTTTGAAAAAAGCAACTGCATTTATTTTCCCATAGACATCCATTTTAATGTTAACACTAACAAGCTGCATTTCAAAAATGCACGCATTTATCTAGAGAAATGAACTTAGTTGGCCTAGTGAGGAATCTGGGCATGTCTAAAAAACTGTCAGGGAGATTCAATAAAAGTTCTTCAGTGAGATTCAATAAAAGTTCTTATCGTTTAAAATGGTGCTAATTTTGCCCCAACCAATCAGATCTTATTTAACATTTAAAAGCTAACATCTGATTGGTTGGGTCAAATTAGCATTATTTTAAACTGAAAACCAGATGAAGGAGCGTGCACACTGTTCAATAAATCACGACGTCTTCTGGCGAGGGGAGGGTTGAAAATGTTATAGAAAACTCGAAAAATTATGATTCAATCAATTTTTGAAGTTTCTGTGGAATTACTATCCTATCAAAACTCGCCAGTTTTAGTTCTCTCTAATGAGCAGCAGAGGGCAGCCCAGATGCCACTTTCAGACACATCAAGCCATGATACTATTTTTTTCCTAGTAAGTAAGGCAATACGAATCGGTTGTAACGTCTGCATGCAGCGTTCTTGCCTTGCATCCTAGACAAAACATGCTTTGTGATCAACAATATTAATGTAATAATTACTTACACTACTTGCCCTAATTAATGTTGCAGTACAAGAATGAAGGTGAGAGAGCAAGTAAATAAAAAGCTTTATTCATCTTACTTCATTTTGAAGTCAGCAGCAGCCAGCTGGCACTTTCGGTGAGAAGACGAACAGCTGCATTGTCAGTGATTGTTTTGAAGACCTGCAGGTAAGGTAAAATGTAAAATAGCACCTAAAATAAATTACTAATCTAGCCGATACATTTAGATAAGGTGCAAAAAAAATTTTTACAACCTCTTTTGTTATAGACTTAAGGCACGCTCACGCAGTAAAAGGTCAAATGCAATGTGTTTTGTAAGTGTTTTATTTGATATTCTCATCACATACACACGGGTTTTCAATAAAGTTCTTATAGTTTAAATAATTCAAAAATATATAGCTGTGTGTGGAAAACAGGCTACCAACTGGCGGGTTCTGTAGTAACTCCTAGTACAATATTAAGGCATCCTACTCAAGAATAAATGATTATATATAGAATACAAAATGATACACTGTATTCACAGTCCTGTTTAAAAGAGTAACTGTGAAAGTTTGTATCAGTTAATCAAATGAGTGAAACTCACACATAAAACGGATGGTCCAGGTGCGTATGCCCTGGACCCTTCGCTAGTAAATGATCGCTGATTAGTACAGAAGCCAGATGAAGTGTGAACATATAAACACTCACCACTCACAGTTTGGGCCCAGGTGCAAGCAAGCCCCGAGCCCGTTGCCAATACTCAATCAAAACAGAAAACCAGATGGAGTGTGCACACTGTTCAATAAATCACGACGTCTTCTCATAAACAATATCAAAATCCGTCTTTATTCTTAAATATTAAAACCACGAGTCATGGAGCCTGACGCGTTTTGTGACTTCATAGGCGAAATAGCTGACTCCCGGGGCGGCGGAAGCTCCTTAAATCCACACGCAGGTGTCAAGGTCTCTACCCCTCCCCCTTCTTAAAGAGACAAGACATATAACGCAATAACACAATGTGATAAGAAAGCGTAAGACAGCAAAGATTGGAATGTATAGAAAAACACAAAATCGAAGCAAAATCAAATTCAAAAACAGATCGTAACATAAAGCAGTAAAATAAAAATGAAATAAAAATTATAACAATGAAAATAATAATTGTACACCATCTCAAACATCATACAATATTAGTTAGATTGGTTACACTAATTTAATACCTAAATACTTAGATATAAAAATCCAAGCAAAACATTGTAAGGTAAGTATTACAAAAGGAAATTCAAAACCATAATAATACTATAAAGGCTCAAATTAGCCTATAAATCCTGTTATATCAAAGGAGTTTAGGCCATATGGTATCCAGTGCTAGAGGCAAAAATCCACTTAGCCTCGGCTTTTTTCAGATCCGAATCCATATTCCTGCCCCGTCTACCCTCTTTAGAGGGGAGCAAGCGCTGTATCCCTTGTACCAATAGACAAGACAAATTGCTAGAGTTACAATGGAAAAAATGTCTTGCCACGGGACTCCGTTCATTACAAGTTTTTATATCCCTTACATGTTCCCTAATGTTGCTTTAAGGTTGGGGATGTACAGCCAACGTATTGGATGGTGCACTTAGTCAGGTGAGCAAATACACCACCCATGTTGAGTCACAATTGATATATGTTTTATAGAGAAAGTTTTACCGGATGAAGAGCTGCAAAAGAAGACGCTACTTTAACAAATTTGCATGTAATGCATCTATTCCTCCCACACTTGTAGGAGCCTAGATAATGAAGCCATCTTGTGGCACTTCTGTCATTTCAGCTAAAAGACTAGGTGACAGAATATTGCCCAAAGACATGGCTCTTTTTGCAACAAATCTAACCCTTTGGCTCAGAACTGAAGTCAACTGTGATCTCCATATAATACCGGTAAGTATTTACGGATGGTTAACATATCTGAATATTGATTACTAAAAACTGTCGAAAACATGATTTGATCCCGAAGAAGTCTGACTTCTGGATTTCTGATTGTGTTTAACACTAAAACAATTGTTGTTGTGAGGGGAAAATTTAATTTTGCCAGAAATCAGACTTCTCTATCTTTGTAGTACTTTCTGAAAATCTGAGATCAAAACACTCATGGGGTAATCCCTCGCTAGGAGTCTATCCCTCAATTTACAAGATTCCATAGCGAAATCATCAAAAAGTGAACAGTTTCTCTTAATCCTGAGAAACTGTCTGTATGGGATCCCTCTAAAATTATGAGGGGGATGGCTAGAAGTAGCATGTAGGATAGTGTTGCCAGCAGAAGGTTTACGGTAAATAGTAGTTACAAGACTATTACCCTGGCAAAGAATGGTAATATCAAGAAAATTGAGGGACTTCCCTCCAAAATCAAAAGTGAAGCTGAGATTAAACTCATTATTGTTAATACATCCCATAAACTTCATAAAATCAGACTCGGAGCCTGTCCACATAATAAGTAAGTCATCTATGTATCTTTTAAAAGACACTATGTGGTGGAATAGCACATTAGATTTCATCAAAGGATAGAGTGTCGTCTCCTCCCACCAGCCCATATAAAGGTTGGCGTACGTGGGGGCAAATTTCGCCCCCATCGCCGCCCCCCTTGTCTGGAGGAAGAAGACCCCATCAAACATAAAGTAGTTATGGTTCAATAAGAACCAAACTGCTTCTAATATAAACATTGTTGCATATAAGTACTGTACTTCTCTAAATGATATTTTACTGCCAATAAGCCCCTATCATGAGGAATACAGGAGTATAAGGAACAAACATCAATGGATGCTAAATTAAGATCTGGATCAACATTAATGGAAGTCAAAACCTGTAAAATGTGTTTTGTGTCTCGAAGATAGCATTCGAGACTTAACACGAGTGGCTGTAACAATGTATCAACAAGATCCGAGAGGCCCTCCCCTAGGGACCCTATGCCCGAAACTATGGGCCTACCAGGGGGGGGGGCCTTCCAGGTTTGGGCAATATTCTGTCACCTAGGGGCATATTTATAAAAGAGCGAAAAGTAGTGAAATGTTTTCGCATTCGCTTTTCGCATGGGTTTTCGCCAAAAAGACAGTTAACGCTATTTATAAAGGTAGCGTTAACGAATGGCGAAACCGTTTCCGTGAGCTATCGCTAAACCCTTTTCGCCTAACTTCGCAATGGTAATTTTAGCGAAAAAGGAACAAAAAGGCATAACGCGATTTATAAAAGAGCAAAGGTGGTTTTTGCGTTAAAAAGAGCGAAAGATTAGCGCGACCCTGAAGGTGGTGAAAAGTCATTGTTTGAGCGAAAAGGCATTCTATGGGTATATGCCTTGAAAAAGCGAACGTGCATTAGAAGGGCGATCGCGCATTAGAGTGTAATATGCTTGAAAAGCGACATTAGAAAGGCGAACCCTTGAAATGTAATATACCTGGAAAAGCGACATTAGAAAGGCGATCGCGCATTAGAATGTAATATCCTTGGAAAACGACATTAGAAAGGCGATCGCGCATTAGAATGTAATATGCCTTGGAAAAGCGAACGCGCATTAGAAAGGCGAAGCACATTAGAAAGCGAACGCACATTATATGAACTATTCCTTGAAAAGCGAACGCGCATTAGAAAGGCGAACGCGCATTATAATGGAATATGCCTTGGAAAAGCGATGGCGCATTAGAAAGGCGAATGTGCAGTGCAAAAGATAATTGTATTCCAATTGAGAAATTCTAAGAAGATTGACTAAATAAGACATGGCTGACTTCTTGGTAAATGTGAGGTGGCCATTTTGAACTTGACATCATTTTCTAGTGGGCTTTTCTGGTTTCGAATGGTTTTCACAATGCAGTCTTCTTAGAAGTTTTCGCTGCGATACTTTTCGCTCTTTATCCGCGCCCGTTCGCCTTTTTCAGCCGCGAATGTGTTTTTTTTTCGCTTTTTTATAAATAGGCAAAACAGCACCAAATGGCGCTATTTTCGCTGCGATGTGCTGCGCTAATTATTTGGCGAAAAAGACAATCCTTTATAAATATGCCCCCTAGTCTTTTTAGCCGAAATGACAGAAGTGCCACAAGATGGCTTCATCATCTAGGCTCCTACAAGTGTGGGAAGAATAGATGCATTACATGCAACTTTGTTAAAGTAGCGTCTTCTTTTTGCAGCTCTTCATCCGGTAAACATTCTCTATAAAACAATATATCAATTGTGACTCAACATGGGTGGTGTATTTGCTCACCTGCACTAATGCACCATCCAATACGTAGGCTGTACATCCCGCAACCTTAAAGCACGCATTAGGGAACATGTAAGGGATATAAAAACTTGTAATGACGGAGTCCCGTGGCAAGACATTTTTTCCATTGTAACTCTAGCAATCTGTCTTGTCTATTGGTACAGGGATACAGCGCTTGCTCCCCTCTAAAGAGGGTAGACGGGGCAGGAATATGGATCTGCTCTGAAAAAAGCCGAGGCTAAGTGGATTTTTGCCCTTACACTTGGATACCATATGGCCTTAATAACTCCTTTGATATAACAATTTATAGGCTAATTTGAGCCTTTATAGTATTATTATGGTTTTGAATTTCCTTTTGTAATACTTACCTTACAATGTTTTGCTTGGATTTTTATATCTAAGTATTTAGGTATTTAATTATGTGTAACCAATCTAACTAATATTGTATGATGTTTGAGATGGTGTTCAATTATTATTTTTCTTGTTATAATTTTTATTTCATTTTTTATTTACTGCTTTATGTTACGATCGTTTTTGAATTTGATTTTGCTTCGATTTTGTGTTTTCTATACATTCCAATCTTTGCTGTCTTACGCTTTCTTATCACATTGTGTTTTGCATTATTTCTTGTCTCTTTAAGAAGGGGGGGGTAGAGACCACCTGCGTGTGGATTTAATTAGCTTCCGCCGCCCCGGGAGTCAGCTATTTTGCCTATGATTAAGTGCTCTTGTAGCACGAAACGCGTCAGGCTCATGACTCGTGGTTTTAATATTTAAGAATAATGACGCATTTTTGATATTGTTTACTGACTGTTCAATAAATCACGACGTCTTCTAAGTAAACAATATCAAAAATGCGTCATTATTCTTAAATATTAAAACCACGAGTCATGGAGCCTGACGCGTTTCGTGCTACAAGAGCACTTAATCATAGGCAAAATAGCTGACTCCCGGGGCGGCGGAAGCTAATTAAATCCACACGCAGGTGGTCTCTACCCCTCCCCCTTCTTAAAGAGACAAGACATATAATGCAATAACACAATGTGATAAGAAAGCGTAAGACAGCAAAGATTGGAATGTATAGAAAAACACAAAATCGAAGCAAAATCAAATTCAAAAACAGATCGTAACATAAAGCAGTAAAATAAAAATGAAATAAAAATTATAACAATGAAAAATAATAATTGTAACACCATCTCAAACATCATACAATATTAGTTAGATTGGTTACACATAATTAAATACCTAAATACTTAGATATAAAAATCCAAGCAAAACATTGTAAGGTAAGTATTACAAAAGGAAATTCAAAACCATAATAATACTATAAAGGCTCAAATTAGCCTATAAATCCTGTTATATCAAAGGAGTTATTAAGGCCATATGGTATCCAAGTGTTAAGGGCAAAAATCCACTTAGCCTCGGCTTTTTTCAGAGCCGAATCCATATTCCTGCCCCGTCTACCCTCTTTAGAGGGGAGCAAGCGCTGTATCCCTTGTACCAATAGACAAGACAGATTGCTAGAGTTACAATGGAAAAAATGTCTTGCCACGGGACTCCGTTCATTACAAGTTTTTATATCCCTTACATGTTCCCTAATGCGTGCTTTAAGGTTGCGGGATGTACAGCTACGTATTGGATGGTGCACTTAGTGCAGGTGAGCAAATACACCACCCATGTTGAGTCACAATTGATATATTGTTTTATAGAGAAAGTTTTACCGGATGAAGGCTGCAAAAAGAAGACGCTACTTTAACAAAGTTGCATGTAATGCACTATTTTTCCCACACTTGTAGGAGCCTAGATGATGAAGCCATCTTGTGGCACTTCTGTCATTTCGGCTAAAAAGACTAGGGGGCATATTTAAAAGGATTGTCTTTTTCGCCAAATAATAGCGCAGCACATCGCAGCGAAAATAGCGCCATTTGGTGCTTTGTTTTGCCTTATTTATAAAAAAGCGAAAAAAACCACTTCGCGGCTGAAAAAGGCGAAGACGGCGCGATAAAGAGCGAAAAGTATCGCAGCGAAAACTTTTAGAAGACTGCATTGTGAAAACCATTCGAAACCAGAAAAGCCCACTAGAAAATGATGTCAAGTTCAAAATGGCCACCTCACATTTACCAAGAAGTCAGCCATGTCTTTTAGTCAATCTTTAGAATTCTCAATTGGAATACAATTATCTTTGCACTGCACATTCGCCTTTCTAATGCGCCATCGCTTTTCCAAGGCATATTCCATTATAATGCGCGTTCGCCTTTCTAATGCGCGTTCGCTTTTCCAAGGAATAGTTCATTATAATGTGCGTTCGCTTTTCTAATGTGCGTTCGCCTTTCTAATGCGCGTTCGCTTTTCCAAGGCATATTACATTCTAATGCGCGATCGCCTTTCTAATGTCGCTTTTCCAAGGCATATTACATTCTAATGCGCGATCGCCTTTCTAATGTCGCTTTTCCAAGGTATATTACATTCTAATGCGCGTTCGCCTTTCTAATGTCGCTTTTCCAAGGCATATTACACTCTAATGCGCGATCGCCCTTCTAATGCACGTCGCTTTTTCAAGGCATATTACCCATTAGAATGCCTTTTCGCTAAACAATAATTTTCACCACCTATGGGTCGCGCTAATCTTTCGCTCTTTTTAACGCAAAAACCACCTTTCGCTCTTTTTATAATCGCGTTATGCCTTTTTGTTCCTTTTCGCTAAAATTACCATTGCGAAGTTAGGCGAAAAGGGTTTAGCGATAGCTCACGGAAACGGTTTCGCCATTCGTTAACGCTACCTTTATAATAGCGTTAACTGTCTTTTTGGCGAAAACCCATGCGAAAAGCGAATGCGAAAACATTTCACTACTTTTCGCTCTTTTATAAATATGCCCTAGGTGACAGAATATTGCCCAAACCTGGAAGGCCCCCCCCCCTGGTAGGCCCATAGTTTCGGGCATAGGGTCCCTAGGGGAGGGCCCCCTGGATCTTGTTGATACATTGTTACAGCCACTCGTGTTAAGTCTCGAATGCTATCTTCGAGACACAAAAAACACTTACAGGTTTTGACTTCCATTAATGTTGATCCAGATCTTAATTTAGCATCCATTGATGTTTGTTCCTTATACTCCTGTATTCCTCATGATAGGGGCTTATTGGCAGTAAAATATCATTTAGAGAAGTACAGTACTTATATGCAACAATTGTTTATATTAGAAGCAGTTTGGTTCTTATTGAACCATACTACTTTAGTTTGATGGGGTCTTCTTCCTCCAGACAAGGGGGGCGGCGATGGGGCGAAATTTGCCCCCACGTGACGCCAACCTTTATATGGGCTGGTGGGAGGAGACGACACTCTATCCTTTGATGAAATCTAATGTGCTATTCCACCACATAGTGTCTTTTAAAAGATACATAGAGACTTACTTATTATGTGGACAGGCTCCGAGTCTGATTTTATGAAGTTTATGGGTGTATTAACAATAATGAGTTAATCTCAGCTTCACTTTTGATTTTGGAGGGAAGTCCCTCAATTTTCTTGATATTACACTTCTTTGCCAGGGTAATAGTCTTGTAACTACTATTACCGTAAACCTTCTGCTGGCAACACTATCCTACATGCTACTTCTAGCCATCCCCCTCATAATTTTAGAGGGATCCCATACAGACAGTTTCTCAGGATTAGAGAAAACTGTTCACTTTTGATGATTTCGCTATGGAATCTTGTAAATTGAGGGATAGACTCCTAGCGAGGGATTACCCCATGAGTGTTTTGATCTCAGATTTTCAGAAAGTACTCAATAAAGATAGAGAAAGTCTGATTTCTGGCAAAATTAAATTTTCCCCTCACAACAACAATTGTTTTAGTGTTAAACACAATCAGAAATCCAGAAGTCAAGACTTCGTTCGGGATCAAATCATGTTTTCGACAGTTTTTAGTAATCAATATTCAGATATTGTTAACATCATCCGTAAATACTTACCGGTATTATATGGAGATACACAGTTGACTTCAGTTCTGAGCCAAAGGGTTAGATTTGTTGCAAAAAGAGCCATGTCTTTGGGCAATATTCTGTCACCTAGTCTTTTTAGCTGAAATGACAGAAGTGCCACAAGATGGCTTCATTATCTAGGCTCCTACAAGTGTGGGAGGAATAGATGCATTACATGCAAATTTGTTAAAGTAGCGTCTTCTTTTTGCAGCTCTTCATCCGGTAAAACTTTCTCTATAAAACAATATATCAATTGTGACTCAACATGGGTGGTGTATTTGCTCACCTGCACTAAGTGCACCATCCAATACGTTGGCTGTACATCCCCCAACCTTAAAGCACACATTAGGGAACATGTAAGGGATATAAAAACTTGTAATGAACGGAGTCCCGTGGCAAGACATTTTTTCCATTGTAACTCTAGCAATTTGTCTTGTCTATTGGTACAAGGGATACAGCGCTTGCTCCCCTCTAAAGAGGGTAGACGGGGCAGGAATATGGATTCGGATCTGAAAAAAGCCGAGGCTAAGTGGATTTTTGCCCTTAGCACTCGGATACCATATGGCCTTAATAACTCCTTTGATATAACAGGATTTATAGGCTAATTTGAGCCTTTATAGTATTATTATGGTTTTGAATTTCCTTTTGTAATACTTACCTTACAATGTTTTGCTTGGATTTTTATATCTAAGTATTTAGGTATTAAATTATGTGTAACCAATCTAACTAATATTGTATGATGTTTGAGATGGTGTTACAATTATTATTTTTCATTGTTATAATTTTTATTTCATTTTTATTTTACTGCTTTATGTTACGATCTGTTTTTGAATTTGATTTTGCTTCGATTTTGTGTTTTTCTATACATTCCAATCTTTGCTGTCTTACGCTTTCTTATCACATTGTGTTATTGCGTTATATGTCTTGTCTCTTTAAGAAGGGGGAGGGGTAGAGACCTTGACCACCTGCGTGTGGATTTAAGGAGCTTCCGCCGCCCCGGGAGTCAGCTATTTCGCCTATGAATTGCACAAAACGCGTCAGGCTCCATGACTCGTGGTTTTAATATTTAAGAATAAAGACGGATTTTTGATATTGTTTACTGAGAAGACGTCGTGATTTATTGAACAGTGTGCACACTCCATCTGGTTTTCTGTTTTGATTGAGTATTGGCAACGGGCTCGGGGCTTGCTTGCACCTGGGCCACCAACTGTGAGTGGTGAGTGTTTATATGTTCACACTTCATCTGGCTTCTGTACTAATCAGCGATCATTTACTAGCGAAGGGTCCAGGGCATACGCACCTGGACCATCCGTTTTAATGTGTGAGTTTCACTCATTTGATTAACTGATACAAACTTTCACAGTTACTCTTTTAAACAGGACTGTGAATACAGTGTATCATTTTTGTATTCTATATATAATCATTTATTCTTTGAGTACGGATGCCTTAATATTGTACTAGGAGTTACTACAGAACCCGCCAGTTGGTAGCCTGTTTTCCACACACAGCTATATATTTTTGAATTATTTTAAACTATAAGAACTTTTATTGAATAACCCTGTGTATGCATGTAGAATATTCAAATAAAACACTTACAAAACACATTGCATTTGTACCTTTTACTGCGTGAGCGTAGCCTTAAGTTCTATAACAAACTGAGGTTGTAAAAATTTTTTTTGCACCTTTATCTAAATGTATCGGCTAGATTAGTAATTTATTTTAGGTGCTATTTTACATTTTACCTTACCTGCAGGTCTTCAAAACAATCACTGACAATGCAGCTGTTCGTCTTCTCACCGATAATGCCAGGCTGGCTGCTGCTGACTTCAAAATGAAGTAAGATGAATAAAGCTTTTTATTTACTTGCTCTCTCACCTTCATTCTTGTACTGCTAACATTAACTTTAGGTGCAAGTAAGTGTAAGTAATTTATTACATTAATATTGTTGATCACAAAGCATGTTTTGTCTAGGATTGCAAGGCAAGAACCGCTGCAGACGTTACAACCGATTCGTATTGCCTTACTTACTAGGAAAAAAATAGTTTATCATGGCTTGATGTGTCTGAAAGTGGCATCTGGGCTGCCCTCTGCTGCTCATTAGAGATGAACTAAACTGGCGAGTTTTGATAGGATAGTAATTCCACAGAAACTTCAAAAATTGATTGAATCATAATTTTTTCGAGTTTTCTATAACATTTTCAAAAATACAATAGAAATGTTACAATTTTTGATTTTTGAATGGAATTTTCTGTTTCAATTGGAATTTTTGAGTTTGATTTTTGATAAAAGTTCTAACTTCGAAAAGATCCATTGAAGCCAGATTCACTTTGAGATCATCATTACTGCTCATTAAATAGGGGTCCTGGAAAATGCAGTCTAAGATAAGAACTTGATTAATTGCTTAGTTTATAAGAAAACCAAAGATTCAATATATCTATGAATATCTATCCATTCTTTCAAATGCTGCTGGTCTGCTGGACATGTTGAGTTACTTTGAAGATGTTTCAACATCCACTTTACAAACATAATAACTAAACCTTTATTAAAGTCAATATAGGTGAAAGATTGCAATTCATTTTCTTTATTTTAAAGTCTAAAAACCATAAGAGCATACATTGTGTAGGAAGAGGAAAAATGGTGATGGGAACACTTACTAATTGCCAAACTATTTAAAAACTCCTTTACAAATTTGTGTGAGGGGCTCACTGATATGTATAAATACTGTACAAATATATAGAAAAAAATATCTTGGTTAAGAGACTGACTGACATACTGGCTGGTGAACTGGTTGGCAGAACCATTCAATGACGATCTTGCAAGATTGTGTATTTCTATTGCTATTTCCTCATTTTGTCCAGTTTTAGGTGCCCCAACACACTTCAAACCAGAAAGGCTACAGAGATAAATGCTTCTGGAGACGTGTACCCATGCTCTCACGTGCAAAGTAGCGATGACAGTTTTTTTCAGTATTTTTAAAGGATGTATTTTGAGATTTTAGTATTGATTTAATTTGTATACCTGGGCAACACTTGGGGGATGGGGACAATGCAATATTGGGTGTTACATGCCCTAGTCATTGTAAAACCCATGCGATATCATTATCATGTATTATGTATTATCAGGTTAGCATGGGTTTTACACTGAGTATGTGATGCCTGTGCCATTTCCGAAAATATTCGGAAATAGCAAAGGGGCAGGAGATGCAAAACCTCCTAAGTTAAGATTTGTGGTACTATGTAGCCTGAAAATGAACTCCTTTGCATAGATGGGGTAAGCTGGCGCAGTAACCTGTCGGGTTAAATCCCGCACAGGGTTTTTTGCATTGCGGGACCTCGGACAGGTAAGTTGCGCCAGATTTTCATATTGTATTGCCCCTTTGGTATTTTGAAGAATATTTAGGTCAAACATTTAAGCATAAATATAAACAAAGTGGACTTCCTAGGGTCCAAGGCCCCAAATCAGCACTTGAGTATCTGATGTCAATTTAGCACTTATTGTGCTACTCACTAATCAATAAATATACAATAAAGCCCCAGTGGGAAACACCAAACCTTTAAATACCCCCTTCTCCTAATGTAATGAAGCAATAAATGAGCTCCACATGGTATAACATTTTTAACACTGTCAAAATATATATTTGCAGGATAGAGTCCAAGTTTTACACCATTTAAACATTAAATTGCAATGTCCATCTTATTTATTTCAAAAGGTATGAGAGTGAGTTGGATCTTCGCCACACAGTAGAGGAAGATATCAATGGTCTGCATAGAGTTCTTGATGAACTGAACGTGTCCAAGACTAACCTGCAAGCTCAGGTGACAATTCTTACAGAGGAACTGGCTGCTCTCAAGAAGAATTATGAAGATGTAAGTCCTCACATAAGGCCTTTATATTTATAAAGACTGTACATGTCCACACACAACTCCAAACATTTAGGTCCATATTTAGATATCTGTGGTAATGGGGTTTTATAATGTGCCCTATATTACAGAGGGTGCCAAGTACAATAAAAATCGTGTTGTGCAAATAAGAGGATAACAATTCAGTAATACTGTGCACACAAATGCAACCATGGTACATATGGTAATTTAAAGGGCATGTCCACCCCCAAAACTATAATCCCCCCCACTACTGGCCCCATTGTGTAGTGTAGTTTAATCCTTACCTTACATCCCAGCTCCATCTGGTTCTTCTGCTATCCCCCCTAAAGTCCAAAAAAACCGCCCACCAGGAGTACTGCAGAGTCCATATAGGACTCTGCCTCCTGTCTCGCCTCCGGGAGAAGTTTGGCATGCGTACTGCAGCCCTTCTCCCCCTCCCTTCCCCTCCCTCTCCCTCCCGATTTAGATTATCTCCCCCTAGCGTAAAAGCTTTAAATATAATATTCCCCCTGTCCCTCCAGCCCCAACCGCTACATTTTTATTATCAAAAAGTGCCCCAAACATTACTTACCTTCCCTCCGCCGCACTGAACTCCCGGCAGCCGCGTGCGTGATTGGCTGCCGTTCAGCTAATAACAGACGCGACTGCCGGTCCCGCCCCTCTGCTTACATTTTCTCGCAAGCAGAGGGCCTGGCAGTGCGGTGGAGGAAAGAGGGAATGTAAGTAAAGTTTGGGGCAATTTCTGATAATAAAATTATAGCGGTTGGAGCTGGGGGAACAGGTGGAATATTATATCAAAAAAAATTTTGAAGGGTGGACATGCCCTTTAACAATAAAGTTGGAACAAGTTCTGATAACATTTGCCTTTATTATAATTAAACAAAATCCTGCCGTTTTGTAGGGCATGTAAAGTTTTTACATCCACTGTACGACATCCCTAGAGATGTTCGAAAGTGTTGAGTTTCGTTTCGTTTTTGAATTTTTGGAAATTTTGAAAGTTCGAGTATCGAAATAACTCGGAAAATTCAGGTTTCGTAAATTCCGCGTAAATTCTGGGAGTCCCGAAAGTTTTGTCGGGACTTCGAAACCCTTGGATTCGATTCGAAACTGGGTTCTAATAGAACCCACAGTACATCTCTAGACATCCCACACTGGCATTTTTTTACATTCTGGGACAACCCCCCAAAAGGACATGTTTAGATGAAATGATACAACCTAAAATACCTTTAAGTTTCCTAACATTTCAATCGGGTTTTTATAAGGAAGTGAGTAAGAATTTAGATTCAGACACAGCAGTGGATTTTGATACTGTGCCACATAGGCGACTAATGTATAAACTGAGGACTGTTGGCCTAGAAAAAACATTTGTTCATGGATAGAGAATTGGTTATTGGATCGCAAACAGAGAGTGGTGGTAAATGGAGCTACATCTATGTGGCCTAAAGTTCTAAGCGGAGTGCCTCGGGGTTCTGTACTGGGGCCGCTTCTGTTTAATCTGTTTATAAATGACTTAGAAGGGGGCATTGAGAGCAAGGTCTCTGTGTTTGCTGATGACACTAAACTGTGCAGCACTTTGGAAACTTCAAATAATGTGCAAGTGCTGCAAGCTGACCTAAATAGATTATCAAAATGGGCAGCAGAATGGCAGATGAGATTCAATGTTGATAAATGTAAGGTGATGCATTTGGGATTTAATAATCCCTGTGCCACCTACACCATACATAACTCTGTGTTAAGTGAATCTCTAATGGAAAAAGATTTGGGGGTTCTGGGAGATAACAGACTTAGCTATAACAAACAATGCCAGACAGCCACGGCTAGAGCTAGCAAGATATTGTCTTGTATAAAGAGGGAATAGATTCAAAAGAGAAAAATATTATTCTCCCTCTTTACAAGGCACTGGTAAGGCCTCATTTTGAATATGCGGTGCAGTTTTGGAATCCCATATACAAAAGGGACATCTTGGAAATGGAAGCAATTCAGAGAAGGGCAACTAAATTAATAAGGGGAATGGAGGGGCTTAAATATGCAGGCAGATTAGACAAGTTAGGGCTGTTTACAATGGAGAAGTGACATTTGCGGGGGGATATGATCACTTTATACAAATATATTAATGGGCCATACAATAAACTATCTGGTGCATTGTTCACGAATAGGTCATATCAGAGGACTCATGGACATCCTTTTTGGAAAAGAAGTTTCATCTTCAGGTTAGGAAAGGTTTCTTTACAGTAAGAACGGTGAAACTGTGGAACTGTCTTCCAGCAGATGTGGTAATGGCAAGTTCATTAAATAGCTTTAAAAAAGGCCTGAATACGTTTCTAAAACTAAAAAATATTGAGAATTACTGGTATTAATACATATACTGTAGTTCTGGTTGGTACAGGGATACTATATAATATTGAGAATTACTGGTATTAATACATATACTGTAGATCTGGTTGATCCATTGATACTTTCCGATTACCAGATTACCGTTTGGAGTTAGGAAGGAATTCCTCCCCCCCTTTTTAGCAGTTTTTTTTTTTTTTGCCTTCCTCTGGATCAACTGTTAGAAAGGGTTTAAAGGGCATGTCCAGCCCTTTTTTGAACTTTTTATATATTATACATATTGATCCCCCAGCCCCAACCGCCGTAATAAAATTCTTAGAAAGTGCCCCGATATGTAATTGCCTTCCCTCTATCCTCCGCAGCACTCTCCAGGCCCTCTGTTGCATGGAAATGCAAGCAGGGGGCGGGACCGGCAGCCGCGTCCTGATTGGTGAGAGGCAGCCAATAAGGGACGCGGCTGCCGGCTGCTCAGAACGCCGGAGGATAGAGGGAAGGTAAGTAACTATCTGGGCACTTTCTATGAATTCTGTTACGGCAGTTGGGGCTGGGGGATCAATATATATAATATATACTGGGGATTTTACACTAGGGGGAGGGAGAAGAAAACGGGAGGGAGAGGGGGAGGACTCTCCTGCGCATGCCTCAGACCTTGTCGAGGTTGAGGCTGAGACAGGCGCAGGATGAGTCACCCAGACTCACTACATTTTCCTGGACTTTGGAGGGGCACAGTATGGCAACCATAAGGAGCTGGGATGTAAGGTAAGGATTTTTGTACACTACAGAGTGGGGCCAGTATGGGGTTAAATTTGAGTTTTGGGGGTGGACATGCCCTTTAAAAAAAAAAAAGTGAATAGGTTGGACTTGATGGACGTATGTCTTTATTCAACCTCAATTACTATGTTACTGTAATTGATTAAAACCAATGCGATGGTTTCCACACAGGAACCTTCTTCTTTCTATTTAAAATAGGGATAACAGCTCAGTAAGTTCTTTTACAACTGTATATATATTTTTTGTTGTTGCTAATAAAATGCACTACTATACTTTAGATACACTTATGTATGCTTATATACATGCCAATACTAAAAATGGCACAAGTAAATATACATCTATCCTAACTAATAATGTATAACC
This sequence comes from Hymenochirus boettgeri, assembly GCA_019447015.1. Taxonomy (NCBI): domain Eukaryota; kingdom Metazoa; phylum Chordata; class Amphibia; order Anura; family Pipidae; genus Hymenochirus; species Hymenochirus boettgeri. Next base: position 62,171,503 of record CM033476.1, on the reverse strand, counting down.
CCCATCTCATTGTTAGCTCACACATACATTGAACCACATTGTGGATAATCAATTTAATATTGAGTATTTTCTGCATTCTCTCATTTCATTGCACAGGATCGTAAGGCTGTAAAACCCACAGAACGCGGCGATGTTAAAGTAGAAATAAACGCTGCACCAGGACAAGATCTGACCAAAATATTGAATGACATGAGATACCAGTATGAAGCAATGGCTGAGAAGAACCGCAGGGATGCTGAGGACCAATACCAATCATTGGTGAGGAATTTAGATGGATAGATGAATGTTCCCATTAACAATCCAACAGGATTTGACACCAGGTGGCTTTGTGCTGCTTAATGATTTTCTGAATAAAATAACAGACTATTCACCTAAGTGTCATAAATTGGAATTGCCATGAATTGCACACACCAAGGAATATTTCACATTTTTATTTATTTATTTTATCAGGTTAACAAACTAAAAGGTGAAATTCAACACAGAGAATTGATTTTTATGGAAAACAAATCCCAAATAACAGAACTGAGAAGAACACTCCAAAGTCTGGAGATTGAGCTACAGGCACAACTTGCCACGGTACAGTATGAAGTACAAATAGTGCACAGCACTGCAGTAAAAATCACCACAGGGTAAACGAGAAAATTTGCTGTTACGTCAAACTGAATGGGTGGAAAAGCCTATGTTAGAATTGTTAGGGGGTTAACGTACTGGTTAACCCCCTAACAAAGCAGCAATTGTCACCTCGCACTCTATATGCAGACTTCAGTTACTCACGGTTTATTGCAGAAATATCTCTAAAGGTGGCCATACACATGAGATTTCCATCGCAATCTGCCGACAGATCATATTGGTATCTGTCAGGAACCACCACACATGTAAACGGCCGATCCCCATACGCGGTATGGGTATCAATCGGTTGTATGGCCATACATGTACACGATCGTATCGGCTCCCTTTGCTGAAGTAAAGGGAGCTGATAATGGCCGACGGAAATTTTCCATCTTTCACGACAGACCGTAGTGGCGACTACGGTCATTGGGCGGCACTACAGTCGGTTAGGGATGGCCGGAAATGACGAGATTTCTCGTATTTTTGTCAAAACGTATTTTCGAACATTTTCGAAATTACGAGGAATACTCGTATTTTTGAAAAATCCATTTTCGAAAATAAATACGAGAAATCTCGTAATTTTGAGAATATTTTCCATTTTAACGGGTCTGCTCGCGGATTTTGCGAAGTTTGGACATCTCTTGCCGGTTGGGAAAAGCCCATACACTTGAAGGATAATGGGTAAATCCTATCGTGGAACAACAGGATTTACCCATTATCATTCATATGTATGGCCACCTTAAGTCACCCTTTAGTGCCATGTGAATATAAATACCTGCAATAAGCAGATTAAACTATATATATCTTCTTAAAAAACCTAAATACATTATATTAATGTTAAACCATATCCTGAATATACAAGAAAATAAGTACTGAAAATGTTACTGTTTGGTAAGGTTCAAAAAGGCCACTAATGAAAATGCTTAACAGGGTTATACACAAAGAGGTGCACCACTCCTGGTCTGGAGTTAAAGTCACGCTAGCCGATATTATATCAACTTAAACTCCTTCATTGGCTGCACGGCTAGCACGGAAGTTAACTATGCAGCCTCCTCAATCAATATTATATGCTAATTGCGGGATTTTTTAAGGCCAGATGATGGCTAGTGTTAAAAGTGCCGAAATAGGTACAACACATAGCGGTGCATCGAGAGACACTATTGGCATATAACACAGTGAGTTTGGTGCGTTTGCACAGATTTGCCGCCTTAGGTGATGAAGTGGAGGAGGTCAGCTCGGAATTGGCATATATGGTGCGGGGCTAATCCCTTGAACACCCAGGGGACTGCCATCTCTGATACAAGGGAGGAGGAACTTAGGATCAGGAATGCTAGGCAGGTGGTAGTGATAGGGGACTCCATTATAAGGAAGGTAGATAGGGTAATCTGCCGCCAAGACCCTACATGCCGAACTGTGTGTTGCATGCCTGGTGCTAGGGTTTGGCATGTGGTGGATCGTGTAGACAGATTATTGGGTGGGGCTGGGTGTAACCCGCCGGTCTTGGTTCACATTGGTGCCAATGACAAAGTTAGAGGAGAGCTAGGGGGAAAGCATGGTATAGATAGGTCAGAGGTGGGTGGGAAGGGGGGTGGGGCTAGCATAGGGGATAGGGAGGCATGTGTATTAAAGTATATGAATAAATTACAGGATCATAATCTAAAATGTATGTTTGCAAATGCGAGAAGCCTGGCTGACAAAATAGGTGAATTGGAAATTATGGCGTTAAATGAAAAGTATGATGTAATAGGTATAGCAGAAACGTGGTTACACCTTGTTTAGGCTGGACAGAGAAAAAAGGAAAGGGGGAGGAGTATGTGTTTTTGTTTAAAAAAAAAATTGAAGCCAAATTTAAAAGAAGAGATAACTGGCGATATGGATGTTAAAGTGGAGGCAATGTGGGTGGAATTAGGCAACAGGAAAGGGGGTAATGTCATTGTTGGTGTCTGCTATAAGCCACCAAATGCTAGCAGAGAGGAAGTGAGTCAGCTGCATGTGCAGTTGGCAAGGGCTGCAAGCTTGGGAACTGCTCATTAGGGGGGGACTTTAATTACCCTGAAATTGATTGGTGTAGAGGAACTGCCATCACAGAAAAAGGTGATGAGTTCCTGAATTTGCTGTAGGATAATTTTCTCTCACAGGCGGCTGAAGTTCCTACTAGAAAAGGAGCTCTGTTGGATCTGGTAATATCTAGCATCGTGGAGCACATTATAGATATAAAGGTAACTGGAGGCTTAGGGAATAGTGACCATGAAAGTGGCATTCGGACTTTGTTATTGAAAGAAAAAGTGCGCTGGGTTAACAAGGACAAATTTTCCCAGGTTAAAAGTAGCTCTTCAGAATGTCAACTGGGATAATGTATTATCAGGTAAAGGTACTGAACAGAAGTGGATTGTGTTTAAGGGGATTTTAAGCCAGTTCACATCTAAATTAATGCGCCCATGTGACTGAATTCTGATGTAAAGAGGCAAATGGAAAGGAAGAAAAAGGCATTTAAAACCTTTAAGTCAGAATGAACGGAAAGGGCCTTTAGGGATTATAAAAACTGTAACAAGGAATGTAAAACAAAGCAATCAAACTAGCTAAAATTAATAATGAAGTTAGGATAGCTGAAGAAAGCATCACTAAGCCTAAACATTTTTTTAAGTATATCAATAGTAAGAAGATGAGGACTGAGAATGTGGCACCATTAATTAATGGGGATAAGTTAGTTACGGAGGATGGCGATAAAGCAAATGTCTTGAATACTTTTTTCCTTTGTATACACTATAGAAGGTCCAAGTACAGATATCATAGAGTATAGTAGCAATAATGGTATAAAAGATTCAAGTGCACTTTAGTTAACCGAGGATATGGTAAAGAAAGAACTAAATAAGGTTAATATTAATAAACCTCCTGGACCGACAGGAGTTGGGCCGACACCCAGTCTTCACACAAGTTTAAATATGCAGGTAATAAATTGAAAGGATAAGCTTTCAATTCATATTGTAAATAGTTTATTACTAAAGGACACCTGACAAATAACCATGCTATAATATCTTTGGAACAATTTGGTACTTCCACAGAGATCTTGAGGTTCATCACTTCATCACCTAAGGCGGCAAATCTGTTGGGATGGGCAATCTTGGAAGAAGCCACCCTACCCTTCTGTCCCCCACTTCCCCTAGTAACCCTAACAAAACTACCTCTCACCTCAACCATCCCTGTCCCACTTCCACCTACCTCTATACTGACCCCAGCCAGTGCCTGCTGACCCCCCAGATTTGCCACTCCCTGCAATGCTGCAAGCCCCCTTAGACTCTCCACCTCAGCTTCCAAACGGGCAACCCACTCACTCCTGACACAGACATAGGTCCCCTGGAATGTCTACTCCAGGTTCCTATATATGTGGTAGGATGCACATTGCATGGTACTTTCAAAACTGTCCCTTCTAATACACAACACCAGCACAGTGACACACCAACATTGTTTAATTGCCCTTCTTGCTTCAATGTCCTTCTTTTTCTATGTCCTTGTTTAATTGCCCTTCTTGCTTCAATGTCCTTCTTTTTCTATGTCCTTAAGACCAAGGTCCTTTAGAACAAGGGACACATTCCACTATAGTTCATTTTCACTCACAGAAAACTTCTTTTGTTAGGTCCAAACCACAGGTCCAACCAATGTGAATCCTATTTAACTAATTGGTCCCAGCCCCCACAGTCCCAGCCCACACCAATTAGTGCAGAGCCAAGAAGAGAGAGGGAAAAACAAAACACTTATTACCTTTCACACACCTGTTTACAACAGGTGCAGTACTAGAATATAGAAGTCCAGTACACCACACCCTTTAACTGTAAGAAAAGAAAGAAATTGCTTATTGCTTCACCCACACACAGTCCTGCACACACAGTCCTTAACACACAGTCCTTAACACAGTACACTATCACATCAGCACAAACAATCCTTATATTCAAACTTATTTTCAAACTGATGTACTGTACACATTCTACTCTAGTTCGTTTCACTCACAGGAAACTTCCTTTTATTAGGTCCATAGAGTATATCATAGAGTATAGTAGCAATAATGGTATAAAAGATTCAGTGACTTTGGTTAACCGAGGTAGGGTACAGAAAAACTAAATAAGGTTAATATTATAATAAATCTCCTGACTGGATAAAAAATACATCCTTGGGTACTTAGGGAGCTAAGTTCAGTTTTATCTAGGCCATTGATTCTTTTTTTCAGATTCCCTCATGTCCGAAGGTGTGCCTTCTGGATTGGAAAAAGCTGATGTTATTCCAATATTTAAATAGGGTAGTAGTCCTAGCCGGGTATTACAGGCCTGTAAGTTTACTTCTCATTGTGTGAGAAGATACTGGAAAGTTTAATAAAGGGAACATGTTCTAGATTATGTTTCAAGACTGACATTATAAGTAGTAATCAGCATGGTTTAGGAGGAATAATCTTGTCAAACTAACTTACCTTATGGCTTTTATGAGGAAGTAAGTAGAATTTAGACTCTGGCATAGAGTATAAGCTAAGGTCTGTTGGTCTGGGGAATCACCCTTCTTACTAGTAATATACTTAAAAAAAAATATTAGCTTATGTATGCTTTGTTCAGCTATCCTAACTTAATTCATTATTAGTCTAGTTTGATTGCTTTCTTAACTCCTTGTTCAGTTTTTAATCCCTAAAGCGTTTCTGTTCCCTCTACTTAAAGGTTTTAAATACCTTTTTCTCCTTTCCATTTGCCTCTTTACATCGAATTCAGCTAATGGGCACGGATTTAATTTATTTTTTTACATTTATTTTTTCCGCAAGGGTAATAAATTTAGTATGTGAAATGTTCCTTAAATACCGGGGGGGGGATAAGTGGGTACCTTAATATACAAACTAACGGCCCCTTAAACACTGTCCACTTCTGTTCAGTACCTTTACCTGATAATACAATATCCCAAGAGCTACTTTTAACCTGGGAATATTTGCCTTCCCGAAATTAATTCTTTGTTAACCCAGCGCACTTTAACTTTCGATAACATAAGGTGGCCATACATATGAACGATAATGGGTAAATTCCGTTGTTCCACGACGGGATTTACCCATTATTGTTCAAGTGTATGGGCTTTTCCCGTAGTCGCCACTACGGTCGGTCAGGAAAGATGGAAAATTTCCATTGGTCGTTATTGGCTCCCTTTACTTAAGCAAAGGGAGCTGATACGATTGTTTAGGTCTATGGCCATACGACCGACATTTCCCCATACCGCATATTGGGATCGGTCATTTACATGTGTGGCGGATACCAATGTGATCTGTTGGCACATTTAGATGGAAATCGCATGTGTATGGCCACGTATAGTCCAAATGACACTATTTCATGGTCATTATTCTCTAAGCCTCCAGTTACCTTTATATCTATAATGTGCTTCACGATATTAGATATTACCAGATCCAACAGAGCTCCTTTTCTAGTAGGAACTTCAACTACCTGTGAGAGAAATTTATCCTGCAGAAAATTCAGGAACCCATCACCTTTTTCTCTGATGGCAGTTCCTCTACACCAATCAATGTCAAGTCCCCCACAATGAGCACACTCCCCAAACTTGTAGCCCTTGCCAACTGCATACGAAGCTGACTCATCTCCTCTCTGCTAGCATTTTGTGGCTTATAGCAGACACCAAAAATGACATTACCCCCTTTCCTGTTGCCTAATTTCACCCATATTGCCTTCACTTTTAACATCCATAAATTAATAAGGGGATTGGGGGAGCTTGAATATGAAGAGAGACTGGAAAAGTTACAATTATGTACGCTGGAGAAAAGGCGCTTGCGTGGGGATATGATTACTGTGTATAAATACATTAACGGCCCATACAATAAACTATCTGGGGCATTGTTCACCAATAGAACATGTCAAAGGACACGAGGACATCCCTTAAGACTTGAAGAAAAAAGGTTTAGGCTTCAAGCTCGGAAAGGGTTTTTCACTGTGAGAACGGTAAAGCTATGGAACTGTCTCCCAGTGGACGTTGTAATGGCAGGTTCATTGGTCAGTTTCAAAAAAAAGCTGGATGAGTTTCTGCAAACAAGAAATGTTGCAAGTTACTGGTATTGATACATAAAGTAGATCCAGGGAAATTTCCGATTGCCACTTGGAGTCAGGAAGGAATTTTTTCCCCCTTCATAAATTTGGTGGTTTTTTTTTGCCTTCCTCTGGATCAACAGTTAGGCAGGAAATGAGGATATTGCTAGATGGGTTGGACTGGATGGACGTATGTCTTTATTCAACCTCAAATACTATACTATATTGTCAGTTATCACTTCTTTTAAATTTGGCTTCAATTCTTTTTTAACATATACACATACTCCTCCCCTTTCCTTTTTTCTCTGTCCTGCCTAAACAAGGCATATCCTTCTAAATTTACAGCCCAGTCGTGAGAACTGTTCATCCACGTCTCTGCTATACCTATTACATCATACTTTTCATTCAACACCATAATTTCCAATTCACCCATTTTGTCAGCCAGGCTTCTCGCATTTGCAAACATACATTTTAGATTATGATCCTGTAATTTATTCATACACTTTAATACACATGCTTCCCTATCCCATATGCTAACCCCACCCACCACTGGCCTATCTACACCCTGCTTTTCTCCTGGGCTATCTATACCAGTGAGACTGCTAATATCCTCCCCCCCAACCTAGTTTAAAATTTCCTCCAACCCTCAAGCCATCTTCTTCCCTAAAATAGCTGCACCACCATCAGTGAGTTGCAACCCATCCCTACTAAAGAGCCTGTAGCCGAAATCAAAGTCTGCCCAGTAAACCCAAACCCTTCTTCCTTACACCACCCTCTTAGCCATGCATTAATGCTCCTAAGCTCCCACTGTCTCCCTGGCTTAGCACGTGGCTGCGGTAGTATTTCTAAAAACATTACCCTGGAGGTCCTTGCTTTTAACTTGGCCCCTAGCTTTCGGAAATCATGTTTAAGGACCTCACATCCTCCTCTAACTTTGTTATTGGCACCAATGTGAACCAAGACCGCGGGGTCACACCTGGCCCCACCCAATAATCTGTCTACACGATCCACCACATGCCGAACCCTAGCACCAGGCAGGCAACACAAAGTTCGGCATGTAGGGTCTTGGCGGCAGATTACCCTATCTACCTGCCTCATAATGGAGTTCCCTACCACTACCACCTGCCTAGCATCCATGACCCTTATTTCCTCCTCCCTTGTATCAGAGATGGCAGTCCCCTGGGTGCTCAAGGGACTAGCCCCCTCCATACACACTAATTTTGAGGTTCATCACCTAAGGCGGCAAATCTGTTGGGATGGGCAATCTGGGAAGAAGCCACCCTACCCTTCCATCCCCCACTTCCCCTAGTAACCCTAACAAAACTACCTCTCACCTCAACCATCCCTGTCCCACTTCCACCTACCTCTATACTGACTCCAGCCAGTGCCTGCTGACCCCCCAGATTTGCCACTCCCTGCAATGCTGCAAGCTGCCCCCTTAGACTCTCCACCTCAGCTTCCAAACAGGCAACCCACTCACTCCTGACACAGACAAAGGTCCCCTGGAATGTCTACTCCAGGTTCCTATATATGTGGCAGGATGCACATTGCATGGTACTTTCAAAACTGTCCCTTCTAATACACAACACCAGCACAGTGACACACCAACTTGTTTATTGCCCTTCTTGCTTCAATGTCCTTCTTTTTCTATGTCCTTAAAACCAAGGTCCTTTAGAACAAGGGACACATTCCACTATAGTTCATTTTCACTCACAGGAAACTTCTTTTGTTAGGTCCAAACCACAGGTCCAACCAATGTGAATCTAAACGACCCTCGGTTTTCTGCAGTGCTGATTCCAGAGATTTTTTCTGGAATTAAACACAGATAATATAGATTCTTCCACCCGATGCTCCGAGTACTGCTACCGGCTACCCAGTCAGTGTATAGTATAGTATAGTATATTATAATATTGAGGTGAATAAAGATATATGTCCATCCAGTCCAACATCTAGCAATTCTTCATTTCCTGCCTAACTGTTGACCCAGAGGAAGGAAAAAAACCCACCAATTTATGAAGGGGAAAAATTATTTCTGACTCCAAGTGGCAATCGGAAATTTCCCTGAATCAACTCTACTTTATGTATCAATACCAGTAACTTGCAACATTCCTTGTTTGCATAAACTCATCCAGCTTTTTTTTTAAACGGACCAATGAACCTGCAACAACGTCCACTGGAAGACAGTTCCATAGCTTTACCGTTCTCACAGTGAAAACCCTTTCCGAACTTGAAGCCTAAACCTTTTTTCTTCAAGTCTTAGGATGGCCACATGTCCTCATGTGCTCTAATGGTGAAACATGCCACAGAAGTTTATTGTATGGCTGTTAATTTATTTACCACAGTAATCTTATCCCCACGCAACGCCTTTTCTCCAGCGTACATATATTGTAACTTTTCCAGTCTCTCTTCATATTCAAGCTCCTCCAATCCCCTTATTAATTTAGTTGCCCTTCTCTGAACCCTTTGCAATATCCAAGTAAACTACATCTACTGCTATGCCTAAATTTCTACTTACTTCCTCATAAAAGCCAAGCAAGTTAGTTTGACAAGATCCATTCCTCCTAAATCCATGCTGGTTACTACTTATAATGTCAGTCCTTGAAACATACTCTTGAACTTACAGGCCTGTAATTACCCGGCTCAGGACTACTACCCTATTTAAATATTGGAATAACATCAGCCTTTTTCCAATCCAGAGGCACACCTCTGGACATGAGGGAATCTGCAAATAAGAATCAATGGCCTAGATAAAACTGAACTTAGCTCCCTAAGTACCCAAGGATGTATTTTACCAGTCCAGGGAGATTTATAATATTAACCTTATTTAGTTCTTTCTGTACCAATCCTCGGTTAACCAAAGTCACTTGAATCTTTTATACCATTATTGCTACTATACTCGATAATACTCTATGGACCTAATAAAAGGAAGTTTCCTGTGAGTGAAACAAACTAGAGTAGAAGTGTGTACAGTACATCATCCCTTGCTCCAAAGGACCTTGATCTCAAGGACATAGAAAAGGAAGGGCATTAATAATTTGATGGTTGATGGTTTGTGTGAAAGTTTGAAAAGTTTGAATTAGATTGTTTGTGCTGATAGTGTACTGTTTAAGGACTGTGTTAAGGACTTTGTGTGCAGGACTGTGTGTGCTAATAAGCAAACCTAATCTTTCTTTCTTCCAGTTAAAGGGGTACTGGATTCTAATTCTAGTACTGCACCTGTTGTAAACAGTTGGGAAGGTTAATAAGTGTTTTGTTTTTTTCCGCTCTCTTCTTGGCTCTTGCACTAATTGGTGTGGGGCTGGACCAATTAGTTAAATAGGATTTCAAAACTTCTTTTGTTAGGTCCAAACCACAGGTCCAACCAATGTGAATCCTATTTAACTAATTGGTCCCAGCCCCCACACCAATTAGTGCAAGAGCCAAGAAGAGAGGGAAAAAACAAAACACTTATTAACCTTTCACAACCTGTTTACAACAGGTGCAGTACTAGAATATAGAAGTCCAGTACACCCCTTTAACTGTAAGAAAGAAAGACTAATTTGCTTACCGCACACACAGTCCTGCACACACAGTCCTTAACACACAGTCCTTAACACAGTACACTATCAGCACAAACAATCCTTATATTCAAACTTATTTTCAAACTTTCACACAAACCATTCAACCATCAAATTATTAAATGCCCTTCCTTTTCTATGTCCTTGAGATCAAGGTCCTTTGGAGCAAGGGATGATGTACTGTACACATTCTACTCTAGTTTGTTTCACTCACAGGAAACTTCCTTTTATTAGGTCCATAGAGTATATCATAGAGTATAGTAGCAATAATGGTATAAAAGATTCAAGTGCACTTTGGTTAACCGAGGATATGGTACAGAAAAAACTAAATAAGGTTAATATTAATAAATCTCCTGGACTGGATAAATACATCCTTGGGTACTTAGGGAGCTAAGTTCAGTTTTATCTAGGCCATTGTTCTTATTTTGCAGATTCCCTCATGTCCAGGTGTGCCTGGATTGGAAAAGGCTGATGTTATTACCAATATTTAATAGGGTAGTAGTCCTGAGCCGGGTAATTACAGGCCTGTAATTCAAGAGTATGTTTCAAGGACTGACATTATAAGTAGTAACCAGCATGGATTTAGGAGGATGGATCTTGTCAAACTAACTTGCTTGGCTTTTATGAGGAATTAAGTAGAAATTTAGGCATAGCAGTAGATTAGTTTACTTGGATTTGCAAAGGGTTCAGAGAAGGCAACTAAATTAATAAGGGATTGGAGGACTTGAATATGAAGAGAGACTGGAAAAGTTCCAATTATGTACGCTGGAGAAAAGGCGCTTGCGTGGGGATACGATTACTGGTGATAATACATTAACAGGCCATACAATAAACTATCTGTGGCATTGTTCACCATTAGAGCACATGAGAGGACATGTGGCCATCCCCTAAGACTTGAAGAAAAAAGGTTTAGGCTTCAAGTTCGGAAAGGGTTTTTCACTGTGAGAACGGTAAAGCTATGGAACTGTCTTCCAGTGGACGTTGTTATGGCAGGTTCATTGGTCCGTTTAAAAAAAAAAGCTGGATGAGTTTATGCAAACAAGGAATGTTGCAAGTTACTGGTATTGATACATAAAGTAGAGTTGATTCAGGGAAATTTCCGATTGCCACTTGGAGTCAGAAATAATTTTTCCCCCTTCATAAATTTGGTGGGTTTTTTTTCCTTCCTCTGGGTCAACAGTTAGGCAGGAAATGAAGATATTGCTAGATGTTTTGGACTGGATGGACATATATCTTTATTCAACCTCAAATATTATACTATACTATACTATACTATACACTGACTGGGTAGCCGGTAGCAGTACTCGGAGCATCGGGTGGAAGAATCTAATATTATCTGTGTTTAATTCCAGAAAAAATCTCTGGAATCAGCACTGGCAGAAACCGAGGGTCGTTACTGTGTAAAGTTATCCCAGATACAGATTACTATTGCCAGCATAGAGGAACAACTGTCTCATCTCAAAGACGAATCTGAGTGTCAGAAATCACAGTATGACCAGCTCTTGGACATCAAGACTAAACTGGAGCAGGAGATTGCGAAATATCGCTCACTTCTAGATGAAGGGTAAGGGTGATCTAAATTTAAGCAAACAAAAGCAACTAAACAGGTGGAAGTTTTGGAATGTTTGCTTTTTTTTAGAATAGACTGATTCATTTTGGACTTAACACTTGCTAGGGAAAATAATATCTGTTTACGGATATGCTTAAGGGATTTTCCACCCACAAAAAGACATTCTATAATCAGAAAGATCAGCAATCATTTCCTTGTAGAGTCCTCTGCTCTGTTGTTTAGTTCTAATTGCTGTAGTGATGGTCACGTCTCCTCTACTGGAGTCAGCCTGCTCGTACACATCCCGAGGTGTTACCCATTTCCACATGTGCACAAATGTCTTCATGTAGTCAAAGTAAAAGTTAGGTTCCCATCGCAATAGAAAAGCTCACACTCGCTGAGCAATGCATTACAGTCTAATTATATTGCATATAAAATCTTTAAAAATATCTTGCTTGCGCTTAGGGGTATGGGTGGTGGAAGGGTTAAAACAAAAATAAAAAATAAATAAGTTAAGATCAAGATCTCTGTAAAAAATCAGTTTAAAACGACACTTCCTTATATTAAAATTCTTAAAACACTCACTTGTGCCTATTCACCACTAGGGGCACTGCAGGGTTTACTCTGTGCTGTTCTGATGCTTGCTTGGTCTGTTTAGCTCCCAAAAACCTCTGCACACAGGAATAAGGTTGCCAACAAACTTTTTTTATAGCAATTAAAAACAATAAAAAGTACTTAAAAACCTTGCAGAAACAGTCCATTAGCCGTTGCTAAAGTTGCAACTCTCTGCTATGGTGTGGCCCCTTTAACTCGTGGTGGTCTTGTGGTGAGGTATAATCCACTTAGTAATGGCTTGTGAGGTTGTTCATATGCGTTTCGCTGTTTTAATCCTTACAGCTTCATCAGGGATTGATACCCATACCCCCAAGCGCAAGCAAGATACTTTTAAAGATTTTATAAACAATTCAGTGGACAACTTGCAGTGCAGCCACCCTACTCAAGTAGACATTCCCTACCACACCATAGCGCGGAAGTAACCCAATCTACTAAATATATTGTACCCAAGCAATAAAATAAACTTGATTTGCACATGAATACATGGCACCCCAACAACTCCACCACCCCCGTCACGCATGGTAATGGAGCTTGAATGAAACCCTCAACAACTGTTACGGACACACCCTTTAAGCATGCTAATACATGATAATAAAGGTGACTTTTTCTCTGATTGTTGAGTAGATCAGCGGTGATAGGATTTTCATAGAAAGGTTCAACATTTTTGACATTTTTCTTTTGCAATCTAAATTAACTATGAAAGTATTACTATAAAGCTGGGTACACACTGTTATCTTTCAAAAATATGTTTACACACAATGCCGAACATTCTCCCTAGTATAGGTAGAGCGTTTGTGGACTGCAACACTACCCACAACTGACTGTGACCGTGTAGGTTGGTTTTGATCATTCCCAAGGCTGACGGTGATGTTTGTTTTTGCAGTACTCACTTTACCATTACTTTGTGTACCCAGCTTAAGGGAAATATGTTTTCAGTTCTAAATTCTAAACACACTTTTATGGTGTTATATGAATCACAGAGATAAAAACATCCCAGAACCCACCATTCGTACCACCACTGGATCTAGTAGGATCGCTAGTGCAACTACAACAAGAGGTAAGTAATCATTTATTTCAGGATAAATATTAATGTTTTGTACAAAGATTCATAAATTATATTATTTAATGAGCAAATTAGTTTTCATAGTTCTTCTGATAAATAACTGATAAAATGCTGTTTCATGCAATTCTACAATAATTCAATTACATGAATTGCTAGTAAGTCTGGGTAAAAAGATTATAGTTACATTATAATCCACCAATCATTTTTGACATATCACTGACCTAGATGAAAATCCATGTCTGTTCTTATACAAAATGTTAAAATACTGTCTGGCCTTGGTGTAATCAGAATTTACACAAAAGCCTTAAGCCACACCCCAGGGGCCATATTCAATAAACTGCGGTATAGGAAACTTCTGGAAACTTGTTTACAGAATCTCACAAAAAAAGCTGATACAAGTGGACACAAAATAATAGAACATTAAGAAATGACATGAAAAATTAAAAGAAACTTGCAGCACTTTTGTGCGGTGGGGACCGAGCCTTAAGAATATTACATTGGATTTGCTGCGCAATAAACAACAAGGAAATTTAAATTTTTGAAAATTGCTAAAAAAGTCAAAAACCACAACAAAATTATTAAAAAATAATAAAGTTTTTTTGCAAGTCAAAAATTTCTGCTTCAATTGTGTTCAAATCGGATTTTCGTCATTGTAATAATTCTAAACCAATGGTAGAACGAAACTCTGTAATAATAAAATTCCTTAATTTCATGAACATGACTACTGAACTGATAACTTGCTAAAAGACATGCTACTTTTCCTTATTTTTTTTAGCAGCAAAACCATAACTGTCAAGACCCAGAAGAACAGCAGTATAACAAAAACAGGTGGGAAAACTTCTGGAAGAGAACTGAGGCCTCAAATAAATATGGTTACAAATTAAAATTAACCTGCAGGTTTTTCTTTCTTTCATCGCTCTTTGATTTACTTTCCTATAAAACATCATGTGGCAAATAAAAGTTATTTTGATGAATTAGAATCTACATTGGATCTTCTTATTTCTGACATAGACGGGACAATTTGCATGTTTCATTTTGCATAATTTATCCAATAAACATGATGAACGTTATTATAGTTTTACTTTCTGCACCTTCAATCTGCTGTGAAAAATTGTACTGCAGACTGCCAAAGCACATTAATAGATGAACGATTTCATAGGTGAATAAAAAAGCAATAAATATTCTGTCATCAGACCTAATCCACCAACTCCAACCTCCAGCAAATCTCACATCTAAACATTGTAAGTACGGGCATCTTATATGCCGTAAGTGTTTAATATATGTTAAGGGCTTTCTCATAGGTTCTCATTCATACAGGTCATGGTGTTATTCAATTACATCAACTGGGCTTGAAGTTTTTTAAACTTTATTGAAACAAACAAAATTCAAACATTGCATGAGCATTTGAGACAGACTTTAGAATACACTGCATATCTGTTGTATTCAATTAGATCAACTGGACTTGAAATGTAGTTCTTGAAGACGTTTCGCTAGTCATCCGACTGGCTTTCTCAATTCAGAATGACTTGTACAAGAATCTGTGGCTATTATGTACCCTGGAAAATCCCAATTAGCATATCACAGCCAGGTGTTAAGGGTGTGATTAGATAGTGGCTAAGAGGTGTTATAGGAACGCCCAGAGTAAGGAAAGAAAAGGAAAGAAAAGAACCCAATACCAAAACACAAGAAAAGGACATCATATATGCAGTGCAGTGCAGTGAGAATGCCCTGATTTGTATGTGGGGGAGACCAAACAGCAACTGCATCAATATGGCCCAGCACAGAAGAGCCATTCCTCGGGTCAGGACTCAGCCGTGTGTATCTGCATCTTAAGGATAAAGGACATACCTTTGAAGATTGTAATGTTACATACTGGCGAAGGAACGTGACTGGTTCAAGAGAGGTGTTAAGGAGGCCATTTATGTGAAAATAAAGAAACCAAGCCTAAATAGAGTGGTGGGGGGGTCTGACACCAACTGTCTGCCATGTACAATGCTGTTTTAACACCTTACTCTGGGCGTTCCTATAACACCTCTTTGCCACTATCTAATCACACCTTAAACCCTGGCTGTGATTGCTAATTGGGATTTTCCAGGGTACATAATAGCCACAGATTCTTGTACAAGTCATTCTGAATTGAGGAAAGCCAGTCGGATGACTAGCGAAACGTCTTCAAGAACTACTTTCAAGTCCCGTTGATCTAATTGAATACCAAAGATATACCATGACCTGGATGAATGAGAACCTTCACAAGAATACACTGCATAGTGTATAGTCCCCTATCTGAGGATTCATTTTCTATTACAGTGAGCACAGCATAATTATGACCTGCGAACTAACACTATTAGACAAGAAAGATCAGCCCAGTTAGAATTACTTTTTACAGAGAGAGCAGCTCCAGAAACAACAGTGAGCCAATATGCAGATAAAAAGAAAGAACTAAAAAGACTCCACATAAAATATGCCAGAACTTGGTGGAATGTCAACAGTTTAAAAAAATACTTATCTCTCAGGATCATTCCCAGGGGCCTTAGAGGCACCCAATTACCCTTTTGGGAACCGTCATCAGAATTTAAGAAAGTTTGGGAACAAAGCACTTAATGAGAGTGCTTAATAAAACTGCTTATTGAACATGATACCAATCTACTTGATAAATTGAACATGAAAAATTAGTACACTGACCAGAGAATTACAAAAGGAAATACCTTGTCAGGAATTTGCCACCTTTGAACAAAATTTAAAGGTAATTTTAAACAAAACGGAGAATGAGATCCAAATAGTCAAAAAGAAAAAACTTGCTAGGGATCAAGCAGACTTTTCTACAGATTCAGCCTATAGGTGGAATCACAGACACAATTCAAGATACAGAAATAGGAGATATTGACAGAAGAAAATAACTTTGGGAACTGAGACATCAGATAGCGAAGGTAGATCCTCTTCTTTAGACGAAGGTCCGGACGGAGAATCGGGAGAGGACGGTCGCACAAAAACAGCGAGAGTGGCCCAATACCAAAAATGGCAGAAGGAGAGACAATACTAAGAGAAGATCTACAGGTAATTAATCTCACTGACCATATACTTACTGAAGATCAAACAAGGCTCTTATCTAAAAGACTTTCAGGGCGATGCACCAACGGGCGCATCGCTCCTGATTTGGAGTTTAAGTTACGGTAACCGATGTTATATCGGTTAGCGTGACTTTAACTCCTTCTTTGCGGTGGCTGCGTGGCTAACGCGAAAGTTAACAGCTCAGCCGCCGCAAGTGATGTTATATGCCGGAATCGCCATTTTATTGCGGCACTTTCAACGCCATCGGTTGGGGCAAAATTAGCACCATTTTAAACGATAAGAACTTTTATTGAATAACCCCGTTAGTTTGTACGCAGATGACATGCTGTTGTATTTACCAGATCAGGAACAATCTTTACAAACTGCATTAAACACTATTCAAGAATTCAGCATGTACTCGGGTCAAGTTATAAATTGCACAAAATCCACAATCCTCCCACAGGATAATTATCCACCCTCCTCTATAGTGAGTGCCATCCCACTACAACGAGTAAGTAAATTTAAATATCTTGGACTACAGATCACTAAAACTCTCGCTGAGTTCACAGAACTTAACCTTGAACCCTTTTATGGAGTTCCTTAAAAATAGAAGACAAATATGGGCCAGATTACCTTTGGGAGTGAAGGGCAGAGCCAACATAATTAAATTGATTGTATTGCCCAAGTTACTATACATTCTATGGCATGCCCCTATTTACCTCCCCCTCAAGCATTTCAAAACTATAGACTCAATATTAAAATCTTTTGTCTGGGGCTCAAATAGACATAAATTACCCTGGCAGACACTACAATGCCCTACTGAACTGGGCAGAATAGCTGTTCCCAACTTTGGCATGTATTACCTAGCAGCACAACTTTCACATATGTATCATTGGAACCACACAGAGTCAAACAGATTCTGTGTTCTACTAGCACCCCACGGTGCCTCTCTTCCACTGGACCCAATCAACTCTGTTACCAGAAGCACTAAAGGAGACTCCACAGAGAATATCAAACACCCAATCCTCCACCAAGCACATAAAATATGGGATATTACAATGGGAAAAATAAATATGCCAATAATCAACCAGAAAACTCCCCTATGGTTTAAGTCTAACTTAAAAGAATTTCTTACTATACCACAGCTCGAACTCGTTCAACATTTCTCAATTATCCCAGATCACAATGAACAACACTAAAAATTTTTGATCATTTAATAACTGAGTTTAAACTACCAAATTCCATGTTATTTCGATTCCTTCAAATCAGACACGCATTCCAGGCACAGTTCTCATCGCTCCCAATACACCTTATAAGTAACCCTGTGACAGAAGCTGTCCGAGGTACTCAACCTAAAAAATTAATCTCTAGGCTCTACTCCTATCTACTAACTTCTAATGTAAGGATGAATGCTTTTAATAAAAAAACATCATGGGAACTGGACATAGGTCCAATAAATGACTAGGAATGGGAAGAGGCCTTATCGGCTCACAAACAAGCTTCACACAAAGCGTCAGATAGATTGACACAGTTGTACATATTGCATAGAACCTACTTAACTCCGACCCACATAACCATGGGGGGGAACATGGGAATCATCACAGGAGACCTAGAGCGCTGGATAAACCCAGAGTACATAAGCTGATGCACATATAATAACATGCTCCAAGATAGACTAAACCAAAATTGGGAAAATTTTTTCAATAACACGCCCTCATGATCAATTACACATCTCAATTAGAGGATACCAAACACCCGAAACTCGATTGCAATACTAACCTAAGTTACTGTTGTTTATTGTTTAAGTGTTTACCTGTTTTAAAATACTCCCCCGGAGGCATTGCTTTTAGTAACATGGTTGTTTATCCTCATAGCGACAGAACCTGATCAATGGATAAAATTGCTAGTTGAGAAACTTGAATACTCATAGTAATCAGAGCACGTTAACCCTATTTAGAGTTATGTAAAAAACAATATATAGATTCTAAATATATTAAACTTGATGTTCAGATAAAATATTAGGTTCGTACTCATTGTATCAATACAGACTCCGAATTGTATTTGTTGCAACCTGTTATGTAAATTATATTATCTGTCAATATTCAAATTATATAATAAACATATAATAAACAATACCTCCATTTGGAGGGGATTGAAGAAAAAAAAATTTCAGATGGTATATTAATGGGCCATACAATAAACTCTCTGGTGCATTGTTTACTAATCGGTCATATCAGAGGACACGTGGACATCCTTTAAGATTGGAAGAAAAGAAGTTTCATCTTAAAGGGTAACTGTGGTCTTGAATTCTTCCAAACTAGTAAGAATTATATAAAAAGCCTTCTATCACACCTTCAAAATAAAACCTAAATCACATCTCGAGATAAAATTTGTGAAAAGTTATTGCTGGAAAGGTTCAGCAATATTACTTCCTGCTTAAATACTTCCTGTTTTCAGTCATGTGACCAGCTTGTAGTCACGTGACCAGCCTCAGCCTAACATAGTAACATAATAATTAAGGTTGAATAAAGACATACGTCCATCAAGTCCAACCTATTCACCCTCTTTTTTTTTTTTTAACCCTACCTAACAGTTAATCCAGAGGAAGGCAAAAAAAAACAGCTAAAAAGGGGGGGAAATTTCTTCCTGACTCCAAACGGCAATCGGAAAGTATTCCTGGATCAACCAGATCTATATGTATTAATACCAGTAATTCTCAATATTTTTTAGTTTTAGAATCTTATCCAGGCTATTTTTTTTATTCAATGAACTTGCCATTACCACATCTGGTGGAAGACAGTTCCACAGTTTCACTGTTCTCACTATAAAGAAACCTTTCCTAACCTGAAGATGAAACTTCTTTTCTTCCAACCTTAAAGGAAAAGGATGTCCACGAGTCCTCTGATATGACCTATTAGTAAACAATGCACCAGAGAGTATATTGTGTGGCCCATTAATATAATAATAATTATATAATATAATATAATAATATAATATATTAATATAATAATTAATATTTGTAGAGGGTTATCATGTCCCCACGCAAATGTCGCTTTTCCAATGTAAACAGCCCTAACTTGTCTAATCTGCCTGCATATTCAAGCCTTCCAATCCCCTTATTAGTTTAGTTGCCCTTCTCTGAACTGCTTCCATCTCCAAGATGTCCCTTTTGTATATGGTTTTCAAAACTGCACTGCATATTCCAAATGAGGCCTTACCAGTGCCTTGTAAAGAGGGAGAATAATATCTCTCTCTCTTTATCTATTCCCCTCTTTATACAAGACAATATCTTGCTAGCTCTAGCCATTGCTGTCTGGCATTGTTTGCTACAGCTAAGTCTGTTATCTACCAGAACCCCAAAATCTTTTTCCATTACAGATGCACTTGACACAGAGTTATTTATGGTGTAGGTGGCACAGGGATTATTAAATCCCAAATGCATCACCTTACATTTATCAGCATTGAATCTCATCTGCCATTCAGCCTGTATTAATAGGTTCTCCTTCTCAATTGTCAATTTTCCCCCAGGTACTTCTTGATTTCCCCAGTATTAAAGGACAACTCCACCCTTATAAGAACATCTTTTAGAAAGAATTACCTCTTTAAAATATGTTGATTTATCATAGTTTGTCCTATGAATTCATTACTGTATGCCTGCTATGCTTCTGGATGCCTTATGGAAACTGAGCAATTTAGAAACCTGTACTGAGCCTGTACTGAGCCTGGGCATGCTCAGAAGAGGCAGACAGGGGATTAACATTCAGTCATTGGCTGTGATGTCAACTGTCAAATCCATAACTGACAGTTGCTAACTAAAAGGACCAGGAAGCAGAAACAGGGGAAACAGGACATTGTGCAGGATTTCAGGTTAGACTTATAGATTTCAGATTTCAAACTATTACCGTTTAGGGTTTTGGGGGGTGATTTACCTGTATATAAGTTTTCATTTAAGGGCTGGACTTTTAAGCATTCTTCTCCCCCGGGGAGGAGGGGCAGGCAGAGGTCAGGTGATATCATGTCACTCAATCTACTGGAAGCAGGAAGTTTGAACATTCACCCCAATGTAATGTCTCACAGGCTCCAGCCAGAGATGTTATTGTCAGCTCATTTTAAAGGAAATACTGCAGGCTTTCATTTACAGTCCAAGGAACACACCAGCACACCAGTTTTGGCTGTATGCCAGACAAGTAGATAGATGCAGTTCCCCTAGCCCTCCACTCCAAGGGCCAGAAAGTTCTCTAGCACAAGAAAGATTATGGGGAAGCACACTAATCAGGTGAATTCACAACTGTTTATTGTAACAACACATACAACGTTTCGGGACGCCCTGTCCTTTTCTCAAGTATATCATTGGTAGAATCTGTGTAATCCTTGTTTTTTATATTTTAAATTTGGGTTATCCAGGTGCCATCCAAGCAGTAGAGATGGCACCCATTAAGTCAATGGGAGTCAAATAGTTAGAAAAGTTCGAATGAAATACAATTAAAATATCAATGGTAACTTAATGTAAATGGCTGTGGGACCTGGGAAATGGTCTGGGGAACATGTTCGAATATCCGGGACTTTTGAAAAATCGATTTTATTCTCACACATGCTACTTTCGAGCTCTCGTGTTCGAACATTCGATTATTATCTTATGAATGACTCGCGGATTAGATAATTCGATATTTACTCACGTAAATATAATAGACATTTTACTCTCAGATTCGATATGTACTCGCGAATAGGTATAATAGACATTTTACTTGCGGATTCTATACTCGCGAATAGGTATAATAGACATTTTACTCGCGGATTCGATACTCGCGTATAGGTATAATAGACATTTTACTTGCGGATTCGATATTTACTTGTGAATAGGTATAATAGACATTTTACTCGCGGATTCGATATTTACTCGCGTATAGGTATAATAGACATTTTACTCGTGGATTGGATACTCGCGTATAGGTATAATAGACATTTTACTTGCGGATTTAATATTTACTCGCGTATCGCGTATCGAAGTCCAGAAAATATCGAACGTCCAAGAAATCTGGGTCCGGGATAGTTCGAGAAGTCCGAGTCCGTTCAAACTCGAATAGTTCGGCTCGAACTCAGTTTTTGAGTTCTAGTCCATCTCTAACAAGCAGTACTATGGTGCATCAGTGGGACACCATCCCATATATCAACTTCTGGTATTCCCAGAATACACAATCCCCCATGGGGACCTATGTTGAGAGCATTGTAGTAAGATAACTAATGACCCTACTCCAGAATCCTTGTACTCAAAGGGAACATCCAAGTCATATGCCAGAAATCATAATTGTCCTGGAAGCATTTGGGGCGCTTAGAGCTATATGACGGGAACATACCTGATTTCATTAGATGTGTAATGAAGGCCTGGTGCAGTATGTAGAATTGCATAAGTCTGTTATGTGCGGAGAGTGAGAATCGAAGGTGTAACCTGGCCAGATTTTCCCAATCAGTGATAGGATAAGGCTCAACCACTTAGCCATGATATTCAGAGTGTCATGATATTCGTAGTGTGGATGAAATATTATTATATTAGAAACAATATTCTTCACCCATCCCTTTTTAAAAATTTGGTATGATGGGGTTGGTGTGTACTGGTATGTGTGGGCTCTGGAATTTTGTAATAAGGCAGACAGCTGGAGGTATTTTAATAAAAATGAGACATTCAAAGCTTATTCAAAAGGTTGAAATATTAGCTTATATAGCAAAAGAAAAGAAAACAAGTTGGGAGAACTGTTCAACAGTGTTTAAAGCAGCTAGGCTAGGGAAACAGGGGTAATGCAAGGGACCCCCTCATATGACAGGAGTTTTTGCACTGCTGTCCAAATCTTGTGCATTTGTATGTGTAGAGATGTGTCTCCACCTGGAATGGCATTAGTTCTTAATTCTAAGAAGTTATTAATTCTAAGTAGTCTCTCTGTGTAGTTCTTGAAGCTGTTTTACTAGTCATCCAACTGGCTTTCTTAAAGGGCATGTCCACCCCCCAAAACCAACTTTGGGGTTAAAGTAGGTAACCCCTACCAACCCCCAACTGCCACAATATTTCAGTAAAAAAGTCCCCCAATTTCTACTTACACTGCATTCTCTCCCGTGACAATCCATTCTGGCCTCCTGCTTGCAAGCAGGGGCAGGACCTCAGGAGAGTCAGCCAATCACAGACTCGGCTGATGTCACTGGAAACGGCATGGGAAAGAAGGCTCTGTAAGTATGGAACAAGTGTATTTTTAAAGAAATAATGCGGCAGTTGGTGGGGGGGCAAGTGTTACCTACTTTACCCCGAAAGGATTACACGCTAGGTGCAACGATGGCTAAGGATGGATCCGGATGGTGGGAGGGGTTTCTGCGCACACCCCCAACCTTGACGAGGACGTGGATTCAGCACAGATTCGAACCCTCACAGACAGCTTGGACTCTTCAGTTTGGAACAATAAGGAGCAGAGATGTAAGGTAAGATTTATTTTATACTAATGGGGCCAGTAGTGGGTTTAATTATAGTTTTGAGGGCGGAAATGCCCTTTAATTCAGATTGACTAGTACAATGATCAAGCAATGTATCATTGCCTCTACCCTAGTGAGGCTTATCCATGTAAATATGGATTCTGTAAGATACACAATGAAGTCATTCATAATTGCAGGTTAAAAAGAAAAAGGATTGGTGGAAAGTGTTCAACCATGACTCCTATTAGGCTCACTTCACCAAAAGACCTTATGGTACAAGTGATTGCCGGGTTAAGAACACTTTATAGACAACTGCTAATCAAGAACAATTCCCTATCAGCTAATAATAACATTTTATTGACAGTACAGGATTTAAACTTTACAATCCTTTCCTCCTGCATTCTTCTCAATGTCCTGTAATAGTGTTCTATTGAATGCTGGCCATACACTAGAAAATATCTCTTCACCGTTTACGTATTATCCAAACAACTGCTTGGCCTAATCATTTTGTGAATGACATTCAATAGAAAGATGAATGGCCACCGGTAGGGAACATCAGTAGTTTAAGCAGCCTGTCCTTATTATAGATCATAGATCTATTCAATAAATTTGATGATCAATTTTGATGTTTTTTGCCCTTGCCTGTCTTTTTTGTGGGTTTCTTTTAAGATACTTGTATTTATTAATTATAATTTAGATATTTATTATTTATATATATATTTCAAGGAGAGTGCAGAATACTAGACAGCGTATTTATATTTTATTTTAACAGAAACAAGACACTGGCTTAATGTTCATTTAAAATATTTAAATATTTAATGGAAATAGAAATAAATGTTAAATAAACTTAAAGGCTACATTAAAGATCAGCAATACAAATGTTATTACTGAAATCAAAAGTATAAAACAATGATTTGGATACAGTATTTTTTATGGATTAGTTATGTTACCTATAATAATAAAAGGTGAATGCAGAAATTTATTGGGAGAATACTGTAATTGCCTGTGTCGATTAACCAGGAGCTCCCTCTAGCTGCACTCTATATTTCCTTCCATTATAAAAATTAACTTTATGATCTGTAACATGTAGTCTATTCTATCTATGTGCAAGCACATTTTTCAAAGCCAAAAAGAGGCATTTATATTGTTATACATAATCAGGACTAGAGAATTCATAAAATTATAAAATGACCAATAAAGATATTAAAATTAAGAATAGAAGAATAAAAATAACTGGAGATAAATGCAATAGGTATTTGGTGGAGGGTAATGTGGACAGGTTGCAGAGTAAGAAAACAGGGTGCAAATAAGATAAATTGTGGAGGAGAGGGGGTACGTTTAGAATAAAGGAGAGGGAGGCATTTACATCAAAATGTTTAAATAAATGTAATGATAATAATCTAAAATGTATATTTACAATTGCAAGAAGCCTAGCTGTAAACAATGGAGAATTGGAGCTTTAAAAGATTTATAGCAGAAACATGGCTAAATGATTCACATTACTTGGCAGAAAATCATTCCTTGTTTAGACATGATAGAAAAAAATAAGTATATATTGTTAGGACTCTGCACTTACCTGTTTCTCGCTCCCGCAGTGGACGCTGTCTTTGGGAATCTCCGGCGGTGTACGTCACGTCTCTGCATTAGTTTAAGCTAGGTACACACCTACCGATTTTTCCTCCTGACCGACCGTTCGATACTTTCGACCGGTCGGCCAGGAGGAAGGACTGTCGTCACGGCAAAAGCAGCCGCATCCGATAGTCACCGCGACCGATCGTGCGGTCCATAGAGGACCGCACGATTGGACGAGGTTTTCCACCCTGTCCGATCGTCCTTTCGTCCGATTCGGACGATCGGACATGGGCACATTAGGATGCGATAATTTCGGTCCGATCGACCGATACACTGAACTATCGGTCGATCGGGCCAAAATATCTCATCGTGTGTACCCAGCTTAAGTCTGTCATTGGCACCCATTCTCTGCCTGTTATAGTTTTGGTTAGCTATACTAGTGGTCCCTGTTATTTTCGTAGTAGCCTAGTCCTGTTCATTGTTCTTCTCATTGTTCATTGTTATCCATGTATTCTTGTCCTTTTCTTTGTCTTCCAGTTCCTGTGATTTCCATTGTTGTTCCGGTTTTCCAGAGTATACCTGGCCTCAGTGTCTATAACTTGCACTCTAAAACCTGGTAGTAACCGTGTACAACTAGGTGCAACAAGTCTCCTGACGATCAGGAGCTTGTCTATAGATGAGGACAGCGGCTGTAGATTGGGGTATAGGTGCTGAAGGTATACTCAGGGACTCCGGGCATCACATATATGTTAAGAGCTGAAGACAATGAGAAAATAGCGGGGTATAACTATAAGGCTAAAGCAATATGGGTATCTGTTACAAGCTACCAAATGCTGGTGAAGAGAAAGCTCATTATGGAGATGAAAGTAATTGGGAATGAACGTTTAGGGAATAACTTGCACTGTGTTAAAAAAAAAAAGGCATTTAACTTGAGGTGTTCTAATTTTAGGCTATTAATAAAAATCCAACAGCTCAAAGACTGGGGTGATGTGTTTTTCTCAGAAATATGCTGAATAGTATAGTATTTGAGGTTGAATAAAGACATATGTCCATCCAGTCCAACCCATCTAGCAATATCCTCATTTCCTGCCTAACTGTTGATCCAGTGGAAGGCAAAAAACCCACCAAATGTAGGAAGGGGAAAAAAATTCTTCCTGACTCCAAGTGGCAATTGGAAATTTTCCTGGATCAACTCTACTTTATGTATCAATACCAGTAACTTGCAACATTCCTTACTTGCAGAAACTCATCCAGCTTTTTTTTTTTAAACTGACCAATGAACCTGCCATAACAACGTCCACTGGAAGACAGTTCCATAGCTTTACCGTTCTCACAGTGAAAAAACCTTTCCAAACTTGAAGCCTAAACCTTTTTTCTTCAAGTCTTAAGGGATGGCCATGTGTCCTCTGACATGCTCTATTGGTGAACAATGCCCCAGATAGTTTATTGTATGGCTCGTTAATGTATTTATACACAGTAATCATATCCCCACACAAGCGCCTTTTCTCCAGTGTAATAATTGTAACTTTTCATTCTCTCTTCATATTCTTGCTCCCCCAATCCCCTTATTATTTAAGTTGCCCTTCTCTGAACCCTTTCCATTTCAAAGATGTCCTTTTTGTACACAGTATTCCAAAATTGCACTGCATATTCCGAATGAGGCCTTACCAATGCTTTGTAAAGAGGAGAATAACATTTTCCTCCCTTGAATCTATACCTCTCTTTATACAATACAATACCATGCTGGCTCTGGCTGTTGCCGCCTGGCACTGCTTGCTTCCTTTAAGTTTGTTATCCACCAAAGCTCCAAGATCCCTTTCCAACAGGGATTGACTTAACACAGAGCCTTTTATAGTATAAGCAGCACAAGGATTTTTAAGTCCAAACTGCATCACCTTACATTTATCAACATTGAATCTCATCTGCCACTTAGCAGCCTAATGTGACAATCTATCTATACAGAATATTGTATTATTGTATTGTATTGTATTAAAGGGACAGTTCAGTGGAAATTATCAATATTTGTTAAATTGATAGTTTGTGTAATGCCTTCTTATTTATTCTAGATATTCTCTCCCATTTTGAAAAATCAGTTGGTTTCATACCCTTTGCTTGTTCCCTGCTGTTGACATTAGTGTGCTGCCATTTCAGGTTATAACGGTCCTTCTTCTTCCCAGGATGCACTACATGCTTGGAATGTTCCTAACAGTTATTTCTACTGATTGGCTGTTGGATGGGTCAAAGATACTCAGATCTCTACTGAGCAACTGAATCAACCCAGGCACTGGGTCATGGGCA
Organism: Hymenochirus boettgeri; assembly: GCA_019447015.1. Lineage (NCBI taxonomy): Eukaryota > Metazoa > Chordata > Amphibia > Anura > Pipidae > Hymenochirus > Hymenochirus boettgeri. The sequence continues at coordinate 62,144,683 of CM033476.1, read as the reverse complement.
AAACCGTAACGGTCTCTACTAGGGGTCCTGCAAACAGGAAGTCAGTATTTTGATTGCATTTATTTATACACAGACAAAATGCTGAATTGGCAGATTAAGGTCATTGGGATGAAAAAATACTGCTCTTTTTTATGAAAAGCATCTGATTTGCATGGAACTTCCCCTGCACAATTAGTTTAAAATGAAATAATACAATACAATAACACTTGTAAAGCGATTTCCTCCTAAAGGACTCAAAGCGCATAGATATGTCTCAGATCAATACAGTCCGCGTTACATAGGAAATAGTCAGGTGTTCATAAATGCCAATGTTATAACAGAGTTGTGCTCGCACAGAGTAAATGCAATCTATGTAAGAATGTGGGTGCACATGTCCAAATACACATATTGAAAACTAGAGAATAGAACAGACTAGGCACACCTCATACACTAGTGAATATATATCCCTTTATTCAGTATCATCTAGGAACAATGTGCATATACAAAAAAATGAATTAAAAACACTTGGGTTGGACTTGATGGACGTATGTCTTTATTCAACCTTAATTACTATGTTACTATGTTACTTAAAATCTAGTATACATAACAACCTCCATGTGAAGACCCTATACATGAGCTCACCGGCTCTAGTGACTACACTTGAACCCCCTAATAGTAAAACCCAGCACAGGTAATTATACTCAACTGTCACCAGTCACTAACAGTCACCAGTCCACGGGGGATCAATAGCGGCATAGTAGAGTATCACAGAGACAACATTACGAGCGGGTCACATGGGGAATGAATGGTGGGGAACGCTGAACGCGTTTCGCACAAAGCTTTCTCAGCAGCGTATAACATACAAAGCCGGAGGACTTAAATACCCCTCTATGCGTGTCCACGTGTTGCTCAAGTCCCCTCAATGTGACGTCATGCTAGAGCAACCGACCAATCAGATATTATTTAACATTTGAAACCGAACATCTGATTGGTTGGGGCAAAATTAGCACCATTTTTAACGATAAGAACATTAATAACCCAGAATGTCTATAAAGAGAAAGTTCAGTGGAAAATATCATTATTTTCAAATTCTTACAGGGTTATTCAATATAAGTTCTTATTGTTTAAAATGGTACTAATTTTGCCCCAACCAATCAGATATAAGCTTACAAATGTTAAATAAGATCTGATTGGTTGGGGCAAAATTAGCACCATTTTAAACGATAAGAACTTTTATTGAATCTCCCTGCTAGTTTATATTGCACGGATCAAACATGCCCATATCTCTACTGAGCAACTAAATAAACCCTGGTGCTGGGTCAAGGTCGAGACCATAACAGTCGCTATTTGGGTTCCTGCAAACAGGAAGTCAGTATTTTGGAAGCACTTATTTATACACAGGCAAAATGCTGAATGGGCAGGTTTATGTCAAGGATGGAAAAATACTGCTCTTTTTTTCCCCTTTAAAAGTATATGTATCTGAACTTTGGGGCATATTTATAAACAAGGGATATTTTCGCCATTTCCCTATTGCAGGACATCTTAATGACAAAGAGCACTATTTTCACCATATTCATAAAAACACTAGTTTTCGCAGAAAAGTATAACTGTGGAGATGTGTGACGGAAGATGCAATGTGCACTAACAACTTCTCCTTATTTGCTGCATTAAGTCTGGTATCACAGCGAAAAGAGAAATGTCTCTGTAGTGTCAGCCATTACCAGACAAGAGAGGGTGAAATTTCAGAGTTATTTATTTAGAAATAGGTGAAATTTCGCATTTTTGCCACTTATTCTGCGTTTTGTTGTATTTTTACCAGAATTTTCACCAAACATCATTACTTACTGGTATGTTCCTTTAACATGACTATTTCTTACACAGCCCTATGGTAAATTCACATATTAATGTAACTGGTTGGATAATTAGCTGCAGTTTGCTGAAAATAAACAATACTAAAAAATGTGTCCTATTAATAAAATAGAGAAAAGTCTCCTGGGTGAGATTCACACTATTTATCATATCTTCTGCTGAAAAAAACACCACGTGTAATACCAGGGAGTGTTACCTATTTACCATCATTTGTGCTGAACTTAACTTTTTGCCATATTTTCAGCATTATTAGTGCAGCTTTTAGCTACATAATTTTCGCCTTTGATGAAAATACGTCTTTAAATAACTTTATAATAAAAAAACTTTATAAAAAATAAAATTTAAAAAACTGGTGGCAAAAAAAGCAAAATAACGCCCCTTTATAAATATGTCCCTTAGACCCCCATTTCACTTTATTGGTAAATAAAGAAAATCAGAACCTTAAAAAAAAAAGCGATCTTAAAAAAGCAAAAAAAAATTTATACAAAAAAGCGAAATCTCAGATGGTATTACAGTAAATGCTGGGAAATAGTCTAACGCCCCTGGGTACTTGTTTGGCGAAAAGTGAAATAGTGAAGAGTTTCAGTAATGACTTTTCACCACTGGTTATCACTACTATAAAAATTGTGAAAAGTCCAAATTTGGCGAAAAGGCAGCGATAACGGAGGTGAAAAATTAAACAAACCTTAAATATAAATATGCCCCATAATCTTTATTTTTTTGCAAATTGAGAAAAAGGTTAACACTTTATAGCAACAACACCAATGAGTTAGAGTAGGTAGAGTAGTTTGCCAGCATTGCTGAGGAGACAGACAGGCTTGGCCCCTCTGTACATACCCCCACAATGGCTTCTCTCCCCCAGGTTGCATTATATAAGGGAAAGTGGGCGTAAGGGTAACACTTCACAGCAGCAGAACCATAGAGTTTGAGAAGACCCACTACAGTTTGTCACCATTGTTGAGGAGCTAAAAATTATTTCCAAAAATTTTATACATTTTGAAAATCCTCAAAGTTCTAAAAGTCTGATAATGTTAAAAACATGTAATGAATTTTAGTCCATCTCTAGTGGCCATACACATGGATGATATAAAAAAAAAAAATGTTCTAATCCCATGGAATCTGACGGGAATAGCTGAACATAGACATGTGTATGGATAGGTTATGATGCCAAAGAACTAAAGACGTCTGCATCACAACCTATTGGTCCAAACTGAAAAGTTAAATTGGATAGTTATTTGCTCCCGATAATAGAATTGATAATGTTGGCGTATATGTGGGCAGAGAAAATCTATACGGAATTATTGTTCATGTGTATGCTCCCATGAGGAAAACCCAGTCATCAGGGCACCTTGTGAGAGCTTAGTTCAATTTTATCTAGACCATTGTTTATTATATGTTTAGAATCCCTTTTGTCTGGTGATGTGCCTCTGGATTGTAAAAGTGTAATGTAATGCCAATATACAAAATGGGGTAGTCACTTACAGCCTGGTAACCATAGATCTGTAGGCCTAACACAGTTAGGCAAAATACTGGAAACTTTGTAACAGGATCATATTCTGGACTTTTGTTTCCAAAATTATCTTAAAGTATAAGTACACTGTAAAATTAAGTTAGGGTCACTTGGAAGCTGCAACTTTAAAAATACTTTTAGCATATTTGTTGTTTCCCTTAGCCCCTCTAGAGCCTACCTTTTTACTTTCAAAGTTGCTGACATCTTGTATGTACTTAGGTGCATGGTTAGCTCCACCCCTGCGAGATTTTCATCTTCCTCCTGATGTAATTCCAATATTCAAAAAGTGTAGATGTATACAGCTGGGTAATTACAGGCCTGTAAGTTTAACTAACACAGAAAAGAGAATTAATGCACATTCCTGGGCCCCATACAATATAATATTATCTGCACACTGGCATACTTTATAAACAAAGGGGTTTTAGTATACGTTACTGTGATCACATGAATGAAAAGCTTTCCAACCAACCACAGGAATGTTCATTGATTATCTTTTCTGTGTATGTATAAATGTTTGACCAAATCATTGGCACCTCTGCAAGATTTAATTGTTATTTAGCCTAATGTGTGCTTACACCGTCCTTCTATTGTATGTATTTATTGGGAAGCATGGTCAAGGTTTCATTTAGTAATAGCACCCCCCCCACCAAATTTATGAAGGGGGAAAAAATTCCTTCCTGACTCCAAGTGGCAATCGGAAATTTCCCTGGATCAACTCTACTTTATGTATCAATACCAGTAACTTGCAACATTCCTTGTTTGCAGAAACTCATCCACCTTTTTTTTGAAACTGACCAATGAACCTGCCATTACAACGTCCACTGGAAGACAGTTAACACGTGAAACAATGCGGAGCCTTCTGGGTGATAGATCCTTTATATCTAATCCAAGATCTTTAGCAATATTTGCTACAACAGAGTCTTTTCTCAATTCTTCATCAATAGAATAGTGTAGCTGGGCAGAAACAGAGACACAAAGACATAAGAATAAGAATGAGAAAGGTACTTGCCATCTGATTCCATTGTATGTCTTTGCTTGTTGGATTTGTATCTCATCAGCCATTTTCATAATCTTCTGTTATCTTCTAGAAGTGTAAAATAAAATACTGTTGGGGATAATCTAGACTGTCCTTGCTTTGTGAGAAAAAACAGGAAGTATTTTTTTCCCTGCAGATCTGCAGTCTGAAATAAAAGATTGTATATATTCTCCTTATTGGTAAACAGCGGCGCTCTGAGGCAAAAATTGGGAACTGCACATTAGCTTCTTTTTTTATTGAACAGCAGTTTCTTAATAAGTGCATTAATGTATGAACTAAAAAGATAGATAAATTAAAGGATTTTAATGCTTTGTAATTTCTGTTCTTGTGTTCATATTTTTTATGTGTTTTTTTAGTTCACCCTATGTAAATTGTATAGTTTTATGAACCTAATTGACAGTATGCTGTATAAAGTCCAGTTTTTGTAAAGTTGAGTTCTTTATTTACTATACACAAAGGGACAACATCCTAAATCTAAAAACACAGACAAGGCAGATATCCAAATAAACCAGGGGGTCCGTTTTACAACCAACTATATATGTAATATTAATTTATTAATTTCCTTAAATAACAGAGGCCATTTTATATTCAAAAGCATTTTTACAAAATATGTTAATAATATGCTTTTAAACTGGGTAAACTAAAAATATTCCTAATCTAATAAGAGATAAAACACTCTATAAATCTGAATTTCAGAGTAATTCATTTTATCTCATGACCTAGAGAGAATCTCATTCATTTATAGAACACTAGTTTTAAGCAAGCACTAGCACTTTTCATTAAAGGGAAGTATAGGATAATGTGACAAGTTGGCACAAGCACTTTTAAAACAAAGAAAAGAAAAGGATAAGGTTTTATCATCAGCTTTTATGATTAAGTGGAAAATGTTTTAATCTATTGTCGCACAGATGCATAAAAATAATGTTGACATTTTAAGAACAATGTATAAGTAATGTTTTAAAGTGAATGTACCTTTAAAAATATTTAGTTTTGCACAAGCACGTATTTGCACACACCCCCTAGGGGGAGAAGTGAAGTGTATTTAAGGAAGCACATGGTATGTTGATTTATGCACCTGAGGAAGGGGGAAGACCCCAAAACATTGTGCACTGCAAGTCACAATAAAGAAATAATTCACTACTGAGTGCGTATCCCCTGCAAATTTGTTTCTGATGTATAGAATTTCTACACATTTCTTCTTGTAAGAACCTTACACTTAAGCTGGCTGTCTACTTGTTTTGACATTATTGGCAATTTGATGACCGAAAAGACTAACAGCAAATTGGCTTTAATGTCTAACGCAGCAGCTAAGCTTACTTGTGACATTCCCGTGGGGTTCCCCAGCTAGTTAACGCTTTACAATCAACGTTATGGCTGTAACAGGTTATCAGTTATCAGGCCAGGCAATTGTCCAGAATGTTGCAGCAATGTCTGAAGGTTAGAGCTAGTGCATGGGCAATGAATTCCTCTGACAAAAACAAATTGCAATGCTTTTGAATGGATGTAAAAAGATCTTGCCAACTCTATTTAGCCTTTTAAACCATTTTGGTTCTGCACATTTGGAGCATTTTATGGAGCCCTTTCTTTCACTTGTACAGCCGGAGTTGTAACTTAAAGGGCAATTATACCAACTTTTCCCCATTCCTCTTCTTATTTTATTTTTATGCCCTTAAGGACTTAATTCTTCTTCAACTAAATAGACTATACAGGCAGAAATTAATAACTATATCTAATATATTATATATAATATATCAGTTTTAACAATGATTCTTTTTATTTATTTTTTTAATTAATAAAAGATAGAAAAAGCACAGCATATAAAATACCATAATACACCCACAATTACAGGATGCATTTGACAACTTTAGATAAGTTTAATAATAAATGGACTCTGCTAGTAAATTACAAGTTCAGTTTTATCTAGGCCATTGTTTTTTATTTTTGCAGATTCCCCCATGTCCGGAGGTGTGCCTCTGGATTGGAAAAAAGCTGATGTTATTCAAATATTCAAAAAGAGAAGTTGTCCACAGCCGGGTAATTACAGGCCTGTAAGTTTAACTTTAGTGGTGGGGAAGATCCTGGAAAGTTTAATAAGGGAACATGTTCTAGAGTATGTTTTAAGGACTGACATTATAAGTAGTAACCAGCAAGGATTTAGGGGTAATAGATCTTGTCAAACTAACTTTCTTGGCTTTTATGAGGAAGTGAGTAGAAATTAAGACTCTGGCATAGCAGTAGATGTAGTATACTTTGATTTTGCAAAGGTTATTGATACAGTCCCCCATAGGCAACTAATGTATAAGCTAAGGTCTTTTTGTCTGGGGTGGCACATTTGTACAGGGATAGAATATTGGTTGCTAAATAGGATGCAGTAGAGGTTGGGCAGGTTGAAAGGTAGTGCTTCTTTCCCTCACTTTATTTTTTCATCTAATGTATCGGTTGGGGTTGTGCAGCCAGTCGCTGCATTGGAGGATTGGAAGACCGGGACTGGTTGAACATTCCATCCGAGCGGTTCCTCTTATTAGGGATTTGGGGTTACTTACCTGGCCACATTCCATGATTGACTGGATTTCTACGCTGTCCAGCTCAACTGGGTGAGACCATTCTTTGTTATGTACTATCCAATCTCCATTTACTTTGTTCTACAGTCCATGTGATTTTGCACAAAATTTTAGGAGATAACAGACTTATAGAAGATATGTACACGGAAGACTACAATTTGATGTGTGTTTATATTGGAGAGACACTACCTTTGCTGCTATTTTATTGGTTTGCAGTTTTTGTATATTTGAGCTTTTTATTACACTCTTATGTATTTTGCAATAAATGTATGTATATGCACTTTAAATATAGACCTTGGTGTATGTATGGAGTTATAGGCTACCTATGGTGCCTACCATACAGCTATTGGGGCTTCATCAATATGGACTAAAGTGCTAAGTGGGGTGCCACAGGGTTCTGTGTTGGGTGGCATCTATTTAATCTATTTATTAATGATTTGGAAGTGGGTATTGTCAGCAAGGTTTCTGTGTTTACTGACAACATAACACTTTGTCGACCATTAAAAGCTTCAGCGGATGTGCAATCATTGCAGGTGGATCTAGATAGATTGTCACATTGGGCTGCTAAGTGGCAGATGAGATTCAATGTTGATAAATGTAAGATGATGCATTTTGGACATAAAAATCCTTGTGCAGCTTATACTACAATTGGCTCTGTGTTAAGGATCATTGGTTAGGCCTCATTTGGAATATGCAGTGCAATTTTGGAATCCTGTGTACAAAAAGAACTTATTGAAAACTTGAAATTTCAGTCAATAAATGAGGTATATAAAAATCAAAAATCACAGTCGAAAAATAAAAAATTCATTTGGGTTTGAATTAGATTTTTGAAATTTCAATACATTCTAATAACCCACTAATGAAACAAAACTTACTAGTTTTGTACATCTCTAGTTAAGACCAAATTGGTGAAAATTCCTTGAAGGTTTCTGTTATTTTGAAATGCAAATATCTTTCCATCTGCTCAGAAAAACTGTAAATATAATTCCAGGAGTTCCAAATGTAAAACCAAATATTGATTGATGCAATGCAAGATTTGGATAGTATTCTCTTTTAAAAAATTAACTACAAATCACAATCCTCAACCATTGCAGGTTCAGTATTTTCTATAAATGTACAAATTGTAAATTCTTTATATTTTAAAATTAATAGAGGATTAGAAAAGAAATGTGTTTTATGTTTACTAACTCTGTAAACATACACCCTGTAGAGAATGGTCAAGTCTTTTCAAATGTCAAATTCTAGCAAAAACTCCCCACCAAATTTATGAAGGGGGAAAAAATTCCTTCCTGACTCCAAGTGGCAATCGGAAATTTCCCTGGATCAACTCTACTGTATGTATTATTACCAGTAACTTGTAACATTCCTTGTTTGCAGAAACTCATCCAGCTTTTTTTTGAAACTGACCAATGAACCTGCCATTACAACGTCCACTGGAAGACAGTTCCATAGCTTTACCGTTCTCACAGTAAAAAACCCTTTCCGAGCTTGAAGCCTAAACCTTTTTTCTTCAAGTCTTAAGGGATGTCCTCGTGTCCTTTGACATGTTCTATTGGTGAACAATGCCCAAGATAGTTTATTGTATGGCCCGTTAATGTATGTATACACAGTAATCATATCCCCACGCAAGCGCCTTTTCTCCAGCGTACATAATTGTAACTTTTCCAGTCTCTCTTCATATTCAAGCTCCCCCAATCCCCTTATTAATTTAGTTGCCCTTCTCTGAGCCCTTTCCATTTCAAAGATGTCCTTTTTGTACACAGGATTCCAAAATTGCACTGCATATTCCAAATGAGGCCTTACCAATGCTTTGTAAAGAGGGAGAATTACATTTTCCTCCCTTGAATCCATACCTCTCTTTATACAAGACAATACCATGCTGGCTCTGGCTGTTGCCGCCTGGCACTGCTTGCCAGCTTTAAGTTTGTTATCCACCAAAACTCCAAGATCCCTTTCCAACAGGGATTCACTTAACACAGAGAGAGCCATTTATAGTATAAGTAGCACAAGTATTTTTAAGTCCAAAATGCATCACCTTACATTTATCAACATTGAATTTCATCTGCCACTTAGCAGCCCAATGTGATAATCTATCTAGATCCCCTTGCAACGATTGCACATCCTCTGAAGTTTTTAATGGTCGACAAAGTTTTGTGTCGTCAGCAAACACAGAAACCTTGCTGACAATACCCACTTCCAAATCATTAATAAATATATTAAATAGAAGCGGCCCCAACACAGAACCCTGTGGCACCCCACTTAGCACTTTAGTCCATAATGATGAAGCCCCATTAACAACTATTCTCTGCATCCTATTCATTAACCAATTTTCTATCCATGTACAAATGTGACTCCACAGACCAACAGACCTTAGCTTATTCATTAGTCGCCTATGGGGGACTGTATCAAAAGCCTTTGCAAAATCCAAGTAAACTACATCTACTGCTATACAAGAGTCTAAATTTCTACTTACTTCCTCATAAAAGCCAAGCAAGTTAGTTTGACAAGATCTATTCCTCCTAAATCCATGCTGGTTACTACTTACAATGTAAGTCCTTGAAACATACTCTAGAACATGTTCCCTTATTAAACTTTCCAGGATCTTCCCCACCACTGACGTTAAACTTACAGGCCTGTAATTACCCGCTGTGAACGACTACCCTTTTTGAATATTGGAATAACATCAGCCTTTTTCCAATCCAGAAGCACACCACCGGACATGAGGGAATCAGCAAAAATAAGAAACAATGGCCTATATAAAACTGAACTTAGCTCCTTAAGTACCCGAGGATGTATTTTATCCGGTCCAGGAGATTTATTAATATTAACCTTATTTAGTTCTTTCTGTACCATATCCTCGGTTAACCAAAGTGAACTTGAATCTTGTATACCATTATTGCTACTATACTCTATGATATCTGTACTTGGATCTTCTATAGTGTATACAGAGGGAAAAAAATTATTCAAGACATTTGCTTTATCGCCATCCTCCGTAACTAACTTATCCCCATTAGTTAATAAACCTTAACCTTAATAAACCTTAAAGGTTTTAAATGCCTTTTTCTTCCTTACCATTTGCCTCTTTACATCAGAATTCAAGCCACATGGGCGCGGATTTATTTTTTTTACATTTGTTTCCCAAGGGTATAAATTTAGATGTGAACTGGCTTAAAATCCCCTTGAACACAGTCCACTTCTGTTCAGTACCTTTACCTGATAATACATTATCCCAGTTGACATTCTGAAGAGCTGCTTTTAACCTGGGAAAATTTGCTTTCCTGAAATTAAATGTCTTTGTTAACCCAGCGCACTTTTCCTTTCGATAACAAAGTCCAAATGCCACTATTTCATGGTCACTATTCCATAAGCCTCCAGTTACCTTTATATCGATAATGCGCTCCACAATGTTAGATATTACCAGATCCAACAGAGCTCCTTTTCTAGTAGGAACCTCAACCACCTGTCCTGAACAAAATCATTAAAAAAGGCAGATTACCATTAGTGGAACTAGAAAATATTCTGTAATAACTGTAGAACACACTTCAAGTAAGATATGTAGAGTTAAGTTAAGCTAGTGCACTGTTTTTTTATGCAGATAAGGGGAAGAGAGACTTCTGGGTAGTTTTCATAGCTCTCTAGTTCTGCATTTACTGTATGGACTGTTGTTAAAGCCTTTTTACTCAAAAGTATCTATGGTTTGCGGGATATGATCACATTATACTAATATATTAATAGTCAATATAATAAAATCTCTGGTGCATTGATTACTAATAGGTCATATCAGAGGACTTGTGGACATCCTTTAAAATGATAAGAAAATAACTTCCATCTTCAGGTTAGCAAAGGTTTCTTACAGTGAAACTGTGGAGCTGTCTTCCAGCAGATGTGGTAATTCATTGAACAGCTTTAAAATTAAGTTGGATAAGATTCTAAAATGAAAAAATATTGAGAATTACTGATATCAATACATATACTGTAGTTCTGGTTGATTCTTTCCAAATGGAAAGGATTTGCCAAATAGGAGGGATTTGTTTCTAGAACTTATTGATATCTGTACATCTCCTATGGATAAACTTAAAACTATCAATTATTTAACCAGCTTGATAGGTAAACATTAAATGGAAAGTGAACAATGTGTGAGGTTAACAAGCAAATGTAAATTATGAGGCAAAAAGATACATGGAAACCAATCAGCTAATAACAAAAAGAAAATGCAGATTTTGATACGATGAACAAATATTGTGGTAACATAAACAATAGTGAAAATTTTGTGAAAATGGTAGAAGGCACAACCTTCTCCTGATTCCTACCATTACACATTTTAACAAAAGAAATTGCAGTTAAAAGTTAAAACTGAGGTTATTGTTATTGCGAATAGACCTGAACAAAATGTGATACTTAAAGAAACCTCCCTCTTCAATCTTGGAACTTGCAGTACATACAAATAAACAAACTAAGCTGTCCGTTTCAGTGTTGCAAAACTCCAATACAAGTAATCATTAAAAAAGATAGAAATAATCCATGTCAAAGCAATCAAATCTCAAACTTTGAATTACTTCTAGCCATTAAAAACAGGAGTAATTCATAAATGCATAATGGTAATATTACCACAACCTCAATATAAAATACTAATAACTACTACACAGGGTTCAGGAAGGAACCTTGAATGTCACCAAATGCAATGGTACTGGTAATAAATATATTGTATATTAGAATTCCTTACCGGAACAGCATTGATGGCTGGCATGTCTTTAAGATTTCCAAGACCTGATTCATCAGCATCAATAAGGTTATCTACTGGGACATTCTGGTTAGGTTTAACCAAAGTGAAATCACTTTCAGATGAGTCCAAAGCCACACAAATGTTATAGGGGTAAGGCAGACTAAGTGTTCCACTATTAAACTTAGAGAGCATCCTGGGGTCAACTTGAGAATAGAGATTTGTACTTAGAGGTCCAAAGTCTGGAGGAGGTTTTGAGTCTTTACATTTTAAGATGATTACCAGTATAACAGTCAAAATAAATAGAGAAGAAATTAAGGCCAATGCTATTACCAAATACATCTGTATATATGAAGGAGACTCTTCATTGACTTGATTAATAAGTTTAGGAAAGGCTTGTTGAAAATGATCTGCAACAACAAGGCTCAAAATAACTGTTGCGGAGAGTGATGGATCTCCGTTATCCTTTACCATAATTACAACTTTATGCTTCAAGATATCTTTCTCCTGAAATACACGTGAGGTCCTGATTTCTCCTGTGTGTTGATTAATGGTAAAGGGAAATGGCTCCTGAATTTGTATAAAATGATAAGAGAGCCATGAGTTATGTCCAGAATCTGAATCTACTGCAATCACCTTTGTAATCAAAGAATCAACCCCAGACCCTATTGGGACCATCTCAAACAATGCAGGTCCACCACTTTCTGTAAATGGATATAATATTTTTGGTGCATTATCATTCTGATCTATTATATGAATAGATAGATTAGCTGTGCTAGTGAGAGGTGGGATTCCATTGTCTTTAGCTGTTATTTGTATTTGAAAATCCTTCTGCTGTTCATAATCAAATGATCTCTGGGCATAGAGAACTCCAGTCTCTATGTTAATTGAGAAATAAGGAGATACAGGGGAATCCTCTTTGTTTTTGTTGGAAATTGAATAAATAAGTTTAGCATTATCTCCAGTGTCTAGGTCTGAAGCATGTATTCTGTAAATTGAAGCTCCGGGTAAATTGTTTTCAGGTACGTAAGCAACAAGTGTAGATTTAATAAACACAGGTGGATTATCATTAACATCGGAAATATCTAATCTGATGAATTTCCTACTGGAAAGTTGTGGTAATCCTCTGTCAGTAGCGATAATTGTGATATTATACCAGGGAACTTTCTCTCGGTCCAAGTGTTTTGTAGTAACAATTCTGTAGTATCTACTGGAGGATGAAATTAACTGGAAGGGTTGAGTACCAAGTATCATACAGTCCACTTCTCCGTTTTCCCCTGAGTCTTGATCATGAACCTCAATCAGCGCTATCACAGTGCCGGGTGCTGAATCCTCAAGAATAGGACTGGATATTGAGGTGATGGATATCTCAGGTACATTGTCATTTTCATCAGTAATTTCTATTAACACTTTGCAATGTGCCACTAAGCCACCTCCATCCTTGGCTTGAACTAGCATCTCATAGTGTTTTTTAAGCTCAAAATTTATTTTTCCTTTTATTTTAATTTCACCATTTTCAGGATGAATACTAAACAAATTTTCATGAAGACTATTTTCTGATGTTTTGCTGAAGGAATATGTGATCTGGGCATTTGATCCTTCATCTTTGTCGGTTGCATTTACTTTAATCACTGTAGAGTTTAGCAGCATATTTTCACTTATACTCACTTTATATACTTCTTTAGAAAATATTGGTGGGTTATCATTTACATCAGTTACAGAAATCCTTATTAATGCAGTGCCTGTTCTGACTGGTTTTCCTCCATCAGTAGCTGTTAAGGATAATTCATAAAAATTCTGAGATTCCCGATCCAAAGATTTCTCTAATACAAGTTCTGGAATCTTAGTCCCAACCTTTTCTTTAAGTCCAAAATAAGGATTGTCACTAAGGCTATATGACTGAATATCATGTGTACCAATATCTGGATCTTCTGCATTTTGTAAGGCAAAATGAGTTCCGGGTGGCGCTGGTTCAATAATTTCTAAATTAATAATTTCATGAAAAAATATTGGGGGATTGTCATTTATATCTTTAATTTCTATCTGAACAGTGAAAATATTTAAGGGATTTTCAACAACTGCATCAAAGGTTAGAAAACATGGAGATGATTTCTGGCACAGTCTCTCCCTGTCTATCCTTTCTTTAACATACAGATTTCCATTTCCTAAATTTACAGAAAAATATTTCTCTGAAACACGTGAAACAATGCGGAGCCTTCTGGGTGATAGATCCTTTATATCTAATCCAAGATCTTTAGCAATATTTGCTACAACAGAGTCTTTTCTCAATTCTTCATCAATAGAATAGTGTAGCTGGGCAGAAACAGATTTCACCTCTTTGTGCTCCTGGGTGTACGGAGCTCAGTTAAAATGCGGCCGCTCTCGGCGCCCTGCCCCCGGAAGTCCAATGTCCTTCTTTTTATATGTCCTTGAGAGCAAGATCCTTAAGAGAAAGGGCCACTCACAAGTTTGTTACACTCACAGGAAGCTTCCTTTTGTTAGGTCCAAACCACAGGCCCAACAACTGTGAATCCTATTTAACTAATAGGCCCCAACCCCCACACCAATTAGTGCAAGAGCCAGAAAGAGATGGGAAAAAAACACTTATTAACCCTTTCACAGCCTGTTTGTAATTACAACAGGTACAATACTAGAATATAGAAGTCCAGCGCACCCCTTTAACTGGTAGAAGAAAGATTTGTCTGCTTCCTGTTCACTTTGTCGTACACATAGTTTTTAACAGTACGAACAATCCTTATTTTCAAACTGTCAAACAATCCTTATCTTCAAACTTTCACACACACCATACAACCATCAAATGATTAAGTGTCCTTCATTAGTTGCCCTTTAAATGAACAGCAGAATTCCCATACAGTAAAAGCCAAATACAGTTTGGCTAATACTGTATGGGACTACTGTATGGGAATTCTGCTGTCCATTAAAGGACAACTAAAGCCTAAGAACAATAGAGAATCGGAAGGGAATGTTTTTAACAATAGATACCACCCTCCTGATTCTGTATTGTTTTGATGTTTAAATTTACAGTAACCCCAATTCCTTGGCACTTCAGATGTTTGGAAACTACAACTCCCAGCATGCTTTAGTTGCTGGGGGTTATCAGTAATACGTAGAAAGCTTTTTGTTTCCTGTTAAATAGATCAGTATTCAAAAGCAGAGCCGTCTACCAGAAATGTTTGGCCGGGTGAATCTCTTACCTTTCACTGCTCCGCATCTTCTACTCTGCTGATGTCACTACTCTGCGCCGGGAAGTAGAGGCACAGAGTAGTGACGTCACCTGCAGAACAGAGGAAGCAGAGTAAGTCCGCCAGATTACAGAAAGGTAAGGTGACTGACTCGAGTATAAACCGAGGTTGTCGTTTTTTTAGGCTTTTTTTAAAGCCTGAAAACCTCGGTTTATACTCGAGTATATACAGTATATTAACCGGGCCATGCAATAAACTATCTGGGGCATTGTTTACCAATAGCTGATGTCAGAGGACACGTGGACACTCCTTAAGACTTGAAGAAAAGAAGTTTAGTCTTTAATTTAAAAAAGGGTTTTTCACTGTGAGAACGGTAAAGCTATGGAACTGTCTTCTGTTGGACGTTTTCATGGCAGGTTCATTGGATAGTACTATACTAGTGGTCAATGGAGGTTCATATATGTGTGATAAGTGGGGTGTAAGAAAGCCCCCTGCTAAGTGTATTCTTATTAAATGGGCTTGACTTGCTTCACAACAGATTATCCCTATGTCTGATTCCTTTCTAACTATTGTAATTTTGGGTTGGGGTGATTTCCTTTAATAGATTTTTTCATTTGAAGGGGTGAATATGCCCTTTAAAGGAGAACTAAACTTTTTATCCTAATATAAAAGCATTTCTCCCCAGAACACCTATACATTGTAAGATCCTTTTTTGGTAAGTTTCCTTTACATACATGTGACAAATAGATTCTGTAACTAGGAAAATTTCCATGTTTCCCCAGAACACCTATACATTGTAAGATCCTTTTTCGTAAGTTTCATTTACATACATGTGGCAAATAGATTCTGTAACTAAGAAAATTTCCATGTTGTTGCCAGTAAAACTCACAGCCCATATAGTCATCAAAGAGCCATGCCTCCTGACCCCAGTATTTACTGTTTCTTTGCACAGAGTATTTTCTAACATCAGTGGTAGGGAAGGTTATGGAAACTTTGTTACGGGATCATATCCTTAACTTTGGATTTATGAGAAATAGATCGTGCTTGGTTTTTATGAAGAAGTGAGTAAGAATTTAGATTCAGGCACAGCAGTGGATGTGGTATACTTGGATTTTGCTAAAGCTTTTGATACTGTGCCACATAGGCGACTAATGTATAAACTGAGGACTGTTGGCCTAGAAAAAAACATTTGTTCATAGATAATTTGTTATTGGATCGTAAACAGAAAGTGGTGGTCAATGGGTCTACATCTATGTGGGCTAAAGTTCTAAGTAGAGTGCCTCAGGGTTCCGTACTGGGACCACTTCTTTTAAATCTATTTATAAATAACTTAGAAGGGGGCATTGAGAGCAAGGTCTCTGTGTTTGCTGATGACACTAAACTAGGCAGAGCTTTAAAAACTTCAAATGATGTGCAGTTGCTGCAAGCAGACCTAGATAGATTATCAAAATGGGCAGCAGTATGGCAGATGAGATTCAATGTTGATAAATGTAAGGTGGTGCATTTGGGGTTTAATAATCCCTGTGCCACCTACACCATAAATAACTATGGTAAGTGAATCTCGACTGGAAAAAGATTTGGGGGTTCTGGTAGATAACAGACTAGCTGTAGCAAACAGCAACAGTGCCAGGCAGCCATGGCTAGAGCTAGCAAGATATTGTCTTGTATAAAGAGGGAAATTACTCCCTCTACAAGGCACTGGTAAGACCTCATTTGGAATATGCAGTGCAGATTTTGGAATCCCATATACAAAGGGAGATTTGGAAATGGAAGCATGTTCAAGAAGGGCAACTAAAGTAATACAGGGAAGTTAATGGGAGGCTACTATCAGTCAGATTATACCGACCGAATGGGGCATCCAGGGAACTTTTCCTACGGAAAACTGAGATTAGTACCGAAGTCGTAGGAAAAATCCGGGGCCGGCGGGGCGAGGATCAAGGCCCCGGTCTGTTCGTAAAAATCGTACGATCCGAGGGACGTTAAAACGTAATTAATAATGGAAGTATCGGGCGCAAAATCCGCAATAAAAGGTCGGTTAAAATAGCCTGGTGAATGTACAATTAATCACCCTACAGGGGAGCCTGGCGGTAATGTCCTTAGAACACACGTCATCGAGAATGCCTACATGACCTAAAAATTACAGAGTCACGGCTAGCAGAAGTGAAAGAGATTTTAAAAAACGTTTAGCTTTTCGAAAATAGAGATTTTCCGGAAAACAGATTCGGATGAACGGGAAATGCCCGGATAAAGAGGATTCACGTAACAAACGAGGGAGCTTTCGGGGAATAAACCGCCAACCCAGCGATTTTCGTTAAAAACGAGGGTTTCTATAAAAACGAGGACACGAGGAACCGGAACTTCTGCTAGCAAAATGCTAGTTCTGCAGGCAGTTGTATGCCATGAATTACCTTCTGTCCAGTGGGTACGATGAGTTCCACCCCTGGGCACCCATCAGTGTCGGGCGCCGGGAGAGGCGAGGGATTTGAGCGGGCTCCAGCGCCGGATCCTGCGGCGATTTGGTACCAGACCACTGGTCTCTACCCTCCAGAGGACAGTGGGGGAGCTACCTCAAGCGGCAGAGCCTCAATGGGGCCTCCGTACGGCACAATGGTGAGGGAGAGCAAGGTATATAGCCTATTTTATATTATCTATCTATTTATTAGATACGCTGTAGTAAAATATTGTAAAATATTCACTATCTGTACACCCAAAACCACTATTTTATATATAGTGGTTTAAAAACATAACAATCCGTTAAAATTGGCTTGTTGAGGAGAGAGAGATCCAATTCTTTGTATTTCTCTTCAACATGGTAATCATTATTACAATTAATATCCTTCTTCTTATATTAATTCAAATATCATCCCTATTTAAAGGGTAGAGTAAAGTCAAAAAATAATCACGTGAAAGTGCTTTTTTAACATAAACACCTATAAAGTCAAAAGGATGACCCACACATAGACACAGGTAAACACATTGGTGGCCCACCCCTTTCCATTCCATTGGGCAGCCTTATTTTTAAAGGCTAAGTAAAGTTAAAAAGGAAATCGATCATTAAAAATTGATTTCTTTTTATACTTATAAATGCACACTGATAACCACCACATATCGACACAGTTAAAAACACTTTTACTGACCCACCATTTAGTTACAATGGCAGCCCTATTGAAGGGAAAGTAAAAGTCAAAAATATAAATGTTTTGATCAATTATTAAAACATTTTAAAATCTTTTAGTTATGGTGTTTTGTGCATATAGTTGTATTAATACATACTTTCCGAGAGTATTTTGTGGTCTTTTTTCTATCGGATCTATAATAACGATCCCTGACGTGAAATGGCCAAAAATGGCCATTAAGCCCATTGCAACGTGTATGTACTTTAAGTAATAATATCCATTTTATTTATTGTCTCTGTGTCTCATATCTGTCTCTCTCTCTACTCACCTCCCTTTTCAAGGTTACATGTGCAGCCCTATTGAATGGAAAGTAAAGTCAAAAAAAAAATGTTGATCAATATTAAAAATTGTATTTTTAACTCACAATCCAAATTAAAAATGTTGGTACCGGGGCCGCAAAATCTATACAGATCAAGTACACAACAGTACTAGCTCCCCTACACCCAACAAAGCTTTTCCTTTCCGTGGCTACAATACACACAAAAGAATATATAAGTACTTAGCCAGGAATAAGTTATGAAAAAATCATTGGCCCATAGGAAATGGATGAGCTTTTAAAGAAAACTAAAACATATTGCTATTTAATCTGTATTCAAGCAGCTCAAAGTAATAATTAAATATATCCTTTAGATATTCATTCATTATGTATTTTTATTTTTAATTTGCAGGGGAATCTTTCCTCAGAACCCCACCCCCACCACCGTTCCCCCGCCAGCAGGAAGAATGTAAGTGCAGCCTATTGAAAAAAAAATATTTTTTCTAAATCTTTCAGTGTCAGGCCAAATTACAGCACACACGAGCGCTCTAGAAACAGCCAGCAGCAGTGTTTGCGGTGCGCTCATGGTATTGCCATGCGAGTGCAGTACGATAGCATAATTGTGCAAAAATGAGGATCACATGAATTGGCCCACTTAATTGTGTGCTTTTTAACACGTTGAAAGTCAGCCATTTATCCAAAGGTGTTGCATAAGGTTTGAACAACTTCTCCGAGGAAGTGTTTTAGTAAATGTATCGAAAATTTAATGACAGTGGAGTTAAAATAAAATATCCTTTGTTTAGCGCTACCACCAACTCGCCCTTCAGGCTACGGGCAGCCATTGCCCTCCAGGCGTGCCTGCCCCTCCGGGCTCTTCACAACGCCCCACCGGGAGTCCACGCCCCAAGAGGAGGCCCCTGGCACAAGCCAGACAGAAGTGCCCCTCGCGAGCCCCCAATTTTTTTTATCTTGAAGATGGAGATTTTCATTGCCTTGAGGTCAGCAAAATAATTTAGTGAAATTATCAGTGATACAGCCGACAAGGAATTTTAGTGGCTATTGCACTGATAAAAATTTTCGTGTAAAAAAAATGCAACAAATCTATTAATTTGGCTTGAGAGGACAGGGATTCTCATTTCTCATTCCCATTTATTGTACCGACTCTGGGCTGATCTGTCCCCAGTTTTTTGAGCGGAAGTCACGAAATTCGTCCAAACGTCCAAAATTATCCAAGAAAAATGTTCACTACATAGCCGTTTAGGAAATGTTCTAGACATGTAATATATTACTAATAGACTTGGCCGGTGATTGTTGAATAAAACATTTTTTGTTTTAGAGCAGGACCAGCCTCTCAACGAGCCCTCCACCCTCTCAGCCCTCCCACCTCTCCAGCCCTCCAGGCTCCCAACCCTCTTCCAGGCCCCTCCAGCAACCTCCTGCCTCTCCAGTCACTTGGCGGCCATGCTGAGAATCGTAGTAAATACATATGCCAAAGTTAATAAAGGTTATATACAAGACTATTAATATCTGTATTTTCCCAGTGTCAAAACCACGCACATGATGCAACATGGGTACTGTGGGTTTGACAATGTTTAGGGGGCTGCACATCCAAAAAATGTTGTATGTAGCAACCAGTCCTAGTGATACAAAACCAAGAATGTTCGGATGACCAAGTTAGCAATAAAACGTAATGTTTTATGCCAGCATTACCTACTGCTGTTTTTCTCCCCCCAGTGACTCCCCCATGTTGCCAAATAATATCACTTTAAGTGGAAGAGCAGTATTATCAATCCCAATTACTTAATCTGCCCATTCAGCAATCAGCATGTGGCTGTGCTAAATAAATGCACGGAAAATACTGACTCTGTTTGCAGGACCCTAATAGAGGCAGTTATGTCTTGCCCGGACAGTCCCGGGGTTGTTCAGTTGGTCAGTAGAGATCTGAGGCATTGTGTTGACCCATCCAACAGCCAATCAGTAGAATCACGTACCATAACTAGGTATGCATAAATAAACTAAGAATTTTAGAAATAAGATATCTTTACTGCGGCTTTCCTTTTATGACTACGCAACATTATAGCATTGCCTAGTACCAGTTGGTAAGTAGTTATCAGGTGCAATTTGCATCTACCGCATGGTGGCTTTAGGAAATGTGCTAGAAAAATTCGTCACCACAATATCTCAATATCTTACTCCACGAACACAGAGCAGGCTGGAGGGGAGAGGCGCCACATGGTGCAGGCGCCTGGCGCCGCTGACCAGACTGGAGAGGAGGGCACACCAGTAAGTAACACCAGTGTTTTTTTTTTTGTTTTTTATTTTGTGTAAATAGTTTAAAAAAAAAAAAAAATTATATACATATATAATATATAGTAAAATATGTTTTGTTAAAACAAAAAAATGTTTTGGGCTTTATTTCGAATATCAAATTATTTCAGATAGATCCATAATAAATTTTTATTGAAAATTACCAATACACATATCTATTAGCTAGTATATGTCTGGATTACTATAATTGTAATAAAATTACCATTAGGCCATTACACCACACCACATTGGGCACATTCCCCTATATAATAGTTTGCACACAACAAGGGAAAGAAGAAGGAGAGGGGGGTACGGGGTTACATTTAATGTCACTGAGTTTGCCACCATGTTGTGGGGCCAGGGCCGGCTTCGGCCCCAAGGGACATCCCCTCAACCCATTGGCTTCTCTCCCTCAGAGTATGCTGCGTGCAAGGGAAAGCAAGTGAGACGGGTAGGAACAGCACCATTGAGTTACAGCAGGCCCACACGTTGTAATATGGAGTACTGATCTCGGGCCAAGGCAGGATTTTGACCCAGAGCTGAAAAACATTTAGCCCACAGAGTAGTAGCACTGTCAGCTACACAAAACACACAGACACTGACACACAGCATACAGAAAGACAAACAAAAAAACAGTGCACCGAGACCTCTAACAGGGTCTAACACAAAAATTTGGCAAAGGATTCTTATAGGGGGGTTCGTCCGTAAAAGTGTTGGGGTCTCATAGATGTGTAATACAGGGTTGGGTTAACAACAAGTGCTAAAACCACAACACTGAAATCACACCACAGGAAAGCTCAAAAAGCGCAAAAAAAAATCCTCTCCAAACTCTTACACTGTCGGTCTCCCTAAAAACACACTCAAACACACGACAAAATTCGCCTGTGAAGAGGCGTTTTATACCCAGGGGGCTGGCAATATCATGTTAGCTGCCCATTGGTTAATTGGGTCATGTGGACTTGCTCCGTCTTGAAAAGATAAGCCCCAAAAATTCGAATTTACAAAGAATTTCTCGTTTTTTTACGAAAAATCTCGTCACATTAGAGAATCCGCGTAATTACGAGGATCTCCGGTTTTCGGGTCCCGGAAGATCGCAGATTATCGTCGGAATTCGGAGAAGAGGAGGAGATACTCGTTATTTCGAAAATTTTGTAAAAAAAAAAAAAATCCGCGGTTCGGAGTTCGGAAGGCGGAGAAAAATCCGGAAAATCCGGAATAATCCGCCGTTCTGCGGACGGGATTATAAATCCGCGGCGGGGATCCCGGTTCGGGTCAGGAACCGGCCATCTCTTACTGTTACATTAGAGAAGAGACGCCGTTTGCTTGGGGATATGATCACTTTATACAAATATATTAATGGCCCATACAATAACTCTCTGGCGCATTGTTTCTAATTGGGCTAATAAGAGGACTCTGAACTTCCTTTAAGTTTGGAAGAAAAGAAGTTTCATCGTAGGTTAGGAAGAGTTCTCTACGTGAGAATGGTTGAAACTGTGGGTAATGCAAGTCATGAATAGTCTTTAAAAAGTTGGCTAGAAAGTTTCTAAAATTAAAACAATTGAGAATTACTGGTATTTAATTAAACGGCAATTCTGGTTGATCCAGAGATACTGTTCCGGATTGCTGTGTTGGAGTCAGGAAGGCATCCTCCCCCCCCTTTTAAGGTTTTGTTGTTGACTTCCTCGGATCAAATGTTAGTGTAGGTTAAAAAGGAGGGTGAAAGGTGGGACTTGATGGTCTTTATTCACCTTTAATGACTATTGTAACTATGTTACTATGCAGAGGTCTCCACACCAAATTTGGAAGTTAATATTTCATATTAATTTTCTTTATGTATAAAATGTAAAGTTTTATATCATTGTTAGGCATTGGATGTGTTTGAAAACAAAAAACTGAAATCATTGTTCTGTGTCAGGGACAGGTAGGATCTCTATGCTGTTATGTGATTGGCTGTCAGATTCTAGGAAGCAAGGCTGCATCTTCCTTGTTTTGATCTGTTGAGCACTAGAGATGGACTAGAACTCGAACCCGAGTTTGAGTCGAACTTAACAAGTTCGAACGGACTCAGACTTCTCGAACTATCCCGAACCCGGATTTCTCGGACTTCCGGACTCGCGGATTTATTTTCGATAATTATCGAAATTTCAATAATTATCAAATTTACGGGCCGATCGTTAACCCTATAATGTATAGTTCGCTAACCCTCGAATGTATGGATCGTTTTTCGCTAACCCTAGAATGTACCGTTCGGTAACCCCGCGGAAGTATCGATTGTTTTCGGTAATCCTCGAATTTATGGTTCTATTTTTGCTAACCCTCGAAAGTATAATTCAGTAACCCTCGAATTGGTCGTAACTCTCGAATGTAGTTTGCGCAAAACCCGGCAATTGCCCGCTCGTGCTTAAAAAGTGTTTTAAAAAGTTTTTTGGTGATAGTGACATGTTCCCCAGACTATTTCCCAGGTTCCACAGCCATTTACAGTAAGATACCATTGTTAGTTTAGCTGTAAATCATCCAGACTTTTTGAATTATCACTTCCCCATTGACTTTAATGGGTTCAAATTCAAACTTTCAAGCTTTCAAACTTTTATGAAGTTCCGCCATCTCACTGTTAGGTTTTATATATTCTATTATATCACTTAGCCTAATAGCAGCCATTTTGTTCTCTGACTCCATTTTGTCTTATATTATTGTCGTGTTATTGCAGATGTTTTGTTTCCAAATGTTCTTTCTCATTTGATAACACTTGAGCTCACTGGGAAGCTCAAGTGTTATCAAATGGTATAGATTTTAAAACGTGGGTCTGGAAGGGTGGACGCATGCCCCACGTCTTACAGACGGGGTCTGTAAGTAGAATGCCCGCAGGCTGGGACCTGTGATCGAGTTCTCTTGAGGAAGTTGCTTCGTGGGTGGAGTGTTAAATTCTGAAAGAGTTTTATTCCCGGAGTGGTGTTCTTTAGAACTGGGTGTTCTAAAGAGTTAAAGAGTTAAGGTAGACTCCCGCAGGTGGCGATCTGCATTTTTTTAGATCTCTTTGGAAGAGGTAACTGGGAGCCGTACAAGCGATATATTTTCCCCTTGATTGATAGGATCCCTATTTGCAGGTGGGAATCGCAACTTGTGGTTGGACTACAAGATAATACTCCCGCAGGCGGCAACCTGCACATAGAGAGTTAATGTTGTCTCCTTACCTAGGAGTTGCTTCAGCGTGCGTGAAGTTTAAAACGTGGGAGTTAGGGACGGGGACAGAAAGAGTTAAGCTTAACCATTTATAGAACGGACAGTGTGGTCCGGTTCATTTGAAGTTCGAACTTCTGAGTTGTGTTTCTTTGCTAGCTAGCATTATGCGGAACATTAAGAGACCTTACCTTTGTATGTCTTGTGTGTTTTATGTGTAACAATTGTGTCTGTCAAATTTGTTAATTTGCTGAGCTTGCTTTGCGCTTATTGTTAACCTTCTTGCTTACAGTATGGAAAGTTTCACAGTAAAGGTGTCTGACCCAAACATGATAAGTCATTTAAAGTATATTAAATTGTTTTAATTCTAAGTTTACAGGTTTCCAATGTGTGGGAAAATACTGATAACAAGACTGGTACAGAAGTTCCGAAGAGTTTTCCTGTATATTCTCATTGAGAGCTCTTTTAGTGAATTTTATTATAAATCTAATTATATTAATAAGTAAAGTTTAAATTTGGTTAATGCTGGTTTCACTTAGAATGTTTTTAAATATAATTTCTGTTTAGTTATCCCTTCGGGATAAAAGGGTGGAACTGTTAGGTTTTTATATATTCTCTATTATCACTTAGCCTAATAGCAGCCATTTTGTTCTGACTCCATTTTGTTTTATATAATTGTCGTGCTATTGCAGATGTTTTGTTTCCAAATGTTTTTTTCTCATTTGATAACACTTGAGCTTCCCAGTGAGCTCAAGGTCTTTTGCCTCCTACATTTCAAGGTTTTAGTACGTCATCTGCAGACACTGTGTCTGGCCACGCCCCCTTTTTCTCTTTGTGAAAACCCAATGTAACATGTGAATAAACCGAGAAACTGGGTTCTACTGCACCGTGCGTGTTGTGTGTTCCATTCTCCCAGCGCTGAAGGTCTCTCAGTGGGTCTGACAGGCATCAATCAAAAGTCCGGCGAGGCTAGTGAGGATATTTATTCTAACAAGCACTACAGAGCTAAGTTTACCCAGCTAATGTGGATTATGGGAGCTGACTCCTAGTACCCACAGGTTAAAGGGCATCTATAATGGGATTTTGTTTTTCTTTCTATGTGTTCTATACACATAGAAAACCTTTCCTAACCTAAAGATGAAACTTTTTTTCTTCCAACCTTAAAGGATGTCCACGAGACCTCTAATATGACCTATTCATGAACAATGCACCAGAGAGTTTATTGTATGTCCCATTAATATATTTGTATAAGGTTATCATATCCCCACGCAAACGTCGCTTCTCCAATGTAAACAGCCCTAACTTGTCTAATCTGCCTGCATATTTAAGCCCCTCCATTCCCCTTATCAATTTAGTTGCCCTTTTCTGAACTGCTTCCATTTCCAAGATGTCCCTTTTGTATATGGGATTCCAAAACTGTACCGCATATTCTAAATGAGGCCTTACCAGTGCCTTGTAAAGAGGGAGAATAATATTTTTCACTCTTGAATCTATTCCTCTCTTTATACAAGACAATCAGGGTTATTCAATAAAAGTTCTTATCGTTTAAAATGGTGCTACTTTTGCCCCAACCAATCAGATCTTATTTAACATTTGAAAGCTACAATTGATTGGTTGGGGCAAAATTTAGCACTATTTTAAACGATAAGAACTTTTATTGAATAACCCTGATACATCTTGCTAATCCGGGGAGGGATGCAATCCATCTGGTCCTGGGACTTTATTGATATTTACTTTATCTAATTGTTTCCGTACCATATCCTCTGTTAGCCAATGTGAATACTCTCATTTCTCCCCTGCATATTATTACACTCCCTGCTGTAAGGACTAGGTTTTTCAATAGTGAAAACCGATGTAAAAAAACGGTTTAGCAGATTAACCTTTTTGGCATCCTCTACAACCATCTCAGTCATCCCCATTGTTTAATGGTCCCACATTCTCAGTCCTATCTTTTTACCATTTATATACTAAACATTTTGGGTTGGACTTGCTTTGTTCAGCTATCTGTATTTCATTTTCTATTTAGCTAATAATTGCTTTCTTGCACTCTTTATTAGAGATGGGCGGTTCGCGGACCCGAACTGGATCCGCCGCGGATTTATTCACGTCCGCGAACGGCGGATTATTCCGGATTTTCCGCCTTCCGAACTTCCGAACGCGGATTTTTTTTACGAAAAATTTCGAAAAACGAGTATCCGTAATTACGAGAATCCGCGACTTCCGGGCCGGGGAAACCGCGAGATCCTCGTATACGAGAGGATTCTCGTAATTACGAGGATTTCGGAAAAAACGAGACATTCTTGTAAATTCGAATTTTTGGGGTTATTTCAAGACGGAGCAAGCCACATGACCCAAATTAGCCAATGGCCAGCTAACATATTATTGCCAGCCCCCTGGGTATAAAGGCTGTTCACAGGCGACATTTTGTCAGTGTGTTGGAGTGGTTAGTGGAGACCGACAGTGTCGGAGTTGGAGAGAGATTTTGGCTTTTTGAGCTTTTTGAGCTTTCTGTGTGTGGTTTCAGTGTGGTGGGTTAGCACTTGTTGTTACCCAACCTGTATCACACATCTGAGGACCCAACAGTCTTTAAGGACTAACTTGTGAGACCCAAAAGTCCTTTTAAGGACTAACCCCCTGTAAGTCCTTTGGACAAATTTTGTGTTAGACCTTTTAGAGGTCTAGGTGTCCTGTTTTTTGTTTGTTTCTGTATCTGTGTGTCAGTGTCTGTGTGTGTTTTGTGTAGCTGACAGTGCTGCCTTTAGCAGCAATCAGCAGCTTTTGCTGTCTGATTGCTGTTGCTGTCAGTTGGTCTGTGTCCTATTTGTGCTTTTAGTGTAAAAAAAAAAAAAAAAAAAAAAAAAAGCTTTGTGTTTATTGTTTGCTTCTGGTGTTGTTTGTTGCTTTGTCTTTGGTGTTTGTGTGTGTTGTGTGTGTGTATATATCTATATAATTAATTTTTTGGGGGATAATTTGGGAGAGGGAAATCCTGGCAGGGCAAGAGGGAGACCCAGGAGCAGGGGTGCTTCTGCACGTGGAGGGAGAGGGAGAGGGAGAGGAAGAGGAGAGCCTACTGAAGGCTCTGGCCAGGAGCTACCTGCCCTTGCAGGGCAGCGGGTTACCGTGCCCGATATTTTAGGGGTAGCCGGGCTAGGGCTATCCCTTCTGATCAAGGAGGCGGGGTAGTAGAGGTGTTACCCAGCCTTCCTCATCCACCTCCTCACAGGCACAGGCAGCCGAGCTGCTACTGTAGATATTGTGCCTGCTCCTTCCTCACCTGAGGCTCCATGTGGGCAGGGAACCTGATCCGCTCTATCAGGAGTTCGTTGCCCACATGGCCCGTACCTTCGGGGATCCGGAGGAGAGTCTCAGGATATGTTTTCGCACACTATGTGTGGGGCTAGTGTGCTTGAGGAGGAGCTGTGCACTGATGCACAATCTTTCTGTCGCCCGAGGCGGAGGAAAGTGCTCAGTGACAGGGGACGGAGGCTGACGATTGTCACGCAGCAGTCTGTGAGCAGCCAGGGAACTAAGCAGGGGGTGAGGTTCAGATGCTGCTTGCTGTTAGTGATGCACTCCAGATTGAGGAGGGTGGAAGTGGACGATGAGGTCACGATCGTCATGGGTGCCCTCTGTGAGAGAGGAGGAGGATAGTGTCTCTGAGGGATGTCCCTCAGAGCATGACACGATCCTGAACCAGAGGCAGGACTGGGGGCAGGGGCCGGGGCAGAGGCAGTGCACTAGTGGTTGCACGTGAGGTACGGCACCAATGAGATCTGGGGCCAGTGCCCCACAGCAGCAGGGACCTCTGCTCCGAGTCGTGTCGGTGGCTCAGCGGTGTGGGAGTTCTTCTACTGGCTCCAGGTGACAGCACAGTTGCAGTGTGCAAGTTGTGCCTGCAACGTGTTAGCCGTGGGAAGACCCATCACATTTGGGCACCCTCCTCGAGGAGCATATGATTCTGCACCACTTTGCCCGGTGGGAGCAGCGGACAGGGACGTGCAGGCACCACACGTTCCCTACCTCGTGCCCAGGTAGCCACCGTTCCTCCTCCTCCCCCTCCGGCCCCATCAGCTGCTTCTCGGTGGAGTTAGGGAGGAGAGGCAGCCTTTGGCCCCAGCACGCGGTGTTAAGAGGCTCTTGACACTGCTGCTGGAGCGTCAGCTAAAAGGCAGGTCTCTCTTCCCCAGTTGTTGGAGCGGAGGCAGAAAATGTCCCCCAGTCACCCCCAAGCCCAAGCGTCTCACTGCCGGCTTAGCCAAAATCCTGGCGGTGCAGCTGCTACCTTTCAGCCTGGTAGACAGTGCAGCGTTCAGGGAGTGTGGCCATTGGCACACCACAGTGGCAGGTCCCTGGCCGTAGTACTTTGCCCAGAAGCGAGTACCAGCCCTGCACGACCATGCAGGGCAAAAATATCTGCTTCGCTGGACCCACAGTGTGGGCAAGTGGGTGTCCACATTACTATGGACGCGTGGTCCAGAAGCAAGCCAGGGGCGGTATGTGTCATTACCGCCCAATGGGTCACTCTGCTAGCCGGCAGAGACGCGGCACGGAGCGCAAGTGGGGAGATGGTTGGTACCACCACGCATTGGTGATACGCCAGTCTCCACCCCCCCCTCCTCATCCGGAGCCCTCTTCCCGGACAGCTCCGTGCCCCCCAGAGCCTATGCTTCGTGCCAGGCGAGACGGTTGCCATGCGTGTTGCACAGGTGTGCCTCGGTGATAGGAGCCACACCGGGGCCGAGTTGCTGGCAGGCACTGCAAGGGCAGGTTGAGAGGTGGCTGACCCCACCACCTCTCAATAGGCAAGGTCGTGTGGACAATGCCACCCTATCGTCTGCCCTTCGCATGGGCAGAGTCACACATGTTCCTTGCCTGGCACCCGTTCTCAGCCTGGTCGTCCAGCGGCTCACACAATACCCTGGTCTCCAGGAGGTACTGAGGATGGCGAGGGGTGTCCAGTCACTTCAGGCGGTCATTACACGGCCACAGCTCGTGGGCCGAGTTTCAGCAGCAGAATGGTCTGCCGCAGAAACCGCTGATTTGTGACACCCCCACCCGCTGGAACTCTAGTCTTATGATGCTGCTGAGGCTGCTCCAGCAGAGGCGAGCCATCATAGACTACTGTACGAGTACGAGGCAAGATCAGGCTCTGGGGACCTGGGTTTGCTGTTACCCAGGCAGGTGGCGCTGATTAGAGATGCTGCCGTGTGCTCGCGCCATTTGAGGAGGCACCAGTGGTAAGCCGCAATGATGCCAACATTGCGGATACCATCCCATGTGTGTTCCCCTTGAGCACATCTGCGCGGCATACTCGACAGGGCACTCGCTGTCGAGCAGCAGGCACTGGAAGAGGAGGAAGCCGACACCGTGATGCTTTCGAGCCCGAAATCCCGGTGCAGAGCAGCGTCCGATGAGAGGAGGGGGATTTAGGTGACCTGGACCAAGGGGAAAGGGGCATTCCTCTAGGGGGACATCTCAACCTCCCAAGTACCACATGTCATTCGTGGTTGGGGGAGAGGTTGAGCCCGACACTACTGTCCTCAGTGACATCGAGGACATGGGGTCTCTGCGGCAGCAGTTTGACGGCGCATGGGCTCTTTCATGCTGCAATGCCTTCGCAAGGACCCCAGGATTAAGGCCATCAAAGAGATAGGGCAGTACTGGGTGGCCACCCTATAGCAGCTATAAGGGTAAAGGTCGGAGTTTATCCCCGCATCTCAGAGGGAAGGTAGAATGCAGCACTATGAGGCAACACGCTACGTTGCCTCTGTTCTGCCTCCAGGTGCTGGCAGCGCCTACAGCACTGATGTTGGGATCAACAGGGCTCACGTCCCCCTGTGCCTGACAGGAGGAGCAGCAGTACTGGAGGCGGCCTCGCGGCCAACTTCAGGCTGTTCTTCCAGCCACAGTTGCCAGGCCCATCCATGGCAACTCCACCAGGCAACACCTCAGTCGCCAGGTACCGACTACATCGGATCCAGGGCCGGTGTAGCCACATCAGAGACTGAGGATCCACTGGACTACTGGGTGGCGAGGCTTGATATCTGGCCGAGTTGGCACAGTATGCCCTCGAGGTCCTTTATGCCCGTCATCCAGTGTTCTTTCGGAGAGGACCTTCAGAGCAGCAGGGGGTGTTGTAACGGAGAGGAGGACCCGTCTCTCACTGAGAATGTGGACCGCCTTACATTATCAAGAGATGAATGAGGCGTGGATCACATCTCAATACAGCACCCCTATTGCTGATGCCCGTGACTGAAGGCTCCTGCCCTGGCCACCCAACTGCTCCTTCCGCCTCATTTTCACCTAGAGGCTTAGCTGATGCAGCTTAGCTGGCAATGGCTAATTTTTCTTATTGGCAGGGCCCTATATGGTCCTACCTTGCTCTACTGCTTCAGGTTATGAAATAACAAATGCTCAGCGACAACAGTACTCGTGGCTAATTTTTCTAAGATTGGGTCGATCCTACTTGGCCCGAGAGCAGTACTCCATATTTGATCTTCGTTCTTCTCCATGACGCACCTTGTGGTGTTCACCTACTCGACCATCTCATACAGCCGCACACAAGCTACTCTGTGGCTAATGTTTTCAGCTCTGGGTCAATCCTGCCTGGCCCGAGAGCAGTACTCCATATTTGATCTTCGTTCTCTCTCCATGAGGCACCTTTGTGGTGTCACCTACTCTGACCATCTCATACAGCCGCAACAGCTACTCTGTGGCAATGTTTTCAGCTCTGGGTCTATCCTGCCTGGCCCGAGAGCAGTACTCCCTATTTGATCTTCGTTCTCTCTCCATGAGGCACCTTTGTGGTGGCACACTCTGACCATCTCATACACGCCGCAACAGCTACTCTGTGGCTAATGTTTTCAGCTCTGGGTCTATCCTGCCTGGCCCGGAGCAGTACTCCATATTTGATCGTTCGTTCTTCTCCATGAGGCACCTTTGTGGTGTACCTACTCTGACCACTCATACGCCGCAACAGTACTCTGTGGCTAATGTTTCAGCTTGGGTCTATCCTGCCTGGCCCGAGAGGCAGTACTCAAATTTGATCTCTGTTCTCTCTCCATGAGGCACCTTTGTGGTGTCACCTACTCGACCATCTCATACAGCCGCAACAGCTACTCGTGGCTAATGTTTTCAGCTCTGGGTCTATCCTGCTGGCCCGAGAGCAGTACTCCATATTTGATCTTCGTTCTCTCCCATGAGGCACCTTTGTGGTGTCACTACTGGACCATCTCATACAGCCGCAACAGCTACTGTGGTAAGTTTTCAGCTCTGGGTCATCATGCCTGCCGGCGAGAGCAGTACTCCATATTTGATCTTCGTTCTCTCTCCATGAGGCCTTTGTGGTGTCACCTACTCTGACCATCTCATACAGCCGCAACAGCTACTTGTGGCTAATGGTTTCAGCTGGGTCTATCCTGCCTGGCCCGAGAGCAGTACTCCATATTTGATCTTCGTCCTCTCCATGAGGCACCTTTGTGGTGTCACCTACTTGACCATCTCATACAGCCGCAACAGCTACTCTGTGGCTAATGTTTTCAGCTCTGGGTCTATCCTGCCTGGCCCGAGAGCAGTACTCCATATTGGATCTTCGTTCTCTCTCCATGAGGCACCTTGTGGTGTCACCTACTGACCATCTCATACAGCGCAACAGCTACTCTGTGGCTAATGTTTAGCTGGGTCAATCCTGCCTGGCCAGAGAGCAGTACTCCATATTTGATCTTCGTTCTCTCTCCATGAGGCACCTTGTGGTGTCACCTACTCTGACCATCTCATACAGCCGCAACAGCTACTCTGTGGCTAATGTTTTCAGCTCGGGTTATCCTGCTGGCCGAGAGCAGTACTCCATATTTGATCTTCGTTCTCTCTCCATGAGGCACCCTTGTGGTGTCACCTACTCTGACCATCTCATACAGCCGCAAAGCTACTCTGTGGCTAATGTTTTCAGCTCTGGGCAACTCCTGATGCCGAGAGCAGTAACTCCATATTTGATCTTCGTTCTCTCTCCATGAGGCACCTTTGTGGTGTCACCTACTCTGACCATCTCATACAGCGCACAGCTACTCTGTGGCTAATGTTTTCATCTGGGTCTATCCTGCCGGCCCGAGAGCAGTACTCCATATGATCTTCGTTCTCTCTCCATGAGGCACCTGTGGTGTCACCTACTCGACCATCTCATACAGCCGAAAGCTACTCTGTGGCTAATGTTTTCAGCTCTGGGTCAATCCTGCCTGGCCCGAGAGCTACAGTACTCCATGTCCAGTGGGGCCAGGCCTGCCTGGCTCTTTCAACAATGGTGGCAAACTGCAGTGTGCCTGCTGTAACTCAATGGTGCTGTTCCTACGAAGCTTAACCCTTTCACCTGCTTTCTTGCAGATGCATACTTGAGGGAGAGTAGGCAATGGGTTGAGGGGTATGTCAGTGGGCCAGCCTGCTGGCCCACAACAATGGTGGCAAACTGCAGTGGGCCTGCTGTAACACAATGGTGCTGTTCCTACGAAGCATTACCTTCACCTGCTTTCCCTAGCACGATGCATACCTTGAGGGAGAGTAGCCAATGGGTGAGGGGTATGTCCAGTGGGGCCAAGCTTGCCTGGCTCTTCAACATGGTGGCAAACTGCAGTGTGCCTGCCGAAACTCAATGTGCTGTTCCTACGAAGCCTTACCTTTCACCTGCTTTCCCTAGCACGATGCATATCTTGAGGGAGAGTAGCCAATGGGGTGAGGGGTATGTCCAGTGGGCCAAGGCCTGCCGTGGCCCATCAAATAATGGTGGCAAACTGCAGTGGGCCTGCTGTAACTCAATGGTGCTGTTCCTACGAAAGCCTACCCTTTCAACTGCTTTCCCTGCACGATGCATACTTGAGGGAGAGTAGCCAATGGGGTGAGGGGTATGTTCCAGTGGGGCCAAGCCTGCCTGGGTTTCAACAATGGTGGCAAACTGCAGTGGGCCTGCTGTAACACAATGGTGCTGTTCCTACGAAGCCTTACCCTTTCACCTGCTTCCCTGCACGATGCATACTCTGAGGGAGAGTAGCCAATGGGGTGAGGGGTATGTCCAGTGGGCCAAGCTTGCCTGGCCCACAACAATGGTGCAAAACTGCAGTGTGCTGCTGTAACTCAATGGTGCTGTTCCTACGAAGCCTTACCTTTCACCTGCTTTCCTAGCACGATTGCATACCTTGGGGAGAGTAGCCAATGAGGTGAGGGGATGTCCAGTGGGGCCAAGCTTCCTGGCTCTTAACAATGGTGGCAAACTGCAGTGGGCCTGCTGTAACTCAATGCTGCTGTCCTACGAAGCCTTACCCTTCACCTGCTTCCTGCACGATGCATATACTTGAGGGAGAGTAGCCAATGGGGTGAGGGGTATGTCCAGTGGGGCCAGCCTGCCTGGCCCACAATAATGGTGGCAAACTGCAGTGGGCCTGCTGTAACTCAATGGTGCTGTTCCTACGAAGCCTTACCCTTTCACCTGCTTTCCCTTGCACGATGCATACTCTGAGGGAGGAGTAGCCATGAGGTGAGGGGTATGTCAGTGGGGCCAAGCTGTGCCTGGTCTTCAACAATGGTGGCAAACTGCAGTGTGCCTGCTGTAACTCAATGGTGCTGTTCCTACGAAGCCTACCCTTTCACCTGCTTTCCCTTGCACGATGCAATACTGAGGAGAGTAGCCAATGAGGGTGGGGGTATGTCCAGTGGGGCCAAGCTTGCCTGGCCCCACAACATGGTGCAAACTGCAGTGTGCCTGCGTGTAACTCAATGGTGCTGTTCCTACGAAGCCTACCCTTCACCTGCTTCCCTTGCACGATGCATATCTTGAGGGAGAGTAGCCAATGGGTGAGGGTATGTCCGTGGGGCCAAGCCGCCGGCCCACCAACAATGGTGGCAAACTGCAGTGGGACCTGCTGTAACTCAATGCTGCGTTCCTACGAAGCATTACCCTTTCACCTGCTTTCCCTAGCATGATGCATATCTTGAGGGAGAGTAGCCAATGGGGTGAGGGGTATGTCCAGTGGGGCCAAGCCTGCTGGCCCCACAACAATGGTGGCAAACCGCAGTGGGACATTATGTAAACAGTACCCCCATCGCCTTCTTTGCCTTGTGTGGTGCAAACTACTATATAGGGGAATGTGGCCAAGTGGATGTGTTTGTAATGGCATTAATGGTAAGTTATATTACAATTATAGTACCAGACATATAGCTAGCTAAATAGATAGTGTATTGTTGTATTTTTCAATAAAATGATTATGAATCTATCTGAATAATTTGATATATCGAAAAATAAAGCCACAAAAAACATTTTTTTTTCAGAACTGTTTATAATATATATGAAATTTAAAAAAAAAACTATTTACAAAAAATAAAACAAACAAAAAAAAAAGGGGGTACTGGGGTGCCCTCCTCTCCAGTCGGTCAGGCGGCGGTCCAGGCGGCGGTCCAGGCGCCGCACCATGTGGCGCATCTCCGCCGCATGCTCTGTAGTTCTGTGGAAGATATTGAGAAAATGAGAGATGTTCGAGCACATTTCCTAAAGCACCATGCGGGTAGATGCAATTTTGCACCTGATAACTACTTACACATACATGTACTGCAATGATATAGTTTGCGGTATGTGATAAAAAGGAAAGCTCA
This sequence comes from Hymenochirus boettgeri, assembly GCA_019447015.1. Taxonomy (NCBI): domain Eukaryota; kingdom Metazoa; phylum Chordata; class Amphibia; order Anura; family Pipidae; genus Hymenochirus; species Hymenochirus boettgeri. The sequence goes on along the minus strand of CM033476.1, from coordinate 62,110,257 downwards.
GTATAAAGAATCATTATTTCTAAAATTCTAGTTTATATTATGCATACCTAGTTATGGTAACAGTGATTTCTACTGATTGGCTGTTGGGGTTACACTAGCTCAGATCTCTACTGAGGCAACTGAATCAACCAGGCGCTGGGTCAAGGGCAAGACCATAACGGTCTCTATTAGGGTCCTGAAACAGGAAGTCATTATTTCCGTTGCATTTATTTATACACAGACCCAATGCTGATTGCTGAATGGGCAGATTAAGGTAATTGGGATGGATAAATACTGCTCTTTTTTCCTTAAAAGATATATATTATCACTGAACTTCCACTAGCGATATTATTGCATCAGGGGATACTGATAAACAGCGAGGTAGAATGCTGGCTTAAAACATTACGTGTATTGCTAAATTGATCAGAACATTCTTGGTTTTGTATCACTGGACTGTGCCTACTACAAATTTTTTGGAATGGTGCAGCCCCCATAAAAGCATTGTCAAACCCACAGTACCCAATGTTGCATATGTAGCGTGGATTTTACACTGGGAAATAAGATATTAATAGTCTTGTATATAACATTTCCTTAACGTTAGATATGATTTACTTACGATTCTCAAGCATGGCCGCCAGAGTGACTGGAGAGGCAGGAGGTGCTGGAGGGGCTGGAGAGGGTGGAGGACTGGAGGGGCTGGAGAGGGTCGGTGAGGGGGTGGAGAGGGTGGTGGAGGGCCTGTAGAGGTGGTCCTGCTTCTAGAAAAAAAAAATGTTTATTTCAACAATCACGTCCAATCCATTAGTAATATATTATAAGAACATTTCCTAAAAGCTATGTAGTGAACATCTTGGATTATTTGGACGTTTGGACCGAATTGTGACTTAAGCTTAAAAACTGAGGGACAAGTTACAGCCCAAACAATGGGGAGTTGGGGACAATAAATGGGAATGAGAAATGAGAAGCTCTGTCTCTCAAGCCAAATAATAGATTTGTTTCCTTTTTTATTTTCGAAAATTTTATCAGTGAAAATAATAAAATTCAATTAATTATCAATGAATATTCACTAAATTATTTGCTGACAATCAGGTCAATAAAAAGATTAAAAAATGCTTAGGATGCACTTACGTGTCTGGCTGGTCCCGGTTCCTCCCTTCTTGGGGGCGGTGGACTGCCCGGTGGGGGCGATGGTGAGGCTAGGAGGGGCAAGGGGACTGCCGGAGGGGGCAATGGGCTGCCCGTAGCCTGAGGGCTAGGTGGTGGTAGTGCTAAAAAAAAAAGGAAAATTTATTTTAACTCTCACTGTCATTAAATGTTCAAATACATTGTACTAAAACAATCTCGGAGAAGTTGACAAAAATTATGCAACATTTTGATAAAGGGCTTGGACATATCAAGTGTTAAAAAGCACACAATAGTGTGGCACAATTAATGTGATCCTCAATTTTGCACAATTTGCTATCGTACTGCAACTCCATGGCAATACACTGAGCACACGGAAACACGCGCTGTGTTTCTGGAGGGCTAGTGTGCGTCTGTAATGTGGCCTTGGACAAATGAAAGATTTAGAAAAATGGTTTTTTTTTTAATAGGCTGCACTTACATTCTTCCTCTGGCGGGGGACGGTGGTGGGGGTGGGGTATCCGAGGAAGATCCCTGCAAATTAAAATAAAAAAATACAATGAAGATATATCTAAAGGAAATATTTAATTATATACTTTGAATTCTGCTTGAAAATACAGATTAAATAAGGCAATTTAGTTTTCTTAAAAGTCAATCATATTTCTATGGCAATGATTTCATACCTTATTCTGGCAAGTACTTATATTTTATGGTGTGTTTGTAGCCACGGAAAGGGAAAAGTTGGTTGGGTGTAGGGGAGCATCAGTAGCTGTGTGTACTGTATCGTTAAGATTTTGTGTGGTAACACAACATTTTTAATTTTGGAGTTGTATAATCAATTTTTAATAATTGATCAACATTTTTTTTGACTTACTTCCCTTCAATAGGTGCCATGTAACTAAAAGGGTGGGGCCAGTAAAGTGTGTTTAACTGTGTCTATGTGTGGGTATCAGTGTGCATTTATAAGATAAAAAAGAAATCAATTTTTATGATCGTTATTTTTTTAACTTTACTTAGCCTTTAAATAAGGCGCTGCCATGGAAATGGAAGGGTGGGCCACCCAAGTGTGTCATGTGTTGGGTATCATTTTAAATTATAGGTGTTATGTTAAATAAAGTCACTTTTCAGGATTTATTTTTGACTTTACTTACCCTTTAAATAGGGGCTGATATGAAAATACAAGAATAATAATGTAATAATAATACCAGGAATGAGAAATACAAAGAACTTGGATCTCTCTCTCTCTCTCAAGCCAATTAAGGATTATTGATGTTTTAAAAACATATATATATATAAATATGTTTTGTCAGAAGTGAATTAAAATATTTTACTACGTATTATAAACAGTAATAATAAAAAGTATACTTGCCTTCTATCATTTGCCGAACGGCAGCCACATATTGAGGCCTCTGCCTCTGAGGTCTGACACTGCCTCTGGAGGTAGAGACAGTGGTTGGTATCCGAAGCGTCGCAGGATGCGGCGCTGGAGCCCCTCCATTATTCTGCGCCTCCGGCCGCACATGATGGGTGCCAGGGGGGAAATCATCATACCCCTGAGCAGGAGGTAGTTTCAGGGCATATAGTTGCCTTGCAGCACTGGCCATTTTGATAGGCAGGAAGTTCGTCCTCGTTTAGGAAATCCTCGTTTTTACGGAAATCCTCGTTTTTACGGAAATCTCGTTTTTACGGGATCGCGGATTCGAAATCCTGTTTTTACGGAGATTCGCGGACTTACGGAAATCCTCGTTTTTACGGAGATCCTCGTATTTTCGAAAAATACTGTTTCTCGCAGCGGACTGTAATTTTTAGGTATTGTAGGCATTGATACGTGTTTCTAAGGACATACCCAGGTCCTGAGTGATTAAGTTAACATTACCAAGGCTATTTAGACCACTTTTAATGCGGGGATTTTGCCGAACTTTCATTTTAATACGTTTTAACGGGTCCGCTGCGGATTTTCGAATTTACGGATTTTCGAAAATCCCGGGATCCTCGCGCGGACCGGATTTTCGAAGTTCGGACATCTCTACCTTTATGAAGCTTTTATACTCCCTTTAAGACTGCGTTGTTGGATCTGGTGATATCTAATAACCCTGAGCTCATTTTTTAAATGAAAGTAATTGGAAGCTTAGGGAATAGTGATCATGATATAGCGTTATTTAATATAGGTTGCAAAAAACTAAAGTGCATTGGGTAACAAAAACTTTTCACTTTAGGAAAGCTAATTTTATCCTGTTAAAGGAATCACTCCTGCTCATAGACGGGGGGAATTGTTTCTAGGTAAAGATACAGAGCAGATGTGGACCACTTTTAAAGGGATATTAAACTATAACATTTATAAATTTGTACCTTTAAGGAATAAGTGTAAAAAAATTAGGTCCACTCCTGCATGGCTTAATGCTCAGGTAAAAAGGGAAATGGAAAAAAAGAAAAAGGCTTTTGAAAATTTTAGAGGGAAAAAATCAGAGGGAACAGAACATTCTGTCTAGTAGGAACTAGAGATGGACTAGAACTCAAACCCGAGTTCGAGCCAAACTATTCGAATTCGAACGAATTAGGACTTCTCGAACTATCCCGGACCCGGTGCTGTGGATTGGGTTCCGGTTCCGAATCCCGCTGGTGGCCGCTCAATAAGGTAATGGCCTAACTGCCTGCGCTGTTTAAAGGGGGAATTTTGGGGGAAAATGCCACCTGTACTTTTTTTTACCTAGGGTGCCGCCATGAGCAACTTTTAAAGTTGCTTCTTGGTAGGAGCGGCGCTGCAGCACACACTAACCTTTTATTATGGTTGATTGGAGCAATGTATACATTTCACTATAGATGACCTTCATAATTTCATAAATCACCCAACAGCCACAGCAAAGAAAGAGGTGTCTATTGGGACAATGTTGTCTCAAGACTTTAGTGCTCCTTTAAACCTTGATCCATTTGCATTTTTTGTTATAAAGAATATTATTTCATATTTTGGGATAATTAATTATTAAAACATTGAATATTTATGACTTAAAGATACTAAAGCAGAATACATATTAAATAAACTGCAAATAATTTGTGCCAAAATAATTTTTATTTTGTAAATAATGCAAAGCAAAAAGCATTAGAACAGAATGATTACACATTGTAGATAGGAAAGACTATAGACCAGTGATGTCAAACCTTGGTACTCCAGATGTTTGGAAACTAAAACTTCCAGCAGTAGTTTACAATTGTCTGAAGTATCAAGGTTTGACATCACTGCTATGTAGAGAGCAGGTTTTAGCACCACAATCTACTAGAGAAGCTCCTGGGGTGCTTTAAAGGGCATGTCCACCCCTGTAAATAACTTTTGGCTCATAGTAGGGTTCCTTCCCCCAGCCCCAACCGCTATAAAAGATTTTTCAGAATGTCCCTCAAAACTCTACTTACCTCCCCTCTTTCCTCTGCCATACTGCCCAGCCCTCTGCTTGCATGAAACTGCAAGCAAGGGGCCAGACTGGCAGCCGCATCCCTGATTCGCTGAGAGGCAGCCAATCACAGACGTGGCTGCCGGCTGCACAGAACGCTGGGGGAGAGAGGTAAAGTAAGTAGAGTGCGGGGGACTTTCTGAAAAATCTTTTATGGCGGTTGGGGCTGGGAGAAGGAACCCTACTATGTGGCAAAAGTTCTTTATGCTAGGGGGAGGGAGAGCAAACCGAGAGTGGGGGGGGCTGCAGTGCGCATTGCAAACTTTTCCCGGAGATGAGACAGGAGGAAGAGTCCTATATGGAGAACCATTTGGAGCTGGGATTTAAGTTAAGGATTTTATTACACTACAGAGTGGGGCCAGTATGGGGTTAAGTTATAGTTTTGGAGGTGGACATGCCCTTTAAAGGATCTTTCAGAGACTTTGTACTCATATTGTTACTGTGTTGGTATTCTATGTGGTGACTTTGTAAGGATAGCTAGTATGGATCTGTGTTTTGTTATGGGGTGTATATTTTATATGGTCCCACACTAATCTATAACAGGAGAATTATAGTTGAGTTTAAAAAGTATCTCTAAATTTATCTTCTTCGCTCAGGACAGGACCAATTTTAGTTAAATTGACAATCATGGTCGTTACATGTGGTGCACTTCTTCTTCGGTCTTGGACACAACTTCTCCATTAATAGATTCTTCCACTATTCTTTTTATTTTTACTGTTCTTGTTGATCCTATCACAGAGACACATTATTGTCAGAAAGATTCAAATCATATTAACCAATGAGGAAAAAAGATTTTTGTGTGCTTTTAACTGTGGGAGGATGGTATTGACGGGTGTAATTGCCCTTTAAAAGCTACCCCCAAAAGCTATTTCAAACTACCTTAAAATACGGACAAATTATTTCCAACAAATTAAAAAGGGACACAACCCTCCATTAACTACATAAAATCCAACATGTCAATGTGTACGTAAAACATTAAGACGATAAAATCTTTCCTGGTAGAGGACAAGACACTAAAATATTTCTTTTTAGAGCTGCTTTTTCCTGTTTACAGACAAACCCCCTAACCTAGACAACAAACTGATTAGTGGGGAAGTCATTCATGGGCAATGACAGAAGACTAAAACAACTGGTGAAAATGATGGAGGCAAATTAAACATTCTGAAATATGCAATGATACTGCTGTCATCAGTGAAAGCACCAATAGGAAAGAAAACAACCACCCACAGGGCATCCCTTCTCATCAGGACACTGTTGGCCAATGTTCCTGCTGGTCAGAGGAATCTTCACAATCATCCACCAAAACATTTTAATAAAAAATAACACTTTTCTCAAAAGATAATGGACTGAATATATGTATGTTTGTTATTATCAGACACATTTATCAACACTTCACTGCTCTAGCACCATCCAAAAATTTGGGCAGACTCATTTAAGTGTATCGGTCTATTGGCCCGTAATATTGAATGTTTTTTGTTTTTTTTTGGAGTGACTGCCGGCCCACTGTTGTTCATCCGAATCATCTCAAAGGGAGATCAAAAGCATCACAAAACCATAGCCAATTATGCAGTCCATTAGTGGCCAATGGTAGGTATGAACAAATACAGCCTTATAGTGTGTACTCAGCCTTTCTTTTGTTGTTTCCAGTTGGGATATCAATTGTTATATCAATATGATTTCCATCTAAATTCTGCTCCACCTTTACCAGTACAGTTTGGATCAATAGAAAACTTTATGGAACTCTATATTTAAATCATATAATTGTAACATATGATGAGGTTCTTAGTTTGACTATTAAACAGAATGATCACTGGAGGGTAAAAAACACATCAGAACTAAACAGATCTTACGGTGTTTAAAATACAGTATACGCTAGCAGTTACTGTGTATTACCTCTGCTGGATCCAGAACCAGTAGAACCCGGACCAGGTTTGCTTTGGTTTATCTGAATACCCCTATAAACAGAAAAACCAGTTAGAAAAACAAATATAACTCTAAACTTACAATAAAATGCTCTGGATGATCTTTACCCTTCTCCTTCCAAAAGTCTACGATATGTCTCAATCTCTTGTTCCAACCTTGTCTTGATGTCTAAGAGCTGGGCATACTGAGATTTCTGACACTCAGATTCAGATCTGAGGTGTGCTAGTTGTTCTTCTATATTGACAATGGTTTCCTGTAACTGTGATAACTTAACACAGTAGCTTCCCTCTGTTTCTGCCAAAGTAGATTCCAGGGATTTTTTCTGCCAATTGGAAAACCAAAAGTTATCTAGATGTAGATGCAGAACAGATTACTACAGTTTAGAACTGAGAAGAAAAGGTATTAGCAAAAAAACAGATTCCAACTTTAAGTAAGAAGTGTATCGCTCTGTTACTGTTTTCAAGTTTATTGCAAAGGTTGTCTAGTCATATTATGAAACAATCAAAGAGAAAATTTACTGTAGTATTTGTTTGCTATAGTCATTTTTAGAACCTGCTTATAATGTATGCCAGTGTGCAGATAATATGATATTGTATGGGGCCTAGGAATGTGCATTGATTATATTTTCCATGTTTATATAAATGTTTGACCAGATCAGTAGCACTTTCACAAAATGTAGTTGTAATTTAGCCTAAGGAGTGCTTCCACAATCCTTCTATTGTATGTATTTATTGGGAAGCATGGTCAAGCTTCCATGTCGTAATAGCACCCCCAACACGCCCTTGTAATGGGAGGTCCTATGCCTTAATTTAAAGCACTGGATGGACGGCCTCTTCCCTCATTTTAAGAAGCGAAAGGGCTGGGGGGAAGTGAGAAAGCCTGCTATATTGAACCAGTGCACAAATATGAAAAATGCTCAGGTTTGCTAATTATAATAGAAGTAAAATAGGTTAGAACTTAGGACCTTCCAGACTGGGGTTACCTTACTAGGGTTGCATAGGAATGTACATTGATTATCTTTTATATGTTTGTATGCTTGACCAGATCAGTAGCCTAAAGGTTTGTACACGTACGATTTGGAACTGAGCCCTCCTACCACGACGCATTCATGTGACAAACAGACGTTTTGCCAGGCGGATCGCCGAATGACCCCCGAGTGAACGCATACACACGTGCAATTCTCGGTTGAAATGCCCGTTTGTCGCATGAATGCATTGTGGTCAAGGGGCATGGCTCGGTGCACACATTGTACGTGTGTATGAACTTTAAGGAGTGCTTCCACAATCCTATTTTATGTATTTAGAACATGTTTTAATAATGGGTTCTGTTTTTCCTTTTATCGTTAAATCTATCTGCCTTCAGGGGGCAGAGACAAATTTTTTTCCTATTCTAGCGCCAACTGAATGAACAGCACCTTTAGGGCTAGGCCACACTAGCTCGTTTGCGCACGCGTTTCGCGCTCGCGATTGCGCACGCGATTTTTGCTAAAATGGAAATCGCGGGAACGCAAAAATTCCCGCGATTTCCGATGCACATGCGATTGCGCGTCCGTTCGCGTTTTGGTAACGCATGCGTTCACCATTTTTGGTGCGTTAACGCAGCGTTTCCATAACGCGAAATGGCAAAAACGCATGCGCAAAACGCGAACGCAAAGGTGAACGCACAAGAAAAGCGCGCACAATCGCGTGCGATAACGCTCGCGATTTTGTGTGCGATTCCTGTGCGTTGTAATGTGGCCTCAGCCTTAGAGGGTGTTTTTATTTCTGCAATCCTTTAGATTTTAGACAGTAATGGATCAGACTAATTTTTACATTTCTTTTTTTTTTTATACTATACCATGGCTAGTTGTGCTTGAAGTTCGATTTCTAGACCTTGAAGTGTTCTTCTAAGTTCTGTAATCTCACTCTTGCTTGTCTGCACTTCTTGTGTCCCAGTAGAAATAACTTTTTTTAGTTCCGCGCTCTAAATAGAACAGATATAAACACATACAAAGGAAAACAGCACAGTTGTATTTAAAGTTGAAATTTTTGAAAAGAATCAGTTTCTAGGAATAAGTCCCTTGCAATTTCCAATAATGCCAGAACTAGAGATATACCGGAGTTTCAAATACTGGTTCTGCAGTTAAAGTTCTGCCGTGGAATGTGGAATTTCACTTTCGACACTGAAAATTCCAAATTAAAAAAAAATATTCTTGTTGTCAGGGCCAACATAAATAAATTAGCTAGCTCACACTTTTTTCTAGGAAGGCAACACACTGGAAGTACAGTAAGGGGGAAATTTATAAAAGATCGCTGTTTTTGTGCTATCCCAGGTAGAGATGTCCGAACTCCGCAAAATCCGGTCCGCTCGAGGATCCGCGAATTTTCGAAAAAAATTCGAAAATCCGCAAGCGGACCCATTAAAATGAAAAATATCCTCAAAATTACGAGATTTCTCGTATTTTCGAAAATAAGAGAAATCCCTGTATTTTCGAAATTCCGTGTTCTCGTATTTTCGAAAAATTCCCCGAAAATACGAGAACTCGTAATTTTCGAAAATACGAGAAATCCGCGGTATGGAAGTTCGGAAGGCGGAAAATCCGGAAAAATCCGCCGTTCGCGAACGGGATAAATCCGCAGTGGATCCGGGTTCGTATCCGCGAACCGGCCATCCCTAATCCCAGGGCATCAAATTGGCAAAAAGCGTTATTTTTGCCATATTTATAAAGATGCTTGTTTTAGCCGCAAAATGGATCACTGTGGCAAACTGCATCAACAACTTTGCCTTATTCATGTGTTAAGTCTGGTATCGCGGCAGAAAGAGAAATTGCGCTTTAGCGACGTCCATTACCAGACCGGGGCTGCAAGTAAAAACTTGCCAGCATTAAAGGGGGCAAAAAAAAAAAACACTAATGTATACTGTATGTTGAATTTAGAGGCATATTTATAAAGCAGACAAGGTGAAATTTCAGAGCTATTTTTGACATTTTTTTTATTTAAAGCTATTTATAAATAGGTGAATTTTTGCCTTTTTGACACCTTTTCTGCCTTTTGTTGCACTTTTAGCAGAATTTTTGTGCCAAACAATGTTATGACAATTTCTTTACTTACTTGAATGTTCTATTAACATGACTATTTCTTACACAGCCCTATGGTATGTTCCCATATTAATGTAACTGGTTTGATAATTAGCTGCAGTTTGCTAAAAATAAGCAACACTAAAAAATTGGTCCTATTAATAAAATAAAGAAAAATTTGCCTGAGTGAGTTTTACACTATTTACCATATCTTTGGCTGAAATAAACACCACATTTTAAATAACAAAGATAGGTGTTCAGTGTGTATGCACCAATTGACATTACTTTGATAAGCCACCATTTTAATTTTATTATTTAAATATGATTGGTTAATATGTAATCATATGATTGCAAGAATTGAAATATTAACCAATTACAATTGGATTTGGTCCTTCAGCAAACCTATATAAAGAAGTGCAAACCCCGAGCTTAGAAGTCATCACAGTGATGGCAGAAGAAAGAAGGAAGAAAAAAGACGTCGGCAAACACCGGTGACGTTGATGTTGCCAGCGCTGGCGGGGTCACTGGCGGCCGCAAGACTCCTTAAGCCCCAAAAGGCAATTGTCAGTGCCACAAGGGCCCCAAGGGCACTTATTGGTGCCGGGGAGGGGGGGCCCAGTTTCGAGCAGCATGACCCCTTAAGCCCCAAAAGGCACTTGTCACTGCAGCCCTTCCAAAGTCCACAAGGGCACTTATAATGCTGGGGAGGGGGAGTATCAGTTTCAAGCTGTGGGAACCCTAAGCCCCAAAAGACCCTTCTAAGGTCCACAATGATCCTTTATAAGAACCTGGGAGGGGGTACTGGGTTGAGCGGCGGGACCGCCAAAAGTCCCGCTTCAGGACTTTTGGCCGTTTGATAATCCTCGAACAGCCGAACAGATTTTCGCCCATCTCTACTGTTTATCACTGCTTTATAAATTGCAAAAAGTCCAAATTTGGCTGAAAGGCAGTGATAATGGAGGTGAAACATTTAGCAAACCTTCATAAAAATGGCCCTATGTTTTTAATATACATTTATGTTTTCTCACCATTTTGTTGAACTGGTCCAAGGCCTCTCGACGGTTCTTTTCAGCCAGTGCTTCATACTGAGATCTCATGTTATTTAGTACTTTTGTCAAATCAATACCTGGTGCAGCATCAATTTCCACATTAACTTGACCCATGCGTGGTACTTGGATACCTTTAAGTTCCTGAGTAATTAAATAGCAGGATATGTTATATGTCTGGTAACTACACGCAATAAATCCTTAGGATGTATGTTTCTTAAATCATCATTTAAGGTTAAGTCTTACTTCTTCATGATTCTTTTGGAGATATGTGAGTTCCTCTGTGAGACTCTCAACCTGGGACTCCAGGTCAGACCTTGATAAAGTCAGATCATCCAGGACTTTACGCAGACCATTTGTATCAGCCTCCACTGTCTGGCGAAGAACTAACTCATTTTCATACCTAAAAAGAGTCATATAATTATAACATTGAAATGTAGTAATTTCCCTCAAAATGGAAATACTGTTTTAGAACTTGTACTTATCTTTGTTGGCAAACATCAAACTTCATGTCAGACTTTAAAGAAATTGTATACCTTCTACCACTTCTAATCATGGCATGTTGGGTGTTTCCCCCCCCCCCCCCCCAATTGTTTAGCCTATTCATTACCCTACCTAACTTGATCTATAGAAAAGGGGAGAAAAAGCTGGAAAGGGGAGGGAAAAAAAAAACCTTTCTAACTCCAAATGACAATCAGAAAGGATCCCTGGATCAATAAAAAACAATTTATCAAGAGACGCACACACAGAATGCAGTGCACGCTGAAGCTCTTGGTAAATGGAATTGTATATGTGAACTAAAATAAAATGCAGGTTGCAGGTGTAGGTAAAAAATCTAAAATATCCACAAATCACAATGACTCTATTATAGAAATATAAAAATATGACTTTTATTATTAAACATCTGTAGCTGGCCAGCTAGAAAAAAAAGACTATAATATCTAAGAAATCTTAATTAAAATCTAATTGTCATTGGGATTTGTGGATATTTTAGATTTTTTACTTACACCTGCAACCTGCATTTTATTTTAGTTCACAAATAAATGTAGAAGGATTTTCATTGTTTAGGCAGAGCAAAGGAAAGAGGGAGGAGTATGTGTTTATGTTAAAAAAGAATTGAAGCCAAATTTAAAAGAAGAGATAATTGGCGATATGGATGTTAAAGTGGAGGAAATATGGGTGGAATTAGGCAGGAAACAGGAAAGGGGGTAATGTCATTGTTGGTGTCTGCTATAAGCTGACAAATGCTAGCAGAGAGGAAGTGAGTCAGCTTCATATGCAATTGACAAGGGCTGCAAGTTTGGGGGGTCTGCTCATTATGGGGGACTTTAATTACCCTGACATTGATTGGTGTAGTGGAACTGCCATCACAGAAAAAGGCAATGAGTTCCTGAATTTGCTTCAGGATAATTTTCTCTCACAAGTGGTTGAAGTTCCTACAAGAAAAGGAGCTCTGTTGGATCTGGTAATATCTAACATCGTGGAGCGCATTATAGATATAAAGGTAACTGGAGGCTTAGGGAATAATGACCATGAAATAGTGTCGTTTGGACTTTGTTATCGAAAGGAAAAGTAGCTGGGTTAACAAAGACTTTTATTTCAGGAAAGCAAATTTTCCCGGTTAAAAGTAGTCTCTCAGAATGTCAACTGGGATAAGTATTATCAGGTAAAGGTAAAGAAAGATGGGACTGTGTTCAAGGGGATTTAAGCCAGTTCACATCTAAATTTATACCCTTGGGAAATAAATGTAAAAAAAATAAATCCGCGTCCATGTGGCTGAATTCTGATGTAAAGAGGAAAATGGAAAGGGAGAAAAGGCATTGGGAACGAAAGGACCTTTAGGGATTGTGAAACTGTAACAAGGATTGTAAAAGCAATAACTAGCTAAAATTAATAATGAAGTATACACTATAGAAGATACAGATATCATAGAGTATAGTAACAATAATGGTATAAAAGAAGTGCACTTTGGTTAACTGAGGATATGGTGTACAAAAACAACTAAATAAGGTTAATATTAATACATTTTAATACATTTTTGCAGATTCCCTCGTGTCTGGATGTGTGCCTCTGCTTGGAAAAAGGCTGATGTTATTCCAATATTCAAAAAGGGTAATGTTCATAGCCGGGTAATTACAGGCCTGTACGTTTAACTTCAGTGTGGGGAAGATCCTGGAAAGTTTAATAAGGAACATGTTCTAGAGTATGTTTCAAGGACTGACATTATAAGTAGTAACCAGCATGGATTTAGAGGAAAAGATCTTGTCAAACTAACTTGCTTGGCTTTTATGAGGAAGTAAGTAGAAATTTAGACTCTGGCATAGCAGTAGATGTAGTTTTACTTGGTTTTGCAAAGTCTTTTGAACAGTCCCCCATAGGCGACTAATGTATAAGCTAAGGTCTGTTGGTCTGGGGAGACACATTTGTACATGATAAAAATTGGTTAATGCACAGGATGCAAAGTAGTTTGTTAAGCCCCACTTAGTAAAGTGCTAACGTGTTGGGGCCGCTTCTATTTAATCTATTTATTAATGATTTGGAAGTGGGTATTGTCAGCAAGGTTTCTGTGTTTGCTGACCACACAAAACTTTGTTGACCATTAAAAACTTCAGAAGATGTGCAATTGTTGCAAGGGGATCTAGATAGATTATCACATTGGGCTGCTAAGTGGCAGATGAGATTCAATGTTGATAAATGTAAGGTGATGCATTTTGGACTTAAAACTCCTTGTGCTACTTATACTATAAATGGCTCTGTGTTAAGTTTGCCATCCTCTGGATCAGCAGTTAGGCAGGAAATGAGGATATTGCTAGATGGGTTGGACTGAATGGATATGTCTTTATTCAACCTCAAATACTATACTACTGTATATGGCCCATTAATATATTTGTATAAAGTGATCACATCCCTGTGCAATTACTGATTCTTCTTTACTTCTTTTCTGTTTTACCATGACTAGTTGCTTTATTGCCATGTCAAAATAGAAATGGATAATTTTTTTTGTCATGATAAATTAAATATTAAATTTGGTCTGCATTAGTCGGGTATATATTGCCTTTTAACTGATATTTTATAATTGCTTTCTGAGTGACCTTGCATCATTTTACAGATACTGTATTTGCTTGTTGCCCAACATCATGGTATAGTTATTCACTTACTATACACATGTTTACGTGCTACAGACAATTGCTAAATCAATCCTACATCATGATGCTAATGCTATGTGCAAATCCTTTTTTTGCTACGTCCAGTATTACATAAACTAGTCCATGACTTTTCTCTACACTAAAACCTTTTTACTTCTTTTTTGTAATCTTCAGTGTTTTAACAGTATTGTTCCTCTCTATCATGGTAGTATTTCTTCCTACTGTCTTCCCAATATTTCTTGTCTCTTATTTAAAGTTTTGCTTGACTAAGCCATCTCCTTTTCACCTGTTTTTTTTTTCTTCTTTCTATGATCTATTTCACCTCCTTCCTTCACCACGAGGTGGCACGATATGTTAAAAGAACCCTAACCACCAAGTTCGAGATGCAATAAAAATCGGTACTATCTAAATAACTATCGTTATGACTACACCCATTGTGCGACATTTCCACAACTTTTTGAAAACCGCATGAAATTTAACACCGTTGTAAAGTGGTTAATAGATCCCAGGAATCAGTGCAGGTAAGTTGGTATGGAATTATATTACAGCTCTCTAAAATACTCTTTGGTGCTTAATAAATGTATTGTTTATAAAAAGGAACACTGGTATGGTAAAAGAAAGAAAATCCTTGCTAAGCTTGCAAACCAACCTGGGAAAGACCTTGAGTTTTATTTCTGAGCTATATGTTTATATGATTGGATAGTATTTTATCACATACTTTAATTTAAAGTCATCGGCAGCCAGTCTGGCATTGTCAATCTGCAGAAGAATTCTTGCATTATCTACGGTCACTGCAAGGATCTGCAAAACAAAGTTGTGCATAGTTCATTTTGTTTAATCATTATTTTGCCCAAATATAATATAATTTAATATAATTTAATATAATATAATATAATTTAATATATGCACATGTATATATAATAGGCATTGTATATATAATACAAGCATTGATTATCTTTTCTATGTTTGTACACACACATATATATATATAGTATTCAAAACACATTATTGAACACCAGTGATCTTTTGTGGTGCTTTTTTACACTTCAAGGCAATGACAAACAAGGTTTACATATAAGTATACGAACTGATAGCACTCCACACACCAACATTCCACTACCCGGATATATTTCCTTATATATATAAACCTCTTCAAATAAATAAAAGCACTTAGCAGGTCTTAGGTATCCAAACAAACATTCTGATTTATTTAAGCCTCCTGAACAATATATATCCACACAACATCAAATAACATAAACATACACACTGTTGAACATTATAAATAGCTGCATTTTTAATAATCACTGTTAATCCTGTGAAATAGCCTCTAATATAATTTCCATGTATTTATCAACCGATGTCCAAATTTAAGGAACAATTAGCTACACTGTGCTTTGTGCTACAATGGTTCATACATTTTCAAACGGTTGTTTCCTAATAGTTGGATAATTTTAAACTTTTCATAACTTTACTAAAAGTGAAACATTTACTTTCCAACTTACCTTTGCTTTAAGGTCATTGATGATAGGATAATATTTGCTGTAGTCCTTTACTTCACCAGTAGTGCTTTTACCATGCTTTTCATACCATTCTTTAATCTTACGTTCTAGTTCAGCATTTGCTTCCTCCAAGGCCCGGACTTTATTCAAGTAGGAGGCCAAGCGGTCATTAAGATTCTGCATGGTTTGCTTATCATTTCCAGAGAATATATCATCATATTGTCCAAAGCCACCAAATGAACCACCATAGGTACCTACAGCACCACCTCTATAGCTGCCAGCTGGACCACCACCCATGGTAAAACTACCAGCACTAAATGCTGCTCCACCACCTCCATAACCAAGTCCATAGCCAAAGCCAGAATCCCCTCCATAACCATCACCTTCTACTTCACTGTAATAGCCCCCTACATTCTGACCACCTCTATACCCTCCAGAACCTGAGCTGGCATGGACTGACTTTGATGACTGTTTGATAGAACGGTAAGACATGGTGAAAAAGCAAAAAGGCAGCTGTGGTGCAGAGGTGAGCTCTGGATAATTGTAATTCTTTATATATAAAATCCAATGGGTGTGTCATATCGGAATATTATTATTATTCTTTTCTGAACAAACCAGATTGCTGCAACTGACTGTCTGGATCAATTATAATTATTAATCAACTTGCATCACTTTACCCTCTGGTCTTTACAGGACAAGGATGTTCAGTTATTGTTATGTAAGTTTATCTTAAGGGTGGAGTACAGGTAGCTGTCACCTTACAGAATAGGATCTACATCTGAACATCTTGCTAATTGGAGCCACTGAATCTAATTCAGTGACTTGTGAAAAAAAAAAAGGAACAAGAAAAAAAGTTTTTTTTACAAATAAGAGGAATTCGTGGGAATACATTGTGCCAAAACATCTGTCAAGGGGAAATTCTTTCATCCAAAATGTATAAAAAAACTGTACAAATGCCACCATGATTTAAACATTCTACTATCCTTTCCATGTTTTCTCCTAATATTTTATTGGAAATAAAATCTGTTTTCGGATTTTCAAAAAATATTAAAATCTGAAAACGGACCCATAGAAATTACTGGGAGATAAAAAAATCTGAAAATTCCAATTGAATTTAAGGTAGAAATACAATAGTAGGTAGTTTAAATGACACAGAGACCTGAATAGGGAAACTGGATCTGAATCATACCAGGATTCCATCCCTGATTGTTTGGCTTTACAGATTTACTGCATAACACAGAATCCCTCATGGAATAGACAACACCAGCAATGTCTGCACAAGTGCTATATCGTCCTTTATCAAGTGTGATCCGTGTGGTTCAAAACATGTTGTGCTGATAGTACAGTAAAGCACTTTTTCAGACATTGCTGGTGTTGTCTATTCCATCAAGGATTCCAATTTCTTATAATTTTCTACATATGTTGGATGCTAAATAGCAGTCTGAATAAAGATGTCCGAACTTCAAAAATCCGGTCTGCGCGAGGATCCGTTAAAACGTATTAAATGAAAGTTCGGCGGCAAAATCCCATTAAAAGTGGTCTAAATAGCCTTGTTAACGTACACTTACCACCACTCAGGGACCGGGGAATGGCCTTAGAGCACGTATAAATGCCAACACATACCTAAAAAGTACAGTCCGCTAGCGTGACTTTAAAAAAACGGATTTTTCGAAATACGAGGATTCCCGTAAAAACGAAGATTTCCGTAAAAAAACGAGGCTTTCTGTAACTATGATAGCTGCCATTGGCTAATTTGGATCATGTGGCTTGCTCCGTTTTGAAAATTTACACGAATTACTCGTTTTTATGAGTATTCTCGTATTACGCAAATCCCGTATACGAGGATCTTCGGTTTTTTCCGGATCCCGTAAGTACCGTAGATCCTCGTAATTACGGAGATACTCGTATTTTCAAAATTTACGTAAAAAAAAAAATCCGAAGTTCGGAAGTTCGGAAGTCCGGAAAGTCCGAATAATCCGCTGTTCGTGGACGGGAGAAATCGCGGCGGATCCGGGCTCGGGTCCGCGAACCGCCATCTCTAGTCTGGAATAACCTGGTGGCAGCAAGTTAAGTGGGTGATATTTGGATTTATGTAACTTTTTTACTCCAGAAATGGCCTGGTTTTATAATTCTGTGCTATTAGCTTTATGTGCTTATAAATTACACTTCTCAGACCAATAGGAAGAGCTGCACATCCACTTTGGTGCCTGTAAATCAATTAACTACATAATTAACATATTAAAATAAGCATGGAATGTTACTGTATTTTTTTATTCGTGCATTGACACAATTCTTTTTGTTCTAGTTACTACAACAAAACACTATTGCCCAATATCAATACTGAGTAAACACCAATTATTTGTGTTGCTAATGTTTTGACTTTATGACACACAGAATGTTGAAACAATTACAGATATCCAGACGACAGTTGCCATTTTGTAATAGGAATGAGCTTCTTTGTCATGGTAGGGTGAAGAAAGGTTGGAGAAAAAGGAATTTCCTTTACACATCCACTTTTCTATGTAAGCTAAAGCACAAAGTGAACGTTTCAAGGATACCTTAACACTGCACAGAATCTATGGGTGGGATGAAGACAAAGCTTAAAGCACAGTTGTGCATAAATGCTATTAACAGGGATCGGCAAACTATTTTCTGCATTTCTTGTCAACCAATAAACATTATTAAAGAGATGATGAGATAGTTTTTCAGCAGTATGGTTCTTTAAGTTAAACCCCAGTAATAGAAAGCCTAGGAAAGTCTTGATGATTTCTTAAATAGTTTTGCAAAATAAAAAGTGCTTTCTCTGGAAGTATTCATATAGAGTATTCTATGAATGAGAAATATCTTTACTACAAAGGCCAAACCCACATTTTTACTTGAAAATCTTATGTGAGGTGCTGGCAATTCCTAAGGAACTTTTTAGCACTAATACCCCAAGTTCCAATTAGTAGTTGGTAGGTGCAATTCTCTAAGGCCACCTCCCCCTAGGCTATACAC
Source organism: Hymenochirus boettgeri (assembly GCA_019447015.1). Lineage (NCBI taxonomy): Eukaryota > Metazoa > Chordata > Amphibia > Anura > Pipidae > Hymenochirus > Hymenochirus boettgeri. The sequence continues at coordinate 62,092,047 of CM033476.1, read as the reverse complement.
TCAGGAACAGCAAAGGAAAGAGGAGCATGCTACATCAGTGATTTAAATAATGGATTGTGTGGAAAACATACATCTCAGGAAATTCAGGTACCTGAGGGAGGGGGACATGACAGCTCCCAAAAATGTATGTTTTTCGCACAATAAATTACTTGTATCACTTAAGTAGTGTGCTCCTCTTACCTTTGCTACCCCAATCTCCACCACTTAATTCACCTATAGATATGGTGGCCCAAGGACTTAAAGTGCCGTAAGTTACTTAATATACACAAATAGCAATAGGACCCAATAGAAAAGTCAGACAGTCCAGGGTCAGTAAAAGGGAATGTTTTTAATGTCAATTTTAATTTTAAAATCTTAATAGTTTTTAAATTATTATTAAAAATAAACAATTTTGCAATAAGTTGTACTAGTTTTATATTGTTAGCAAGGTGCAGATAGGTAGTCAGTTAATACAATTAAAAAGGTCAGTTAGAACTTTAAATTATTTCTTGAGTATGTTTTTTCTTTGAAACATGGTGCATTTACAGCAGACTAATAAATAATACCCTATCCTTGGCAATGAATCCGAAGAAAATGCAATATTTGGTTGTTCAAATACAATTATGACTTGACCATTATTAGAGATGTCTAACACAGGAGCAACCAGATTTGATTTTGGATTGGATGAAAAATGACAAATGCAAATGAGACAATTCTTGCCCCTATTTGATTTAAGCTGGGTACACACATTAACGATAAAGGGGAAAGTGTACACCATCCTCGGGAATGATGGGAATTGATCACAAAATTCTCTCAGTTGCAGTCAGCCCCCTTTACTGAACTATAGGCAGTCAGCAGCAGGTGTAAGGACTGTGACAGTCTCTAAAGATCTTCATTATTACTTTATATAGGTAGAACGCTTTAGATGTGTAGCCACATCTTTGAAAAATGACAGACAGTACATCTTTTAAAAATTGTTAGTGTGTATCCAGCTTTACTGCAGTAAATAAATGATATGTACTTTAAAAGTAATGCTGCAATTTCCAATGTAGAGAAGAGATAATGATTTTATAAAAACTAAGCAGATGTATTGGGCAATGGTATTAATGCTTGTAAACAAATGTTCTTGCTTCATTTGATCTGAAACTAAGTTGATAGAGACAGATTTTTGGAAATACAATTGCAGCAAGATTCAGTGCCAACAAAATCAAACACGAGAAATTATTTTTATGCTGATGCACAGTAAATAACTTTGTAAGTTTAGCCTGAAGCAGAGGGTTACCTGCAATATCTTAAAACACTGGTACAAATGCAAAAAAGATTAGGGCCGCACTTGCGTGACTTGCTCAGGTAAAAAAGGGAAATGGAAAGAAAGAAAAGAGCATTTACATTTTTTAAATCAGAAGGAATTGAACAATCCTTCATGAATGATAAAATCTGTAATAAGGATTGCAAGAAAGCAATTAATAAATTGAGTTTTTTTACCGTTAGTTCAGAAATGTTGGACTTATTTCTTTATTCAAACTCCAATACTATGGTAACTGAACCTTTTATAAACCTAAATTTCTTTTATAAATGTGCAAGGATAACTAGGAAAGTATACAACAAATGTATATATTTTTTGTAGGGTTCTGCAAGAAACACTGACCTAGACAGAACCAAAGACAGCTGACATCTCACTTCAGTACGTTTACCCAAAGTTAATAAGAATGCAGTTCACTTTAGGTTACTTTCTAGGATATTGATATATATATATATATATATATAATATATATATATATATATTATAGGATTATAGAAACCACGCACACCCCCGACACAGCTGCCTGTGTCCAGTATAAAGGGAGACTCACTGTATGGCTCCTTCCAAATACATCCAATGGTATATACAGCACACAGGTCTTCAATGCAAACTTTTTTATTACATCAAAGTGCCATAAACATCAAGCACTTTTCGGAGCTACAAACTCCTTTTTCAAGCTTATATATTTTTTGTATAAGCTTGAAAAAGGAGTTTGTAGCTCCGAAACGTTATTTGATGTTTATGGCACGTTGATGCAATAAAAAGTTTGCATGTGAAGACCTGTGTGCTGTATACACCATTGGATATATATATATAAATGGTGGAACGATGAAACCTTAACTGTAGTTCTAGTTTAAGTATCATTTCAAAACCTTCATTTGTAAAATGTATTAAATGCTAAATAGCGATGGCCCAGTTCGCGGATCCAAACCTGGATCCGCGGCAGATTTACCTCGTTCGCGAACGGCGGATATCACGGATTTTCCGAGTTTCCGCCTTCTGAACTTTTCCGAACTGTGTTTTCGAAAATTTTCGAAAATACGAAAAAATACGAGAAATCCTCGTAAATTCTAAATTTCGCGGATTTTTCAAATTTTTGGACGGAGCAAGCCACATGTTCGGGTCCGTATTTCCGAAGAATCCTCGTATTTTCGAAGATTCCTCGTGACTGGGCGCATTTGAAATTCACGCTAGCGGACTGTAATTTTTAGGTATTGTAGGCATTGATTTGTGTTTCCAAGGTCATTACCCAGGTCCCTGATTTAGTATAAGTTACCAAGGCTATTTAGACCAATTTTAATGCAGATTTTGCCGAACTTTCATTTTAATAGGATTTAATGGGTCCGCTCAGGGATTTTCGAATTTTTTCGAAAATTCGTGGATCCTCGAGCGGACCAGATTTTGCGAAGTTTGGACATCTCTAATGCTAAGGGGATAATGTAATTAGAGGTGCAAAGTTTTCCTGTGCTATTAACCTGCAGTAACCCAACAGATCTAACAACATTAGCCCAGCGAAAAGCTATAATCTTGTTGGTTAATGCAAATTAATAGGATGGGCAAACATTTGCACCTCTTATTGCATCTGCCCCTACATTTTTTATTGTAACAGTCATGTGTCCTGCTCTAAGATTAAATAAATAGATATTTTAGCATTTATTTTACATTAATATAAAAATGCTTCAGATGAGTCACATTTCCTACTGTTGTTTTACTACTGTACTAAAGCAGTAATTATATATTCAGCTGCGTACTGATTTTTTTGGGATGCAGAGTTAATGATTATTGTGCTTAGATATTATAGGGTGAGAGGATACCAATGGGTGTAGGTTTGGTAGTGTATGTTAGCAATAAAAATGCTAAATTGTAAATCATGTATGTATTTGTGCACTCATGTCAGTCAGTCCTTGTCAATGATGTCAATATGAATTTTCATTAAATACAATATTCAGTAACTAAAGCATGTTGCAATGTGTTTCTGGCATTGACTAAACTGAATTTAAATGTGTCAAGGATCTTGTTTATTTATTCATTTAATTGCACAAAGTGTCTGCCATGTTCAGACATGTTGGAATTAAAGGTTTCCTAACTGCAGGCGGTGGCTGGGAACATGATCAATGGTTTCTGAAAGTCATCTGATTTTAGATAATAGATGGTGACAAGTTCTCAGAAATTCTAAATACTTCTTAATGAGCAAGGGCAGAGAGCAGAACCAAAAGGTGTTTTCCATGATTTAAATCTATTAGAACTGATGCAAACCATACCATGTGATAATCTTATGGATAATGTCATTACAGAATGCAGATTCTTGGCCTCTTTTAAACATCACATTAAGAAAAGGACTGCTCATAAATGTCTCCCAAGTAGCCACCCTAGCCAAAAAGTTGATGTTAAAGGACACTGTAAAAGTAAGTTGTGTTATAGTAAGCTGCAGCCTCAATAAAACCCTCCCTTTTTTTTTTCCTAGGTCCCTCCTGAGCCTACCTGTGCTGCTGTAGACATCTTCGATGTGGTTTGAAGACTGCTTAGCTCCGCCCCCTCCATGATTTCCTGGATCCCCTTCATATTCAAGTCCCAAAAAGCACTCCGCGTTTGCTCCATTCGCGACCCCACCCAACATCAGCGCATGCCGTCATCACACTGCTCTTGTGTACAGCATGCCACAATGACGTCACGCGCTGACATCACATTGCATGTGCTGTGATGTCACACACACAGAGCAAATGAGGAGTGCTATTTGATATTTGAATAAGAAGGAGATCCAGGAACTCACGGAGGGGCGGAGCTAAGCAGTCATCAAACCTCATCCAAGATGTCAGCAACTTTACAGCAGCACAGGTAGGATCAGGAGTGACCTAGAAAAAAAAGGGGGGGGGGGGCTGCAGCTTACAATTAAACTTAACTTGCTTTTACAGTGCACTTATCCTTTAAAGTTGTACTGGTTATCCTTTAAAGTTGCAGATCTGGTTGATCCAGGGATACTTTCTGATTGCCATTTGAAGTCAGGAAGGACTCCCCCCCCCCTTTTTTTTTGCCTTCCTCTGGATCAACATTTATGTAGGGTTAAAAAGGAGGGTGAAAAGGTTGGACTTGATGGACGCATGTCTTTATTCAACCTCAATTACAATGTTACTATTTACTGCTTGATAGACCGAAATCTAGAGACAAATTCTATACTAAAGTGCTTACTACATTTTAGCTTGGCAGACAATTACTTGAATTCTGCTTTGTTGAGATTTGTAGGTACTAACCGACATCAAATAGATGTATCTATACATCAGTCTCAGTTGAGACTTAATGCTGGGGAAATCAGGAAGTACCAGGGGGAAAAATTGTCAGTTGAGAAGGGGAGCCTATTAATGCAGACAGAGACTGGTCACATGACTATAAGCTGGTCACATGACTGAAAACAGGAAGTGTTCAAGCAGGAAGTAATATTGCTGAACCTTTCCAGCAATAACTTCTCATGAATTTTATCTAGAGATGTGATTTTAGTTTTATTTTGAAGGTGTGATGAAATGCTTTTTATATAATCCTTACTGGTTTGGAAGAATTGGAGACCACAGTTAGCCTTTAAAGGATAACTATCGTATGTTTAAAGTTTTTTTTAAAAATACAGTTAAAATCAAAAGTACTTTTGACAGGTATATAGGACTGGTAATTCCTACCTCCCAATATTGTTTTTGTGAGGAGCATCACCCCAAAGAAAACAGTCTTCCTCCTGGCTTCAGTACTATCATTACCAGAGATTAGTCCAGGACTAACCTGGCAAATAAATACTGTTAGTGCTGTAGCTCCTTAATGAAATTGTCATTCTTCCTTCCTGCCTTACTTTTCATTTTTAAAACGTTAATTATTGGAGTATAGTTATCCTTTAACACTGTATCATCAGAACAGCTTTGCCAAATGCTGCTCTAAAATACTTCCCTAGCATTTGAGTGGAAAATCTAATAGACTATACTTCATAAAAAGCACTTGGGGACTGTAAGATGATGCAGAGCAACTCATCCAGTAATAATGTCCTATAGTTTAAGATAAATACATAGAGATTTAGTAGTTTTGTTTCGTTTTTGGATTTACTGATCTCGGGAAAATCCCGAAAATTCTAAACCAGAACAAATTCTTTGATAATTATCTAAAGTACAGGGCTATTTTCGATAATTATCGGAAATAGCCTCGAACGTTAGAAAATTATCAAAAATACAATCGGAGACCATTTTCGAGTCTCCGATCGTATTTTCGATATTTTTCGAACATTCAAGGCTATTTTTGATAATTATCGAAAATAGCCCCGAACTTTCTATAATTATCAAAAATACCTTCCGAAGTCCTGAAATCCGGAGGATCCGTCCGGATTTGGACGGATCTTTTGGATTTCAGAACCGAGGGGTTCTGTGTCGGATCCGGGTTGTAACATTTAAGGGTATTACTCAATGGGAGTTGCAAGTATAAAGTAATTTTAATCACTACTACGACTTACATCTTCTGCATATTATAGAGAGTGGATGTAGAAAAGCCTATAATTATAGGCAGAAAATCACCTAATAATATGATCAAATGTATTGCTGCATAATAGGAAAATTCACATGGCATATACCATTATCAAAGGTATTAATGTATTATACCAGATTCACAGAGGTGCAGCCAAAAACAAAGATTATATAAATCATTATTATGTCATTAAAAATTACATACAGGTCAGAACATTTCTAATCCTTTCTCCTATTCTAAGGCCTGGGAACAGTTTTTTTTATCTATGTACATAAATATTGTTTTTACATTTACATTAAATTGACCAAAGATTAGAGATTTAAAGTGCTATAGTTGGAAAACTAAACTATTAGAGTGAGAGAAAGAGAGAGAAAATAGTTTGAAAAGTTCTAGCTAATTACAAATAAAATAGCTATGGTAACTTACCGAAAATGGCTCTGACACCTGGGAAATGGTCTGGGGAACATGTCCATATCACCAAAACCTATTTCCTACCCTTATTTTTGCTACATTCGAGGTTTATGGCCGAATTCGAAGTTTACCAAACGATACATTCAAGGGTTACCAAATGATACATTCAAAAAAAAAAAAAAAAAAAAAAAAAAAAAAAAAAAAAAAAAAAAAAACATTCATGGGTTACAGATTCGAGAATTTGATAATAACAGAAAATAACTCCGCAAGTTCGGAAAGTCCCAACTAGATCGTAGTTTGGTAAGTTCCAAAAGTTAGCGTTCGTCCAAACTATTAAAGTTTGGGTCAGTCCGGGTTTGGTTCTAGTCCATCTCTACCAAAGACAAAGTAGTAATATGGCCCCTAGGGAGCAATGTTTGGAAGTCTTTCAGTAAGGTTTAACATGGCCATACACCTTGCTTATTTAGCTCCCATGTTGGAATGTATGACACATAAAGCAATGTGGGAGTGCGGTCAGGTAGTAAAAGAACCCATATTAATGCAACATATCAGGGTAGCATAGGCTTTATCAGTAATTTGGTCGATAGTGCTCTTTACAGAAATACCCTTAATTGTAAGGCATGATTCTTTAGCACATCTCCAATTGGTCAGGCACCAAACAAAGGGTGGCGTCTGACCAGAGAATTAGGGGCATATTTATAAACAAGCGTTATCTTTTCGCGGCGGCTTTTCCCGACATTTTCGCAAAAATCACGATTACCGCAATGTATAAATGGGCGGAAAGCGGCCTATCGTAAGAGTTACCGCCGCTTCTATTTATAAAGTGGTGGTAACTGAAGCGCCTCCCTAATCTCGGCCATTTCACACCCTAGATTACAGGGGCTGGAAGGGGATGCCGGTAAAGGATCGCTGTGGGTGGTCGCGTTCCTCAGAGGGGCGCGGCGGGGTGTAACCCCCCCGCCCTCGCCCCCCCTGTAGCGGGGTGGTACTTCCCAGCAGCCCCTCCCAGCTTGTACCACCCCCCTTCCCTTCATCCCCTCCCTGCCCCCTGCTCCGGGATTCGCAGCGGTATTGTACTTAGCGCATCGCGCTAAGTGCAGTATCACCGCGAAGATAGTTAAAATTACAGCCGAACATCGGGGGCGCAAAACATTTCGCCGTGATGCCGCTCTCCATTATAAATATGGCAATAGCAGTATTTTTCCTGCGGCAATGTGCACCGGTTATTTTACGGCCTTTTATAAATATGGCCCTAAGTGTAATTTCTTCAGAGAGATACAGGGAAAACACAGATGTAAGGACCTGGTGGTTTAGGTGGAGGTGGTGGTAAGGGGAGAGGAAAGTTTTAAAAGTTTTTTTTTTTAAAGTATAAGCTCTATTGATCCACCTGATCTTTCTGTTTGATCTTTCTGTTGGTATAGGAAAATCTTATTCTGGGAAACCACAAACATCTTCTGAATTGTTACATTCCTTAACATATAACCTCCAGTTTGTGTTCCACTTGGTGTGGGCAATTTTCAAACACGCCTATGTTAACATTACTGTTTTCTGTTGCCTGTATGTATTCAAAGATTTACTTTTCATTTTCTTTATGAGATATTGGCTGCAATGGAGACATTGTTGTACCCTTGGCACCAATCTTTTTATCAGTTAAAGGGGAACTGTGGTCTCCAAACAAGTTTATTATAAATGAAATGCCAGGTCCTTCCTTTAAAATGAGCCATCAACCACCTCTCTATGTGCTGCACAGCCCAACATTTGAAGAAATCACTGACCAGAAAGTTAGGGGGTGGGAGGTTCTGAATCTGTGGTCAGAAATACTACTTCCTCCTCTAATCTGCGGTTGGCACATGCTCAGTACATGGCTGAAGGGTAGGAGGGAGGTGGGGAGAACAGCACAGCCCACAGCACTGCTTTTTTAATGGCTCCCACTTGCTGGCCCTTCCCCTTGCAGACCCAACCTGGACCCTTCCCTTGCAGCCCCCTGTGGCCCCTCCCACTCACAGGTCCTGTTGCCCCTCCCCCATTAGCACCTCAGACCGATACCTTCCTGCCCCCTACAGAAGACTGTGTAAAAGCAGCCTTTTCAGCAGAGAAAGAATTAGACAAAGTTTAAAACCGCTGATTCTTTCTCTGCTAAAAAGGCTGCTTTTACAGTTTTCTGTAAAGGGGGTATTGGTCTGAGGTGCAAGTGGCATAGGGGCAATGGGGAGCCCACGAGGGGGATGCATCATTGGGGCCTGTGAGTGGGAGGGGCCACAGGAGGCTGCAAGGGAAAGGCCCAAGCGGGCTTCTAGGGAAGGAGCCAGTATGGGTCTGCAAGGAGAGGGGCCACCGGACCCATGAGTGGGAGGGGCCATGGTGCCTGCGAGTGGAAGGGGCCATGGGACCCACGAGTGGGAGGGGCCACAGGGCCCATGAGTGGGAGGGGCCTCAAAAGGGCCTCGTGGGAGTGGGAGGGGTCATTGGGGCCCATGAGTGGGAGGGGCCAAAAAAGGCTGCAAGGAAAAGGCCCAAGGAGGCTGCAAGGGAAGAAGCCAGGATGGGTATGCAAAGGGAGGGGCAACCGGACCCACAAGTGGGAGGGGTAATGGGACCCGTGAGTGGAAGGGGCCACAGGCCCACCAGTGGGAGGGGCCATGGAGCCCGCAAGTGGGAGGGGGAGGGGCCATGGGGGCCCAGGAGGAGGAGAAGACACAGGGAAGAATGACTGTTATATGGTTTCAGAGCAGGAAGCAGGAAGTGTAGGGGATCTGGTGATGCTGCTCCCATATTACACATATAAATGTACATATCTTTAAAACTATGTAAAATAAATAATGAAAGTAAATTGAAAAAATCCTCAGGAAAGCAATTCTTGTCAATTTACCTGAAGTCCTTTTTGGCCTACAGTCACCCTTTAAAGGATGACTGTGAGGTTGTTGCTTCAGCCCCCTTATGGCCCAGGGCCTAACTAATGGGAAGACATTTTCTGCAAGAAGCACTTCTTCCCATTGGATAGATCCTAGACTGAGGAGGGGTAGAGATTCGACAATACAGTTGTCGTATATAAATTCTCTTCATTTTTATAGTACATGTAGGTGGTTTTATAAGCCCAATGGTTTTAGTTTTGTTCATTGCATTATTTAGATCTATTTTTCATCAATCTCAATAACATCTGTAAAAAACAACTATCCATAGTCTCCATTATGATTAGTTTTAACGGGCAACTTTACTAAAAAAATATTATCGATAATTAAATACATGGAAGCAGAACTTACGGAGGTGTGTGTATGTTTATGTACTAGTTTTGGTCAGGCCCAGTAACCCCCTAACTCTCTTAAACAACTCCTTTCATGTAACCTGATTTTGTAAAGTTAAGCATGCTCAGTAATTACTATTAGCCTGTACTAAGAGAGGGACATTTGACATCATACAATTCACACATACTGTATCAACTGCCACCATTCCAGTTGCAGCAAAACTGCACACAGCAGAAAAGTTTATGATGATAATAATGCACTTTATTTACAGCTGAAATGTAAGCTGCTTCAGATTGCAAAATAGGGGAAAGATTAACAAAAACATAGTACAGTGATTGTTGGGAAGAATTATAGTTATCAATAAAGAGCAATTCGTTTTTTCCAGTATAGTTGCCATTTAACCATTATATCCCCCACCTGTAAATTTCACCATAGGTTCCCCTGCCTTTAGAAATAACATGGTCACATCTGCCTGTAGATTTAGCCATGGTCTGACTTTAGATTTATGCAGTTCATCAATTTTTCTTAAAACTGCTGGATGGTTCTATATTTTTAAAGTTTGATGTGTGTTGGCATATCTAAGTAGTTTTGTCATCTAGTATTAGTAATTTGGATACAGTATAATAATGCTTGAAAGAATTGTGTCTGTGAATCTGGAATGATGGAAAATAAGGCACATCTCCCATATGCTTTACTTTTTAAAGTACTTTAATAATTTAAAGCCACAGAACCCTCTTCACCCAGACCTTCCTCAGTGAGTCCAACTACCTCTAGGGTCTGGTCTGACTCGGCTATGAACACAGTGAGGAAAAGCAGCTACACGCTAACCGACACACGTTTCATCCCAACACCGGGACTTCATCAGGGTCTAGCGAGAAGTGTGCTTAAATACCTGTTGACCATGAAGAGTTAATTAAATAGGTTTTCTGAGAGATATGGTTTTAGTGTACCCCTTTTTTGACCACTGGGACAGGATTTTTTTTTAAACTGCTTTTAAAACACATTATAATATGATAGGGACGCTGGTACAGATTGAGGTTTGCAGTTAATTCTTTTGCACTTCTTATTCTTCTTACCTTTATTTCTCTCCCCCTCCCTTTTTTTAATCTAACACCACACAGATATATACGCCCAATATTACCTACTTATAAATGCTTCTAGTCTGCTGCCTTAATCGCTCAACACAGGGTCCTATAGAAGCAGTGCTTTCCAGGCTGTACCAAAGTACATTTTAAGTGACATTACTGAAGGAAAAAAAGGCCTTAGCCCACAATAATTTTTTTTACAATTTCCAATTCACAATTTCAAATTTTAACCAACCATCTAGATTCAGTTATATTGCTTGATGTCTGAGGTCCCAAGACTTGGGTCCATTTTATTCAAGTTGTTCCCATTCTTAGGCCTAAAGTGAAAATTGGACTTTAGAAATGTATTTAATCTAATGTTTTCATTCCAGACATCAGTAGAATAGACTATTGGAAGATTTATCTCTTGAAACACCAAGGAAAAAATTCATTTGTGCAAGATCCCACAAAACACTTGCTGTGTTATAAAAAAAAACAATCATGGAGATACAATAAAAGTTCTTAACTTTTAAAATGGTGCTAATTAGCCCCAACCAATTAGATCTTATTTATAATTTAAAAAGCTAACATCTGATTTGTTGGGGAAAAATGAGCACCATTTTAAAATATAAGAAATTCCAGTGGACTTCCAGTGGACGTTATTATGGCAGGTTCATTGGTCAGTTTCCACAAAAAGCTGGATGAGTTTCTGCAAACAAGGAATGTTGCAAGTTACTGGTATTGATACATAAAGTAGAGTTGATCCAGGGAAATGTCCGATTGCCACTTGGAGTCAGGAAGGAATTTTTTCCTCTTCATAAATTTGGTGGGGTTTTTTGCCTTCCTCGGGATCAACCGTTAGGCAGAAAATGAGGATATTGCTAGATGGGTTGGACTGGATGGACGTATGTCTTTATTCATCCTCAAATACTATACAATACTATTTAATATCCCTGAAAGAGTAATAAATCTGCCCCCTTAATTAATTCTTCAAATTTATTCATATATCATTTAATATTGATGTATTTATAATAATCATGCCTAGTTTTTTTTTTTTTTTTTGTAAAATAGTCTGTAGGATGAAAGTGATTCATCAATGACAAGGGGGGGAATTTTTCCAATTAGGTTCTGTCCTTATTTCGTGGAATCTCTTATTTGTAGTTCTAGGAATTTAATGTTCAAGTTTTTTCATCAATCTCAAGAAAAAAATAATCTCATTTCTATATCTCCAGCTCTGGAACATGGACCATCACCTTTACCAGTCCCTGGGTAGGATAGTTTAGTTATTTTCATAATTGGTCATTTAGCTAATGCAGCTGCTGATTTTAACACATAATATATGTATTGTGGTTTTTATTAGGAATAAAAATGAACTTGCCAAATGTATTTAAAGGGACTGTCCACCACTCCCTACAAAAATCTATATATTGTAGAATACCCCCCAAAAGCTGGACCATCGTTTTATAGAAAATCTTTAAATCAGCTCTGGTCTCCTCACTGTGTCTCCACTGTGGCTGCTGTGTTCTTTTTGTATTCTTGAGCAGCCACAGTGGAGACTGCCCTGGGAATGGCAGTCAGTGATTGGCAAAACATGTAAAAAGACCCAAGTAAATATGCCATATGTTTAGGTGTTTATATTAGCTTTTGAGTTTTTATGCAATCTGTAGAGCGTTTGTATGCAGTGCCTTTGCACAAGTGTGTTTGCAAAATGAACCGCACAGAGGTGCAGTAGTGCAATAATACATAATAGTGTTACTATGGCATGCCTATACAAAAAATAGTATAAATGTGTTTTTTACAGACACATGTAGTAGACAAACTGCACAGAAAGGCTAAAAAAAACTATTAGTACAAACAAAGCCAATAATGTACATTGAGTGTGTATTTTTGTAGAGGACACATTTATTAAGATCCACCTAGAAAAGGACTCCTGCCACAGGTAAGATAAGGGAACTCCCCCTTAGGTGCACACCAATATATCAGAAATATTAATAGAGATGAGAAATGCCATGAAGGACCTCTCTCTTCTCAGTTATGTTCTTGCGATTATTTATGAATATTTCATCCATGCAAAACTAACCCCACTAAATCCACAAGAGTTAATTTCTTTGCATTTATGCAAGTAGACAAATTACATATATGGATCTGTACGCTATCAAATCTAACATTTAATGTTATCATTTAAAATTGGTTACTAATGCTGTTTTGCTTTGTTTATATTTAAACTTTAGCCTCCTAAACAACATGGAGAAAAAGTCATGAATGGAAGGCATCATCTGGGCCCAGAAGGACTTCAACTACTCCATTTAGAATTCACACTGCGATAAGGTGTATAATATGTTATATATTCAATGCAGCTATTTAATAAAATAAGTGAAAGAAATGTAGACAATGTTACAATAATAAAGCCCAACAGCACATTTGGACTGCCGTAAACACAGGACATTTTCAAAAGGCTTAATCCTCCATAGCTGGATATAGCTTTTTCAGCATGGTAGACTAACCACAAATTATCTCATGTGGTATAAGACTAACTTTAATTTAAAAAATTGTAAATTGTTAGTGGAGAAACAGATCATCTTGGGTTACATTAGTCTCTCCCCAGCCTGGTTGGTTCTTTATTTTTTTTCCCAATTTCTCAGCGTGGGATGAACTTTAAAAATGTCAATGGTTCAGGTCCTTGTTATCTTTAAGAAATTTCCAAAGTTTACATTTGAAAAGCTTTGCCTGGGTAACACATATTTCAGGACCATGTTTATAAAGGCATGATATCGCTTTAATGTTTGCAAATTTTATGACCACGGTCGTAAAAGTACAATCACTATTACAATCGTACACATAAGGGCCCCTGTTTATAAAGGTGTGGTACCATGGAAACAAACTTTATGAATATGTCCTTTTTTGTGAAGGTTTTCCTTTAAAGTAATATAATCATGTTAATTCCCACTAGAATTATTGGAGGTTACGCTATTTTTTGTTACATTTTATCAGCAGAAATATGTCCATATGGATAAAAACAATAAAAGTAAATGCAGTGCTTTATTGTGTTTCTCTAGATCATGGAATACATCCCATGTAATTGGGCCTGGCAAAGGGAAAAAAAGAAACATCACAGCAGAGCCATCAGAAGCTACCAAAGACCACACAGCTACTTCAACATCAACACAGCCAAGTGTCCTTTGTGACAGGTTACACCTGTTAATTTCCTCTTTCCCCCTAGTGATTGAGCCATAGATTTATCCAATCGATAACTTTTTTTCTCCCTTTAAGACTAAATTGGCTAGTTTTGTTGGGTTTTTGCCTTTCTATGGATCAATAAATGCTAAAACATTTTTTTTTATGATATAATAAATTTGAAAATTTAAAACCTAACTCATCTTGTCATCTTTTTTTATTATTTCAATTTTGTTTTTCTAAACAAATTTAAACAGTCAACAATTATTAGAGCAAACCTCAACCCAGTGTAGTTTACAGTAAGATTTTTGTGCTTGTTCCTGGATCCAGGACTTTTAATATACTGACTTTAAACTAACCTACTGTAAATACTTAAAATTGGACAAACTATTTTTTTAATCCTACATCCCATGTAGCCCAAAGAGCCTTGCGAGCATGTGCACCTATTGGTGACTCCCCTTGATCCGAACCAATGTGGAAGACCCTGATAAGGCTCTCAAAGCTGCTTGGTATCCTGTGGTTTATTTTCCAGTCTGAATTGCAGATTTTGAATTCTGAATTACAGTAGAAAATAGTATGTTGATTTCACTGCTATTTCTTTTTTTTTTTGTTGTTGCTACCATTCTATTCCAAACAAAAGGGAAGTTTTTTGTTAGCGTTGTTAAAAAATGCCTCCACTTTTAGAAACAGTCTATGAGGTTACAGGATAAAAAGTCCACACTTTTTATCCTGTAATATGTATTGGGTTTTAATAATTATATTTATATTGTGCATATTTATGACATATGGTGTATTGTGTAAGGTGTAATAAAGATTTTCAATTTGCTGTTTAAACAGTGCCCCATAAGTGTACTTTGAGGACCTTGTGGTCTTCTTATTTTGGTTTTGGAATACTGTATCACCTATGTGTTTCGTCCATCTTGGATGTGGCCCTCATCAGTGTAAAAGATGCACATTAGAGATGTACTTTGGGTTCTAATAGAACCCAGTTTCGATTCGAATCCGGCGGTTTCGAAGTCCCGTCGAAACTTTCGGAACTCCCGGATTTTTTAAAACTCGAATTTTCCGAGTTTTCGATTTTTATCGTAAATTCGATAATTATCGAAAGTAGATGATTATCGAAATCGAAGTGTAAACAAAATGTATCGTAAGTGGGGATCAATTTCGGTAACCCTCGAAAGCATGGATCGATTTCGGTAAACATCGAAAAAGTGTATCGTAAGTGGGGATCGATTCCGGTAACCCTCGATAAATGTACGAATCCAGGTAACCCTCGAAATCGTAAGTCCATCAACCCTCGAGTAGCGATCGATTTCGGTAACCCTCGAATGTTTGTGCCGATTTCGCCAACCCTCGAATGTACAAGCTGATTTCGGTAACCCTCGTATTTGTGATATCGGTAACCCTCGAAAGTAGTGTTCGATTTCGGTAACCCTCGAAAATAGCCCGCAAAAGCTCGAAAAAAGCCAGATCGTGAGGAAAGATAGATTTTAAATGAGTTTTACTTATATTTACGAGTTCCCCAGACCATTCCCAAGGTCCCTTTGCTATTAACAGTAACCTGCTATTACTATTTAATCCTTAAAATTGATAGAAACTTTCGAATTTTTTTTCCCCATAGACTTCTATGGGTCCGTTTTCGGATTTTCGGATTTTCAAATTTTCCCGAAAATTCGAAAATCCGAAAACAGGCCGAAACTCATCAGTTTTGGCCATCTCTAATGCACATCAGTCCGAGACAGAAATCCCTAGCATAGTGATAATGGAAACATCTTGTTAACATAGCTTTGTAGAAGCTACAATATAATTGTTGAAGGTTTACAATATAATTGTTTGAATCACCCAGTGCAGGAGTGTGATTTATATAGGGCGCAATCCAGAGTGCTAGTAAGAAACAAACTGACACCCTATAAAATTGTGTTTATTCAGTATATACAGACAGGGATAAACCACGAGAACCTGCTCCTACCACTGACTCAGAGAAGGAAATGATCCAATGTTGTGTAAACCTTTTAAAATGCTGTTTTCTCTTTACCAGGTTCTAAAGGCAAATCTGCCAACCAGAACAGAGGGACAGCTACACGATCTTTCTCCAAAATTCTTATTGTCCGAAATCATTCAAAGTACCACTGATGACCACATCCGCCATTTAAGTCACCAAAAGATCTTCATGGATTCAGAGAAGCCACTGCAAGAGAGCAGTTCCTGGACCATTAAGGAAATACCCCGATAGGATGTTTGGAGAGGACACTTATCTCATTAAAGGCTATGACTATGCATTAGAGAGATACTGACTATACCTTAAGCTGACAAGAAGGAACTACCCCATTTTCACAAAACATAAGGAAGTGTGTAAGGAAATTTGTAAGTTACCATGGTCATTCCCTGACACTTCACATGACCCAATAATATTTGATGAGGGACTGCCAATTAGATCTACAACAAAACCAAAGTACTGTATATGAAGAGGGATTCAGGAAATCTGTAGATGCAAGAAAAGGTTTACCGTTTTAGCCAGTCAAAATGTTTACAGAGTAAAGCTGGGTACACACAGTAACGATAAAGCTTTATCGTTATGTGTTTACGCTCGTTTCCCGAACGAGCGCGCGGCCACCAAATGATCGGGTCGGCCGAACGCTCGTTCGGGAAAGGCCGAAAATTCCATCGGCCCCGCGCTAGACTCTCTAATATAGAGTAAAAAAAAAAAAAAAAAAAAAAAAAAAAAAAAAAAAAAAAAAAAAAAAAAAAAAAAAAAAAAAAAAAAAAAAAAAAAAAAAACAAAAAAAAAAAAAAAATAGCGCGGCCGATGGAAATACACAGTCCCGAGCGTTCTCCTTATGAGTTCATAGGGAGAACGCTCGGGACTCTGTGTATGCAGATCTTTGAAAGATGGCAGACAGGATCTTGCAGATCCTGTCTGTCATCTTTCAGAAATCTGGACTGTGTGTACCTTAACTCTTTTGAGATAAAAAAATAATAAAAGTGGTATAAAGGTGATACCATTATTGGCTAACTAAGATAATCATAGCAAGCTTTCAGAATATTCTAGTTCCTTGTTCAAGCTGATTACAATGAAGTTGTGGTGCTCTCTGAAACAGTATATACACAACATCCAGCTCATAGATCAAATAACAAGAAAAAAGGAATATCAGGGTGGAAGGTGTTAAAAGGGGTCTTCAACGGATAAACACATAAGGTGCAGATAAGGTATATTTTGTACCTTATCTGTTTGTCCCTTGCAGACAAACAAAAGCTATGTGAAATCATAGACATAGACAGGTGCTGTAGGACTTAGATGAAAGTTATGACCAGCGTGTTAAAGCTTCTAGCTTTAGAAATATGAAAGGACCATAATTCATCACTCATTAATGTTTCCGGATGGAACTGGGATGAAGGGACAAGTGCCATTTCAGACTTGACAACTGTTGAGTTATTGTATGTGGGACAGTTAAGCCCATTAAGATGTACTTATAATCTGAGTATCCTTATATGTTCTTATATTGTATCTGTATCTGGAAAGTCTTTCTCATCTACCACGGTGAAGTAATGCATTACCGTGTATTTTGCGACGAACAACCGTTTTGGGCAAGAATCGTCCGTGTGTATGCATTCGGTCAGGGGTCGTTTGTTGATCCGCCTGGCGAACGACCCTCGACCAAAGGCCAGTGTAGTAAATGCTGGCTATCTCCGAGGTAATAGTCCATGCTTCTAACCACTGGTTGTCCTGGTGAATCTAGGTATGTTGTAATGGTTACAAAATTAGACCCGCAGGTTGCCACTATTGATCTACCTATGGGAAGCTGTAACAGACTTATGGATTTTGGGAACAGTGTAGATGATGGGGGCTTTAGGATTATTGCTCATCAGATATCCCATTTCGACAGCTGAAATCCAATTTTTAATGAAGCTGTAGGATATGCTGTGAGTGGTTTGTAGGTGTGTTATCCAATAGTTGTGATAGCAACTCTTATTTATAGTAGGCAATATCCAATTGGACTATGTACCCTTGTCTGCTGGTATAATGACCAGATTTCAAAAAGCATAATGCAAGGTTCTCTTCTCTTGATAAATCAGACCATCTTACTCCCAATTATGCCCTGGGAAGCTTTTTATGGTATTCACTTGGTCACTGGCTATCTCATCAAATATCCTAATGGCCGGGGGAGTGTTGGGAGGTTCAAAAGTACTTTTAGATCTAAATCATTATTTAATTATCATTAAACAAGACGTCATTATTTCTAAATTGATCTTTCAGTTTTAGTGATCTTTGGAGTCTAAAACAATCTATTTTGCGGATGGCACAATGGACAGGCCCCTTCCTCAGGTACATGGCTATTGCCATTTATGTACCTGAGGAAGAGGTGTGCCAACCCTGAAATGTTGTACGTTTCACATGTGCTAATTCAATAAGGAAATTGAAATCCAATGTCCCAGAAACTGGCCACCAGAAGCCTGGCAGACTCTGCCTCCTGTCTCTCCTCCAGGAGAATTTTGCCATGCGCACTGCAGCCCTCCCTCCCTCTCCCACCCATTTTCCTCTCCCTCCCCCTAGCACAAAACCCCTTTGCTGTAGTGTAGGGCTCCCTCCCTCAGTCCCAACTGCTATATTAGTTTTTACAGAAACTCCTCCGATCATTACTTAACTTACCCCTCTCCCCCGGTGTTCTGGATAGCCTCTCAGCCAATCACGGATGTGGCTGCCGGGCCGGCCTCCTGCTTGCAGTTTCATGCAAGCAGAGGGTCGGGATAGTATGCCGTAGGAAAGAGGTAAGGTAAGGTAAGGTAAGTATAAAAAGGGGTGCACATGCCCTTTAAATTGTCCTTTAAGTATTAATATTGAGAGGTCCATGTCAGAATGATTAAGAAGTGTGAAATGGTGTCTGACTGGTGTGCAGGTTGTGTTGTTATCCTGGCAATTGGGTTTATTTTCATGAATTTTTATAGTGTGTCTGTGGTTATTCATTCTCTGGCATAATTCTTGTCCTGTTTCCCCAATATAACGTGCATTGGGACACTTGTTACATTGGATCATATAAACTACATTCCAGGATGTGCAGCAGTATGATCCTTTAATGATGAAAGTGCCTTTATCATGTGCTATGTTGATTGATTCATTGATTTGATGACATAGTTCACATTTCTTTTTATTGCATGGTTGGGTCCCTACAGTGAGACCATTAAGATCTGAAGGCAATTTTCTGTTTACCAGTTTTTGTCTGAGGTTGGGTGGTTGGCGGAATGCTAAGATTGGAGGGTCTGGAAAGATGTGTTTAAGGGTGTCATCCTCTGAGATAATTGGCTGCTATTCTGTAAATATTTTGCGTATTCCCTCTAGTGTAGGGTTGTATGTAGTCACTAGTGGAATGTGTGTGTTTGTTTTTTTCCTTTTGTATTGTAGTAGATTTTCTCTTGCGGTTTTTTAGAGCCTTATTGATGTTTTTGTGGATGATGTTAGGCTTATACTCTTTTAGGTTAGTGGCAGTGCTAGCTTATCAAGATGTTTGTTACGATCCTCTGGGTCTGAGCATATTCTGTTTGTACCTGATGGCTGGCTGAGTATTATGGCCTTTTGCTGTGTCAGCATGGAAACTGGAGAAATGGAGGTAGGTAGCTGCATCTGTCGTAGGTTTTCTATAGATGGAGGTGTGCAGTTTACATTGTTTAATGCAGATTGTAGTGTCCAGAAAATGAATGGAATTGCTGAGTAGTCCATTTTTAGTGCAGGATGGAAGTTGTAAATGAGCTGTGAAATTTAGTAAGGTTTTCCTCACCTTCTGTCCATATTATAAAAATATATTCAATATAACGTAATATCTATGGTTTATGGTGTGAGTATGTTTGAAATCTCTCCTCCAATCACCATAAAAAGGTTTGCGTATTTGTGCGCCATTTTACTTCGCATAGCAG
The DNA here is from genome assembly GCA_019447015.1 of Hymenochirus boettgeri. NCBI lineage: Eukaryota > Metazoa > Chordata > Amphibia > Anura > Pipidae > Hymenochirus > Hymenochirus boettgeri. The sequence goes on along the minus strand of CM033476.1, from coordinate 62,072,479 downwards.
TCCCCATGAGTTGGAGGTAGGTTTCTTGTTGAAGTAAAGTAATTGTTAGTGAGAATAAATTTGATTAGTTTGGTAATACAGCAGTACTATATTAGATTTATTGGAGGATAAAAAGAAGTTTATGGCAAGTGTTAATGTCGTCTTTGTGGGGGATATTGCTAAACGGTATTCTACATCCATAGTGGCAAGAAGTGTACCCGGTGGAAATCCTTTAAGTCACATGAGTTTATTGAGAAAATCTGTGTATCCTGTAGGAACTGGGAGTTATTTGTACTAAATGTTTAGAATACTTTCTATTTGCCCCGATAATGGTTCTGTAAATGTGTTCATACTGTAATGATGGATCTTCCTGGGAGCCTTGTTTATGTATTTTGGGTAGCTTTGTAAAGGTACAGTGTCTGGATTATTGGGAATTAATTGTTAATCCTCTGGCGTTCTGAGCAGCCGGCAGCGCGTCCCTGATTGGCTGCCTTCCTCTGCTGCATTTCCGTGCAAGCAGAGGAGTGGACTGTGCGGCGGAGGATAGAGGGAAGGTAAGTAACTATCGGGGCACTTTCTAACAATTCTATTACGACGGTTGGGGCTGGGGGACCAATAACTATAATATATAAAAACTTCAAAAAGGGGTGGACATGCCCTTAAATGATCATACTGCTGTGCATCCAGGAATGTAGTTTACATGATCCAATGTAACAAGTGTCCAATGCATGTTATATTGGGGAAACAGAGGCAAGAATTACGCCAGAGAATGAATAACTACAGAACACTATAAAAATTCTGGAAAATAAACCAACTGCCAGGATAACAAACACAACCTTCACACCAGTTGGACACCATTTCTCACTTTCTAATCATTCTGACATGGACCTCTTAATATTGATACTTAAAGGACGATTTTAAAAAAACAGGAAAGGAAAACCTTTGAACTTTGAATGATCCTCTTATTTTATTTAACAAAACTGGTTTAAATAGGGACATGGGATTCTCAGCCACTATCAGGAATATGTTTAATCCATTCCCACTTTCCCGGCTGCTTGTACCTTGTCTGTATCTAACTAATTACTTTCACTATTTTGTCCTATTACAGTTCCTAATATTTACTTTGTTGTTGTGTTTATTGCTTTACTGCTTATAGTTCACCCTATATGCTTATCCTTGTTTTACATTCCTAACATAATAGGATTTCCAAAAAAAGGTTGTAACTCTATCAACTTTAAAGATGTGATGTACCCTGTGTTTCTTAGTACTGTGCTGACCTGAGGAAGAGAGAAGTGTATCTCTCGAAAGTTTGTCTGTAAAAATGAACTGTTAGTCCATAATAAAAAGGTATCACCTTTCTACAGTTCTCATCTCTAATAATGCTACTGGTTCTTTAGTATATGCAACTGGACTAATACCGCTACACCCTTTATCTGAATTTAGGACATGTGGGAGATTAACATTTAGAGGGCTTTTTTTATTTATACTGACTGGTCAAGATTGAACCTTTTTTGTCTTTTTATATTCAGAAAATCTGCAAACAGTACAAATGAGTGCAGAATTCTGCATGTTAAATAAATGACAACAATTGTCTGCCTTGTTTTGATGCCTACATGGGTAGTTTTGATAACACCTCTTAGCCACAATGCAATCATTATCTGCATTCAGCAGGTTCCTAACACCTTATATGTTATATGCTGATTGTAACACATTCCAGGGTATTTATTGCCAATGGTTCTTGTACAAAACATTCTAATTTGAGAAAGCCAGTCAGATGACTAGAGAAAAATCTTCAAGTCTAGTTGATCAAATGAACACCAAAGATATTCAGCAAGGCTAGGTCATTTACAAATATGTTAAAGAGTACCGGGCCAAGGACAGACCCCTGTATAACACTAAAAGCACTAGTCCAACTAGAAAATGTCTACTAATAACAACTCTTTGAAATTTTTCCTTTAGCCAGTTTTCAATCAGAGTACAAATAAAATGGTAAAGTCCACTGACTTATTTTGCATAATCTTTAATGAGGTACCATATCAAAGGCTTTTGCAAAATTAAAATAATCAGTTCCACTGAACCCCAAGATTTAGGCTATGACCCATATTTCCATAGAGAAAACAAGTTTAGTTTGACAGGATCATTACGCATAAAAACCATGCTGGGACCTACTTATAAAGCAATCTAAAATAAATATAATTATGTTATCTCTTAAAATTCCTTTTGAAAGCTTTACCACTACAGATGTCAAACCGAGGGCCTATAATTAACTGGCTGGTAACATTTAAGGTCTAATCTCTTTTCACTTGTTCCTGAGTCCATCAATACTCATTTTCAAGTTAATGGTGTCTCATTAGCGTAAACAGAAGCAAAGGGGTTTAAAATTTCTGCCTCTTCTCTATTACTATACACTACATTTTTTTTGTCTTTACACAATAGAGATGAAGTTCAGGTCCAATTCAAAAACGGTTCCCAATCTGATATGTGGTTCATATGATTTCTCTGAGATTTAAGATGACATATTGTTACTCTGATCTTTGAGAAATCTCAAACTACACGGGCCAATTTCGAGAAAAAAACATATCTACAGGGCAAATTTAGACACAGAACGATTTGTGAACATTCAAATTCGAATTTATTAAAAAGTCTATGCGGAACTTCAAAAATGATTGAACAAAAAGAAAGTTCGTTTTTTAATAAGTTTTGGTTATATGTACGTGTTCCCTAGACTATTTTCAAGATCTTGAGTCATTTACCCTAACTTACTCTATTTGCTATTTCTACCTTAAATTTAGTCCAAAATACAAGTTGTACCAAACTGTCCCATGTGGTACTTGAGCTCCCTGACGTGGGCCACTGCCCCAGCCTCCATTATCCATATATACCACCAAAAAGTAACTAGAAAGGGAAAGTTTAAGTATAAACTTTGAATTTGGCTTGAAAGATCACATTTTGGAAGGGAATGTGTGGTTTGTGCTGCAGATTTTAAAAACTCATTGTTGTTTTTTACTTACCCTTTAAATATCGCTGTCACATGAATTAAAGGCAGGCAGTTGGTGGTGTACTTGTGCAGGTGAAATGATTGGTGAAAGTTTTTTCTTTTACTATACTTACCTTTAAATATGATTGCCACAGAATGAATGGGTACCCCAGTTGGTGCATGTACCTGTGTCATTTGGAAATTAAAAAACAAAACCTTTTTGATTATTGATACAATTTATTTTGACTATAATTACCCTTTAAGTATGTCTGCCACAGAAATGGAAGAGTAGGTCAGTAGGTATGTGTACCTTTGTCAGGTTGGGGGTTAGAAAAAACAAACTTTTTTGATGATTGGTCAAAATTAGTTTTTTTTACTTTAGTTACCCTTTAAGTATGGCTGCCACAGTAATGGATAAGTAGATCAGTATGTGTGTGTACTGGGTCTGGTGATGGGGTATGCCTTTTTGTGTGTTACAACCATAAAATTAAATTTTTTTTTTTTTACTTTATTTACCCTTTAAGTATGTCTGCCAAAGGAATAAAGGGTAGTAGGCAGTAGGTGTGTGTACCTGTGTGAGGGTGGGGGGGGTAGTTTTTTGCATGTATAAATATATAACAAATTTATTGATGATTGATCAAAATAATTTTTTGACTATAGCTACCCTTTAAGTATGGCTTCCATGGGAATGGAAAGGTAGGTCAGTAGGTGGGTGTACCTGTGTCTGTTTGGAGTTTTGGTGGTACACCGTTTGTATTTATGACCATGAAACAAACTTTTTTGAAATTTCACATGTGGATTGTTACCACTACAGTCTATGGGAAAAATGTCCCGAAATTCGCCAAAAGGCTGTAACGCTTCCGCGGATTCTTAGCTAGAAGATAGCACATTCTCTATATGCCCAGCATTATTCTGTACCGAATTTCATGTCTCTAGTTAAAAACTGTGGGGGAGATACAGTCCAAAAAAGAAGAAGAATAAAACAGAAGAAAAAAATAATATAAGAGAAATAGAAAGAAACAGGAATTGGCTTTTTTAAGCCAATAATGAGGGAGGTCCAGACGTTGTGCTAAGTGTGGGCCCAAAACGTTGCCATGTTTTTACTTGTTCTGATGGAATAAATTTCCAATTATCACTTTCAGCTAACGTCTGGACCTCCCTCATTACTTTTTGGTGTTATCTTAGTATAGTTTATAGTATTTGAGTTTGAATAAAGACAACATCCATCCAGTCCAACCCATCTAGCAATATCCTCATTTCCTGCCTAACTGTTGATCCAGAGGAAGGCACACAAAAAAAAAATTCCTTCCTGACTCCAAGTGGCAATCGGAAATTTCCCTGGATCAACTCTACTTTATGTATCAATACCAGTAACTTGCAACATTCCTTGGCCCTATTTAATAAAGATCGTTATCGAAAAAATAACGACCACTATCGAAAATAAGACCGGTATTTTCGATAACGACCGGTATTTTCGATAACGCAGAAACTCATCCAGCTTTTTTTTTTAAACTGACCAATGAATGACTAACAACGTCCACTGGAAGACAGTTCCATAGCTTACCGTTCTCACAGTGGAAAACCCTTTCCGACTTAAAGCCTAAACCTTTTTTCTTCAAGTCTTAAGGGATGTCCTCGTGTCCTCTGACATGTTCTATTGGTGAACAATGCCCCAGATAGTTTATTGTATGGCCCGTAATGTATTTATACACAGTAATCATATCTCCATGCAAGCGCCTTTTCTCCAGCAACATAATTGTAACTTTTCCAGTTTCTCTTCATATTCAAGCTTCCCCAATCCCCTTATTAATTTAGTTGCCCTTCTCTGAAAGATGTCCTTTTTGTACACAGGATTCCAAAAATGCACTGCATATTCCAAATGCCTTACCAATGCTTTGTAAAAAGGGGGAATTACATTTTCCTCCTTGAATCCATACCTCTCTTTATAACAGACAATACCATGCTGGTTCTGGCTGTTGCCGCCTGGCACTGCTTGCTTCCTTAAGCTTGTTATCCACAAAAACTCCAAGATCCCTTTCCAACAGGGATTCACTTACCACAGAGCCATTTATAGTATAAGCAGCACAAGGATTTTTAAGTCCAAAATGCATCATTTTACATTTATCAACATTGAATTTATCTGCCTTAGCAGCCCAATGTGACAATCTATCTAGATCCCCCTGCAACGATTGACATCCTTAGAAGTTTGTAATGGGGACAAAGCTCTCGGAAATCATGTTTAAAGACCTCACCTCCTCCTCTAACTTTGTAATGTAAACCAAGACCACGGGTCACACCCGGCCCCACCCAATAATCCTCACCAAATCCACCACATGCTGAACCCTAGCACCAGGCAGGCAAACACAGTTCGGCATGTAGGGTCTTGGCGGCGATTACCCTATCTACCTTCCTTATAATGAAGTCCCTATCACTACCACCTGCCTTGCATTCCTGATCCTTCGTTCCTCCTCCTTGTATTAGAGATGGCAGTCCCCTGGGTGCTCAAGGGACTAGGCCCTCCATACACGCTAATCCCGAGGTGTCCTCCTCCACTTCATTACCTAAGGCGGCAAATCTGTGGGGGGGGGCAATCTGGGAAGAAGCCCCCCACCTTCCGTCCCCCACTCCCCTAGTAACCCTAACAAAACTACCTCCCCCCTCAACCTTCCTGTCCCACTTCCACCCACCTCTATACTGGCCCAGCCAGTGCCTGCTGACTCCCCAGTTTGCCAATCCTGCAATGCCGCAAGCTGCCCCATTAGATCTCCACCTCAGCTTCCAAACGGGCAACCCACTCACACCTGACACAGACATAGGTTCCCTGGAACGTCTACTCAGGTTCTATATATACCCTAAATTTAATCAGAACTTTCAGATTTTCATCCTTAATGACTTCTATTGGTTTATTATCGGATTTCTGAATATTTTCAAAAATCCAAAAATGGAATGGAACATCTCTAACAGAGTAACCAAGTTTTTGCCTTTTTCTGGTAAGTTTTCTTGTGTTAAATGGTATCATTTGTTGCAACATGATCTTACCATATTATGATATGATATTATACCAAAACACGCTATAGACGAATGTCACAATGCCGCGTCTTTATTGCTCATTATTTTATGATTGTGGCCATAAAATTATGATCTTGTAGTGCAATTCTGAGCGTGAACATAAATTTACGAAATGTACAACCATAATTTTACGGTTTGGCCCATTTTAAGGAGCTGTAAGTGAGGATGATAGAGCAATAGACATTTTAACCTAAGCAGTGTCAAGACTGAAACAAATAAATTTAAGTTGAGAGTAAGTCATAATTTTAAACACTTCACCTTGTACATGTTGTGTAGTTTCTGGGTGAAGTGAATTATATGAGAAACACTTGCCAGAGAGCATTACAGGTGATTAGCAGGGGTCTCTTATATTGGAATAAGACATGAGGAAAGAAATGTCCAGGAATGTGTTTGCATGTACCTGAGGGTGAGACTACAGTGTTTGGATGCTTTTCCTGCAGTGCACTGTACATTATGGGATGTATGAATGTGGGAAGGGAGTAAGTAGTCCTATCCTGAGTGAACGTGACAGTCTTTCTCAGACTGTTAGGTTAGTGATGTTGGGATTTGCATTAAAAGCTAGAACTTTGGACAATCATGCCTTTTACCCCTGAAAAATAACTACATTAAAGTAATAATAAAAATTTCTGAAAATATGGAGTTTCTATGCAGTATCCTACAAAAAGTGTTCTAAATATTGGCATGTCATACCCACCCTGTACACCTGATGTCGCTCTCACTCCACACAGCATTCACTGAGCTTTAACTCATCACGGTTACAACACCTGGAGCATTGAAAATACTTTGATAAAATGTAAATCATTTCATTTTCCAAGAGCATATATTTCATCACCATATAAAAAAACATGTTTAACATGATATGTTCTTATAGGAAATAAAGAATAGGCCCCTCCCTTAAATTCCATGCATATTTATGAAATGCTAACTCTTGTTTAAGACCACAGGGTATATTCCAAGTTAAATGTGATTTTATTTAACTAGTTCAAACACGTTGTTTAGAATTCTGTAAAAATGCAGATGTTTTTTTGTATCTGTGTGCAGGGAGCCCGTTGTGAAGAAGGAATGTACAGAAATAGGAATTTAAATGCTTACACAAAATCTGTGTATACTCCACGTTTCTTACGCAAAATCCCTGTATCAATGTAGGTGTATCTTGTTGCACAAATTAATCTAGGAAAAGTTTATCTAGTCTTTGTTATTTGATATTCTATGCCAGTAATTGGCACTGCATATGTTTAACCCTTTTCATACCAAGTACGTACGCTGTACATACCTGGCTGGGTGTCCTATTTGGCCAAGTACTTACAGTGGTATGTACTTGCTATCGTCTCTTTATTATTATTTTTTTAAATGGTGCCAGTGTGGATAATCCAAGTGCCCCTATCCCCCCCACAGGTTTCACCAGAAACCGATGTGGGGATCTAGAGAAATTAACTCACAAAATGCCAGATAGTACAGGTAAGCAGGTCCCACTGAGACCTGCAGAGCCTGTGGAAAAGGAGGACTCCTTCTTCAACGGGGCTTCTAAGTCCTCCCCTGGTGATGTAGTGTAGTGTAGGTATTTATTGCACTGTGATCCAATTCAGATCACAGTGCAGTACCTGCTATAGCAAGCAGTCACTTGCATAAGTAATAGCAAGTGAATGGAGTTCAGAGTTATTCACAAATAGACTTTGTTAGAGTTCTGTTCACCTAATTGTTGATCTTTGCCAATGAATAAAATCACTTCCTGGAAAATGATTTCCAGTAAGTGATTTTTCCGATCGGATTTCGACTTGGAAAACATGCAAAACAATATTCAATATCATTCCAAAGATAATCTGATGATTATTTTTGGGAATGATTAAAAAAAAAAGTAAAACACAAATGAAAAAAATGTGTCAGTAAAGCGTGCCTGTAAGTCTTTGGTACCAATGGGTTTCCACTAAATACCACTAACAAAGGTGTGTGTGTGAGGGTGGGGGTTGTGGGGTTTCATTACCAGATTTCTCCCCCCAGAAACTCACACTCACCAGGAAAAATTTGGCCCTCACATTCTCCTAAACCAATACTAAAATGGTGGTTTGGTTTCTTTTTTTCGAACAATGATTCATCGGCCAAATATATTTTTTTCGCTTAAGAGTATTTTTTTGTTGATTTCGAAGAGGGCAGCTGCCAAATTGCACATGGTCTCCTTTTGAGTTTGTTTGGTGGCAGTGTCTCAGTATTGAAAACATAAGGGAGAAACAATATTTAAAGGGCTGTGTTGTTAGATAGTATAGTATAGTATAGTATAGTATTAGTATAGTATAGTATTTGAGGTTGAATAAAGACATACGTCCATCCAGTCCAACCCATTAGCAATATCCTCATTCCTGCCTAACTGGTGATCCAGAGGAAGGCAAAAAACCCACCAATTTATGAAGGGGGAAAAAATTCTTCCTGACTCCAAGTGGCATGGGGTTACTGGGGGTTTCCAAGATTATTGTTTCATCCTTCTTTTTCACTGATGAAAATCTACCGTTTCTAAAAATATGTGCAGTTTGTATATTGAGTGTTGTGGGGGTATTTCTGAGTTTGATGGTTGTTCAGTTTATAGAATTGAAAGCTAATCAAATACACGAATTGGTTGACTTTTTCTCTAGAATTGCTATTATGCCTTGGTCCCTTTTGAGGTTGGTTGGGGGCTTTGGGGGTATTTTCAAGTTTCGGGGCTGTTTCCTTTAAAAAAATGAGGAGGCTAATCAAATTACAGAGCACTTTACCATTTGAGTTGTTGGCCCCACGTCTCTGTGAGCAGCCAGCATGCATACCATCGATTCAGGATGAGGGAGATTGACATTTAGTGGATTTATTAATTGTCAAGTGGGTTTAGGTAGGATTTCTTCCTTTGAACTCCCATTTAATTTTTTCAAAAAGTTTCCGCATATGAATGTTGGGAAATCCCATGTTTTGAATTATTGTATAATAACAATAAATATTATGGCCATCTGTATATAGATACTAAATTTGACTTTCCCGGGTAAATATGCCATGGCTTAATCCTGCGCTTTTTCTTGTTCACTCCTGCAGACCCACCCCCTTCCACTCCTGTAGACTTTTCCCCCATTGCAGCCCCTTTTTCCATCAAACTTGCAGTCCTCTTTCCATCAAGCCCTTCAACCCTCTTGCCATTCAACTCTGCAGCCATCTTCTATCCAGCCCTGCAGCCATCTTGCTATCCACTCCTTCACCCATTCACCTCTGCAGCCATCTTCCTATCCACCCTGCAGCCATCTCCTATTCACCGTTGCAGCTATCTTTCATTTCATTCCTGCAGCTATCTTCCTATCCATCCCTGCAGCCATCTTCCCATTCACCGCTGCAGCCATCTTCCCATTCACCTCTGCAGCCATCTTCCCATTCACTGCTGCCATCTTCCATTATCACTGCAGCCATCTTCCATTTCCCTCTGCAGCTATTTCTATCCACCACCCTGCAGCCATCTTCCCATTCACCCCTGCAGCCATCTTCCCATTCACCTCTGCAGCCATCTTCCATTTCACTACTGCAGCTATCTTCCTATCCACCCCTGCAGCTATCTTTCATTCATCACTGCAGCCATCTTCCAACCACCTCTGCAGCCATCTTCCTATCCACCCCTGCAGCCATCTTCCCATTCATCACTGCAGCCATCATCCCATCCACCCCTGCAGCCACTTCCTATCCACCCTGCAGCCATCTTCCCATTCATTGTTGCAGCCATCTTCCCATCCACCTCTGCAGCCATCTTCTATCCACCCCTGCAGCCATCTTCCCATTCATTGTTGCAGTCATCTTCCCATCCACCCTGCAGCCATCTTCCCACCAAGATATATAGTTTTAACAGCTACATTTGCCTATCTGCCCTCCCAAGGCCATAGGATGGCAAATAGGGCTGTTAGGGCGCCATGTTCAGTGTAATTATAAGAATTAACTAACATGGACCTGCTTATCCATTTTAAACCGGTGGGATTATTTTTCGTCCTACTTACTCTCCCACTGTGTTTACTGAGTATAATTATATATATATTTATATATATATATATCTCCGCCTAGGATCTGGGACAGAGAGGAATTCCCCACCTCATCTGCGACTTGTGGGTTGTGGGCTCTGTATATGTGACTTAGTATGTTAGCGCGGCCAGAACAGCTCCTGTTCTAAATGAAGTTTACACCTTAGGCTAGGCCCCACTAGTCCATTTTGGTGTGCGCTATAGCACAGGCACACCAATAGAAGAAGATGGGGATGGCCCCATTAAGTCCTCTGCCCTGCGGTGCGCTGCCGACCCTTTTCCAAGTGCATGCGATCACCATTTTTGGTGCGCATCGCATGTGCTGTGATCGGGATACATCAAAGAGATTGCAGCGCATGCGCAGGGTAGCACGCATGGATCGCACAACGTTGTGATTTTACTGCGTCGTGTGATCCTGCAAGCTCCTGAGTGGGGTCCTTGCCTTATTGTACAGGGGAATAACGTGATAAAGTGCCGCTCTCTACAGATGTTCTGCCCTGGGGGCTCCGTCTCACGTTGGGCCTAAAGCAAATTCCCCTCAGCCCTGCAAACTCCTACAGAGACTAACGACGGTTTGATTCCCCCTCTGAGAATGAGATCAGTTCAGGTGTCATGGCAATTGGTTTAGTGACATGTCTGGCAGTACATGGTAATTCCCCATAGCTTTATAGACTGTTACAGGGCGATGCACCAATGGGCGCACCTGCTCTGATTTGGAGTTTAAGTCACTTAACTGATGTTATATCGGTTAGCGTGACTTAAACTTCTCCCTTGCAGCGGCTGCATGGCTAATGCAAAAGTTAGCCTCGCAGCTGCCGCAAGCGTTGTTATATGCCAAAATCACCATTCTATTGCGGCACTTTAAACACCACCAATAGCTGCCGTTAAAGTGCTGGAATAAAAAAAGGCAGGTGATATAACATCACCGGGCTGTTTGCATCGGGTTGCTGATAGCGGCTCTCAGTGCATTGCTCTGTTACTGTCACTGACGATCCAGATCCAGTTCATTTAAATCCGTCAGATCTAGTAGATATTCCAATGTGGGAGAATTGTACAGACCTGAAACAAGGGCCTCATTCACCCAGAGGCAGCACTGTTCTCTGATTTCATATCGGCTAGTAGGACTAACCCCATCATTTCACCGGCTGCACGGATTCATATAAAAGACCACGCACCCGGCCAAACTATTTCAATTGTGATTTGCGCTACTAATAACGTGACTAATCTTATTAGGATTTAACCATAGATACAAACCTTTTGATGTGTGCCGGTGGAGTTGTGTTAATAACTCTTTCAGTTCCAACTGATTTTCCCATTTTACGACGTTTGGTGGCAGAAGAATTTCAGCATTTTGTCCTCCATTGGTTTAGAGTAAGAAACCCCCCAGAAAATAGGGAATATTATGGATATTTTGTTTAACACAAAGAAAACAAGATAACAGATTTGTGTAACTTTTGAGATTTCTTGGATTTTCTTTTTTTTTTTTTGCATTTTTATTTGTAGAAAACGTAGGTGAATGCTCAAAATTCCTATTGTTCTAAAAGCTCTGGTCTTCTGAGTACCAGCTATACTTAGGTACCCCATTTTTCTTGTCTAGGAGCCCCACACTAAACTAAAGTAGCACTGTCTAGATTTTTACACCTGGTTAAAATGTATAAGCACTTCTGTCCTTTCACATAGAATAACTGCCAAATTACCTAAAACATCCACGAAAGTGGGAGAATTTTTAGAAACTACATACCCCAGGTTGTTACAAGTGGGTCAATTTTGACATACTTTAAATCCAGGCACAGACGTTCAGCAAATTGGAGGATTTCTTCTCAATTTTTTTTCCTCCAAAAAAGAATAAATCAGAGAGAGACAAAATCAATGTAGAACTTACTAAAAAAAAACTATAGCAAAAAGTTTCAGACCAACACAAATGTGAAACCCTAACCTCTCCTGAATCAAATGGTATGCAGGTGTGCACTGTATTTGAACCGCCTCCACTTTTTCAAAACCTCTTCAAACTTGCAAATTCGTCTAAAAACTATAATTTGAAATCTACAGACCCTCAGCTACATACAGGGGTGTCTTTGGGTTTTGTGCACCTGAGCCCAAACTTTTGAATGGCCGCCCTATGTATGCTAGGCGCTGTTATTTTCCTCTGCTCTGCGTGCCACTTTTCTAAAAAAAAAAGTGAGCTCTGCCTACCGCCTCTCTGACATTAGCAGGGGTGCCGCCCTGAGCATTTTGCTCATATTGCCTCATTAGAGAGACACCCCTGGCTACATAACTGTGCCATTCTTTCATACATACATGCATATTTCCAGACGCAATTCTCCATAGAACTTTTAGGAGATTTTGTGAAAAAATAAAAGAAAGACATCATGATCAAAGTTAGAAATCTTACCTAAACCCACTTGGCAAGTATAACCCCCCAATAAATACCACTCTCCTACATGTGTTGAATCAAAATGTATGCCATATGATTAGGTTCACACAAAGACGTTGCCACCAATTATTCCCAAAGGGACGTTTGCACAAGTGCAATTACAAGAAAAAAGTCATAGTGCACTGTAATTTGAACAGGCTCCATTTTTCAAAGGAAACAACCCCAAAACTTGGAAATATCCCCCACAAGCGATATATCTTTGTAATCTACACACATTCAGCTACGTAACAGTGCCATTATTTCATACATACATGGAGGATTCTGGGCACAGTAACCCATAGAATTTTATACTTTTAGGAGATTCTATGGGGTTTATGGAAAGAGGACTGCTGAGTTTGATGGAAAAAGGGGGCTGCAAGGTGGGGGAGAAAAAGTGCAGGATTAAGCCATGGCATATTTACCCTGGAGAAAGTCAAATTTTGTGATTTAACAGAAGCCTGAAAAGAGGTTAATATATATAATACTAGCATATCCAATATTTTGTTGTTTTTTTCAGAGGGGAGATTCACCAACAGATGGCAGCACAAAGGTCAGATTAGATTCCTGCAGCAACCACAAAACCATTACCTGCATCTGAAATTAAACATAAACCCAACCCACAAATTTAATCACTTGCTGATGGGTTCCAGAAGTGCACCTGACCCAACCTGCAAGTATCCAGACCTGCAACTCAACACGCACCAAAAATGAAACAGACTTGCAATCAAACCCACACACGCTACATGATCCGAGCTCACCTGCAGCAAACCTCGCCCAAATTTTAAAGAACCACAACCTGTACCCGCTACCTGTAAAAACCACCCGCAGCTTTCTAACCGAACTTGACCTGCAAACCATTCCAACTCACTGGTTTACCCAACCTTCAAATTTGGTAAACCGTGGGTACCCGACACAACTCTAGGGCATATTTATAAAGGATTGTCTTTTTCGCCAAATAATTAGCGCAGCACATCGCAGCGAAAATAGCGCCATTGGGGCTTCGTTTCGCCTTATTATTAAAAAGCGAAAAAAACACACATCGCACCACTTCGCATCTGAAAAAGGCGAAGGGGCGCGATAAAGAGCGAAAAGTATCGCAGCGAAAACTTACGCATCTAAGAAGACTGTATTGCGAAAAACCATTCGAAACCAGAAAAGCCCACTAGGAAATGATGTCAAGTTCAAAATGGCCACTCACATTTACCAAGAAGTCAACCATGTCTTATTAGCAATCTTTTTAGAATTTCTCAATGGAATACAATTCTCTTGCACTGCACATTCGCCCTTCTAATGTGCGATCGCTTTTAATACGCGTTGCTTTTCCAAGGCATATTACATTCTAATGCGCGGGCGCCTTCTAATGCGCGGTGCCTTTCTAATGCGCGGTCGCTTTTCAAGGCATATTACATTCTAATGCGCGATCGCCTTTCTAATGTGCTTTTCCAAGGCATATTACATTCTAATGTGCGTTCGCTTTTCGAAGCCATATTCCCCATTATAATGTACGATTGCCTTCTAATGTGCGATGGCTTTTACGGTGGGTCCCTGCAACCTCAGCAGGGCACAGGGACAATGACCCAATTCTTTCTGTCCTGTATTTTTTGTGCAATGCCTCATTCCAGCCTGTGACCTTAAATCTTCTTGTCAGGAGTCAGCCTTCTTTTCCAGGAGCCTTCCAAGGTGATGAATGCAATTTTACCCTGGTCTATGGCATACATCACCTTTCTGTCTAGTCATGAGTCAGAGTGAAAAAACATCCAAAGTGTTTTTTTATCTAAGGGGTTTTTCAGAAATGCCTATGAGCCATTGATTGTCTGCATATTGCGCTCGCACCACCTAAAACAAACTGAGTGTTTGATACTATTGAGCATTTGGTCAGGACAAATGAGTGTCTGTTGCCACACAGTGGCTGTTGTTTTTCAGGACCCATCATGCAGGCTATAGGGAACCGCACAATCATACCTGATTGGCAATTCAGAAAAATGGGAGAATTATCTTGTTTGGCCTGCACACATGTTAATCTATTTTTGTGCCACGTAATGATGACACATCATTCGTTTTAAACAAAATTCTAATACGTACCAGCCTTACATTAGAAATAATATGGCATGTTATGTGGATAGGTGTCCCTGCCTATGCAAGGAGGGAACATTGTTTTGCAGAATTCCTTGTGGTGTTTTGAAGTAGAATATATATATCTTACATTTGGGGAGACTAATTAAGCCAATCTGGATTTTAATAGGCAGACATTACATCAAACTCTTATGATAGGAATATTTCCTACTGTACGGTCACCTTAATATCATACAAAGATAGAACTGGAATAGTTAGGGAAGAAGAAAACAGACAACTTACAGTTTGATTTTAAATATCAACTATATTTAACTAGAAATTTGTAAAATTTTGTAAAATTTTTTTTAGGTAAAAAACAACAAATAAAGAAATTAAACTCTGTCCTTAAAAAAAGCCACTTGGCGCTCCAGCCGGAGCAGCCTTTTCTTAATTTGGTGGACATCCGCTCCACAATGCCATTTCAATCTGCTTAGGGGTGGTGGGGATGCTGCTACGGATACTGGGGATAGGGTGGGTGGTGGAAGGCTCTTGGAGCCGATGGTCGGCCTCCTCCTCCCTCCTCTGGTCGTTCCATGTCACCTTGAAATTAGAACAAAGTTCAAGAAGTTGGCAACTATAATGCCATGTTAAGGGGTCTAGACCACACTAGCTTGCACTAGATTGTCCCTGTGATTTGGCCTAAAATGGAAATGTCGGGAACACGCAAATTAATGCTATTTATGGCTAGGCGTTTTGCGTTCGCAAATGCGCATGCGATTTGGTTATAATGGGAATTGCGGGAATGCAAAATTCCCTGCGATTTACCATGCGCATGCGATTGTGCATCCGTTTCCATTTTAGTAATGCAGCGTTCCCCATTTTTGCGTCATTCTTGTGCGATTTCGTTTGCTCGTGCGTTTGCGCGTGCGATTTGGCTGTTTTCGTTATGGCCAGCATGTGTTACCAAAACGGAAATGGATGCGCAATCGCATGCACATGGGAAATTGCGTGGATATTTCGTTCCTGCATTTTCCATTCTAACCAAATCGCATGCGCTTTTGCCAACGCAAAATGCAGCACAAATGCTTAAAAAACGCGTAAGTGTGGCCTAGTCCTAAGTGATTGCGTGTCCATTTGCATTTTGTTAATACATGCATTCCCTATTTTTGTGGCGTTAATGCATGTGTTTCCATAATGGAAAATGGGAAAAAGCATGAGAAAACGCAAAACGAACAAAATCGTGTGCGACAATGATCAACAATTGTGTGCTTGATTTGGTGTGTTATAGTGTTGCCTTGGCTTAAGGCACGTGATATGTGCACAATTTGCATATTACATCTGTCTTTAAACACTGGGAGGATTATATCTGCTTAGACACATTTTATACAGTTATCAGTTTCTATTCTCAAACTTACAAAAAATAAAAGTAGGATATATTATTTCGGATAATAATAATCTGCATTATAAAAATACCTGTATGCATCCTGCTCCTAATGCCCTGCACAAATGCGGCTCTTCTCTTTAGGTCACTCCAGTTTCTTTGCAGGTCCTGGAGTGACATTTGGAGCCCATACTTCCTCCCAATCTTCCTCTGGAGGCCTCCATAATCAGGCGCTTTTTGCGCTTTTTGTCTGTGGTCCCCACAGGCAGGGTGTCATCTTCTTTTGGTGAGCTGTTTCACCATAAGCGTTTAAGTATGGCCTAGTCATCTTGAATACAGCGAAAAGCCCCGCCCCCTGCTTTGGCGCCAAAACGTCCGCGCTCTTAAACGCGAAAATACATACTCGTATTGCGTATTCGCTTTCGGGAGTCGCGTTCGCTATTCGCTTTCGCTATTTTCTATTCGCTATTCGCTTTTTAAAATAAAAGTGCAATTATGGAGAGTCTACATAGGAACATTTCCATGAAATCTAACCGGACATTTGGTTAAAGGACCTCCCAATCAATTGGAGCAAAGAAAGACGAGGATGCCTGGATTTGTGTCCGACAAAAGGACCAAGATGTCTGGTAGTAGTTTGACCATACACATTATTCTTGGTCCCAAAAATGTATTACATATTCCTGTGTTGAATTAGTAATGTTTGCTATAAAAAAAGCTAACCTAATATAATGTGATAGATTTGATGAATTGATTATTTTAGAATGAGATCTAAACCTATATAATGCTCAAAATGTCTAAAGACAGATTCCATTGTGCCCATTTGCACATATATGTGCTTGCAACAAAGACCATTCCAAACCAGATTTGTCCGTTCCAAACTCCTCTAAGATTAGATTATACATTCTAAACTTGGAGAACTTTACACATTTCAAGATAATTTTGGCTCAAACTGCTCAGAGTAAGAGGAGATGGACCACAATGAATAGGGTGAGGAGTAGCAGCAGGAGGAGAAGCCACAGGAGGAGGAGTAGGTGCTGCAGCAGGCGGAGGAGGCACAGCAGCAATGAAATCCAATTACTTGGGCTAAATATGGCGGAGTATTTTAAAGTTATTATGGTGGACATGGGCCACATTCCAAAAGGCTTAAGAGAATGGAGAGCAGGAAGGCATTTTCATTTAGTGGCCTGGTTTTTGTTTTTCCGTTTGTAGAATGTCCTGGCTTTTGGGGGAGGGAATTGGATAAATGTGAAAAAGTATCCCAAAGTCCGATTCCTAATGTCTACACGGCAAATATTCCACTTTCATGGCTGCAGAAACCAACAAGGACCACCTAGTTGTCCACCTTCCTAAGGGAAAATACAAATGCATGAGCATGTTTTTGTGCAAAAAGAAATGGGTGAATTGAAAAACGCGAAAATGACAAATACGCATGTGCACGTATTGCGCGCGAATTGAAAAACGCGAAAATAGCAATACGCATGCGCGCGCGTTGAAAAACGCGGAAAATGACAAATACGCATGTGACGTATTGGCGCGAATTGAAAAACACGAAAATAGCAAATACGCATGCGCGCGCGTTGAAAAACGGAAAATTGCAAATACGCATGTGCACGTATTGCGCGCGAATTGAAAAGCGCGAAAATTGCAAATACGCATGCGCGCGCGTCGAAAAACGCGAAAATGACAAATACGCATGTGCACGTATTGCGCGCGAATTAAAAAACGCGAAAATTGCAAATACGCATGCGCGCGAGTTTAAAAAACGCGAATACGTATGTGTAGCGCGCCAAATTAAGTCGCACTTTTATCCATATTGACGCGCGATAGCGCGTTTTTCGCCCGCGAAAATTGACCCAATGAGCGCAAATACGCCCTATTTCCCAACCCTTTAAAAGATCACACCTTCACCACACCATGTGGCCGTAGGTTCTTTTGTAAAATGGAAAAAAGAACAGCGAGGCGGAGGAAAGAGAACCCACAAAAGCCAAACCACACTGAAGGTGAGTACCTTGGGAAATGTTGTTAGTTTTAAAACCCAAACAAGTGTGTATCTCATCCTACATTTGTCTAGAGATGATCTTTATGTTTAGCTTCTTTTGGCAACATTTAACATACTATTAGTGAGATTAACCTAAAAATCAGATTGTTGTAATGCTGCTCCTTTGGCCAGAAGTTCATTTTATTAGAAAATAAGTTTGGAACCATAACTGTTTTCCTTACATCTCCCTCTATGTATGTAGGTATGGCACTATGAATTTTGAAAACAACAAGGGAGTTAACTCCTATAACTTAGTTTGTTGTTTGGCTGACCTTAACCCTTGGTGTGTGTGGGGGGTGCAGTTTGGAGGATTGTCCCTAACTAAATGTAATTACACATTATGCAACAGTCACTCTGGAAATGTTCACATAATCTGGATAATACGTGATCCCTGTTTATTTTGGAGTCTTCTTTCAGTGTCAGGAACTTGCTTAGGTGTGTATCTGCCAAATTATGTTGAAGAAGTCCATGTGACCAAAAATATATACAAAATACTTGTGCACAAACACACCAATCCTCCTTACTTACAGGGAGATATCAAAAAATTCTACTGTGAAATAGGGAAACATGGAGAGAACCTATCAAGGAATTCACACAAAACTTAAACTAATCTGCATTTAAAATGTGGATTCAACACATCAAACAATTGCAGGCAGACTTTCCACCAACCAACCAAATACACAAACCCATGGAAATGATTTTTGTTTGTGACTCTAAGAAAAGATGTAAAATAACAGAAAACAATGTGTTTTGATAACAGATACAGATGTGGCAGCTCCCACCCATTATGGGACCCTTCCGAAGGCCAAGAGGGCTGCACGGCTGAAAGCAATATTTCGCAAATGCTGGAAGAGGAGGTCTCTGAGTTGGAGCTGAGCTCAGAAGTGAGGAACTGGAGCAGACTCCAATGGCCCCCAACCGAGCCTCAGCTTGACTCCCCTTCGGAGGTTGTTCCAGCTCCCACCTCTCCACCTAAAGGGAGCAAGAGAAAGACATCTTTGGAAGAGGGGGAAGCGCAAAAAACTGGGTAAGATAAATGCAGGTTGGCTCTTAAAACCGTATTTATGTGAATAACATTCTAAATGCTTTCACTTCTGTAATATATTAGGGGAGGACTCCGAAATGTGAGATTTTGTATGAGGAAAATACGGCCCTTGTAGGGCTGTGGTCCCCAAATGGGACATCTATTTGGGGCCAAGTCCCTGAAGCTCTCAGCTGGCCGGAAGAACGAGATTTTGGAAAGAAATAGCCAACAGGGTCAATGCCGTCAGCCACGTACAGACGGGATGTGCCATTGGTCAAAAAACGACTCAGTGACATTAGGGGTAAATGTTTATTTTTACTATACAAACAATTAAAGAGAAGCGATTGGAATATCTTACTCTTTTTAGAAAATAATAATGTATCTTTGTACAAAGATTGCAACAATATAGTCCAGCAAACATACATTGTGATGTACCTATATTAATCACTTTGTCCCAAATCTTGTCTTACACTTAGGTCAATAAAGAAAAAAGTTGGCCAAAAATAAAAATCTTGGCAAAAGGACTGGGGGAGGACCCTATGAGGAGGTTGGCCTCACTGAGTACGAAAAAAAACAACTTTATGCTGCAATGGGAGGAGAAGTCGTGGTCGGTTGGAAAGACCATTTGCCGACACTGACCAAGAAGGTAAATGTGAAATGTTACATCGGTGTATCTAACAATAATATGACATTAGTCATGAGGAAGCCCACAATAAGAGTAAAGAAGGAAATTGTACACAGGCACACACAGAGACGGACGGACACACACAGATACGGACAGACACACGGATGGACACACACGGACAGACAAAATATACACCACATGGACAAAGACACACACTTTATAACTAAAATCAACATTTGAGATTGATGAGTATGATTGTGTAATGGCTTTGCATTATTTCAATATTCCTCCTTTTTTACAGACTGGCCTCAGATGCCAACACACCTGAGGCTCCGTAGAAATTGCCAGGCCAGCAACACGGAGGGGCCAGAAGATCTTGACCTGCCAGCAGTGGCTTCAGACCTGAAGTATGGTAAGTGTCGTTGAAAAAAGACTTTGAGAGAAAAATACTGAGGAAAGAAACAACAAGTTTAGTCCGTAAAAAACACACTGATAATGAGACATGGATCACTACAGATTCTATTCCACAACCCTAAGTGCAAACTACAACTTCACACATGTCCTATGGATTAGTTAGTGTCGTTGTCATCTTCTGTCCTGTTCATCTGTGTGGTGAGCTTCAGTCAACCCCATTTCTCTTTCTTATGACTTTAATATATCTACAATGTGGCTAATTTGTTTTTATTTTTTAATGTAGAGGATACCCATCGTCCTCCGCCAGGTGTCACCGGCTTGGGAAGACACACAGACTCCCCCTATTGCAGTGATCCCTTAGATCAGCCTCCCAGCCCTCCAATCTGCAGCTCAAAGGAGGCAAATACTCCAACATATGTCGGCAAATGAAGAGCTCCTGCGACGCGTGACAAGGCAACGACGCCAGGAAAGACGGAGAAATATTGATGTGAGTTAAAATATATGGGAAGTTGGCGGAGTTCAACACCAACAAGACATCTATCAACAAGAAAGTTGAAAATCAAAAGGGAGGAGCTGCAGCTTCTCAAGGATCTTAAAGAGTCAAGCTTAAAAAGTTAAATTTACTCCAGGCCCAGCAAGTCGTGGGGGATGCTACACCTGCGGCCAGAGGGGAGAGTCTTCTGCAAGTGCTGGTCCGGTTGCCCCCAAAAAAAGCAGCCCAAAACTGACAAACCGCCAGAAGAAGTGGTCGGTTGCTTGTAGTCAGTAGTTTTTTTTTTTTTTGTTTTTTATTTTTTTTTTTATATATATATCACATGAATAAATGTGCTTTTTGCTTTATCAAACATTTCTTTGCCATTGTCTTCTGTTAATATCGATGTCCAGATGGATGTGTGGGGTTTGTCTCAGCAGTAGTAGTGGGTGTGCTTGTGGAGGGAGCAGGTTCATGTCATCTGTGTTTTCTTCCTCCTCAGCCTTTGGCTTCTCATCCTCTGTGATTGGCAAATACAATATTTTCTGTATAAGTCATGTTAGGGACAGTAAGGTATATTTCATTAATAGATAGTGGGTGTCATTAGCATCCATGCTCTGTGCTGAAAATCCAGGTTAAAGTTGAGCTAAACAAAGATTAAATTGGATACTGCAAGTTTACATTCATTAGCACCAGCTGAAGGAGAAATTCCTAAAGATATCTATGCAACGGGAGCAATGTATTTAAGAATGCATTTGCACCACTTTTAACTACACTATTAACACCAGCTAGCTAATGGCTGCTGTTAAGTGGCAGTGGTCTCAAATCCATTTTTTGATTTTCCACACAGTCCAAAGCAGATGGTAAAGAAAACTCCACATTTCACCTTCTAATTAGCACCATTGCAATGCTAGCATGAGGACATTGACACGCACACACTGATACATTGTTGGGAAAACTGGCACTGCAGAGCCAGGCACTGGTTAAATGATTGGAACACAGATCATGTTCAACAAGCTTTGTACACAGACACGGGAAAGCAGTTGCCATACAGACTGGTTTTTCAGAACCTTACCACAAAATAAGGACCCTGGTGCATTCACATCTCCTGCACCTTGGTAGCTACGCCCCTGTACAATAAAGAAACAAACAATCATTTAAAAACTTCTAAATTAATCTATATATTCTAGAAGGTTGCCTCTTTGAAAGGCCCCATTGTTTGAGGTTTACCAAAACATGGGACAGTGACTTCATATAGTGCGTCAAACCCTCTGTGTGTAATAGAGGGGAGCAGCCTAACTGAGTTGGGGGGGGGAACAAACATTCCTATTGATTTTCATTCTACTGGCCTACACCAATAGCATGAAAAAAAGCGATTGCGCATTCAAAAGGCTATCGCTATCGCTAAAAGCCAAAGGCGAAAAGCGGAAGGCGAAAGACGCGGACTTTGAAGATGAAAAATAGAAGTGTCATTATTTAGATAGCAATGCTGTTTGTTCTGAACAATATTAAAATATTCATTTATAAACATTGAGACAATATTGTGCATCAAAAATTATTCACAGCTACGCTCTTTAATTTCACTTTCCAAATTTCGCCTTCCCCAGAATTTGTTGCTTATTCGCTTTTTTTGCTCCTTTTTCGCTAGCGACATTCGCTTTTTATGCGGAAGTGCACCACAGGCAAGGGGGTTGTGTTCTGCTCTATATACACGCCACCATGACTAGGAGGTATCTGAGGGTGATGGTGAGGTACCTCACCAAGAAAATGTATGACAACCTCCCTGTTGGCACAAACCAACAGGAAGGCCAAAAAAAAGGGCCATAATGGAGAGTCTCCAAGGAAGATCCTGCGGAGATATGGGGTGGATCTGAGCCTGAAGGAGCTCCAAAGAAATTGGAGTGATTTGAAGAGGAGGAGGCCCCAGTATGTCCAAGACATAAGGAGGAGGATGGATGAAGGTACTTTTCAAAGTTCATATTAGTGTGATTAGTGTGAGAAAATAATATGAATAAATATTCCTACATGTATTGTTCGAAGTTTTACACTAGATCTGATAACTTCATATAATGTGTCAGTAAGAAACATAGAATCCTACAAAGGTTTAAACGCCGATTGCATTGTGCACATTTAGTACATATCATGTACCAAAACACATTAACAAAGCAGGGGCGTAAACTGCAGGGGAGCAACAACAGGGGGGCCAGGAACCAAGGGGGGCCCTTCTCATTTATCCTCTAACAAATCTAGCCTTCTTTCCTAAAACCACTGTGGGTGAAGCACGGATAGGGGCATCATCCATTTTTGCTGGGAGGACCAGGGATTCCTATTTACGCCACTCAAAAGCTATTCTACAAAGATTTACATAACATGACATTTCACTGTTCAATTTTTTTTCATTTCCAGATGAAGCGGAACCAACAGCTCCACAGGAGCATGAGGAGGAGGAGGAGGGGAGCAGGAGCAAGCAGCGTGCATCTCCCAGCCACCAATGCTCTCCAGAGAGAAGCCCACCACCACCACCGAGGAGCCCTCTACCACCACCACCACAGGAGATAAGGGACCTCATTCTGAACATGACTGAGGGCCTCAATGCCAAATTGGATGGCATGAGCCGCAGAATGTTAAGGCTGGAAAGGAGGATGGCTTTTTTGAGCCGTAAATAGTTTTTTTTCATTTGTTTTTATTATTCTTTTTATATTGTTATAATGTTGTGAAAAACAAATTTTAAAGAAAAGGTTACAATTTTCAAACAAAAAAAAGGCTTGGATAAAACATTTAAGCCAAATGTAAAGTTGTCTGTCGTTATTATTCCAAAACCGCCGGGTGACAGTTAGCCATCACATGATGTTTCCAGGAAGGAAGGCGCATCAACACCGCCCACAAACACCAATTGTTACTGCAAAACAATAATTATGGTCAAATGCTTTGTATGTAACCACTGGTAACATTGTTGACACAAAGGCTGGTGAAATGCTTGGCATGCAGACACTGATAGATTGTTGGGAAACTGGCACTGCACAGCCAGGCACTGGTTAAATGCTTGACACACAGGGTAATGTAACAAATGCTTTTGTACACAGACCACTGGTAAAACAGTTGGCACACAGACTGTTATATTTAGAAACTTACCACAAAATGGGGGCCCCTTCTTGGACTCTTGGCCCTGGTGTGGTCGCATCCCCTGCACCCCTGGTAGCTAAGTCCTGTTCCTGTTCCTAGGCAGTTGGGAAACCCCCTAGCTGAAAAAAATCAGATTTGATGTTTTGCCACTCTGGATCACTGGACGGAAACAGGATATATTCTCTGGACAGGGCAAAATTGCAGTCAGAACCTTTGGGAGGATCCTGGAAAAAGAAGGCTGACTCATGCCAAGGAGTTGTGACGTCACAGGCTGGAATGTGGCATTGCCAAAAAAATAAAGGACAGACAAAAGCTTTGTCATCCCAGGCAATGCCACATTCCGCCTTGTTGTTGGCTCCAACAAATCGCCCAGTTTGCCTACAGCTCCTGTATGGCTGGGCGATTTAGGCGAAAGTGACGCACAACCTCCTCATCAGACAGCTCGTCCAGAAGACAAAATCTCCTTCGAAAGAAACGAGGGCTGTTGTCCTAAATGAAAAAGTTCATCCTCTGTACTCCACGCTGCCTGTGTCCTCCTATCCAGAAACACAGCAGCTGCTGAGGCTATTCCATTGCCACAGGCAGCAATCAGGCATCCTTCCTCACACTATTTTCTCTACCCACAATGATCAGCTTCATCTGCTGGTTTTTAAATAGTGTTTGTTATCAATCAAACTTTTTGTCCATTTTTCTAAAGTCGCTCCAATTTGTGTCCAAATAAGGGAAAAACACATCCGATCTTGTTAGTGACTAGCCAGCTGTTAAACAATATTGGCAGTATATTTAAATTATACGAAAATTGGCCGCCGAATTTGGAGAAACAACCAAGAAAGTGAGCAACATGCCTATTCACCAAAAAAAAACGCCCATTCGAAAGACGAACGGCATGCGCATTCAAAAGACGAATGAGCATTAGGAAGGCGAATACGCATAAGGAAAGCGGAACGCGTATCAGAAAGGCGAACGGTATCAGAAAGGCGATCGCGCATTAGCAAGACGAACGTGCATTTGGAAGACGAACGCGCAACCAAAAGGCGATCAGCGCATTAGCAAATGAAATAAATTAAATAGCATGCGATACCGTGTGTAATTGTGTTTGCGGTGCAGTGTGGTAGAAGGCCATGCGATTCATTTAAAAAATGTTGTTTGCATACATTTGCAAAATAGAAAGGCCACATGCAAACGCTATTGCACATGGAATCGCATGCGATTCATTGTGTTTGCACATGCGATTGTACTGCAATAGAAGTTGTGTTAATCAAAATTTTTGTTTCTCTAAAATTTTCAAGTAAAATTTATGTGAAAACGCATTAATGAAATTATAATAGTTTATTTACACATTAATGTCTTTTTTCCCGTATGTCTTAAATGTGAATTTGGATTGTTCCAAGCTTCAAAATTAATTTTGGAAGAGCCTCACGGGGAAGTTCTTGTGATATGCTTAAGTGGGTATTAGGTATTTTTTCCTTAAAGGGGAAGAAGAGATAAGAATTAAAGGGGGGTTGGTGTGATAAACATTTAAGGGATTTTTGGCTTCCAAAGGCAAAGGAAGTTGTATGCAAAAATGTCTACAATAATTTATTGTGATGGTCACCACACCCCTCAGCTTTTAACCTTACCTGCATATGAAGTGATTAAGCATCTGTTTCTGTTTAGGAAGCGCATGCAATCAGCAATTTTGGTCCACAATTGCATGCATTTCCATAACATTAAATGTCACAATTGCATGCAGAAAGGCACACAATGCACCAGATTTGTGCACATAATAATGTCCAAAGGACGTACATGCTTTAATACATTGCAGTGCATACTCAGACTAGAAGCGCATTGTTGGCCTAGGCTACATTTTGATAGAAAAAAAAAAAACCAATTGGGTTCCTTATTTTTTTCTTGCATTGCATAATGACATGTTATATGTTTTATGTTTTCTCAATAATAATGCTAAAGTGACAAGTTTCAAAATTTTTGTTTTACTTTTGAAATTAAATGACAAAAATATAAAAAATGGGAAAAAAATTGACCTTCTGGCATTCTTCGTCTTATGCCTCTACATATT
This sequence comes from Hymenochirus boettgeri, assembly GCA_019447015.1. Lineage (NCBI taxonomy): Eukaryota > Metazoa > Chordata > Amphibia > Anura > Pipidae > Hymenochirus > Hymenochirus boettgeri. Next base: position 62,046,843 of record CM033476.1, on the reverse strand, counting down.
ATGGCTTCTTCTTTTAAGGTCGCTCCAGCTGCGCTGCAGGTCCTTCAATGAAATATCCACACCATATTTTTGTCTTATTTTCGCTTTAGCCGCTTCTCTTTTTTTCTTGCTATGATGGTACCCAAAGGCATAGTATCATACCTCTTTTGGTGAGGTACTTAACCCATCATCTTAATGTACCTCCTAGTCCATCTCGCTTCTAGTTCGCTCTTTTATGACGCGCGCACACCAGTAAAAGCGAAAAAGAAACTTTTCGCCTTTTGATAGCGAGTGTGGTGTTCGTTTAGGAATTCGCGTTTTGTTCGCTTTCGGTTCCTGAGCGCGAGGGCGCTTGGGAAGTGGGCGTGACGTTTTGCCTTCTCTTCATTGCAAAATGACCCGGAAAATATTTGAAGATGATGGTCAGGTTTCTGACAAAAAAGGGTTATGACATGCCTGTAGGAACCCCTAATAGGGTTGAAAAAAAGAGGGCATCATGGAGAGCTTGCAGAGGAAGATTGCCAGAAAATACATATTGATATTGTTTAAAAAATCTCCAGAGAAACTGGAGTGACCTTAAGAGGAGGAGCGCCAGATATGTGCAAGACATAAGGAGCAGGAGTCTCATGGTAGGTTTCAAATACATATTAATATTGTGACAAATATATTCCTACATGTAATTTGTCTGGTTTAAAAGAGAAACTAGTAAGTTTATATAATTTGTCATTAAGCAAATATAATCTTCCCAATGTTTAAATGCAGATTCCATTTTGCACATCTTGCACATATCATGTATCACACCAGCCAAGATTTGCAGACAACAGGCCGATTCACAGCACTTTGGTTGCAAAATCTTGGATGCTGTGGAGCAGGCGGCCCGCAAACAAAATCGATTGTTCATTCAGCAGAATTGGCTGAACAAACGATCGGATATGCATGAAAATTCCCATCGATCACGTGATTCCCTATGGAAACACCAATTGAGCATTTGCAAATTCAACCCCCCAAAAAATTGTGCAAGACCAAAGGACGTTTGTCCCGGCCAAGCACTCACTCAGTAACAATACTCCCTCTGTAACAATACTCACTCAGTAACAATACTCCCTCTGGTGCACATCAGAAGAGATTAGAGTCTGGCCACTTCCCAGCCACTTTTGGGGTGTTTATCTGAAAATAGATGCTGGTGTGGGGCAGCCAGACGCGTCCAACATCGATAATTCATTGTCAGATCGGGCAGGGAATCATTTTAAACAATCAATGGACATTTGCACCGGCTGAGCACTCATCATAGCAATCGCTCAGTTGGAACAAATAGTCCTTCTGTGTTTACCCAGCCTTAAACAAACACATAACACAAAGGACAATCTAAAATTATTTAATGTTATAATGTCAGCTAACATTGATTAGAGTTTACCAACAAAAGTTACATTTGCTGAATTTACAGATGATGTGTGGAGCAGCTGCTCCAGAGGAGGAGATGAGCCAGAGAGGAGGAGGGGGAGGAGCAGGAGCCTGCCGGAGGAGGAGGGGGAGAGCAGGAGTTGCCGCAGCAGGAGGAGCAGGAGCTGCCAGAGGAGGAGGAGCAGGAGTGACAGAGGAGGAGGGGGGGAGGAGCTGCCAGAGGAGGAGGGGGAGGAGCAGGATCTGCCGCAGTGGAGGAGCTGCCGGAGGGGGGGGGAGGAGCAGGAGCTGCCACAGCAGGAGGAGCTGCCGGAGGGGGAGGAGCAGGAGCTGCCGCAGCTGGAGGAGCTGCCGGAGGAGGAGGAGGAGGAGGAGGACCAGGAGCTGCCGCCCGCAGCAGCAGGTGGAGTGCTCGAAGAGGACCTGCCACAGCAGGATAAATTACTGCAGCTGGTATCCCAGCTAAACACAGGAGGTCAGCAACTGCGCTCCCAGCAACTGGGCCTCTTTGATATACTGATGGCTGACATGGCCTATATGAAAAAAAAATTAGCTAGGCTGGAGAGGAGAAATGCCTTTTTTAATGCACCACAATAGTGGGATTATATTTTTATGTTTGTTTTATTTTACTTTTCTGTAAATAGTTTATTCTGGCCTCAAAAAGGCTGCATATTTAAAAAGTTGAAGCCAAATGTAAAGTTGTCCGTCTCTTTCTTATTCAATAACATTGGAAATGCTATTTGATTGTGAAATCAAGGTGGGCATACTCTAATCAAACCTTCATTCTTCCCACCAACCGATGGGCCAGGAGGAAGGACTGTCGGTCACTGCCAAAGAAGACACGTCCAACAGATAGGCGGGGACCAATTGTGTGTCCATAGAGGGCAACATGATGCTCCTGATTTGTGGACATGACCAATTGTTCTTTCATCCAATTTGGAAAAAAAACAAACCTTTGGCGATAGGTCAGAGCCGACATACAAATTCTGCCCGACCAACCAAAACACTGAAAGACAGTCGGTCAGACACAAATTCGGATAGCTTTAGATAGATGAGAGGTTTGATGAAATGTCTGTCTAGTGTATGTGCAGATTATAAGCTTACTAACATCAAGTTCCTAAGGAAGATATATTTTTTAATGTAAACCCAAATATGTGTTAATTTTTTGACAATGAAAAAATATAAGCATTCCTGACAGCACCACTGCACACTGCACACTGCACACTGCAGGCAGGTAATGCTATATTGTCATTGGAAAGCTCTGTAGGGCTGTTGCTTACAGAATTCAGGATGTAAGGGAAAGAGTATAAGTGGTATACTTTGACTCAACATTAAAATGCCGGATTGGTGAGAATCTGACTACCATATGGAGTATTTTGAAAAGGTGCAGTATTGCAGATTTGTCAATACTGTATCTTTAAATGACTATGCATTTTTGTTATGTGGTAGCTAGATACATTTCCAAAAAATGCAGGTTTATAGTCTTGGTAATGTATCATGTAATTTAACATGTTCAGCACATCCAAGGAGTATGAGGTGGGATTGAGATTGCATTTGTGCAGAAAATTTTACTGCCACAGAAGTTACCAAACAAATTCAAAATGGTGGCTCCATGTTTGTGAAACTTACAACATGTAGAGTATAGGGAGGGCACAACAGGGGAATCTTCAATATAATAAGAGGTATACAATAGTATTTATCCATTACACTTAAAAATTACACATACAAATTTGCAACCTGTTGTAATACACGATGGATCAGTATTTGTGAAAATATGGTTTTTTAGGATCTGCCTACAAAAACAACCATCTGTGGGCTAAATGGCCATCTCTATCAGTCATATGATTAGTTTTTTGGACTTCTGCTAACAGGGTTTGTTAGTGATGTAAATAGTTTCGACATTGAGATGAACGAAGCTCATCAGAATCTGCACGACAAAACTGTCTCAAAATGGTCTGAATGGGCACACACAATTGCATGCACTAACACACATGATGGGTGCACAATTGTGGCCTCTCAATCAAACTTAGTATTGTGATTTTAAAGTGGGGTAACATTTGGAGGCCAAGAAGTTATAAAAATCAAGAATCATTGTCACCAGCTATTCTGCTGTTCAATGTCATTTGTAGTAGCTTTGAAGTGAAAAAAAATTGTGATAAGAAATTAAAAAAAAAAAAATGTTGCCCAAAAATTAATAGAACTAAAGTGACAATACACCAATTAAGAACATCAAAGAAGTCTAAATACGAACACGCATTATAAAGCGAAACGCGAATTATATAAAAGTGACACCGGGCGTTCAAAATATGAATGCACAATTACAAAAGCGAACACGCATTACAAAACAATCGCGTATTCAAAAGACGAACACGCATTAGGAAAGCGAACGCGAAACATTTAAGACAATTTGTCAAATCAGGCTTTACTTTTTGTGTTGCCTTAAAAATCAGGAACCATCCAAATTCCCAACAGACAGGCCCAAACATTGCCTTTTCGCTCAAACAATGACTTTTCACCACCTTCAGGGTCGCGCTAATCCTTTCGCTCTTTTACCGCCAAAACAACTTTCGCTCTTTATAAATGCGTTATGTGTTTTCGCTCCCTTTTCGCTAAAATAAATTACCCGTGCGATGTGTGGCGAAGTAAGGCGAAAAGGGTTTGGCGATTAGCATGCGGAAACGGTTTCGCCATTCGTTAACGCTACCTTTATAAATAGCGTAACTGGTTTTTTGGCGAAAAAAAACATAGCGAAAAGCGAACGCGAAAAACTTTTTCGCCACTTTCGCTCTTTTATAAATATGCCCAGGTCTCTCAAGGGCCTCATGTGCATCCCCTAACCACCTTGGTGGGCCATCCAATAGATTTATAATCATATATGCTATAATGAAAAGGTGCAGCATACCAAGTCCACAAATTGGCACTAATTACATCTGACTGCAATTACTGCAATTACACATCATGAATGCAGTACATTTCAATTAGATTGCAATCAGTGCAGTCCTAAAAATGACAAATGACAGACTGGCTTGTAACAGGCTGGCTGAATTGTGAACTGGGGGCTTACTGTAACACTGAGGATTGTGAATGGAGGGCCTTACTGTAACATTTGGAGTAATGGGGGAAAATAGGTGTATCGGATATCAACATAAATAGGGTGGGAGGACTGTATAAAGCATAGGTTTAGTCTAGTAGTATAGTATTTATGGTGAATAAAGACATAGTCCATCCAGTCCAAACATCTAGCAATATCCTCATTTCCTGCCTAACTGTTGATCCAGAGGAAGGCAAAAAAAAACCACCAAATTTATGAAGAGGGAAAGAATTCCTTCCTGGCAATCGGAAAATTTCCCTGGATCAACTCTACTTATGTATCAAACCAGTAACTTGCAACATTCCTTGTTTGCAGAAACTCATCCGTTTTTTTGAAACTGACCAATGAAACCTGCCATAAAAACGTCCACTGGAGACAGTTCCATAGCTTTACCGTTCTCAGTGAAAAACCTTTCCGAACTTGAAGCCTAAACCTTTTTTCTTCAAGTCTTAAAGGATGTCCTCATGTCCTCTGACATGTTTATTGGTGAACAATGTCCAGATAGTTTATTGTATGGCCGTTAATGTATTATACAACATTAATCATATCCCCACGCAATCGCCTTTCTCCAGCGTACATAATTGTAACTTTCCAGTCTTCTTCATATTCAAGCTCCCCTAATCCACCTTATTAATTTAGTTGCCCTTCTCTGAACCCTTTCCTTTTCAAAAGATGTCCTTTTTGTACACAGGATCCAAAAAAAAGTACAATCATGTAAGCTTGCATCTGTCCTGAGTTAGTTATGGTTCTTCCCCTTTGGTCTCTTCTGGAGACACCTCAGAGCTCCACTACCACACACAGAGCGAGTTGGTTTCTCCCTGTGTGTCTCTTCTGAGCACAACACAGAGCTCCTCACCACCATAGGGCTCCTCTAAAAGATATGAATCTCTGCCTCTGTGTAGGTTTGTCACTCTATCCTATTCAATTGTCCAGTGGAATTGGGGCATCTATGTGGCCATTTGCTCTGCACATTCAGTTCATTCTGCTCTTTGATTGCTGGCTGCGTAGTTGTGTTGTGTATCTCAGGTTAAGTTGTGTGCTGGGCATCACTCGATTCACCATCAATGTGGCAGCACACAGTCAGGTCACATTCCCATTAATTTATACATGAATGAAATGGGGTGAAAAAAGGGGAGAAGGGGTGGGTGTTTGTAAAAGTTGTAAAGTAGCCATTGTTTTTTTCTGGGTCCTGAAACGTATGTAACCATACTCATCAAAAGTGTCCAGGTGTTCAGACATACAAAAATACATTGATTTATACTGTAGCATAAGGTAAAAAAGAAAAACGGAGAATGAAACATGTCACTGTTGCTTCTGGCCCCTCCTGTATATTGGTATGTATATCAATAATGTGTTGATTTTTTTACACTTGTTCCTGCAGCTATTTTAAGTGCCACTCAAAATAGAATGGTGCTCTTCACACTGTGTGTAAGCCACTCTGTGACCTTGGTGTTCCAATAATATATAACCTGATGACGGCCCAAAACGGGCTGAAATGCGTTGGTTTAATGACCCAGCATATTGAATAAACTGTTGCCTAAGTCCGGAAGTGCCCAGTGATCCTATTTCATTTATATATACTACAGTTTGGTTTTTTGCTTTCATTGTCCCTCCTCCAGTTATTTCCCCCTGGCCATTGCCAAGATCAACCCGCATGCAATTTGTATGTGTGTCCTTTCTCATTTATGATTCATTGGTGACTGTAATTTTTACATTTAGAAGGAATGTATAAGGAATAGTTAACCAGACTTAGGGATATCACTTTTTTTTTTTTTTATTAATAACTTATTTATTGAGAATGAGGCAATGATCTACACGCTTGCTTAACAGAAAGTGTGGCTTGCTTGACAGAAAGTGGTTTTATAATTCTGCAAATTAAAGTAGAACTAAAGTCTCCAGAAACATTGCCCAATAGACAGAGCACATTCACCAACATACAACAAGCTGTGTCTCACCTCTCCCTTGCTGTGGTCATGGGTGATTTATGAAATAAACCTGTGAGTACTAGGGTCAGCTACCACAAATCCACCTAGCTGGGTAAACCCCCGCTAAGTGTCTGTGTACAGGGCACATGCTCTGTAGAGCTCAACAAATCAAAACTAGGAAGTTGCAGCCTTGTTCCTAGAAGATACAGCCAATCACATTACAGCACAGAGATCAGGGACACAGAAACAGGGATTTCAGTTTTGTTTCAAAACACATTCAATGCCCTGTCTTAACAATGATATAATCCTTTACTTTACATACAAAAAGAAAAAGTAATTTTTGCAGTGTATTTCACAGATAGCTGGAGTAAGAAAACTGAATATTAACATTTCAGCAAAAAAAAAAAAAAATCTGGTGAATGAAAACTGCAACGTGTACTCTGTCTTGCTTAAAGCAGACCTCTTACCGTTGACTTAAAGAGGATACTGTACTGTACTGAGATCACGGTACATGTAGAATCTTTACTACAGTAATGGACACAAAAATAAAAGAAAGTATGGGCTATTTTGCCCTAACCAATCACAGGTAGCTTTCAAGTGTTAAGTAAAGATCTGATTGGTTGAGGCCAAATTAGCACCATTTGAAACAATAAGATCTTTTATTGAATCTCCTTGCTGGTGTTTAACCAGTGCGCCAACATGAATAGCAGGGGAATCCAAGTACATATCCAAGTACATTTTTTAATCTTTATCTTTGCTAGGAAAAAGAAGATAATTTAAAATCTATATCGTACAAGGATCTGTGAACCCTTAATAGTGTCATTTGCATTTCAGTGCTATATATTTTTGACAATAATTTATCGGACACAGTGTACGTCTTTATAGTGTGAAAAGGTCTAGAGGGTTAATGTATGACATCAGTATATTGGGAGTGGCCTTTATGGTCTCATGTGTTTAAAAGGAAGTGATGTAATATGTTTAACATGGCTGTCTGTCTTAGCTTAAAAAAGGAACGATATCCCAAAACGTTGCTGGCTAGATGACTGGTGGATTGATAATATAAGTATTTTGCATTATATACCTTTGAGTGCGGTGGTCGAATGGGATATTGATAGGGTGCTACCTATTACTTGTGGGTATCACCTTTACCCTATCACATTGCCCAAACTGCCCTCCACAAACGCTCTTGTAATATAAAAAAAGTTATTTGTCCGTTCCTGTGGATGTTTATTCCTTTCATCAAATGATCAAACAGAATTACATCTGTGTCCCATACATAGATTGTATAGATAAGCCAGCTTAAGCAACTATGCCTGACATCTTAACCTGACGTGGTTTACATGACTGCATTCCTATAATGCTGTAAATTTGCCAAAGGATTGTTGCATTGTGGGATCTCAGACATGAAAAGTTAGTTAGTCTTAAAGGGTAATTCTTCAGCCTATAATTAAAATAATAGTCATATGCACACCCCCAACTAGTTTTTCGTTTTACTTACAGGATCTCTTGCATCTAAACACATTAACAGACAATGGTTTACAGGGTGAACCCAGGTTGTGAGACCTAGCAGCTTAGGTCCTCAACTTGATTAGAGTGATAGGGGAATCTGGGGGGATGATTGGTTCTCCTTTAAATAAAGATGGTGTGGAAATGTATCACAGTACTAAGTCCTAAATATTAAGTCATAAATATGAAATTTGTATTTAAACATATATATTCCAATATCAGGTAAAGTAGATACTGTTACATCTAGTCGAAGTCTTGTTGTATATAGGACCTCGTGTCTCAATTATCTTTTATGTACACTTTCTTATAAAAAATTTTTGTAGTGTTCTGGCTCCATAGTGACAGATTCCTCAACATTCCATGTTATGCACCTTCTGTAACAATCCAGTGTCTGTAGGCCAGCATTCTACCTGCATTATACTTGTGTAGGACAATAAACTGACTAAAGGTCAGATTTAGCCTAGCAAGTTTAACCAGCTCTAAATAGTTATAGGGAAGATTATTTTCTGGGTGTGCTCTTGAGAAACATGAACGTGGTTTGTATTTATTAAGCTTCTAAACAGAGTTCTTTTTCTCATTAATCTTTGATTTTCACAAACCTGACCCTATGTCCTGAAGGTTATTGTAAATCTTTTGGTAGCAAGAAAAACATGTCTATCTACTCAGATATACTGATACCACAAGTAACATCTAGTAACATCTCCAGCTACCAGCATTGGTCCCACAAGTTACTATATTCTGATTGAGGGGACTCTTTAAAACACAGTAAAGCATGGCTGAACTGGTTTATTAATAATTATTTATATAGTGACAACAATCTTCCAGAGCGCTTTAAATTACATGTATACATTCACATTCAGGCCCTGCCCTAAAGAGCTTACAATCTATGCCACATTTACTTTTACATACAAACCTATCAGTATGTCTTTATGATGTGGAGGTTTGATCAGCGGAGTGCCTGGAGGAAAACCACACACAAAAGCAATAGGGCATACATCACAAACTCCTTGGAGATGTGCCAACGGGTGGATTCAAATCAGGACTTCAGCACTGCAAGGCATCAGTTCAGGACTTTAGCTCAGCTCAAACCACTTGAGCCTCTGTGTGGTTGTATCAAACAAACATAATATGGATCAGCCCCGTTCTACATGTGATTTTTTCAGTTGATCTAACAGACTTTGCATAAAACGGTGCTATTGCAGACTTCATTTTACCCAGCTCCGTATATTCCCCCCATTCCCAGGTTGAACCTGAACCTAGTTCAGGTTCCAGCCTGTGGGCCCTCCAAGATGTTTGAAAGACTACAATTCCCAGCATTCCCCATTGCAGACGAAAACCACGGAATGCTGGGGGTGTGTACGTTTGACAAACAATCGGAGGGCCGCAGGTTGGACATGCTATAGTTTCTGACTGTGGGTCTTCAACAATTTGGCAAAATACTACCCTTTTTCCGTTAGAAGAGTCCTGACATAGCAAGTGATCCTCAAACTACGCCTCCGATGTTTTTTGAAAATAATCTCCAGCATTCCTCATACAGAAGGAAGCCTAGGAAATGCTGGGACTGAGTTTTCAAGTGTAGGTTTCTGGAGAGCCATAGTTAAGGATTCACTGACTTAGAACGATGGACAAACAGCCTCACTTGACAGGACCTAGTGGTGCGGGTGGGCTTAGATTTCGGACCTCATCTGGATATTTTAAATATTTAATATGGAGAGAGTGGGATTAAAAGAGTTTGAGTTCCCTAAATATTATGTCTGGCTGAAGGATCTGTCTCTTGGATGATCAACGTTACACATCCATTTCCTGGCATGTTCACATAATAATATCCACCATTGTCTGAGGGTTTACAGGAATCAGAGGAGGAGACGAAGCAGAGAAGGCACGGGAGGGAAGGGGAGAGGGCCAGGGGCGAAAGGCAGAGAAGAACGGGAAGAAGGGCAGAACAGGCGAGGGCGGGGAAACCAAGACACGCAACAGTAAAGGGCAGGGAAGGGAAGGGGCAACAGGCGGAGGCAGCACGCGCAGGGCCGGGGGGCGAAGGGGGCGCGGGAGGGGGGGGGCGAGCCGAGGAAAACAGCGGAAACCGAAATATTTTGCGTATTCCCTCTAGTGTAGGGTTGTATGTAGTCACTAGTGGAATGTGTGTGTTTGTTTTTTTCCTTTTGTATTGTAGTAGATTTTCTCTTGCGGTTTTTTAGAGCCTTATTGATGTTTTTGTGGATGATGTTAGGCTTATACTCTTTTTGTGTTAGTGGCAGTGCTAGCTTATCAAGATGTTTGTTACGATCCTCTGGGTCTGAGCATATTCTGTTGTACCTGATGGCCTGGCTGAGTATTATGGCCTTTTTGCTGTGTACAGCATGGAAACTGGAGAAATGGAGGTAGCTGCATCTGTCTGTAGGTTTTCTATAGATGGAGGTGTGCAGTTTACATTCTTTAATGCAGATTGTAGTGTCCAGAAAATTAATGGAATCTGCTGAGTAGTCCATTTTTAGTGCAATGGATGGAAGTTCGTAAATGAGCTGTGAAATTTAGTAAGGTTTTCCTCACCTTCTGTCCATATTATAAAAATATATTCAATATAACGATAATATCTGTATGGTTTATGGTGTGAGTATGTTTGAAATCTCTCCTCCAAATCCACCATAAAAAGGTTTGCGTATTGTGGCGCCATTTTACTTCGCATAGCAGTCCCCATGAGTTGGAGGTAGGTTTCTTTAGAGAAAGTAAAGTAATTGTTAGTGAGAATAAATTTGATTAGTTTGGTAAATACAGCAGTACTATATTTAGTATTATTGGAGGATAAAAGAAGTTTATGGCAAGTGTTAATGTCGTCTTTGTGGGGGATATTGCTAAAACGGTATTCTACATCCATAGTGGCAAGAAGTGTACCCGGTGGAAAATCCTTTAAGTCACTGAGTTTATTGAGAAAATCTGTGGTATCCTGTAGGAAACTGGGAGTTATTTGTACTAAATGTTTAAGAATACTTTCTATTTGCCCCGATAATGGTTCTGTAAATGTGTTCATACCTGTAATGATGGATCTTCCTGGGCAGCCTTGTTTATGTATTTTGGGTAGCTTGTAAAAGGTACCAGTGTCTGGATTATTGGGAATTAATTGTTAATCCTCTGGCGTTCTGAGCAGCCGGCAGCCGCGTCCCTGATTGGCTGCCTCTCCTCTGCTGCATTTCCGTGCAAGCAGAGGAGTGGACTGTGCGGCGGAGGATAGAGGGAAGGTAAGTAACTATCGGGGCACTTTCTAACAATTCTATTACGACGGTTGGGGCTGGGGGACCAATAACTATAATATATAAAAACTTCAAAAAAGGGGTGGACATGCCCTTTAAATGATCATACTGCTGTGCATCCAGGAATGTAGTTTACATGATCCAATGTAACAAGTGTCCCAATGCATGTTATATTGGGGAAACAGGGCAAGAATTACGCCAGAGAATGAATAACTACAGAAACACTATAAAAATTCTGGAAAATAAACCTAACTGCCAGGATAACAACACAACCTTCACACCAGTTGGACACCATTTCTCACTTTCTAATCATTCTGACATGGACCTCTTAATATTGATACTTAAAGGACGATTTTAAAAAACCCAGGAAAGGAAAACCTTTGAACTTTGAATGATCCTCTTATTTTATTTAACAAACTGGTTTAAATAGGGACATGGGATTCCTCAGCCACTATCAGGAATATGTTTAATCCATTCCCACTTTCCCCGGCTGCTTGTACCTTGTCTGTATCTAACTAATTACTTTCACTAATTTTGTCCTATTTACAGTTCCCTAATATTTACTTTGTTGTTGTTTTATTGCTTTACTGCTTATAGTTCACCCTATATGCTTATCCTTGTTTTACATTCCTAACATAATAGGATTTCCAAAAAAAGGTTGTAACTCTATCAACTTTAAAGATGTGATGTACCCTGTGTTTCTTAGTACTGCTTGACCTGAGGAAGAGAGAAGTGTATCTCTCGAAAGTTTGTCTGTAAAAATGAACTGTTAGTCCATAATAAAAAGGTATCACCTTATCCTACAGTTCTCATCTCTTAGTATATGCTACTGGTCTCTTAGTATATGCAACTGGACTAATACCGCTACAACCCTTTTATCTGCAATTTAGGACATGTGGGAGATTAACATTTAGAGGGCTTTTTTTATTTATACTAGGATCTGGTCAAGATTGAACCTTTTTTGTCTTTTTATATTCAGAAAATCTGCAAACAGTACAAATGAGTGCAGAATTCTGCATGTATAAATAAATGACAACAATTGTCTGCCTTGTTTTGATGCCTTACATGGGTAGTTTTGATAACACCTCTTAGCCACAATGCAATCATTATCTTGCATTCAGCAGGTTCCTAACACCTTTATATGTTATATGCTGATTGTAACACATTCCAGGGTATTTATTGCCAAATGGTTCTTGTACAAAACATTCTAATTTGAGAAAGCCAGTCAGATGACTAGAGAAAAATCTTCAAGTCTAGTTGATCAAATGAACACCAAAGATATATCAGCAAGGCTAGGTCATTTACAAATATGTTAAAGAGTACCGGGCCAAGGACAGACCCCTGTATAACACTAAAAGCACTAGTCCAACTAGAAAATGTTCTACTAATAACAACTCTTTGAAATTTTTCCTTTAGCCAGTTTTCAATCAGAGTACAAATAAAATGGTAAAGTCCACTGACCTTATTTTGCATAATCTTTAATGAGGTACCATATCAAAGGCTTTTGCAAAATTAAAATAATCAGTTCCACTGAACCCCAAGATTTAGGCTATGACCCATATTTCCATAGAAGAAAACAAGTTTAGTTTGACAGGATCTATTACGCATAAAACCATGCTGGGACCTACTTATAAAGCAATCTAAAATAAATATAATTATGTTATCTCTTAAAATTCCTTTTGAAAGCTTTACCACTACAGATGTCAAACCGAGAGGCCTATAATTAACTGGCTGGTAACATTTAAGGTCTAATCTCTTTTTCACTTGTTCCTGAGTCAATCAATACTCTATTTTCAATGTTTACTGGTGTCTCATTAGCGTAAACAGAAGCAAAGGGGTTTAAAATTTCTGCCTTCTCTCTATTACTATACACTACATTTTTTTTGTTCTTTACAGCAATAGAGATGAAGTTCAGGTCCAATTCAAAAACGGTTCCCAATCTGATCTGATGGTTCATATGATTTCTCTGAGATTTAAGATGACATATTGTTACTCTGATCTTTGAGAAATCTCAAATCTACAGGGCCAATTTCGAGAAAAAACATATCTACAGGGCAAATTTAGACACAGAACGATTTGTGAACATTCAAATTCGAATTTATTAAAAAGTCTATGCGGAACTTCAAAAATAGCTTGAACATAAAGAAAGTTCGTTTTTTAATAAGTTTTGGTTATATGTACGTGTTCCCTAGACTATTTTCAAGATCTCTGAGTCATTTACCCTAACTTACTATTTGCTATTTCTACCTTAAATTTAGTCCAAAATACAAAGTTGTACCAAACTGTCCCATGTGGTACTTGAGCTCCCTGACGTGGGCCCACTGCCCCAGCCCTCCATTATCCATATATACCACCAAAAAGTAACTAGAAAGGGAAAGTTTAAGTATAAACTTTGAATTTGGCTTGAAAGATCACATTTTGGAAGGGAATGTGTGTGTTTGTGCTGCAGATTTTAAAACTCATTGTTGTTTTTTACTTACCCTTTAAATATCGCTGTCACATGAATTAAAGGCAGGTCAGTTGGTGTGTGTACTTGTGTCAGGTTGAAATGATTGGTGAAAGTTTTTTCTTTTACTATACTTACCCTTTAAATATGATTGCCACAAGAATGAATGGGTACCCCAGTTGGTGCATGTACCTGTGTCATTTTGGAAATTAAAAAAACAAACCTTTTTGATTATTGATACAATTTATTTTTGACTATAATTACCCTTTAAGTATGTCTGCCACAGAAATGGAAGAGTAGGTCAGTAGGTATGTGTACCTTTGTCAGGTTGGGGGTTAGAAAAAACAAACTTTTTTGATGATTGGTCAAAATTAGTTTTTTTTACTTTAGTTACCCTTTAAGTATGGCTGCCACAGTAATGGATAAGTAGATCAGTATGTGTGTGTACCTGGGTCTGGTTGATGGGGTATGCCTTTTTTGTGTTTACAACCATAAAATCTAAATTCTTTTTTTTTTTTTACTTTATTTACCCTTTAAGTATGTCTGCCAAAGGAATAAAGGGTAGGTCAGTAGGTGTGTGTACCTGTGTGAGGTGGGGGGGGTATATGTTTTTGCATGTATAACTATATAACTACATTTTATTGATGATTGATCAAAATAATTTTTTTGACTATAGTTACCCTTTAAGTATGGCTTCCATGGGAATGGAAAGGTAGGTCAGTAGGTGGGTGTACCTGTGTCTGTTTGGAGTTTTGGTGGTATCACCGTTTGTATTTATGACCATGAAACAAACTTTTTTGAAATATTCACATTTGTGGATTGTTACCACTACAGTCTATGGGAAAAATGTCCCGAAATTCGCCAATAAGGCTGTAACGCTTCCGCGGATTCCTTAGCTAGAAGATAGCACATTCTCCTATATGCCCAGCATATATTCTGTACCGAATTTCATGTCTCTAGTTCAAAAACTGTGGGAGGAGATACAGTCCAAAAAAGCAGAAGAATAAAACAGAAGAAGAAAAATAATAATAAGAAGAAATAGAAAGAACAGGAATTTGGCTTTTTTAAGCCAATTAATGAGGGAGGTCCAGACGTTGTGCTAAGTGTGGGCCCAAAACGTTGCCACTGTTTTTACTTTGTTCTGATGGAATAAACTTTCCAATTATCACTTTCAGCTCAACGTCTGGACCTCCCTCATTACTTTTTGGTGTTATCTTAGTATAGTTTATAGTATTTGAGTTTGAATAAAGACATACATCCATCCAGTCCAACCCATCTAGCAATATCCTCATTTCCTGCCTAACTGTTGATCCAGAGGAAGGCACACAAAAAAAAATTCCTTCCTGACTCCAAGTGGCAATCGGAAATTTCCCTGGATCAACTCTACTTTATGTATCAATACCAGTAACTTGCAACATTCCTTGGGCCCTATTTATAAAAGATCGTTATCGAAAAAATAACGACCACTATCGTAAAATAACGACCGGTATTTTCCGATAACGACCGGTATTTTCCGATAACGCAGAAACTCATCCAGCTTTTTTTTTAAACTGACCAATGAACCTGACATAACAACGTCCACTGGAAGACAGTTCCATAGCTTTACCGTTCTCACAGTGAAAAACCCTTTCCGAACTTAAAGCCTAAACCTTTTTTCTTCAAGTCTTAAGGGATGTCCTCGTGTCCTCTGACATGTTCTATTGGTGAACAATGCCCCAGATAGTTTATTGTATGGCCCGTTAATGTATTTATACACAGTAATCATATCTCCATGCAAGCGCCTTTTCTCCAGCATACATAATTGTAACTTTTCCAGTTTCTCTTCATATTCAAGCTTCCCCAATCCCCTTATTAATTTAGTTGCCCTTCTCTGAAAAGATGTCCTTTTTGTACACAGGATTCCAAAAATGCACTGCATATTCCAAATGCCTTACCAATGCTTTGTAAAAAGGGGGAATTACATTTTCCTCCCTTGAATCCATACCTCTCTTTATACAAGACAATACCATGCTGGTTCTGGCTGTTGCCGCCTGGCACTGCTTGCTTCCTTTAAGCTTGTTATCCACAAAAACTCCAAGATCCCTTTCCAACAGGGATTCACTTACCACAGAGCCATTTATAGTATAAGCAGCACAAGGATTTTTAAGTCCAAAATGCATCATTTTACATTTATCAACATTGAATTTCATCTGCCACTTAGCAGCCCAATGTGACAATCTATCTAGATCCCCCTGCAACGATTGCACATCCTTAGAAGTTTGTAATGGTCGACAAAGCTCTCGGAAATCATGTTTAAAGACCTCACCTCCTCCTCTAACTTTGTAATGTAAACCAAGACCACCGGGTCACACCCGGCCCCACCCAATAATCTCTCTACACAATCCACCACATGCTGAACCCTAGCACCAGGCAGGCAACACACAGTTCGGCATGTAGGGTCTTGGCGGCAGATTACCCTATCTACCTTCCTTATAATGAAGTCCCCTATCACTACCACCTGCCTTGCATTCCTGATCCTTCGTTCCTCCTCCCTTGTATTAGAGATGGCAGTCCCCTGGGTGCTCAAGGGACTAGCCCCCTCCATACACGCTAATCCCGAGGTGTCCTCCTCCACTTCATTACCTAAGGCGGCAAATCTGTTGGGGTGGGCAATCTGGGAAGAAGCCCCCCTACCCTTCCGTCCCCCACTTCCCCTAGTAACCCTAACAAAACTACCTCCCCCCTCAACCTTCCCTGTCCCACTTCCACCCACCTCTATACTGGCCCCAGCCAGTGCCTGCTGACTCCCCAGTTCTGCCAATCCCTGCAATGCCGCAAGCTGCCCCATTAGACTCTCCACCTCAGCTTCCAAACGGGCAACCCACTCACACCTGACACAGACATAGGTTCCCTGGAACGTCTACTCCAGGTTCCTATATATACCCTAAATTTAATCAGAACTTTCAGATTTTCATCCTTAATTGACTTCTATTGGTTTATTATCGGATTTCTGAATATTTTCAAAAATCCAAAAATGGAATGGAACATCTCTACACAGAGTAACCAAGTTTTTGCCTTTTTCTTGGTAAAGTTTTCTTGTGTTAAATGTTATCATTTTGTTGCAACATGATCTTACCATATTATGATATGATATTATACCAAAACACGCTATAGACTGAATGTCACAATGCCGCGTCTTTATTGCTCATTATTTTATGATTGTGGCCATAAAATTATGATCTTGCTAGTGCAATTCTGAGCGTGAACATAAATTTACGAAATGTACAACCATAATTTTACGGTTTGGCCCATTTTAAGGAGCTGTAAGTGAGGATGATAGAGCAATAGACATTTTAACCCTAAGCAGTGTCAAGACTGAAACAAATAAAATTTAAGTTGAGGTAAGTCATAATTTTAACACTTCACCTTGTACATGTTGTGTAGTTTCTGGGTGAAGTGAATTATATGAGAACACTTGCCAGAGAGCATTACAGGTGATTAGCAGGGGTCTCTTATATTGGAATAAGACATGAGGAAAGAAATGTCCAGGAATGTGTTTGCATGTACCTGAGGGTGAGACTACAGTGTTTGGATGCTTTTCCCTGCAGTGCACTGTACATTCATGGGATGTATTGAATGTGGGAAGGGAGTAAGTAGTCCTATCCTGAGTGAACGTGACAGTCTTTCTCAGACTGTTAGGTTAGTGATGTTGGGATTTGCATTAAAAGCTAGAACTTTGGACAATCATGCCTTTTACCCCTGAAAAATAACTACTATAAAGTAATAATAAAAATATTTCTGAAAAATATGGAGTTTCTATGCAGTAATCCTACAAAATGTGTTCTAAATATTGGCATGTCATACCCACCCTGTACACCTGATGTCGCTCTCACTCCACACAGCATTCACTGAGCTTTAACTCATCACGGTTACAACACCTGGAGCATTGAAAATACTTTGATAAAATGTAAAATCATTTCATTTTCCAAGAGCATATATTTCATCACCATAAATTAAAACATGTTTAACATGATATGTTCTTATAGGAAATAAAGAATAGGCCCCTCCCTTAAATTCCATGCATATTTATGAAATGCTAACTCTTGTTTAAGACCACAGGGTATATTCCAAGTTAAATGTGATTTTATTTAACTAGTTCAAACACGTTGTTAGAATTCTGTAAAAATGCAGATGTTTTGTTTGTATCTGTGTGCAGGGAGCCCGTTGTAAGAAGGAATGTACAGAAATAGGAATTTAAATGCTTACACAAAATCTGTGTATACTCCACGTTTCTTACGCAAAATCCCCTGTATCAATGTAGGTGTATCTTGTTGCACAAATTAATCTAGGAAAATGTTTATCTAGTCTTTGTTATTTGATATTCTATGCCAGTAATTGGCACTGCATATGTTTAACCCTTTTCATACCAAGTACGTACGCTGTACATACCTGGCTGGGTGTCCTATTTGGCCAAGTACTTACAGTGTATGTACTTGCTATCTGTCTCTTTATTATTATTTTTTTAAATGGTGCCAGTGTGGATAATCCAAGTGCCCCCTATCCCCCCCACAGGTTTCACCAGAAACCGATGTGGGGATCTAGAGAAATTAACTCACAAAATGCCAGATAGTACAGGTAAGCAGGTCCCACTGAGACCTGCAGAGCCTTGTGGAAAAGGAGGACTTCCTTCTTCAACGGGGCCTTTCTTAAGTCCTCCCCCTGGTGATGTAGTGTAGTGTAGGTATTTATTGCACTGTGATCCAATTCAGATCACAGTGCAGTACCTGCTATAGCAAGCAGTCACTTGCATAAGTAATAGCAAGTGAATGGAGTTCAGAGTTTCATTCACAAATAGACTTTTGTTAGAGTTCTGTTCACCTAATTGTTGATCTTTGCCAATGAATAAAAAATCACTTCCTGGAAAATGATTTCCAGTAAGTGATTTTTCCGATCGGATTTCGACTTGGAAAACATGCAAAACAATATTCAATATCATTCCCAAAGATAATCTGATGATTATTTTTGGGAATGATTAAAAAAAAAAAGTAAAACACAAATGAAAAAAATGTGTCAGTAAAGCGTGCCTGTAAGTCTTTTGGTACCAATGGGTTTCCACTAAATACCACTAACAAAGGTGTGTGTGTGAGGGTGGGGGGTTGTGGTGTTTCATTACCAGATTTCTCCCCCCAGAAACTCAACACTCACCAGGAAAAATTTGGCTCCTCACATTCTCCTAAACCAATACTAAAATGGTGGTTTGGTTTCTTTTTTCGAACAATGATTCATCGGCCAAATTATTTTTTTCGCTTAAGAGTATTTTTTTGTTGATTTCGAAGAGTGCAGCTGCCAAATTGCACATGGTCTCCTTTTGAGTTTGTTTGGTGGCAGTGTCTCAGTATTGAAAACATAAGGGAGAACAATATTTAAAGGGCTGTTGTATAGTTAGTATAGTATAGTATAGTATAGTATTAGTATAGTATAGTATAGTATTTGAGGTTGAATAAAGACATACGTCCATCCAGTCCAACCCATCTAGCAATATCCTCATTTCCTGCCTAACTGTTGATCCAGAGGAAGGCAAAAAACCCACCAAATTTATGAAGGGGGAAAAAATTCCTTCCTGACTCCAAGTGGCATGGGGTTACTGGGGGTTTCCCAAGATTATTGTTTCATCCTTCTTTTTCACTGATGAAAATCTACAGTTTCTAAAAATATGTGCAGTTTGTAAATATTGAGTTTGTGGGGGGTATTTCTGAGTTTGATGGTTGTTCAGTTTATAGAATTGAAAGCTAATCAAAATACAGAATTGGTTGACTTTTTCTCTAGAATTGCTATTATGCCTTGGTCCCCTTTTGAGGTTGGTTGGGGGCTTTGGGGGTATTTTCAAGTTTCGGGGCTGTTTCCTTTAAAACTGAGGAGGCTAATCAAATTACAGAGCACTTTACCATTTGAGTTAGTTGGCCTCCACGTCTCTGTGAGCAGCCACGCATGCCATACCATTCGATTCAGGATGAGGGAGATTGACATTTAGTGGATTTATTAATTGTCAAGTGGGTTTAGGTAGGATTTCTTCCTTTGAATCCTCCCATTTAATTTTTTCAAAAAAGTTTCCGCATATTGAATGTTGGGAAATCCCATGTTTTGAATTATTGTTATAATAACAATAAATTATTATGGCCATCTGTTATATAGATACTAAATTTGACTTTCTCCAGGGTAAATATGCCATGGCTTAATCCTGCGCTTTTTCTTGTTCACTCCTGCAGACCCACCCCCTTCCACTCCTGTAGACTTTTCCCCCCACCTTGCAGCCCCCTTTTTCCATCAAACTCTGCAGTCCTCTTTCCATCAAGCCCTTCAACCCTCTTGCCATTCAACTCTGCAGCCATCTTCCTATCCAGCCCTGCAGCCATCTTGCTATCCACTCCTTCACCCATTCACCTCTGCAGCCATCTTCCTATCCACCCCTGCAGCCATCTTCCTATTCACCGTTGCAGCTATCTTTCATTTCATTCCTGCAGCTATCTTCCTATCCATCCCTGCAGCCATCTTCCCATTCACCGCTGCAGCCATCTTCCCATTCACCTCTGCAGCCATCTTCCCATTCACTGCTGCCATCTTCCATTTATCACTGCAGCCATCTTCCATTTCCCTCCTGCAGCTATCTTCCTATCCACCCCTGCAGCCATCTTCCCATTCACCCCTGCAGCCATCTTCCCATTCACCTCTGCAGCCATCTTCCATTTCACTACTGCAGCTATCTTCCTATCCACCCCTGCAGCTATCTTTTCATTCATCACTGCAGCCATCTTCCCAACCACCTCTGCAGCCATCTTCCTATCCACCCCTGCAGCCATCTTCCCATTCATCACTGCAGCCATCATCCCATCCACCCCTGCAGCCATCTTCCTATCCACCCCTGCAGCCATCTTCCCATTCATTGTTGCAGCCATCTTCCCATCCACCTCTGCAGCCATCTTCCTATCCACCCCTGCAGCCATCTTCCCATTCATTGTTGCAGTCATCTTCCCATCCACCCTGCAGCCATCTTCCCACCAAGATATATAGTTTTAACAGCTACATTTGCCTATCTGCCCTCCCAAGGCCATAGGATGGCACATAGGGCTGTTAGGGCGCCATGTTCAGTGTAATTATAAGAATTAACTTAACATGGACCTGCTATATCCATTTTAAACCGGTGGGATTATTTTTCGTCCTACTTACTCTCCCACTGTGTTTACTGAGTATATATATATATATATATATATATATATATATATATCTCCGCCTAGGATCTGGGACAGAGAGGAATTCCCCACCTCATCTGCGACTTGTGGGTTGTGGGCTCTGTATATGTGACTATAGTAATGTTAGCGCGGCCAGAACAGCTCCTGTTCTAAATGAAGTTTACACCTTAGGGCTAGGCCCCACTAGTCCATTTTGGTGTGCGCTATAGCACAGCGCACACCAATAGAAGAAGATGGGGATGGCCCCATTAAGTCCTCTGCCCTGCGGTGCGCTGCCGACCCTTTTCCAAGTGCATGCGATCACCATTTTTGGTGCGCATCGCATGTGCTGTGATCGGGATACATCAAAGAGATTGCAGCGCATGCGCAGGGTAGCACGCATGGATCGCACA
Organism: Hymenochirus boettgeri; assembly: GCA_019447015.1. Taxonomy (NCBI): domain Eukaryota; kingdom Metazoa; phylum Chordata; class Amphibia; order Anura; family Pipidae; genus Hymenochirus; species Hymenochirus boettgeri. The sequence goes on along the minus strand of CM033476.1, from coordinate 62,025,629 downwards.
ACGTTGTGATTTTACTGCGTCGTGTGATTCCTGCAAGCTCCTGAGTGGGTCCTTGCCCTTATTGTACAGGGGAATAACGTGATAACGTGCCGCTCTCTACACTGATGTTCTGCCCTGGGGGCTCCGTCTCACGTTTGGGCCTAAAGCAAATTCCCCCTCAGCCCTGCAAACTCCTCACAGAGACTAACGACGGTTTGATTCCCCCTCTGAGAATTGAGATCAGTTCAGGTGTCAATGGGCAATTGGTTTAGTGACCATGTCCTGGCAGTACATGGTAATTCCCCATTAGCTTTATAGACTGTTACAGGGCGATGCACCAATGGGCGCACCTGCTCCTGATTTGGAGTTTAAGTCACTCTAACTGATGTTATATCGGTTAGCGTGACTTAAACTTCTCCCTTGCAGCGGCTGCATGGCTAATGCAAAAGTTAGCCTCGCAGCTGCCGCAAGCGTTGTTATATGCCAAAATCACCATTCTATTGCGGCACTTTAAACACCACCAAATAGCTGCCGTTAAAAGTGCTGGAATAAAAAAATGGCAGGTATATAACATCACCGGGCTGTTTGCATCGGGTTGCTGATAGCGGCTCTCAGTGCATTGCTCTGTTACTGTCACTGACGATCAGATCCAGTTCATTTACATCCGTCAGATCTAGTAGATATTCCCAATGTGGGAGAATTGTACAGACCTGAAAACAAGGGCCTCATTCACCCAGAGGCGCAGCACTGTTCTCTGATTTCATATCGGCTAGTAGGACTAACCCCATCATTTCACCGGCTGCACGGATATCATAAAAGACCCACGCACCCGGCACAACTATTTCAATTTGTGATTTGCGCTACTAATAACGTGACTATATCTTATTAGGATTTAACCATAGATACAAACCTTTGTTGATGTGTGCCTGGTGGGAGTTGTAGTTAATAACTCTTTCAGTTCCAACTGATTTTCCCATTTTACGACCGTTTGGTGGCAGAAGAATTTTCAGCATTTTGTCCTCCATTGGTTTAGAGTAAGAAACCCCCCAGAAAATAGGGAATATTATGGATATTTTGTTTAACACAAAGAAAACAAGATAACAGATTTGTGTAACTTTTCTGGAGATTTCTCTGGATTTTCTTTTTTTTTTTTTTTGCATTTTTATTTGTAGAAAACGTAGGTGAATGCTCAAAATTCCTATTGTTTCTAAAAGCTCTGGTCCTTCTGAGTACCAGCTATACTTAGGTACCCCATTTTTCTTGTCTAGGAGGCCCCACACTAAACTAAAGTAGCACTGTCTAGATTTTTACACCTGGTTAAAATGTATAAGCACTTCTGTCCTTTCACATAGAATAACTGCCAAATTACCTAAAACATCCACGAAAGTGGGAGATTTTTAGAAACTACATACCCCCAGGTTGTTACAAGTGGGTCAAGTTTTGACATACTTTACATATCCAGGCACAGACGTTCAGCAATTTGGAGGATTTCTTCTCAATTTTTTTTCCTCCAAAAAAGAATAAATCAGAGAGAGACAAAATCAATGTAGAACTTTACTAAAAAAAAACTATAGCAAAAAGTTTCAGACCAACACAAATGTGAAACCCTAACCTCTCCTGAATCAAATGGTATGCCAGGTGTGCACTGTACTTTGAACCGCCTCCACTTTTTCAAACACCTCTCAAACTTGCAAATTCGTCTAAAAACTATAATTTTGAAATCTACAGACCTTCAGCTACATACAGGGGTGTCTTTGGGGTTTTTGCCACCTGAGCCAAACTTTTGAATGCCGCCCCTATGTACTGCTAGGCGCTATGTTTATTTTCCTTCTGCTCTGCGTGCCACTTTTCTAAAAAAAAGTGAGCTCTGCCTACCGCCTCTCTGACATTAAGCAGGGGTGCCGCCCTGAGCATTTTGCTCATATTGCCTCATTAGAGAGACACCCCTGGCTACATAACTGTGCCATTCTTTCATACATACATGCATATTTCCAGACGCAATTCTCCATAGAACTTTTAGGAGATTTTGTGAAAAAATAAAAGAAAGACATCATGATTCAAAGTTAGAAATCTTACCTAAACCCACTTGGCAAGTATAACCCCCCAATAAATACCACTCTCCTACATGTGTTGAATCAAAATGTATGCCATATGATTAGGTTCACACAAAGACGTTGCCACCAATTATTCCCAAAGGGACGTTTGCACAAGTGCAATTACAAGAAAAAAGTCATAGTGCACTGTAATTTGAACAGGCTTTTCGCACTGGATTTTAACGCTAGCTGATAGCTGGCGTTAAAATCCCGCTATAGTAGTATAGTATTTGAGGTTAAATAAAGACATACGTCCATCCAGTCCAACCCATTTAGCAATATCCTCATTTCCTGCCTAACTGTTGATCCAGAGGAAGGCAAAAAAAACCCACCAAATTAATGAAGGGAAAAAAATTCCTTCCTGATTCCAAGCGGCAATCGGAAATTTCCCTGGATCAACTCTATCAATACCACTAACTTGCAACATTCCTTGTTTGCAGAAACTCAACCAGCTTTTTTTTTAAACCAACCAATGAACCTGCCATAACAACGTCCACTGGAAGACAAAATCTGTTTAAAGCAAATGAGAAGTCAAAAGAAATAGACTCTCTGATTATAGGTGTTTTACAGAAAACAAACCTATGTTCACAGATGCAGGATGATGCCTGGTATGCAGATATCACCATTGGAGAAACAATTGTCAAATTCAAGCTAGATACTGGAGCAGAAGCTAATGTAATACCAATTGCAATGGTTAAAACACTGTCTACTCCTGTGCTAATAAAACCCACCACCACTGTCTTATATGGCGGCTTGAAACTGATTCCAAAAGGATGTACAACTTTACAAGTTAAGGCAAAAGGTCAGACGTTTAACTTACAGTTTTTCATTACCAATGAAACTACTGCCCCTATCCTAGGAAGGAAAGCGTGTGCAGATCTACAGCTCATAAAGAGAATAGATATGCTGGATACCAAACCACTTGCAACCAAGACCTGATATCACAATACCCTGAAGTATTTGAAGGACTTGGTAATTTTCCTGGGACACATCACATTCACATTGATTCCACTGTCCCACCAATCATACATGGGTGCAGGAAAATTCCCTATACCATTTTAGACAAATTTAAACAAACCCTTTTTGAACTGCAACTGACAGGAGTTGTGTGTCCAGTGACTGTACCTACAGCTTGGGTAAACCGTCTTGTAATTACTGAAAAGAAGAATGGAAACCTCAGAGTCTGCCTGTATCCCAGAGATCTTAATAAAGCTATAAAGCGGCAACATTATTCCATTCCTACACCTGAAGATGTCCTAGCTAAACTGAGTGGAAAGCAATTCTTTACCATTTTAGATGAAAAGGATGGCTACTGGCAGGTAGTTCTGGATGAGCAATCTTCACGACTGTGCACATTTAACACACCATGGGGCCGCTACAAATTCAATCGGCTACCATTTGGAATTAAGTCTGCTAGTGAAGTGTTTCAACAAAAGAATGCAGAGGCTTTTGGCGACATTGAAGGCATCCACATTATAGCTGATGACATGATCATAGCTGCTTTTACTAAAGAGGAAGATGATAACACTCTGAGACAAGTGATGGAGTGAGCCAAAAAACTTAACATTAAGTTCAACAAAGAAAAAATTCAATACTTGGTGAAACAAGTTAAGTACATGGGCCACATCATAACCCCAGAGGGTGTCAAGCCAGATGATGCTAAAGTCTCAGCAGTCCTAAGCATGCCTACACCTCAGGATAAGAGTTATTACTCATAACTAAAGTAAGCAAGTCTGCTTTGTCTTTAACTATCCTGGTGCCAGAGACTTGGTCATTTATAGCTGTACCCTCCTCATCATGATTTTTCTGTTTGATTTCACCTGCACCAAACATTTTAGATTCACTTAAGGAATCCCAGGTTGCCTCACTCATCACATTTTGCTTTCTCTCTGGCTCATCAGTACCACACACCCTTTCAACTGATTTACTTTGTTCAACTTCCCTATCTGGTTTAAAGGAAACATTGCCTGTCATACTCAGAGTTAATATTTTCAGCATTATTTACTAAACCAGAAATTTGACATTTTATCCCCACGGACTTTCTGTGGATATTCAGCAACACTCACTTCTACTAGAGACTCGCTCTGCTCTGTGGATATTCAGCAACACTCACTTCTACTAGAGACTCGCTCTGCTTAGCTACAGTGTCTGGCTGACCGGCAACATTTTCTTCACAAGCAAGCATAACCACGGCCTTATTTCCCTTGCCTTTAATTTCCAACAGCTTGTTTTCTAAAACCTTTTCTATTCCTATTTCACAAGGACTGGTTATACATTCTGCAGAACCTTTAAATGGATAACACTGCAGTCTCCTTCTCCAATAACATCCCTTTAAATGGTTCAGATGCTTGGGTGGTGCTTTGCAGAGAGGGTTCACTCACAGCTGTTGAGGTTAACCCTTGGTTTACCAGATTACCAATTTTGTTAATCTCTGCAAAACAATAACCAGCTGTAATCGCCATATCACAACCCAGGGAAATTTTATCAGTCACAGAATCTCCCTGGGATTCTTGGGAACATTTTTACATGGGATAAAGTTAGTGTGCTTCTGGATTTTGTACTGTAGCTACTTCTACTTAATCTGTATGACTTAATAAATGACTTAGAAGGGAGCATTGGGAGCAAGGTTTCTGTGTTTGTTGATTACATCAACTATGCAGAGCCTAGAAAAGTCCAAATGATGTGCAATTGCTGCAAGCTGTACCGATAGATTATCAAAATGGGCAGCAGAATGGCAGATGAGATTAACTGTTGATAAATATAAGGTGTGCATTTGGTGTTTACCACCTACACCATAAATGTTTATAGCTATGTTAAGTGAATCTCTAACGGAAAAAGATTTGGAGGTTCTGGTAGATAACAGACTTAGCTGTAGCAAACAATGCCAGGTAGCAACAACTAGAGCTAGCAAGATATTGTCTTGTATAAAGAGGGGAATAGATTCAAGGGAGAAAAAAAAAATCTCCCTCGTTACAAGGCACTGGCTCATTTGGAGTGTGAGGTCGGGTTTTGGAACCCTGTATATAAAAGGCACATCTTGGAAATGAAGCAGTTCAGAGAAGGGAAACTAAAATAATAAAGGGAATGGAGGGTTTGACTATGCAGGCATGTTTACATTGTAGAAGTAACGTTTGCGTGGGGATATGATCACTTTATACAAATATATTATTAGGCCATACAATGAACTCTCTGGTGCATTGTTCACTTATCAGAGGACGTGTGGACATCCTTTAAGATTGGGAGAAAAGAAGTTTCATCTTCAGGTTAGGAAAGGTTTCTTTACAATGAGAACGGTGAAACAGTGAAACTGTCTCCCAGCAGATGTTGTAATGGCAAGTTAATTAAATAGCTTTAAAAGCGGCCTAGATACGTTTCTAAAAACTAAAAAATATTGAGAATTACAGGTATTAATACATATACTGTAGTTCTGGTTGATCCAGGGAAACTTTCCCGTTTGGAGTCAAGAAGGATTTCTCCCCACTTTTCGATTGTTCCCCCCCCCCGGTTCAGCAGTTAGGTACTGTTAATGAGTAGGCTTAAAGGTTGGGCATATGTCTCTATTCAACCTCCATTACTATGGTAATATCTTACTTTTAATAATAGCAATAAGTAGAATTTAAAGTTGAGAAAACTTTTGTTAATTCGGTTTCTACATTACTCCTAAGCTCCTAATCATTGTCCAGGAGCATCTGTGCAAAGTCTAGAAAACTGAAGAGTAGGAGCTATCTTACTGTAAAAATGTTTCTGCCTCCTGTCTTGCCACCGGGAAGTAGTGTGACATTCTCAGGGGAACCCTTTCTTCCCCTCCCTCGCACCCTCCAGATCCCTCCATGCCTGCCCTTCCACATTGCCTAAAATCCTTTGGGAATATTGTACCTCTCCCTTGTCCACCCCCAATCGCCAAGGTAGATCTCTAATAAAAGCTTCTGAATCATACTTACAGCCCTTCGCTTCCCCTGCTGTCTTCATAACCAGCAGCTAATCGCAGACGCGGCTGCCAGTCCGGCCTCTCTCTGCTGCTTCCGGTTAGCAGAGAGCCAGAGAAGACAGCCGCTGGAGCGAAGGGCTGTAAGTATGATTCAGAAGTTTTTATTACAGATCTATTTTATAGAGATCTAACTCTGTGGTTGGGGGTGGGAAAGGGTACAATACAATATGTCAAAAGTTTTAATGTACATGGTCTTTAATGCTGAAGTGAAAAGGGACATCATGCACTTTTCTGCATGGCTGCAGGGTTAATGTTAATTTTTGTGCAAAGATTTCCTTTAAAAAGGCCTTGTAGAAGGCAAATATTTAATTGTAAAATAATTATTGTATGTACCTATCTGACCTGGCATAGCTGTCAATTTCACTCTTAGAGAAGGATAATGTCCAATTAAAAGTGGAACACCTAAATAAATAAACAGTGTTAGTTGAAGGATGGAAAACTTTATTATGTTATGAAACTGAACTGGATGTTAAGCTGAAGTCATGTTTGAATAACAACAGTTTCTTTAATTAATTATTTATTAATTTCTTCCTCCATTTGCTCTACTCTCGAAGAGACAACTTTCCCATCTATCACTTCCTCGACAATAGTCATCACCTTTCTTTTTACGCATGAGTCTGAAAAAGACAAATATAATATCATTTTTGCTATTGTATTTTCAACACCTCAATTTTATTTGCAAAATGATTGTGGCTATTAAGTCCAAATTGTTATCATAGAAAGTCCAGATCAGTTCTAAAATACCTCTGTGGTCTTTAACAAAGGTTTTTTAATGGTATTGGTAATTTACATTATGATCATTCTTATTACTTCCATGATAAAAAAATAAAAATGGTGCAAAACACCAGTCCAATATTAGTGGATATACAATGTCAGTAAAGGTACTGCATGTTTCTCCCTTGAGGTGAAGGGGAGGAGCAGAGGGTCAGGTGATGTCACTCAACCTACTGGAAGCAGGAATTTGAACATTCACTACTATATAATTTCTCACAGGCTGTTGCCAGAGATGTGATCCAGGGCTCATTTTTAAGAAAAGACTGAAGGCTTTCATTTCACCCTAACTTGTTTGTAGACCACAGATGCTTTTTAATATTAAATATGTGTAGTACATCCTAGATTCATTCTATTATAAATTAAAGTTGACTTATGACCACAAGCTATTGAGCAACAAAAATAATTCAAATATTTCTTTAAATATATTCAGAAAGTTTGAATTTCATATCTACCGTAGAAAACAGCAAGCTGGACTAAACAACTAAACTACTTTTTTTTACCTTTTTTGGAGTTTGTTGAAGAAGATTCAGAAGACGTTTGAGCAACTGTTACTGTTGCATTTGTGTTCATGATACTAATGGAGTAACAATGGAAGACATGTTTAGTACAGATCTTTACGGGTAAATTAATCAAAACGATACTGTCAGGGCTTATTATAGAGATCTGCTAGGCTAAAATCTTAAATACAGTTTAAATATTTTGCTACAATTGAAAAATCTTTAGCTGCTCTGCCGCTCTGGAAGCTCTTCACTGCTCAGGAACCAGTTCACAACAGCGGCAGGAAGTGACACCCAGGCGGCGAGGGACCGGGTATTGTAAGTATCTTTAGGTACCTTTTTGAGGAAGGTAAGCAAAACGAAAGTGGGGTCTGGTGGGGTGATGCAGCTAAATGTAAATTAGATGACAATGCTATTTACATAGAGGCACAAAAGTGACGTTAAATACCCATAGTGGCTGAGTGAAAGAGTGGTTGTGGATCCCTTTAAATAGTCCCATACATGTATTGCTAAAGAATGAATGCAATTATCTGAAAGCTGTTTTAGTCCTGCAGATCTGATCTGATTGCTACCTTACATAATTGCAGTTAAGAAATGACATCAAGTAATGTGCTTTTTCTGTATAGTTGAGATGAAGATTTCCTTTACTTACCCAAGCTCTCCCTCCAGTAAACGCCTGTATGTTTCAATCTCCATTTCTAGTTTGGTTTTTATGTCAAGGAGTTGGGTGTACTCCATGTTCTGGCGCTCCATGTCAGACCTGATCTGCTGAATCTGTTCTTCTAGACTTCTGATATTGATTTGAACCTGATACAGTTGAGCTCCATAGCGCCCATCTATTTCTGTGAGATTACCTTCAATAGATGTTTTCTAGAATTTATTGAAAATAAAACTATGAATGTTTAGTAGTTTCGTTCCCTCTCGCTTTACAACAAATAAACTAGAACATGTATAATCCCAATATAAATACAAAGAAGCTCATAGATCCTAGGTGTCCAGTAGCACTCAATATAAGTTAATTTTCTGGATAAACCAATCACACACTTGCTCAGTAGGGATGGCCGGTTCGCGAATCCGAACCCGGATCCGCCGCGGATTTATCCCGTTCGCGAACGGCGTGTTTTTCTGGATTTTTCGGATTTTCCGCCTTCCGAACTTCCGATTCGCGGATTTTTCGTATTTTCAAAAATTTTCAAAAATACGGGAAAACATGTATTTTCGAAAATTTTCGAAAATACAAGGATTTCTCTTAATTCCTTACATACGTATTTTCGAAATGAAAACTCATAATTTCGAAAATTCCCGAAAATACGTGAAAACTCGTAATTTCAAAAATTTTCAAAATTACGAAAAATCTCGTTATTTCAAGGGTATTTTTAATTTTAACGGGTCCGCTCGCGGATTTTCGAATTTTTTCGGACCGGATTTTGCGAAGTTCGGACATCTCTATTGCTCAGTGGATCTAGGCTTTCCTTTGGGTTAACTGGCTAAGGGACAACATTTCTGCTTGAGCAGTAAGGTTCTGTCTATCAAATAAATCAAACTTTACCGAAATTAATATAGAATAAAACAGCAAAACGTAATGCTCAGCTCTTGAAATTGACTTCTTTTCAATACTAAGGGCTGGGCCACATTAGTCCGTTTTAACGCACAATCCGATTGCATGTTAAAAAGCGCACACTAGTGTTGGCCAATTGGACTGCCCACACAAGTTGCACTGCTGTCCGTTGTGCTTTGATCAGCTTTCAGGGCACATGCAATCAGCATTTTTTTGCACACCATGCATTGCGCAACATTGCAGAATCACAGCGCACACCAACGCACACTAGTACTTGTTGTATTGTGGCCTCAGCCTAAATGTAACAATTATTCCTTGTAGCCTACCATTGCCACTTGGGATTGCAGTTCAATTTCTAAACTTTGATATGAACGTCTGTTTTCAGAAATTTCACTCTTGCTTGTCTGTACTTGTTCCACACCAACTGAAATCTCTTTCTTCAGCTCAGTGCTCTGTAATGGCAAATAAACAAATTAACAAATCAATAAAAAGATTACATTGAAAGTAGTGTCATGAATATGGAACAGCGAAAGTTCCTTTTTTTTTTTTTCAAAATGGGAGAGAATATGTAGAATAACTAAGAAGGCATTACACAAACTAACAATTTAACAAATATTGATAATTTCCACTGAACTGTCCCTATAAAGAAAATAAACGGAACCTCTGCTATATTTATATCTCCTGTTGAGTGCATGACTCTGTTATCTAAATGGTTTGTTTGATTTCGGTAATATGTGTCACTAACGTGAGTGTCATTTTAACTCCCATAGGTAATAACTGTAAGTGCAGCATTAATTTTCAATTTATCCCACCTCAATAGCAGTGTCAACCAATATGGCAGCTCCCACCTAGTCCAACTGTCAGGTAGTCAAAGGGTTAATAAAAGCATCTGACTGACCATTTGTAAAAGTCTCCCTTCATCTCCATATGTTTGTTACAGAGGATATAACCCAGCAGTGTGTCTGTTCAAAAGGGCAAGGTGTGAAGTCACTGTGCACAGACCTCTACAGACTTGGGCATGATAACAGCAGGAGGCCCAGCTCTAAAACATAGCTAAAAGAACAGATGCCATTTCAAAGTCAGTTAATATTTTATAATAATTTAGGGAAAGGAATTATGCAATATTTCCAGAAATAATGTCAGCTTATGCTAGAATATATTTTTATCTGCCATATATTTTACAGGAGGATATCCCCAAGGAACTTGATAAATTGTACTTCAATGGATCACAAAAATGTTATTATTTTGAATGTGAGATGTACGGTACTTGCAGTATAGACTAGAGGGGAAATAGAGTTTAAGAGTTTCCCTCCAAAAAAACAGGAAAAACCTCTCAAACCACGCCCTTAGGGGCTAAGCCACTCCCCCTTTCAGGAGAAAGCATAAAATACGACAATAGCCTCAAGCATTTTCATAATTTTGTATCATATTGGACATTTGTCCCATATTGGATTACCAAGTTTCACGGACTTAGCTTATGGACTTTTTAGATGCCATTTACTCTTCTTTATCCCATTTACTCTTAAATGTGTGCTACCTTCTTATGTTCAATAATTTACCCTAGCATTTTTCTGTACCTTTTTATACACTCTTTTTTACCTTTTAATAAATTATAGAATTAAGAGAGCTTAGTTCAGTTTTATCTAGACCACTGTTTCTTATCGTTTCAGATTCCCTTTGGTCTGGGGATGTGCCGCTGGATTGGAAAAAAGCCAATGTAATAACCAATATTCAAAAAAGTAGTCGTTCCCAAACTGGTTACGGGATCATATCCTTGACTTTGTCTCCAGAACTGATCTTATTAGTAGTAGTCAGCATGGATTTATGAGAAATAGATCATGCCAGACAAATTTACTTTTTTTTTTTGAAGAAGTGAGTAAGAATTTAGATTCTGGCATAGCAGTGGATGTTGTATACTTGGATTTTGCTAAAGCTTTTGATACTGTGCCACATAGGCGACTAATGTATAAACTGAGGACTGTTGACCTTGAAGAAAACATTTTTTCATGGATAGAGAATTGGTTATTGGATGGCAAACAGAGAGTGGTGGTAAATGGAGCTATATCTATGTGGGCTAAAGTTCTCAGGGTTCTGTACTGAGGCTGCTTCTTTTTAATCTGTTTATAAATGACTTAGAAGGGGGCATTGAGAGCAAGGTCTCAGTGTTTGCAGATGACACTAAACTATGCAGAGCTTTAAAAACTTCAAATGATGTGCAAGTGCTGCAAGCAGACCTAGATAGATTATGAAAATGGGCAGCAGAATGGCAGATGAGATTCAATGTTGATAATTGTAAGGTGATGCATTTGGGGTTTAACAATCTTTGTACCACCTACACCATAAATACTCTGTGTTAAGTGAATCTCGACTGGAAAAAGATTTGGGGGTTCTGGTAGATAACAGACTTAGCTGTAGCAAACAATGCCAGGCAGCAACGGCTAGAGCTAGCAAGATATTGTATTGTATAAAGATATTCAAGAGAAAAAAATTATACTGCCTCTTTACAAGACACTGTAATTTGAAATATGAGGTGCAGTTTTGGAATCCCATATACAAAAGGGACACCTTGGAAATGGAAGCAGTTCAGAGAAGGGTAACTAAAAAATTAAAGGAAATGGGGGGGTTTGACTATGCAGGCAGATTAGACAAGTTAGGGCTGTTTACATTAGAGAAGTGACATTTGAGTGGGGATATGACCACTTTATACAAATATATTAATGGGCCATACAATAAACTCTCTGGTGCATTGTTTACTAATAGGTCATATCAGAGGACACATGGATATCCTTTAAGATTGGAAGACAAGAATTTTCATCTTCAGGTTAGGAAAGGTTTCTTTACAGTGAGAGCGGTGAAACTGTCTTCCAGCAGATGTGGTAATGGCAAGTTCATTGAATAGCTTTAAAAGTGGGCTAGCTTAAGCTTCCAAAACTAAAAAATATTGAGAAATATTGGTATTAATACATATACTGTAGTTCTGGTTGGTACAGGGATACTATATAATATTGAGAATTACTAGTATTAATACATGTACTGTAGTTCTGGTTGGTACAGGGATACTGTATAATATTGAGAATTACTGGTATTAATACATATACTGTAATTCTGGTTGGTACAGGGATACTATATACTATGGAGAATTACTGGTATTAATACATATACTGTAGTTCTGGTTGGTACATGGATACTATATAATATTGAGAATTATTGGTATTAATTCATATACTGCAGTTCTGGTTGATCCAGGATACTTTCCAATTGCCATTTGGAGTCAGGAAGGAATTTCCCCCAATTTTTTAGCTGTTTTTTTTTTCTCTTCCTCTGGATCAACTGTTAGGTAGGGTTAAAAAAGAGGGTGAAATGGTTGGACTTGATGGACACATGTCTTTATTTAACCTCAATTACTATGTTACTATAAAATCCTTTAAAGGCTACTTGTCCTATTCTGAGTATATCCCAACTCTATATAAAAGTTTAGGTGTGGATAACCTTTTCTTCCAGGATCTTTACAAGCTAAGAAGTGTATATAATCCCTTTGGTATAGTTTACAGGTCATTCCCCTGTCTTGGGATGTGGTGGCAGCCTATCAATAGGTATTAAGAAATGTTTTAGAATGTGCTGTGTATTTATGTTCACTACCCCTCCTTCTCCATTCTGTTGGTTCCGATAACCGATAAGTACTGTAGCTAGCCAAAAGGGAATGGGGGGCTGTCACAATATGTATATTCACTTTTATTTAGACTTGAGAAGAAAGCAGATAACATTTTTACCTTCTGATTAAACCACTGCTCTGCATCTTTACGGTTCTTCTCAGCCAAGGTTTCATAGTCTTCTCTCATTTCATGCAGTACCTTGTTCAGATCCACACCCGGAATGGCATCCATCTCTACACTGACCTGTCCCGCAACACTGCTCTTAGCGATGTTCATCTCCTAACCAATCATAAAGAATGACAAGGTTCTTATAATGCAGTAATTAGTGGTCACTGGGATTTTGTAATTAAAGAAAATAGTTTTTTGAATGCCTTAAATACATTTGCCACAAAGGGGCAGATCAGATTTGGATTTGATCTTTTAAGGGTATTTGAAATGAATAAAAAAAAATACTTTACTTAACATTAAACCTATAAATGAATACATGTGAGCAGTACTTTTGCTTAGGCTCAGTATCCTCTCTTCCTGACTAATCTGACTATCTCTGAGTGCAAGCATGCTCAGTAATCACTAGGGATGGCCGGTTCGCGGATCTGAACCCGGATCCGCCGTGGATTTATCCCGTTCGCGAACGGCGGATTTTTCCGGATTTTCCGGATATTCCGAACTTCCGAACCGGGGATTTCTAGTATTTTCAAAAATTTTCGAAATTACGAGGATTTCTTGTATTTTCAAAAATACGTATTTTAGAAAATTTTTGAAATTACGAGGATTTCTCGTATTTTTGAGGATTTTTTCATTTTAATGGGTCCGCTCGCGGATTTTCGAATTTTCTAATTTTTTCTAAAATTCGCGGATCCTCGAGCAGACCGGATTTTGCAAAGTTCGTACATCTCTAGTAATCACTACAAAGCAGCAATATAAGATGTTTCTGGTTGTATACATGTCAATAAATTATGTTTCTGATTGGATATCTAAAGAAATAGAAGACAGCTCAACAAAAAAATGGAACAGTGAAAGTTGGAAAGAAGTACAAGTACCTGAAAAAGGGAGGTAGGATTGGTACTTTCTACATCCCAATATAATTTCTATGAGGAGCGGCAGCACAAAGAAAACTGCATCTGCCAGTCTTCCTGAGTGCTTCGTTCATACAGGAAGGCCCAGGGAACTAACCTGGCAAATGAAAATGGTATGTGCTTTAGCTCCTCAAGGAAACAGCATTTAGAGGTAGGAATAATCAATCCTTCCTCCCTGACTCAGGTTCTTTTAATTATAAAAAGTTAATTTTTACAGTATAGTTGTCCTTTCATGGTACTGCATTATCACGATGATCGGATGACTGCACTTACCTCATCATGGTTCTTGTTTAGGTAGGCAAGCTCCTCTTTCAAATTCTCAATCTGGGCCTCAATGTCACTTTTTGTTAGTGTCAACTCATCCAGAACTCTGCGAAGGCCATTGATATCAGCTTCCACACCCTGACGAAGAACCATCTCATTCTCATACCTTTTAAATATTACAATAATACATTTCAATGGCAGGCCTTTTAATTTATTTTAGTCATTCTGGCCTATGTTATAAAAGTACTTATCTTTAAAAAAGATAATAATTTTGCCCCATCCAATCAGATGTTAAGTACCATTTGAAAGCTAAAATCTGACGTAAAATTAGCAACATTTTTAATGATAAGAACTTTTAATACATGGGCCTTTTTGTGTATTTGGGAAACCTACACCCAAACAGTGGCAATACACACCCGAACAGCAGAACATACTGGATGATTTAACTACAAATTTCACATCTTAGTGTTACATTTGATATAGGATTTTTCTACTGTGTGGATATGTAAACTAGAGACACAACTATCCTTACAGGTCATTTTAACTTACTTCATCCGGAAGTCATCAGCAGCGAGTTTGGCATTGTCTATTTGCAAAATAATTCTGGAGTTTTCAATAGCAGCTGAATGGATCTAGAAAAAAGGGACAATAGAAAATAATGTACATTGGGCCTAATGCAATAAAAGGTGCATACATTTTCCTGTGCTAATAATCTGCATCAGATTCTATCAACCTGTAGTGTCACAGTAAAAAAACATCTGATTGGTTACTGCAAATTAATAGCACGGGCAAAACCTCTTATTGCATCAGCCACGTTATGTTTATGTAGTTATAGATTTATGCCAACAAGATCTTTTTCTACATTTTAATGTAGTGTACAATGCATTGATTCTGTTCATTATTTTATCACACAAATCTGGATCTATAATTTATCCTATAATTTATATGCTCTTACATGTGAAGAATTAAGGGGATGATGTTACATTTTGGCCGTCGTAACTTACCTGACCTCGCGGAATCCTGTTTACGCCTCCATAAAGTATGCGTTAAGTTTCCAGCTACAAGGTAATGCAAGATGTTGTGTGAGAGTGGGCATTATCACTAATATAGCTGATTACTTCACCAGACAGTGTGCATCCGTAGAAAT
Source organism: Hymenochirus boettgeri (assembly GCA_019447015.1). NCBI lineage: Eukaryota > Metazoa > Chordata > Amphibia > Anura > Pipidae > Hymenochirus > Hymenochirus boettgeri. The sequence goes on along the minus strand of CM033476.1, from coordinate 62,010,600 downwards.
TTGTTTTGGAAGTATTATATCAGTGTGAAAGTGTTAACATGGCCATTCGACAGCACCCTGAGGACTGATATAACAAGTTGTGCTGTATGTCGTTCTAAATATAATCAAAACTTAACTAATGGACCAAAACTCATCATACTTTTGGTCCATGATAAAATTATACATAGAGAATGACTCGTAAAATTGTTTACTTCCAGGTTTTTTGTAATTTTCATGGAATTATTAACAAAAGTAAGTAAACTTAAGGACGTATTTCTCGGATAAGGTACATGTCCAATAAAGAACCTATATAGCCATTTAAAGAACTACCGCTAGTAGCGGTAATTTTTTTTAAATGACGATGTTGGTTTCCAACTTGGCCTTCAATGGGCCAATAACAGGAAATATTGAAATATTGGCCAGTATCTGATTTTGGAAAAGTCTTCAAGAACTAAACTTTATGTCCAGTTGATCTAACTGAATACAACAGATATACCATGACCTGGATGAATGAGAACCTTCACAAGCACAATGTCACTACATTAAAATGTGAGGCTGTTGGTCCCTTTTTCACAATTTACTATTTAGGTAAAAGCAAAGAATTAAACAAGTTTTTAAAATCCAATTTAAAAAAACGATACCTTTTTCCTTAGGTCATTGATAACCTCAAAATATTTGCTGTAATCTTTCACTCCAACGCCGATAGAAATGTTTTCTTCATACCACTCTCGAATTTTCACCTCCAGATCTTTATTGGCACCTTCCAATGTCCTGACTTTCTCCAAGTAGGCAGCCAAACGATCATTGAGGTTCTGCATGGTTTGCTTATCATTTCCAGGGTAGCTACTAAGAAAGGTATTGGCTGAAGTGCTCCCAAAGCCTCCTCCATAACTGCCATCAACAGTGCTTCCAAAGCCAACAGCTGAACCTGCAACAGAAACACTTTTGCTTTGATAGGATTTATAAGATGACGAAGAGCTGGAACGGTAGGAGTGGGAAGTCATGGTGATGATATCTTGGAGGAGATGGTCTAAGAAGACTGATAAAGAAGAGTCTGTGGATGCAGGTGTCACCAAGTCTTATATTTATATAAATATACACAATGGTGTAGGTGTTTCATTCATGAAAGGAACGGCCTTCTTAAGAAAGTTTTTCCGCAATCTGGTTATCACCTGTTTCCAGCATTTCCACAATTATAACTGGTCTGTCTTTATGTAAATGATATTGCCCTTAGGGTTTTGGATTGAAACAAGGAGAGGCAAAGTCTTCTATTCATAATCGATCATCATCCTTTTTCATTATTTACTTTGGTTAGGCTTATTTAGCTTTGTGGTATGTAGCTTTTTCTAGCTAAAAAAATTATTATTTCTGTTAAATACCTTTTTTTGTGAAGGTTCTCGTTCATCCAGGACATGGGATTATATATATAATATATATATATATATATATATATATACTAGCAAAAGTGTGCCCGTTGGTGCACAGTGGAAATTATGTGTGTATGTTTTGCTATGTGTAGTGTGCAGTGCTTAGTGCTTACAGGAAACATCAGGAAACATCCAGGGGGGCAATAATAAAATTAGTCTGAAGGTTCTAAAAAAAACAACAAATAATCGCATAATATTAAATGAACAAACACACATTTATATCTTCCCTTACCTATACTACCTGCCAGCTAGAATATAGAGGGTCTATGTGGAATAACATGAGGTCTGAGAACTGACCCAGGCAATCTAAACAGCACGTTTTGGGCAATCAAAAGCAGCCCATACATATATCCGATTTTACTTTCCCGACCGAGCGCTCCCACGACATTAGACCGATGCCTGTCTGTGGCATAGAACAATGGGAAAGGCGGTTCCGGCAGGATCAATCTAATATCGCAGGAGCACTTGGTTGGATAAGTAATATTGGATATATGTATAGCCACCTTAAATCCTATACAGTATCCTGATTAACATAAAGGTTCATATTTATTAGTATTTACCACAACAAGTTTAACTAACCTATGGGGTTAGGACTTGGGAGTAAAGATGGCCGGTTCGCGGACCCGAACCCGGGAATTCTAAAAAATCGTGTTTAGTGGAGACCTGACAGTGTAGGAGTTGTTTAGTGGAGACCTGACAGTGTAGGAGTTGGAGAGAGTTTTTTGTGCTTTTTTTGAGCTTTCTGTGTGTGGATTTCAGATGGGGGTTTAGCACTTGTTGTTAACCACCCCTGTATTCACACATCTTGAGACCCAACAGTCCTTTTAAGGACTAACCTTGTTGTAATGGAGAGGAGGACCCGTCTCTCCATGAGAATGTGGACCGCTTACATTCATCAAGATGAATGAGGCGTGGATCACATCTCAGTACAGCACCCCTATGCTGATGCCCGTGACTGAAGGCTCCTGCCCCTGGCCACTCGTACTGCTCCTCGCCTCATTTTCCGCCTAGAGGCTTAGCTGATGCCAGCTTAGCTGGCAAATGGCAAATTTTTCTTTGGCAGGGCCATATATGGTCCTACCTTGCTCTACTGCATTCAGTTGTGAAATAACAAATGCTCTGCAACAACAGCTACTGTGGCTAATTTTTCTAGAGTTGGTTCGATCCTACTGGCCTGAGAGCAGTTCTTTGTTCTTCTTTCTCTCTCCACGAGGCACCTTAGTGGTGTCACCATCCCATACAGCCGCAACAGCTACTCTGTGGCTAATGTTTTCAGCTCTGGGTCAATCCTGCCGGCACTAGAGCAGTACTCCATATTACAAAGTGTGGGCCTGCTGTAACTCAATGGTGCGGTTCCTCAAAGCCTACCCGTTCACCCACTTTCCCTTGCAAAAAGCATACTCTGAGGGAGAGAAGCCAATGGGGGTGAGGGGTATGTCAGTGGGGCCAAGCCTGCCTGGCTCTTCAACAATGGTGGCAAACTGCAGTGGGCCTGCTGTAACTCAATGATGCTGTTCCTACCCGTTACCCCGCTTTCCCTTGCATGAAGCATACTCTGAGGGAGAGAAGCCAATGGGGTGAGGGGTATGTCCAGTGGGGCCAAGCCTGCTGGCCCCACAACAATGGTGGCAAACCGCAGTGGACATTATGTAACCAGTACCCCATCGCCTTCTTTCCCTGTGTGTGTGCAAACTACTATATAGGGGAATGTGGCCAATGTGGTGTGTAAACCAGTATGGCATTAATTGTAAGGTATATACAATAAATATGTTTTTGTCAGAAGTGAATTAAAATATTTTACTACTATTACAATACAGTAATATAATAAAAAGTATACTTGCCTTCCATCAGTTGCCGCATGGCTTGAACATAATGAGCCTCTGCCTCTTCAGATCAGACCACTGTCTTGGAGGGTAGGGATCGTGGGTCTGGTGGCCGAAGCGGCAGGAGTGCAGGAGCTGGCGCTGGAGCCCTCCATAATCCTGCGCTTTCGGCGCCGCACATGATAGGTGCCGGGGGGTAATCATGTACCCCTGGCCAGGAGGTACTGTGTGGCATAAATCTGCCTTACAGAACTCACCATTGTGCAGGCAGACGGTTCCGGTTCCTCGTTTTTACGAAAATCCTCGGTTTTACGAAAATCCTCATTTTTATGGAAATCCCCGTTTTTACGGAAATCCTCGTATTTTCCAAAATACCGTTTTTTAAAATTCACGCTAGCGGACTGTAATTTTTAGGTATTGTAGGCATTGATACGTGTTCTTAAAGAGTATGTCCACCTGAAATAAAATTTTTAGTATGTTCTTCCTCCTGGGCTCCCAGCCCCAACCGCATTATTTACTTTTTTAGAAAGCCCCCCAACTCTACTTACCTCCCCTCTTTCCTGCGCTGCGCTCCCGGCCCTCTGCTTGCGAGGAAATGCAAGCAGAGGGGCGGGACCGGCAGCCGCGTCTGTGATTGGCTGAGCGGCAGCCAATCACGGACACGGCTGGGCAGTCACTTCCGCGTAGGAAAGCGGAGATGTAAAAGATTGGGGAGCTTTCTAAAAATAAAATTTATGCGGTTGGGGCTGGGGGACATGGGGGAAGGCTGCCATGAAGGGGTTTTATGTTAGGGGGAGGGATAGAAAGACAGGAGGGAGAGGGAGGGAGAGGGAGGGGGAGGGGAGGGGGAGAAGGGCTGCAGTACGCATGGCAGTGATCTCGGGAGGCCAGGTAGCAGGCAGTGTCCTATATGGACCTGCTAGCCTCCTGGTGGGCAGTTTTTGGGACTTTGGGGGGGGACTACAGGAGAACCCTATGATCTGGGATGTGAGGTGGTAAGGATTAAATACACTCACGATGGGGCCAGTAGTTGGGGGGATTATAGTTTTGGGGGTGGACATGCCCTTTAAGGACATTACCCAGGTCCCTGAGTGAATAAGTGTACGTTACCAAGGCTATTTAGACCACATTTAATGCGGATTTTGCCGAACTTTCATTTTAATATGTTTTAACGGGTCCGCTCGCGGAATTTCGAATTTACGGATCTTTTCGAAAATCCGCGGATCCTCGCGCGGACCGGATTTTTCGAAGTTCGGACATCTCTTCTTGGGAGCACAGGATACTGATTGAATATAGTATACATATATATATGTTAGGGAGAGGTGTGGATAGAGGAGCTAAAAGCTCCACACAGAGTATAAAATGAAATAGAACCTTCTCATAACATAAGGTACCTCATAGAATCATGTTATTATAATAGCATTGCCTTAATAATCTAACATATAAACACATATTTCTCAATTAAAGAAATAGGTGGGGACATGCAAAGTATCTTATTTATTGCCTGTGGCAAAGGCATGTGTCTAGATATAACACAGCCTAATGGTATAGAGCAGGCGTGTTTAACTTGTGACCTTTTACTTGTTTGAAAACCACAATTCCCAGCATTCTCTGTTTGCAGTAAGTTTTTTCTTAATATCCTGTAGCTAAAGGCATCTGTCTAGATCTAATACAGCCTAAGCTTGTGACCTTTCACATGTTTGAAAACTACAAATCCCAGCATTCTCTGTTTTGCAGTTAGTGCCTTCTTAATGAACTTTTCACATGTTTAAAAGTACAACTCTCAGTATTCCCTAACTGCACAGAATTCTGGAAAACTTAGTTTTCATACATCCTAGAATAAAGACATTTTCCTGACTTACAGACATTAAAAGCCCATGGTCATGCTTTAGCGCTTCCTACCCAACGGTTTGAACATGCAAGTTATTCATCTGCCCTTCCCTTACATGCATAGCTATTAGACTATTTGATTAGGGAAGCATTATATGGGTCGATTGGTTGGCGCAATGCTTTGGGGCAGCAGCGCGAGTACCAGAAGAGGCACTCGTGTGGCCATTTCAAAGTAATTTACCAGAGGTTGCGGGCCTCTTTACACGTAAGTATTAAACACCAGTTCGGTCGTCCGTATCAGACAAATGGGTCAGTTAGTAAATCACAGCCAATCATGCAGCTCCCTATGGGACCACATGATCAGTCACATGCGCTGCTGGCTGAACATGATCAGTCACATGCGCTGCTGACTGCAGCCACTGTTACTATGACCAACAGTCATCTGTCCTGGCAGGGCTCTCACACAAAGCAGATGCTCAGTTGGGCCAGAATAACATGCTAGGTTCATACTTATTGGTAATTACCACAGCAAGTTCCAGATTTACAGTCCCTATGGGGTTAGGAAACACAGGATTCTGATTAGCTTGACAAGTTATGGAGAGGCTTGGATAAAGGAGCTAAAAGCTCCTCACAGGGTATAAAATGAAGTAGAGCCTTCTTATAACTGAAGGTACCTGACAGCCTCATGTTTAAAGGCCAAGTCCAGCCCTAAAATGAAAACTTACATGCAGGTAACCCCCCCCCCCCATAAAACCCTAAATGGTAATAGTTTGAAATCTGAAAATTATAAGTCTAACCTGAAACCCTGCACAATGTCCTGTTTCCTGTTTCTGCTTCCAGGTTCTTCCAGTTAGTAACTGTCAGTTATGGATTTGACAGTTGACATCACAGCCAATGACTAAATGTTAATCCCCTATCTGCCTCTTCTGAGCATGCCCAGGCTCAGTACCTGATCAGTACAGGTTTCTAAATTGCTCCGTTTCCTCAAGGCATCCAGAAGCATAGCAGGCATACAATAATGAATCCATAGGACAAAGTATGATATATCAACATATTTTAAAGAGGCCGTTCCATCTAAAATATATTTTTATGAGGGTGGAGTTGTCCTTTAATATATTAATATTGGGATAAAAACTGTCCATTTCTCTAAGAATACTGGGTAGTTTCAGAGACATGCAAAGTCATTTAATCATAAACAGAAAGTCTCATTACTTTCTATAGAGAGGGGAGGGGGAGTAAATGTGAGAGTCTGAAGAATGTTCTAATTGGCTAAGACTGTCAAATGTTTTACAAACAGCACATAACTGGGTGTAATACAGGAACTTCGTTACATTTCCTGTCTTGTCATGGACAGTGCCTAAATGAATTTTTTGATTTGCTAACAGTAGAAGATCAGAACCTCTCATTGGATGTTAGTGAAATTCCACTTCCTTTTAGTGTCTACATGGAGACCCTGTAGAAATCCTGAAGGTGTGTCTTAACCTATCTTTTTGAGTTTTCCATTCAAACTTAGGAGTGTCCAGTAAAGTAAGTTAAGTTTATTAATTGTATATACATTTTTTGTAATTCAGTAGTAGGTAGTAGTACTATACTCTGTATGGTGTTATTTCTCATGGTGATTTTAATTAAATAGTGCTAATTACACACATACAAATGGACCTTTCCTATGTGTAATAATGCTATATACCCCCACCTAGTTAGTTGCTCCAAAAACTCAATGCAATCTCCATAAAAATATAAATTTATTATATATATATATATATATATATATATGGGATAAATATATATATACTGTATAAATGGTTAGATCAACTGGACTTGAAATTTAGTTCTTGAAAAGGATTTTCTCAATCTTTTTTTTATAATTAAAATATATATATGTATTCTTAGCCTATGTATGAAACTTTATCTGTATAATTGCTGGCACTTATCCCCTTGTATGTTTTTGTATGTTTTATAAATAAAATTATACATACATATAGTAAATACGTTATTAGTTGTTGCCAATTTTCAGTCGCGTACCTACACAAAGACATCCTGTACTGTACATGTAGTATTTACTCTTCCAGGATACACATGTGTACAGTGTTACAAATATTAAGAAGTTAAAATAGGCAGAGCTCTTTTTGTTTTCTATATTTTAACAAAATGAATTTGAACTTTTCCCCCCATCACTAAATGTTTGAATTACATTAGAATAACGTGTCCAAACGCATCAATGTTTACACTGGGATGTGAAACCATTTAAGAATAAAAGCATTTGAACCTGAGTTTAAAATACCAAATGTTGGTGTATCCTAAAGTAAAGAGAACTTTCCAATCCTCAAAGGATTAAAGTTTTCTTGGTCAGGTGAACATTCGTGAGAAATGAGGATAACAACTGAGCCAGTCTGGTCACTTCTTTTCAAGGTGTAACTCTTTTAGTGCCAGCTGATCTCCAATTTTTTCGCCCATCCTTCCCTTTTTGCATTCCATTACTTCTGTATGTGTTATTTAATAAATATATATACTGTTTATATCCCTCCTCCAGGATAATCACAATCCCACATGACAATTCAGATAAAAGTCTGTTATATATATTTATTGGTTTATTTAATTTACGTTAATGCCAGCACAGATAAAGTACTGAAAAACAACCCAACCCCTGAAAAACAACCCCACACCATAAGCACCCCCTCCACTGCATTTTATACTTGAAACTATGCCAGTCAGGCAATTACCATTCTCCTGGCATTTGCCAAACCCAGACAGATCTATTAGATTGCCAGACAGAGAACACTGCTCTACAGTCCAGCAGCACTGGTAGAACATATTAAATATTGAAAATTCATAAATCGCATATAATGTGGAAATATTTCATTGAAAGTTGCAATTTAAAAATTCAGTTTGAAAAATTATGAACGATAAATTGAGAAATTCGGCTTTAGTTTCCTGAATTTTCCAGTGGAATCATTGAAAACTCTCCCATTTCGTTCATTTCTACTCTCCACAGACTAAGGGCCGTATTTATAAACGTCCATTAATACCGCCCAAAAATTACCGCCGCACAAATAACATTTTCGCTGTATTTATAAAGGCGTACCACATTGACATAATAAGCATTACCGTGACGATGTGCAGCGGTAGTTTGAACTCCCTTTGCGACGATACTGTACTTAGCGGAATGCGGCAGAAATGCGTACACCCACCCCACCCTTGCCCCCATCGCAGCAACCACCCACCGCATGACCCCTTCCCAGCAGCCCCTCCAATCCCTCTGCCCCTTACGTTCGCAGGGAAGGGCCCGCTGGGGGGGTGGAGGGACCCTCCAGTGGGGGCACTGATAAGTGCCTTTTGGGGCTTAAGGTGACCATACATTAGGCCGATTTTATGTACAATCCAACATACAATCCGACATTTCCATCGATTGGCCGAAAAATTTTACATTTTCCCATTCTTATCACACAAAATAAGATCGTAAAATCGATTGTAATTACGATCGGGAAAGTCGGTTTTTAAGTCAATTGGTAAAATGATTGTAGTGTTTTCTAAAGTTCCGATTAAATGTGAATGTAATGTAACCTCACAATGGACGACATTCGACATTAATCACAAAACAAATTGAATGTCGAACAATATTTATTGTACATCTTGGTACAATTAACATTGTACATCTGTCTATCAAAGTATCGGTCAGTTTAAGATCGTAATTACGATCGTAATAGTGTATGGCCACCTTAAGAGGGTCCCGCTGCTCGAACTAGGACCCCCTCAGATATATGATTGGGTACTGTATAACCATGTGATACCAAGCACTGAAAAATCAGAATCGGATTAGGACTATATAAAGAGCTGCAATCCTCCACGGAGCTCAGAAGTCATCGCAGTAGATGGCAGTAGAAAGAAGGCAACATCGGCTCTGCTGAAGCCGGCGGTGCCAGTGCGCTCACTGGCAGCCACAGTGAGCCCGTCTGTCATCGGCGACTTCAGCTGTGCAGGTGTCGCTAACTGTGAAGAAAGTAGACGTTCGATCAAGGCTCCGTTGACATCGGCCTCGTTGAGGCCAACGGCGCTGGGGGTACTTCTCGGTGGTTGGTGGACTCAGCAGAGCTGGTGTGTCACTAGATGGAAGAAAGAAGACAAGGGGTCCCAGTTCGAGCTGCGGGACCCCCAACAAAGGCACTTATCAGTGCCGCAAGGGCCCTTACAAGTTCCGGGGAGTAAGTCCCAGTATGGGCTGCGGGACCACAAAGGGCCCTTCTCAGAGCAGCAAGGGAACTTGTAAGTGCCGCAAGGGCCCTGATAGGGCTGGGGAAGAGGGGTCAAGCTGCGGGACCCCTTAAGCCCCAAAAAGCACTTGTAAGTGCTGGAGGGTCCCTCCACCCCTCCCAGCAGGTCCCTCCCTTCCCCTCCCCGCAAGAGTACAGGGCTTGGGTCTGGGAGGGGCTGCTGGGAAGGGGTCATGCGGCGGATGGTCTCCACTGCGGGGGCGGGGTGGGCGCGGCCATTTTCGCCACATTGAAGCTGGTAAAGTTAAACGGCCGAGATTAACGCTGCGCATCATTTACCTCCGCTTTATAAATAGAAGCGAGCTGTAACTGATGCAATGTTAACGAGGTGTTAATACACCTTTAATAAATTAGTATTGATTTTCGCGAAAACGGCGGGAAATTCAGACGCGAAAAGTTATCACCCATTTATAAATAAGCCCTTAAGTGAACAGTGTAACACAACGTTGCTAATATTCATAGATAATTATATTAATAGAAACCACAGTGACTCTTCTGAAATAGTTATGTTATTTGAACCATCTGTGTACAAAACAAAACTACCATATAAACAATATCTCCAAAATGCACTAACACCATTTGGGATATTTTCTACTGAAGAAATTAATTTTTGCTGCTTTTTCACCATGTATGTCAGCACAGATTGTTGATAAGGTGTAGCAAAGATTTTCTGTCTTTTTATAAAGAGAATTAAACTAGAAATGGTCAGAAAACTAAATAACTTCCACAAACTGTTAAAAAAAATCTATGTACTGTGTACTTGAGACTGTATGCCAAGCCACTCAAACTCAGGACCATCCTAATTTGCATAAACACCACCCACTTTAGGATATCAATTAGCTACCAATTAGTGTTTAGCAACCCTGATCAAAACTGCCGAACTCCACAGAACTTTTCAGATATTTTTAAAACTGAAACTTTTCGGAAACCTCATATATTCCATGGGTTTATCCCCATGGGTTATTATTCTATATATTTTAGTACAAGACCCTTGTGTAATTACCATATATGCTCCAGTACCATACTCTTAGGGGAATATTCATAAAGGTTCATTAACTTTTTGCCGCTGTTAACAGGCTGTTGACTTTTCACATGGACATTTCACCTATCGTCACAGTAATCAATTATATATTGAATATCAGTTGTATTTGGTTAGGTCAACTGGACTTGAATACGTTTTGATAGTCAATCTGAATAGATCTCTTAATTCAGAATAACTTGTACAAGAATCTTTTGACAATATCCTATCAGCATATAACAGCAAGGTGTTAGGGACCTCCTGAATTCAATTCTGGCAACAACAACACATATGAGGCTCTAACAAGGGATCCCATCAGCGGTTACAAGAAAAAGGACATAGACTTACTACAACTGCTTCAAACGGATAAAGCTATTGGTCGAGCAATGTATCATCGCCTCTACCCTGGTGAGGCACCTCCATGTTTATATGAACTCTTGAAGATACACAAGGCAGGGGTCAATAATCAACTGCTAAAACTCTAACATACAAGGTGGCAAAATACATAGCCAACATCCTAGGGCCCATGGTTGAAAGGTCTAAGCATCTAATCCAGAATTTCACTAATAAGATTCAAGATGTAGTACCCGGTGCAGAAGAAACGATGGTGTCCTATGATGTGACTTCTCTCTTCACCTGTATACCCACCATGGAGGATGTTGAAATGGTGAGTAAATGGCCTTGTCAAGATAGCACCTTTGCCAGCAGAACAGATCTTGGCCCAGAACAGGTGTTTCCTACTGGAATTGTGCCGGAATACCACATATTTCAAATATAAGTATAAGTTCTACAAGGAAAAACATGGATGTGCTAAGGGATCTCCAGATTCACCTGTAAACCAAGGGGCAAGGCAGGCGGTTAGATTCTGTTACCAGAAAAGAATGAGCACACGGTACACGGAATTCAAGAAAGTTGCATTTACTTAGAAAAGGGAAAGGCAGGTTAATGGTGGGATAACAGTGGGAAAGATAGGCAAAACTTTAAATATAACACTTTTTTTTTTTTTTTACAATATTGTTTTTATTTTTTCCCCCTTACATCCTTATTTGCAGTGCGGACACTTGATGATCAACAGTACAAAATGACCCTATCTTCACAATTGGGTGCACACCCCCCACATTTCCAAGTGATCCAAGTGAACCACTTACAATACGTAGCAGCGCATGGTGGGGCCCAATGATGTCTCCTTCTTCATTGAACACAAGGTCTGCAAACATGAAGCCCTAATCAGCAGGTTGGGAATGGGATGGATAATGATGAAGTTCACTGGCTGATGTCCTTTAATATTCTAGACATACTGTGGAATGCGTATGCTGGGGTGTGATATAATCCGGGGATTTTACAATTACTGTCTGGTACCTCAACAGCACTGTGAGTTACTTACACAAAAAAGAACAGAGCAGACACAGTGGAGACTGGGATAAGAACCCGGAAGCGGCGGTGGAGCGAGGAGCTTGTGAGTATAATATCTCTGTGTGGGAGCTGATTTCTAAATTGTGACTAAAACGAAGTTAAGGTTTTGGGGGGTTATCTACATTATATCAGTTTTTGGAAAGAGGGGTGGACACTCCCTTTAACCCTTTCCCTGCCACAGATCGTATATTCACGATCTGTGCAGTGAATACTCAAACTGCCACAGATCGTGAATATACGATCTGTGGCTTCCCCCCTCCCAAAATTTTTTTTCCCTGCTAGGGGCGATCGGGGGGCAGCATTCAACTGCCCCCTAGCCCCCTCGATCCCCCCTCGGTTTCGTCCAAATCCGAGGGGGGGATCGGGAGATATCTGTACCTTTAGCCGGGTCCCGCAGGCTGAAGCCGGTCCCACGTGGAGGAAGTACTTGCAGAGGAAAGGGAGACCCCGGTGACATCACGGAACTTCCTCCTTCACCGGGGTCTTCCCTAAGATAGGTAAGATGCTGCCCCTGGTGGTCTAGTGGAGGTACTGCAGCTAGATCTACATTTAGATCATGCTGCAGTATCTAGTATAGCAAAAGCTGTCAAGCTGACAGCTTTACTATACATTTTGTGAAGGGAACTCAAAGTTCCATTCACAAATAGGATTTTTTCTAAGTCTTTGCTACTTAGCGAAGACTTAGAAAAAAAATGGGGACAGAGATCAAAATTTGGTGATCACTTCTGATCACCAAATTATTGATCTTTGCCAATGAATGAAAAATCACTTCCTGGAAAATGATTTCCGGGAAGTGATTTTTCCGATCGGATTTCGAATTGGAAAATGGGCATTTATGCCCGTATTCCAAGTTCAGTATCATTCCCTAAGATGATTTGATGATCATCTTTGGGAATGATCCCCCAAAAAAAGGGGAAATGCACACAAAAAAAATCTTAAAGTGATACACACACCTTTTTTTTTTTTTTTTACCCTAAAACTATAAATTAGCAAAAAACTTTGTCTTCTCCAAGCTTCCAATGTCCCCGGTGATATCGGTAAAGTAAACGCGGATCATTTATTTGATTTTTCAAGGAGAACTAAGCCTATTTTAGTAGGAAATTTTGCAGAGGTACCAAAAAAGACCGTATTATTTTTTAGGATCAGTAAAGTGTTGCAAAAACTTGTGTGACTCTCCGTACTAACTGGTTTTCCACTAAAAGGGGGAGTGGGGATAGGGGTGGGGGGTGGGTTGTGGTGTTTTTTAATTTTTTCTTGTAATTGCAATTGCGCATGGATCCCATTTGAGCTAGTTGGGCCCCGTCTTTGTTTGCACCCACCCTTATGCGCATACCGTTTGATTCAGGACATGTGGGAGATTGCCGTTTAGTGGTTTTTTTACTTGCCGAGTGGGTTTAGGTAGGATTTCAACCATTGAGTCCTCTTATTTTATTTTTTCACAAATTTCCTAAAAGCACGGAGTTCTATGGATAACAGCGCCTGGAATTCTTCATGTATATACAAAGCATGATACAATCACGTAGCTGAAGGTGTGTAGCTTCCAAAAATATATAGTTTGTGGGGGGTATTTCCAAGTTGATTAGGCTGTTCAAATTACAGAACCTTTGATTTTTTTCTTGTAATTGAACTTGTGCATGCGTCCAATTTGAGCTAGTTGGTGGCCCCGTCTCTGTTTGCACCCACCCTTATGGCATACGGTTTGATTCAGGACATGTGGGAGATTGCCGTTTATGGGTTTTTTACTTGCCGAGTGGGTTTAGGTAGATTTCAACTATTGAGTCCTCTTGTTTTATTTTTTCACAAAATCTCCTAAAGCACGGAGTTCTATGGATACACGGCCTGGAATTCTTCATGTATAAACGAAAGCATGATACCATCACGTAGCTGAAGGTGTGTAGCTTCCAAAAATATATAGTTTGTGGGGGGTATTTCCAAGTTGATTAGGCTGTTTCAATTACAGAACACTTTGATTTTTTTTTTGTAATTGGACTTGTGCATGCGTCCAATTTGAGCTAGTTGGTGGCCACGTCTCTGTGTGCACCCACACATATGGCATACCGTTTGATGCAGGATATGTGGGAGATTGACATTTAGTGGGTTTTTTTGCTTGTCAAAAGGGTTTAGGTAGGATTTCAACCCTTGAATCATCTTATTTTATTTTTCAAAAAACCTCGTTAAAACACGGACTTCTTTGGATCAGTGGGTCTGGAATTCTTCATGTATGTATGAAAGCATGGCATCGTAACGTAGCTGAAGGTGTGTAGATTCCAAAAATATATAGTTTGTGGGGAGAATTTCCATGTTTCGGGACTGTTTCCTTAGAAATTGTAGGCTGTTCAAATTACAGAGCACTTTGATTATTTCTTGTAATTGCATTTGTGCATGCGTCCCATTTGAGCTAGTTGGTGGCCACGTCTCTGTGTGCATCCACGCATATGGCATAACATTTGATTCAGAACATGTGGGAGATTGATATTTAGTGGGGGAGTTTTATTTGTGGGGGGCATTTCCAAGTTTTGGGGCTGTTTGAAATTACAGAGCACTTTGATTTTTTTCTTGTAATTACACTTGTGCATGCGTCCGATTTGAGCTAGTTGGTGGCCACGTCTCTGTACATCCACACATATGGCATACTGTTTGATTCAGAACATGTGGGAGAGTGATATTTAGTGGGGGGGTTTATTTGTGGGGGGCATTTCCAAGTTTTGGGGCTGTTTGAAATTACAGACAACTTTGAATTTTTTCTTGTAATTACACTTGTGCATGTGTCCCATTTGAGCTAGTTGGTGGCCACGTCTCTGTGTGCACCCACACATATGGCATACCATTTGATGTAGGATATGTGGGAGATTGACATTTAGTGGGTTTTTTTGCTTGTCAAGTTGGTTTAGGTAGGATTTCAATCCTTGAATCATCTTATTTTATTTTTCACAAAACCTCCTAAAAACACAGAGTTCTTTGGATCACTGGGTCTGGAATTCTTCATGTATGTATGAAAGCATGGCATCGTAACGTAGCTAAAGGTGTAAAGATTCCAAAAATATATAGCTTGTGGGGGGAATTTCCATGTTTCTGGACTGTTTCCTTAGAAAAAGTGTAGGCTGTTCAAATTACAGAGCACTTTGATTTTTCCCTGTAATTGCATTTGTGCATGCATCCCATTTGAGCTAGTTGGTGGCCACGTCTCTGTGTGCATCCACACATAGGGCATACCGTTTGATTCAGAACATGTGGGAGATTGATATTTAGTTGGGGGTTTTATTTGTGGGGGGAATTTCCAAGTTTTGGGGCTGTTTGAAATTACAGAGCACTTTGATTTTTTTCTTGTAATTACACTTGTGCATGTGTCCCATTTGAGCTAGTTGGTGGCCATGTCCCTGTGTACATCCACGCATATGGCATACCGTTTGATTCAGGGCATTTGGAAGATTGATAATTGACAAGTTTTTTTTACATGACATGGAAATTTGCCATGATTTTTAACTTTGAATTGTATTTTTATACATTTTTCCTGAAAATCTGGTAAAAAAGCGAAATTTTACATGACACTGCGCTCATACCATTGGTGGTATGCATAAAAGAATCACACCATTGTGTAGCTGAAGATGTGTAGATTCCAAAAATATATAGTTTGGGGGGGTATTTCTAATATAGAGGGGTGTTTAGTCTGACAAATCTGAAAAGTTGCTGTAATTGGGCCATTGTTCATTGGCTCACTTTGTGGCTAGTTGATTCCACATTTGCGTGTGTAACCATACATAGGGCATACTGTTTGATTCAAGACATTTGGGAGATTGATATTTGGTAACTTTTTTTTACATTACTTGGGATTTTGGCATGATTTCTACCTTTGAGAGTGTTTTTTTCCAAATTTTTTAGAAAATCTGCTAAAACTGTGAAATTCTACGAAGAACTGCGCCCACAGATGGTACGAATGAACAAACTACAGAATTTCGTAGATAAAGGTGTGTGGATTTGAGAAATATATGGTTTGTGGGGGTTGTTTTGTGGGGAAAAATTGCAGACTGTTCAAATTCAGATTTGGCTGAATATTTTTGCTGTTTCTGAGCCATCGTGCATTGTTTCACTTTGTGGCTTTTGGATTCCACGTCCACGTGTGTAACCACACATATGGCATACCGTTTGATTCAAGAACTATGTTTTTAAGTCCAGTCGATCTAACTGACTAAAACAGATATACAAAGACCTGATGAATGAGAACCTTCACAAGTTTTTGCGTTAAATTCAGCCATTTAAATTGGCAATTTTGAGGTGGCAAAAACATATAAGTGCCCATATGCTGGCCTGCTAATGATGTCAGTACATTGTGGAGTGTTTCTCACTATCACTAATAAGGGTTCGGGTGTGTTAGACTATCTTCCATCATTTACTATTATACGATCGTCAATTTCCAGTTTTACCAAGATCGCTTTTTTTAACTTGCTTGAAGCCATCTTCTCTTTTCGCCGTAATAATGGACTAACACAATAGATATAGCCACATTGACGCGTCGATGATTTTCACAGCGAAAAGACTGGCTTTTAGACACTGATTTTTAACTTTTTTGCTTCACATTTCCAAATGTTGCCTTTGAACAGAACCAGCCCTTCAATATCCCTCAAGTTCCAGATCCAAATAATTTTAAAATCCTCTGGGGGCGTGGCTTGCAGGCCCAGGGAGCATCGCATGGACTGAGAGCTCCTGGAAGCTGCCGTGTAAAACTTCCCTTAAGACCCCTTACAGGGCTGGAAAACTTTCCAAAAGCGAGTCTGATAAACCTAGAATGGGGAGAAACAAAACTGGAACGAAAAAAACTATTCTAAAACACTTACCCAGTATTTCTCGGATGAGAAGGGGAAACCTCTTGAAATCCAAGATGCGGCGCCCATGGTGGAACCGCGTGCACGCCAGATTCTCTAGCCTCCATTTCAGAAACCTGAAATGACAGATAAACATAAAGAAAAAGATCGGACAATGTACAACATCAAATAAACACATGGATTTAATACAAAGGCTGGAAATGGCAAGCAATGAGAAAGAAGGATTGCTCAATTTCATCAGATGAATCTATGATCAGCAAAAGTAAGCAAATTTCCTCTCCTACATATGATATTATAATACATGAAGATCAGGAAATAGACTCACAAACAAGATAATATCTCACCAACAAATTGTACATAAAACAAAAGTGACTCCATTCACAAAATGAAAGTGAAACTAAAACAAATACCTCTTACAGCATTTTCCAGCCACAGAAAAAACCCATATCTGAAGCAGTAATGAAGGAGTTACTTATATCCCACACAATGCATTTAAACTGGATATATCTGAAATGCTTAATTCTGTAAAAGGACACTTACAGAAATAACTCAAAGAACCTCACATATTGAACATAAAATGGAACAGTTCACAAATTCATTTAATGAGCTAGCAGATGCTCATAACTAACTGGATGATTCAGTATCCTACTTGTTAAATAAAGTTGCAGACCTGGAAGACCGTTCTAGAAGGAACAACTTAAAAATAAGAGGAATACCAGAAACAATCCAAAATAATGAACTGGAACAATATGTGCAAGAACTGCTAGAGATCATCCTACCAATACTCCTCCAATTAACATTCAATTGGACAGAACACACAGGTTGTTTAAATCTAAAATGCACCTCCTAATGCCCCAAGGGACTGATACGAGATTTCATTTCTCAGATCATCAAAACAAGAGATTTACCAATAAATACCAAATTACAATTTTTTGCAGATCTCTCACAAAACACAATGCAAAAGGAGAAAATCATTTAAAACAGCTACAGAGTCTCACACCACAACTCTATTGTATACAGGTGGGTATTCCCAGTCAGTCTAGCAATAATGAGAGAAGGAAAAATCACCAAACTTACCTCACCTAGAGAAGCAATACAATTTCAAGAATGGAACCTGAGAATCCCAGAAAAAAAAATTAAAGAATTGAAAAATGGCAGAGAGGAGAGGAAGATCCACAGGATTGGATTACAACTCCCCAAAGAGGGAAAATAAAACCACAAATGGAAAAAAAATCAAGGACAAACAACCGGATTCTTAACAAACTGGAACATTTTAAAGATAAATATCCAGCCCTAAACTTAAAAATCAAACTCACGGTAATATGAACCTGGAATGGGAGAATCCCCCTCCTCCCATGTCTGGGATCATTATAATATACAGGTCATGTTTTATATGTTTTATATGTTATATTTGTTAACTGTTTTTATAATCTATAGAGTTGCACTGTTTAATGGTACCTTGAATGCTGAATGTAAGGAAAAAATAGAAAGAATAATGTGGCCGAGGAGTCCCTGACTGACAGCCAAATCCAAAGCAAAATTTAGAACCCTCTAAAAAATGTATTTTAACAACTGTAACTTATAATGTAAGAGGGTTGAATTCCCCACAAAAGAGATTCTCATAAATAAAGAACTTAACAAAATAAAAGCAGATGTAGTGTGTCTCCAGGAGACACATCTGCTGCACCAAAACATCATACTGCTGAAAATAAAAAAATACCTTAATATATTCCAGGCTACTTTTTCAAAAAAAAAAAGAGGAGTGGCGGTCTTGGTCAGGGACTCTGTGGCATTCCAACTGAAAATAAGTTATAGATGATAATGGAAGATATGTGATCTGTCTTGTAAGATAAATAATTAATGTATACAATTGTGAATTTATATGCACCAAACCAGAATCAACTCAGATTTATTAAAAGAACTATCAATAAGGCTAGAGAATTTAAGAACAATACAATACTTGTATTTGGAGATTTTAATCAAATTCTAGATCATGAGAGAGACTCCAAAAATATAAGAACCAAGCGTAATAAGGAATTTAGAGAATGGTTAAAAAAAGAATACCTCTATGATATATGGAGAGTAACCCATCCATTAACATTGTATATTCATATTCTACACAACACAACATAATCATACTCAAGAATAGATTTAATATTGACAGATAAATGGACTCTACAAAAAAATCCAAAAATCATCCATAAAGAATATCAATTTCAGATCACGCCCCTGTAACAGCAGGCATAACAGAACATACAATCTAAAACCATATTCACCATGGAGATTAAACTCATATCTCCTATCTCAACCACAAATTAAAGAACAAATTAAAAAAAATTGGAACAATACTTCCAAATCAATATGAATCCTGAAACAGATATCAACTCAATTGGGCTTGCACACAAAGCATATATTAGAGGCATATGCATAAAAATTGCCTCAATACAAAAAAAAAAAAAGAGAATCACAGAATTGCTGAACAATTCAGCCTATATTACAAAAACTTTATAACCTCCAAGAATCAACCCCCAAACCTATTACAAAAGATATTGAAGAATTTCTCTCAAAATTAGAAATCCCAACACTTACAATTCAACAATCAGAAGAATTAAGTAAACCAATAATAGAGAGAGATATTTCAAGCAATCAAAACATTAAAACCAATAAATCACCAGGACCCGATGGATAACTAATGTTATTACAAACAATTCTAAACACTATTAATTCCATCCCTAAAAGCTACACTCAATAAAGCAAAAGAAACTAATATATTCCCTCAAGAAATGACCAAAGCTATGGTTATCCCAATACATAAACAAGGGAAAGATCCAGCCCTAACCACAAATTATAGGCCAATCTCATTATTGAACACAGATTTGAAAATCTCTCTCAAAATTCTTGCTACCAGACTCAATAAATATTTACCTTTACCCATTCACTCCAATCAAGTAGGATTTGTACCAGGCAGAGAATCTATAGAAAATACGAGAAAAATAATTAATCTAATACATAAATGTAATAAAAAAAATATATCATCTTGTTTATCACGCTTGACGCAGAAAAGTGTTTTTGATAGAATAAACTGGAAATACATGCAAATGGTACTGGAGAAATTTAAATTTCAAACTATATTTAATACGCAATATAAGCACTATATAAAAATCCATCAGCTCAAGTATTAATATCCCAAATGCTTTCTAGTCCATTTAATATAACCAATGGTACTAGACAGGGCTGCCCTTTGTCTACTTATGGAACCTTTGGCACAGGCAATAGACAAGACAATATCCAGGGTATCCAATCAACAATTCAACCCATAAAATAGCCCTATTTGCAGATGACATCATCTTACAATAAGAAACCCAATCCAATCACTACCACATATCCAAAAACACATAGAAAACATTCAACAAAATATCCTACTACAAAATAAACGACAACAAGTCACAAGTAATACCAGTAAATATATCCATAACCCTCTTACTAGTAAATACCAATACACTGGAAAATAAAGAAACTACATATCTAGGAATAAAATGACAGAGAACAACTCCACTTTATATCAAAATAATTATTTACCACTCCTCAATAAAATCCAGAAACAATTAACACTGGAAATATGCCTCCTTAACTTTAACAGGCAAAATAAATATTATTAAGATGATGGTTTTACCACAATTTTTATATATATATATATATATATATATATATATTCAGAGCATGCAATACCAGTCCCACCAACATATTTCATTCAAGCCCAAAATATAATAACAAAATTTATTTGGAATAATAAAATCCCTAGAATTATAGAAAAACATTAGCTAAAACAAAAGAAACAGGAGGCTTGACATTACCTATATTAAAAGACTATTATCAAGCTGTGATAATGAACCAATCAAGAATATGGTGGCAGCAAAGTTCCAGAGCTCAGGAGTGGTACCATATAGAACAGGAAAGGTAAAACCTAACACCTTAACAGTACTAGAGCGATTTTGTTAGGATATAAACCTGGAGAAAAGCATTATGGTCTCCTACGTACAAGCTACTATATAACATAGGAACCTCTCCAAAGAACGCAGCTATTTACAGATTATTGTGGTGATATTGATATTTCCAGTATTGAACTGGGTATTCCAAACCTAAAACTCTTATGGGATAAATATATTCTAATTTCATTATATCAATTATTCGAGAAAGGCCAATACATACCATTCCCAAAATTAAAAGAAAAATATAACATGTCTACAACAGAATATTACAAACATATACAGATATTATCGTATCTGTCCGTAATGCATATTTCAATGTAAATTTTGAAACAGAACATATAGATATCACTTGGAATACTGTTGAACCTAAAACAATTAAAATATTTATTTGCTATTGTAAGAAAGATGTATAGAATCTATGAGTTGGTCACAAAAATGGGAATCTGATCTTAACCAATTATTTACAAATGAACAATGGCAAGATGCATTATCAATACCTTTTCAGCTGTCTAAATGTGTATCGCATTGGGAATGTCAAGGAAAATTACATACAGATATCACAGAACCCCAGAAACTTTAGCAAAATGGTTTCCACATACTCACCTTTGTGTTGGAGATGCCAAAAGGACATAGGAACATTTCTACATATCTGGGGTCCTGCACAAAAATACAAGAATTGTGGACTTATACAGAATTACTTGGCAGATCTATTTAAACATCCCTTCCCAATGAAACCGGACTACGTTATTATTAATCAACCTCATTTATTTCCCATAGAACAAAGGACAATAATTTATTACACTATCACCATAACTCAAAATAAAATTGCCAAAACTGGTTATCAACTAATGTTCCTAAACTACAGGACATAATAACTAACCTGACAACAAATATGCAATATGAAAAATGTTTATATAGTGAATAATTATTTCCCTAAGTTTTATAAAAACTGGGAATACTGGTACATTGATAACAGATCCCAAACAAGACCTTCATATTCAGTTTTATAGATGATGTTTTTGTCGAAAAAAATATAGTATAGTATTTGAGGTTGAATAAGACATACGTCCATCCATCCAACCCATCTAGCAATATCCCAAGTGGCAATCGGAAATTTCCCTGGATCAACTCTACTTTATGTATCAATCCAGTAACTTGCAACATTCCTTGTTTGCAGAAACTCATCCAGCTTTTTTTTGAAACTGACCAATGAACCTGCCATTACAACATCCACTGGAAGACAGTTCCATAGCTTTACCATTCTCACAGTGAAAAACCCTTTCCGACTTGAAGCCTAAACCTTTTTTCTTCAAGTCTTAGGGATGTCCTTGTTCCTCTGACATGTTCTATTGGTGAACAATGCCCCAGATAGTTAATTGTATAAAATATATTTTGTATGTGTAAATTTGTACCTTAAATTAAGTTACTGTTATATTTTGTTTTGTTTTGTTTTGAAATAAGTGTATGCAGAAGATAAAATATACTGTGCTAGATCATAATGTTTTATTTTATGTTAATTTATATGAATATAAGGTCTGTAAAGTTGAGTTTCAATATGTATTGGATATTACTTTACAGAAAAAAATTTCAATAAAAATTAATGATAATAAAAAAAAAATCCTCTAAGGGCTAGGCCACAATGTCGCGGTTTTCTTTCCATTTGCGCATGGGTTTTTCGATCATTGGAATCGCGGCATCGGTTGCGATTTGCGTTCCGCTTATCACATGCGTTTTTCTATATGTAACGAAAAAACGCATCACAAACGCAACAAAATCGCACATGAATCGCATGCGATCCGTGTGCGATTGCAGTGTGGCCGTGCCCTTACCATGCTCATATCCAAAATCTCTAGACTCTAGCTGTAGGTATAGAAAAGGTCATGGTACCTCTTATATTCCTGTGATTCAACATCAAAACAATGCTAACCGAAAAATACAACTTACACTGACATTTATTTACAGATAATCTTATTATAAAAGGTGCACATTAAGGATGAATAACTTCTTGTTCCGGTTGTCAAAACTGAAGTTTCCCTGTGAAAGTATAAAATTATGATGGTCAGTAGTTTTGAATTCCAAAGCAGAAGCGGAGATCCAAACTACAATCGGTTTGGGTAGAATCTCTAACACATCTTTATTCAACCTAACAAATACAGGGTGATTTATATTAAATACATATACTGTAGTTCTGGTTGATCCAGGGACACTTTCCGATTGCCATTTGGAGTCAGCAACCACTTTATTTTATGCTGTCACACTTCGTAATGTAACTTATCATTTTTCATTTTGCGCTTATAAACAGTAAAATGTGTTGGTTCTTTTGCCACAATTTAGAGCAACAATTTGCCAAATATACAGTTGTGTTCAAAATTATTCAACCCCCAATGCTGTAAAGGGTTTTAGGGAATTCAGTGTACATTTGTAATTGTGTTCAGAATGAAATCTTGCTAGGACTTTTTAAAGAACCAAATGCAACCAAAATTACATTAATTGTTTTTGTAATACAGTATTAATTTTTTTTTGTGGTTTCTTCATTGACGCAATTATTCACCCCTTAACTACTCACTCTTAAGAACAGAGTTTTTATTCAAGTGTTTTCGATCAGGTATTGAAAACATTGTGGATGTCTCGGCAGCAATCAAGCATAATAAGCACCAATTAGGGCAGATTTAAAATGACTGTGATACTTAGCTCCTTCTAGACATTTACTGGTGTGTTTACAAACATGGTGAAGTCAAGAGAATGGTCCAGGAAGCAGAGAAGTGGTAATTACTCTTCACAGGAAGGGCAATGGCTATAAGAAGATTGCAAAGATGTTAAACATACCAAAGACCCCATAGGAAGCATCATTCGCAAATTCAAGGCAAAGGGCACTGTTAAAACGCTACCTGGTCATGGCAGAAAGAAGATGCTGACTTTGACTGCTGTGCGCTACTGAAGCGCAAAGTGGAGAAAGTCCCGTGTGCAAGTTTTGGGGCTGTTTGAAATTACAGAGCACTTTGATTTTTTTCTTGTAATTACACTTGTGCATGTGTCCCATTTGAGCTAGTTGGTGGCCACGTCTCTGTGTGCACCCACACATATGGCATACCGTTTGATGTAGGATATGTGGGAGATTGACATTTAGTGGGTTTTTTTGCTTGTCAAGTTGGTTTAGGTAGGATTTCAATCCTTGAATCATCTTATTTTATTTTTAACAAAACCTCCTAAAAACACAAGAGTTCTATGGATCACTGGGTCTGGAATTCTTCATGTATGTATGAAAGCATGGCATTGTAACGTAGCTAAATGTGTATAGATTCCAAAAATATATAGCTTGTGGGGGGAATTTCCATGTTTCTGGACTGTTTCCTTAGAAAAAGTGTAGGCTGTTCAAATTACAGAGCACTTTGATTTTTTCCTGTAATTGCATTTGTGCATGCATCCCATTTGAGCTAGTTGGTGGCCACGTCTCTGTGTGCATCAACACATAGGGCATATCATTTGATTCAGAACATGTGGGAGATTGATATTTAGTTGGGGGTTTTATTTGTGGGGGGCATTTCCAAGTTTTGGGGCTGTTTGAAATTACAGAGCACTTTGATTTTTTTCTTGTAATTACACTTGTGCATGTGTCCCATTTGAGCTAGTTGGTTGCCATGTCCCTGTGTATATCCACGCATATGGCATACCGTTTGATTCAGGGAATTTGGAAGATTGATAATTGACAAGTTTTTTTTACATGACATGGAAATTTGCCATGATTTTTAACTTTGAATTGTATTTTTATAAATTTTTCCTGAAAATCTGGTAAAAAAGCGAAATTTTACATGAAACTGCGCTCATACCATTGGTGGTATGCATAAAAGAATCACACCATTGTGTAGCTGAAGATCTGTAGATTCCAAAAATATATAGTTTGGGGGGGTATTTCTAATATAGAGGGCTGTTTAGTCTGACAAATCTGAAAAGTTGCTGTAATTGGGCCATTGTTCATTGGCTCACTTTGTGGCTAGTTGATTCCACGTTTGCGTGTGTAACCATACATAGGGCATACCGTTTGATTCAGGACATTTGGGAGATTGATATTTGGTAACTTTTTTTTACATTACTTGGGATTTTGGCATGATTTCTACCTTTGAGAGTGTTTTTTTCCAAATTTTTTAGAAAATCTGCTAAAACTGTGAACTTCTACGAAGAACTGCGCCCACACCATTGATGGTACGAATGAACAAACTACAGAATTTCATAGATAAAGGTGTGTGGATTTGAGAAATATATGGTTTGTGGGGGTTGTTTTGTGGGGAAAAATTGCAGACTGTTCAAATTCAGATTTGGCTGAATATTCTTGCTGTTTCTGAGCCATCGTGCATTGTTTCACTTTGTGGCTTTTGGCTTCCATGTCCACGTGTGTAACCACACATATGGCATACCGTTTGATTCAAGAACTATGTTTTTAAGTCCAGTCGATCTAACTGACTAAAACAGATATACAAAGACCTGGATGAATGAGAACCTTCACAAGTTTTTGCGTTAAATTCAGCCATTTAAATTGGCAATTTTGAGGTGGCAAAAACATATAAGTGCCCATATAGCTGGCCTGCTAATGATGTCAGTACATTGTGGAGTGTTTCTCACTATCACTAATAAGGGTTCGGGTGTGTTAGACTATCTTCCATCATTTACTATTATACGATCGTCAATTTCCAGTTTTACCAAGATCGCTTTTTTTAACTTGCTTGAAGCCATCTTCTCTTTTCGCCGTAATAATGGACTTAACACAATAGATATAGCCACATTGACGCGTCGATGATTTTCACAGCGAAAAGACTGGCTTTTAGACACTGATTTTTAACTTTTTTGCTTCACATTTCCAAATGTTGCCTTTGAACAGAATCCAGCCCTTCAATATCCCTCAAGTTCCAGATCCAAATAATTTTAAAATCCTCTGGGGGGCGTGGCTTGCAGGCCCAGGGAGCAGTCGCATGGACTGAGAGCTCCTGGAAGCTGCCGTGTAAAACTTCCCTTAAGACCCACTTACAGGGCTGGAAAACTTTCCAAAAGCGAGTCTGATAAACCTAGAATGGGGAGAAACAAAACTGGAACGAAAAAAACTAATTCTAAAACACTTACCCAGTATTTCTCGGATGAGAAGGGGAAACCTCTTGAAATCCAAGATGGCGGCGCCCATGGTGGAACCGCGTGCACGCCAGATTCTCTAGCCGATCCATTTCAGAAACCTGAAATGACAGATAAACATAAAAGAAAAAGATCGGACAATGTACAAACATCAAATAAACACATGGATTTAATACAAAGGCTGGAAATGGCAAGCAATGAGAAAGAAGGATTGCTCAATTTCATCAGATGAATCTATGATCAGCAAAAGTAAGCAAATTTCCTCTCCTACATATGATATTATAATACATGAAGATCAGGAAATAGATCTCACAAACAAAGATAATATCTCACCAACAAATTTGTACATAAAAAACAAAAGTGACTCCATTCCACAAAATGAAAGTGAAACTAAAACAAATAACCTCTTACAGCATTTTCCAGCCACAGAAAAAACCCATATCTGAAGCAGTAATGAAGGAGTTACTTATATCCCAACACAATGCATTTAAACTGGATATATCTGAAATGCTTAATTCTGTAAAAAAGGACATTACAGAAATAACTCAAAGAACCTCACATATTGAACATAAAATGGAACAGTTCACAAATTCATTTAATGAGCTAGCAGATGCTCATAACTAACTGGATGATTCAGTATCCTACTTGTTAAATAAAGTTGCAGACCTGGAAGACCGTTCTAGAAGGAACAACTTAAAAATAAGAGGAATACCAGAAACAATCCAAAATAATGAACTGGAACAATATGTGCAAGAACTGCTAGAGATCATCCTACCAAATACTCCTCCAATTAACATTCAATTGGACAGAACACACAGGTTGTTTAAATCTAAAAATGCACCTCCTAATGCCCCAAGGGACGTGATAACGAGATTTCATTTCTCAGATCAATCAGAAACAAGAGATTTACCAGATAAATACCAGAATTTACAATTTTTTGCAGATCTCTCACAAAACACAATGCAAAAAGGAGAAAATCATTTAAAACAGCTACAGAGATTCTCAACCACAACTCTATTGTATACAGGTGGGTATTCCCAGTCAGTCTAGCAATAATGAGAGAAGGAAAAATCACCAAACTTACCTCACCTAGAGAAGCAATACAAAAATTTCAAGAATGGAACCTGAGAATCCCAGAAAAAATAATTAAAGAATTGAAAAATGGCAGAGAGGAGAGGAAGATCCCACAGGATTGGATTACAACTCCCCAAAGAAGGGAAAATAAAACCACAAATGGAAAAAAAATCAAGGACAAACAACCGGATTCTTAACAAACTGGAACATTTTAAAGATAAATATCCAGCCCTAAACTTAAAAATCAAACTCACGGTAATAATGAAACCTGGAATGGGAGAATCCCCCTCCTCCCATGTCTGGGATCATTATAATATACAGGTCATGTTTTATATGTTTTATATGTTATATTTGTTAACTGTTTTTATAATCTATAGAGTTGCACTGTTTAAATATGGTACCTTGAATGCTGAATGTAAGGAAAAAATAGAAGAGAATAATGTGGCCGAGGAGTCCCTGACTGACAGCCAAAATCCAAAGCAAAATTTAGAACCCTCTAAAAAATGATTTTAACAACTGTAACTTATAATGTAAGAGGGTTGAATTCCCCACAAAAGAGATTCTCACTAAATAAAGAACTTAACAAAATAAAAGCAGATGTAGTGTGTCTCCAGGAGACACATCTGCTGCACCAAAACATCATACTGCTGAAAAATAAAAAAATACCTTAATATATTCCAGGCTACTTTTTCAAAAAAAAAAAAGAGGAGTGGCGGTCTTGGTCAGGGACTCTGTGGCATTCCAACTGAAAATAAAGTTATAGATGATAATGGAAGATATGTGATCTGTCTTGTAAGATAAATAATTAATGTATACAATTGTGAATTTATATGCACCAACCAGAATCAACTCAGATTTATTAAAAGAACTATCAATAAGGCTAGAGAATTTAAGAACAATACAATACTTGTATTTGGAGATTTTAATCAAATTCTAGATCATGAGAGAGACTCCAAAAATATAAGAACCAAGCGTAATAAGGAATTTAGAGAATGGTTAAAAAAAGAATACCTCTATGATATATGGAGAGTAACCCATCCATTAGACATTGATTATTCATATTACTCACAAACCCATAATACATACTCAAGAATAGATTTAATATTGACAGATAAATGGACTCTACAAAAAAATCCAAAAATCATCCATAAAGAATATAACAATTTCAGATCACGCCCCTGTAACAGCAGGCATAACAGAAACATACAATCTAAAACCATATTCACCATGGAGATTAAACTCATATCTCCTATCTCAACCACAAATTAAAGAACAAATTAAAAAAAATTGGAACAATACTTCCAAATCAATATGATACCTGAAACAGATATCAACTCAATTTGGCTTGCACACAAAGCATATATTAGAGGCATATGCATAAAAATTGCCTCAATACAAAAAAAAAAAAAGAGAATCACAGAATTGCTGAACAATTCAGCCTATATTACAAAAACTTTATAACCTCCAAGAATCAACCCCCAAACCTATTACAAAAGATATTGAAGAATTTCTCTCAAAATTAGAAATCCCAACACTTACAATTCAACAATCAGAAGAATTAAGTAAACCAATAATAGAGAGAGAGATATTTCAAGCAATCAAAACATTAAAACCAATAAATCACCAGGACCCGATGGATAAACTAATGTATATTACAAACAATTCTAAACACTATTAATTCCATCCCTAAAAGCTACACTCAATAAAGCAAAAGAAACTAATATATTCCCTCAAGAAATGACCAAAGCTATGGTTATCCCAATACATAAACAAGGGAAAGATCCAGCCCTAACCACAAATTATAGGCCAATCTCATTATTGAACACAGATTTGAAAATCTACTCCAAAATTCTTGCTACCAGACTCAATAAATATTTACCTTTACCCATTCACTCCAATCAAGTAGGATTTGTACCAGGCAGAGAATCTATAGAAAATACGAGAAAAATAATTAATCTAATACATAAATGTAATAAAAAAAATATATCAGTCTTGTTTATCACGCTTGACGCAGAAAAAGTGTTTGATAGAATAAACTGGAAATACATGCAAATGGTACTGGAGAAATTTAAATTTCAAACTATATTTAATAACGCAATATAAGCACTATATAAAAATCCATCAGCTCAAGTATTAATATCCCAAATGCTTTCTAGTCCATTTAATATAACCAATGGTACTAGACAGGGCTGCCCTTTGTCTACTTATGGAACCTTTGGCACAGGCAATAAGACAAGACAATATCCAGGGTATCCAATACAACAATTCAACCCATAAAATAGCCCTATTTGCAGATGACATCATACTTACAATAAGAAACCCAATCCAATCACTACCACATATCCAAAAACACATAGAAACATTCAACAAAATATCCTACTACAAAATAAACGACACAAAGTCACAAGTAATACCAGTAAATATATCCATAACCCTCTTACTAGTAAATACCAATACAACTGGAAAATAAAAGAAACTACATATCTAGGAATAAAAATGACAGAGAACAACTCCACTTTATATCAAAATAATTATTTACCACTCCTCAATAAAATCCAGAAACAATTAACAGACTGGAAATATGCCTCCTTAACTTTAACAGGCAAAATAAATATTATTAAGATGATGGTTTTACCACAATTTTTATATATATTCAGAGGCAATACCAGTCCCACCAACATTTTCATTCAAGCCCAAAATAATAACAAAATTTATTTGGAATAATAAAATCCCTAGAATTAATAGAAAAACATGCTAAAACAAAAGAAACAGGAGGCTTGACATTACCTATATTAAAAGACTATTATCAAGCTGTGATAATGAACCAATCAAGAATATGGTGGCAGCAAAGTTCCAGAGCTCAGGAGTGGTACCATATAGAACAGGAAGAGGTAAAACCTAACACCTTAAAACAAGTACTAGGAGCGATTTTGTTAGGATATAAACCTGGAAGAAAAGCATTATGGTCTCCTACAGTACAAGCTACTATATTAACATAGGAAAACCTCTCCAAAGAAACGCAGCTATTTACAGATTATTGTGGTGATATTGATATTTCCAGTATTGAACTGGGTATTCCAAACCTAAAACTCTTATGGGATAAATATAATCTAATTTCATTATATCAATTATTCGAGAAAGGCCAATACATACCATTCCCAAAATTAAAAGAAAAATATAACATGTCTACAACAGAATATTACAAACATATACAGATATTATCGTATCTGTCCAGTAATGCATATTTCAATGTAAATTTTGAAACAGAACATATAGAATATCCATTGGAAATACTGTTGAAACCTAAAACAATTAAAATATTTATTTAGCTATTGATAAGAAAGATGTAATAGAATCTATGAGTTGGTCACAAAAATGGGAATCTGATCTTAACCAATTATTTACAAATGAACAATGGCAAGATGCATTATCAATACCTTTTCAGCTGTCTAAATGTGTATCGCATTGGGAAATGTCAAGGAAAATTACATACAGATATCACAGAACCCCAGAAACTTTAGCAAAATGGTTTCCCACATACTCACCTTTGTGTTGGAGATGCCAAAAGGACATAGGAACATTTCTACATATCTGGTGGTCCTGCACAAAAATACAAGAATTGTGGACTTATATACAGAATTACTTGGCAGATCTATTTAAACATCCCTTCCCAATGAAACCGGAACTATCGTTATTATTAATCAACCTCAATTTATTTCCCATAGAACAAAGGACAATAATTTATTACACTATCACCATAACTCAAAATAAAATTGCCAAAAACTGGTTATCAACTAATGTTCCTAAACTACAGGACATAATAACTAACCTGACAACAAATATGCAATATGAAAAAATGTTTTATATAGTGAATAATTATTTCCCTAAGTTTTATAAAAACTGGGAATACTGGTACATTGATAACAGATCCCAAACAAGACCTTCATATTCAGTTTTATAGATGATGTTTTTGTCGAAAAAATATAGTATAGTATTTGAGGTTGAATAAAGACATACGTCCATCCAGTCCAACCCATCTAGCAATATCCTCAAGTGGCAATCGGAAATTTCCCTGGATCAACTCTACTTTATGTATCAATACCAGTAACTTGCAACATTCCTTGTTTGCAGAAACTCATCCAGCTTTTTTTTGAAACTGACCAATGAACCTGCCATTACAACATCCACTGGAAGACAGTTCCATAGCTTTACCATTCTCACAGTGAAAAACCCTTTCCGAGCTTGAAGCCTAAACCTTTTTTCTTCAAGTCTTAAGGGATGTCCTTGTGTCCTCTGACATGTTCTATTGGTGAACAATGCCCCAGATAGTTAATTGTATAAAATATATTTTGTATGTGTAAATTTAAGGTACCTTAAATTAAGTTACTGTTATATTTTGTTTTGTTTTGTTTTGAAATATAGTGTATGCAGAAGATAAAATATACTGTGCTAGATCATAATGTTTTATTTTATGTTAATTTTATATGAATATAAGGTCTGTAAAGTTGAGTTTCAATATGTATTGGATATTACTTTTACAGAAAAAATTTCAATAAAAATTAATGATAATAAAAAAAAAAATCCTCTAAGGGCTAGGCCACAATGTCGCGGTTTTCTTTCCATTTGCGCATGGGTTTTTCGATCATTGGAATCGCGGCATCGGTTGCGATTTGCGTTCCGCATTATCACATGCGTTTTTCTATATGTAACGAAAAAAACGCATGCACAAACGCAACAAAATCGCACATGAAATCGCATGCGAATCCGTGTGCGATTGCAGTGTGGCCGTGCCCTTAACCATGCTCATATCCAAAATCTCTAGACTCTAGCTGTAGGTATAGAAAAGGTCATGGTACCTCTTATATTCCTGTGATTCAACATCAAAACAATGCTAAACCGTAAAAATACAACTTACACTGACATTTATTTACAGATATATCTTATTATAAAAGGTGCACATTAAGGATGAATAACTTAGCTTAGTTCCGGTTGTCAAAACTGAAGTTTCCCTGTGAAAGTATAAAATTATGATGGTGTCAGTAGTTTTGAATTCCAAAAGCAGAAGCGGGAGATCCAAACTACAATCGGTTTGGGTAGAATCTCTAACACATCTGTATTCAACCTAACAAATACAGGGTGATTTATATTAAATACATATACTGTAGTTCTGGTTGATCCAGGGACACTTTCCGATTGCCATTTGGAGTCAGCAACCACTTTATTTTATGCTGTCAGCACTTCGTAATGTAACTTATCATTTTTTCATTTTGGCTTTATAAAACAGTAAAATGTGTTGGGTTCTTTTGCCACAATTTAGAGCAACAATTTGCCAAATATACAGTTGTGTTCAAAATTATTCAACCCCCAATGCTGTAAAGGGTTTTAGGGAATTCAGTGTACATTTGTAATTGTGTTCAGAATGAAATCTTGCTAGGACTTTTTAAAGAACCAAATGCAACCAAAATTACATTAATTGTTTTTGTAATACAGTATTAATTTTTTTTTTGTGGTTTCTTCATTGACGCAATTATTCAACCCCTTAAAGACTACCACTCTTAAGAACAGAGTTTTATTCAAGTGTTTTCGATCAGGTATTGAAAACAATTGTGGATGTCATCGAGCAGCAATCAAGCATAATAAGCACCAATTAGGCAGATTTAAAATGACTGTGATACTTAGCTCCTTCTAGACATTTACTGGTGTGTTTACAAACATGGTGAAGTCAAGAGAATGGTCCAGGAAGACAAGAGAAGTGGTAATTACTCTTCACAGGAAGGGCAATGGCTATAAGAAGATTGCAAAGATGTTAAACATACCAAGAGACCCCATAGGAAGCATCATTCGCAAATTCAAGGCAAAGGGCACTGTTAAAACGCTACCTGGTCATGGCAGAAAGAAGATGCTGACTTTGACTGCTGTGCGCTACCTGAAGCGCAAAGTGGAGAAAAGTCCCTGTGTGACTGCTGAGGAACTGAAAAAAGATTTGTCAGATGCGGGTACTGAAGTTTCAGCTCAGACAATGAGGCGCACACTGTGTAATGAAGGCCTCCATGCCAGAACTCCCAGGCGCACCCCCTTGCTGTCTCCAAAGAATTAGAAGAGTCAACTGCAGTATGCCAGTAAAGCCAGGAGGAGTAAAATAAGAAATACATGTTAAGTGGCCCCTTAATGCTTCCTGGTGGCCCCATGTCTTTTATTTTCTGGTGAGCCTCAACTCAACACAGTCCGACACTGGTAATTTTTATATTAAAGGGCATGTCCACCAATAAAATGAAAATTGACACATAGCTGCAGCACCCTCCACCTCCCACTTTATTTTACTTATTTTCCACAAAGAGGCACCAGAACATACTTACAAGACCCAGCCCTTCTTCGCTCTGCTTCCTGGTCATGGCTGTCAGTTGAAAATGCGCTTCTGACGCCATATCCCATAGCTGACAGCCGCGACCAGGATGCGCCCCGCTTCTGAAGGCCTAGGCGGCGAGGGACCAGATCTTTTAAGTATGTTCAGGTGCAAGGTAAGTAAAACATAAGTTGGGGTTTGGGGGGTGCTGCAGCTATGTGTATATTTTCATTTTATGGGTGGACATACCCTTTAATATTAATAATAAATATATTTAACACCTCTTCATTTTTGCTGTTCTTTGCAATGCTTTGTGTAATGTACCCTGACATTCCTTACTGGTATTTATAAATTGGCAAACTGCAGGTTTTTGGCATTATGTATACCAAAATAATTTCTGAGGTGTAAAAAATACATTTTGGGGGGACTTTTGTGGCCTTGAAATAGTTTTTTTCTTTTTATTATACAATGAAAGGTAAATAGTTATAGCAATATTGATAAATGGCAATGGTGTGCTATGTTACTCATTTACATGCACTAAAGTATTTGACTACAGTATTTTTAGGGACTTTCTGAATAACTTGGGATGTGTAAAAACTATAATCATAAGTACAGTAATGTGGAGGGTTTTACTGTCTACTGTGACACGCCCTGTTGGATACTGTCCTGTCTTTGTTCCTAAATTACACCTGGTTACTCCACTTTCTCTATTTGCGCTGAAATCCATGTCAGGATGCATGCTATATTTTCTAAATATAGCATTGAAAACATTCCACCTTAAAGTTTTGTTTGGAATAAAGATTTCTGCCTCTTTATAAATATGGCCTTTAGTCTCTAAATTTGGATACTGAAACCTTTATGATGCTGTACTAGAAAGTGACTTTTGGAAAACTGTATATTATAAGGGATGAACAGAGAAGGTGTGCTGGAACACCCTTGGTTTAATACCACAGTGGTGCATTATTTTCTGTATAACACACTTTATGTAGATTTGATAACTAATTGTCATTATTTATGAATGAGAATATTATCTAATGAACTGGCACACACCTGTTTCTTGATCTAGTAATCTACCTAGTTTATTGTTTATTTTGCTTCCAGTTACTTTATAAATAATGTATTCACCATCCATTGTAGAGACAAACATATTCACAGACTCACGTCACCTCCCACACTGAAGAAAATAATAAATGCATTTATATTCCCTTCTTATTGTGCCTGTTACCATCTGTGTTACCTGTGATCTATAAGGGTGGCCATACACAAAGGTGACAATCGTGTGTTCATGTTTTAACCAATAAAAATGATATATACCAACACTGGGGTATCCTGATTTGGTGCATTCGTTATGTTTGAGGGTATGGCCGTTATTAGAGTTGGGCTGCAGTTGAGAGCACTAAAATGGAACATGAAGTTAGTTACTCTGTCACTTCTGAGGTTTCAATCTGCATGGACAAAGTATGCCTGGAATCTCAGCCTGGACGATCAACTCCCTGTCCATCCCATATCGTATTACTACTACAAGATAAGGTCTACCCACTATGTGCTCTGTCTTTGTTGTCCTGCTTTAAACCCTCCACACCCCTCCCTTTAACTAATATTTACTATGCATTTATCTGTCCTTGAAAGTAACCTGACATACAGGTTGTTTGCCTTTAAATAAAACCATAAGAAGGTAAACTTGAAAAAAGAGGTAAATGGTTAATGGGTGATGAACAATAGCATTTGCTAATGGGATGTGTTCTTATATAGAACTTTAGAAAGGCATTTAACCGAATTCCATTTGTTTCTAGGTGGGGTAGGTTATACTTTGTTTAACATGTTTCCATTAAAGGGAATTAGTAGTAATAATAACAAGAGTCTTGTGAGAGTAAGGCTACAGCCACACTATGCCAGACACATGCAGGAATAGTGTGTGTGCAAGTTTCATACGCGTTATAATCTGCTTGCGCTGCTATCCGCAATGTTGCACATTTGGAAAGAAATCAGAGGGGCTTACATCTCGGTGTTTACATAGAAATACATTAAGGAGAAGTTCACTTTCAAACACATTTTATCTGGCCTACAGACCAGAAACTGCAGATTAACAATTAGAGATGGATTCAAACCCGTTTCCAAAGATTCTGCCGGAACGTGTACTTTGCGAATTTCTGCTTTTTGGGAATTTTTACCAATCATAGAACTATTTTCAAAAGTTTTTGATTTTGTAAGTTTTAAATTTTGAAAATACAATTTATAATAAGTTACCATTTATACTTACAGCCCCTTCACTCATGCTCCTATCTTCTCCCCTCTCTGCTAACCGTCAGCCAATCACAGATGTGGCTGCCGGCTGTGGAGATAGGCGCGGGAGTGAAGGGCTGTAAGTGTGAATAAGATTTTTTTTTTTTTTTTGCATTAACACGGCGGTGGGGGGTAGGAAAGGCTAAGGAACATAATATTAAAAGGCTTTCATGCTAGTTAAAAGAGCAACCAGATGGGATCCAGAGGGAGGGGGTGGAAAGAGCTCCCCTGCACATGTCACTAACAACTGAGATGACAGATCAGAGGCAGAAGACAGCTCCTTGGACAGGAAGACAGCTCCTACTCTATACTTTCCTAGACTTTGGACATGAACTGCAGGAGAACCATTTGGAGCATGAATGTAAGATAAGGATTTTTTAACACTGCATAGTGGGGCCAGTAGTGGGGCAAATTTTTGATTTGGGGGTAGACATGAACCTTTTACTCCCATTGACTTCAATGGGTCCACTTTTTCGAAAATCAGCTAATCTGCAAGCGGAAAGGATTTCGGTTAGTTCAGCCATCTCTAGGAACCATATTAACAAGGAAAATAAAACACAGGAAAAGAGCGACATTCTCCAATTAGCTGCTTTGTATCTCCTTGTTCTAAAGGTAAAAGTAACATTGGCAATGAAATGGTAAGTGGCTTTCTGTTGGGAAAGATCTTATTGAATTTTCAGGGAGATTCAATAAAAGTTCTTTGGCCTCATTTACCCAGACTTACTGGGCAAATATATGGAGTTAAAGTCATGCTAACCGGTTTGCTACCGGTTAGTGCGACTTTAGCTCCATATTTGAGTTGGATGCGCGGAGGATTTTTGCATAACCAAAATCTAAGTCGTGCTAACCAGTAGCAAAATCCGACGCTCGTGATTTAATATCGCATTTGCACTCGTTTTAGAGCATGATTTTTTTAAAATCCTGCAGTGGCTAAGTCCCTGCTGGGATTTACCCACATTTGCATGCAGTATATTAAATTGCAACAGGACAGCGGTAGCGGCTCTGGGTAAATGAGCCTGCTTATATTTAAAAATGGTGCTTATTTCGCCTTAACCAATCAGATCTTATTTAACATTTGAAAGCTAACATCTGATTGGTTGAGGCAAAGTTAGCACCATTTTTAACGATAAGAACTTTTATTGAATAACCCTGTAATCGGTCTTTAGTTAGGAAATACATGCACAGGCAAGTAATTTTAGCTATTTCCAGCCTTTTATGTCAGGGGAAACATGTTTTAAGGCTGGACTGGTCTGGTAAATTGATCAAGAAGAACAAGCACAAAATCTATTAGAAAACACTTAAAGGACAATTATACTCACCTTCCCTCCGCTCCAGATCTTCATGTAGTAACTTTTACCCAAGGTGAGGACCTGAACCGCTAGGTCCTCACCCCGGGATTCACGAAACCTTCAGCAGCGTGTTGCAGCAACGCTGCAAGCGTGCCTTCCTATTGGCCTCGTCGCCGACGGGGAGGAGGGGGCGGAGCCTACAAGAGCAGCATTGCTGCAACACGCTGCTGAAGGTTTCGTGAATCCCGGGGTGAGGACCTAGCGGTTCAGGTCCTCACCCTGGGTAAAAGTTACTACATGAAGATCTGGAGCGGAGGGAAGGTGAGTATAATTGTCCTTTAACTAAAATAAAAGCCAAAAGACCCTTTAGGCTGGGGAAAACCATACATTATTTTATGCCAACTGACTGACCGATAGTGGCGTGTATTGGTCGGTCGGATGGAAATATTGCACGTTGTGGGTGGGGGCAGCTGCGATCAAGCTTGGTTGCCATTCGTCCAGAATGGTTGATCGTTAGTAAATGCGAACTGTCGGCTGCGACCAACAGTGATTTTTCCTGTCTGAGTGCTCACTAGTAACGATCGCTAGATCGGGATAAATAGTCTACTCATCTACTCATGTGTACCCAGCCTTATACCTCAGGTCAGTATCTGCCAATAGCCCTATACATACAGAAATGTGTTAAAATGTGTCAGGGAGTAATTAACTATCCATGCAATTCCAAACTGATAAGAATGAATGGGATTCCTAATGAAATATTGTATACTTCTTCTACATTAGTTGATATTTTCCATATACTAACATGTGTCCCCACATTCATACAAAACTTCAAACACTTTAAAACCAGAAAATATAACCATTAATAAATGACTGGTTTTAAAAGAAGATACTAGAAATGTTAAAGAACATAAGTATGTATAATGATCAGGTCTCTTGTTTATACTCTGTCAAAAAGGCCTTAAGGGAAGGAGGAGGTTTTAAGTTTATGGGTTTTTAAATGCCAGAGGAAAATATTTTTATTGTATGGCTTTAAAGGGAGGGGGGGGTTAGGCTGTCACCTTGCCTGAGGGTAACGTGGTGTAGATAATCCTAATGTCAAACAGAATTTCAGTTTTAAAGTCCTTTTAAAGTACAGTAACATCATGTTATTCAAGACTGTAACCTAGTTGGTGAGGTAGAGTGCTGGTATGGGTTTCCATCCACCATCCAGGGAGCATTCCAACAATCTCCTATAAATTATAATCCAAATGGTTGATGTGGAGAATCCAATTAGAACACAGGCTGCACTGTGAAAAATATTTGTGTTTATTATCACAGGTATACACACGACATGTTTCGAGCGACATGCGTCCTTTTAAGGTGCATGTCCTGTGGTAATAAACACAAATATTTTTCACAGCGCAGCCTGTGTTCTACTTTGGTTTCTCCACATCATCCATTTGGATTATCATGTTATTCACTCAGTTCTTTATCACAAAACCCCATATTTTGTCCGTAAAGGTATTGGCCCAAAATGTAGTAAAGACGCCAGTGCATGGGACATAGACACCAGGAGAAAAGGGGATGCGACTTTACCGGGACGTTTTTGCGAAGGTGGGGAGTTTTATTCCCCCCCCCCCCCCCCCCCCCGTAAAAGACAATGGAAAAAAATCCGAAAGTTCCAAGTAAAGTTAGGGTAAAAAAAGCATGGTGACTTACAGTAGATGGCTCAGGCACCTGGGATATGATATGGAGAACACGTACAAAAACAACAAAACGTAAATAAAACCTAATTTACTACACAAGAGCTATTTTTGAGCTTTCACATGTATATTCGAGGTTACTTTCTGTAACCCTCAAAAGTAGTCCCATATATTCGATAACCCTCGATAGTAGCCTTGATAACCCTCGATAGTAAGTTTGGTAACCATGGCTGGATATACACCTCAGGATCCTGTAGGCCCAAAGAGCCTGGCGCCCTTAGCCCCACCCCTAAACACAGACCACACCCCCAAACCACACCCATTTTCTCTTTTTGGTGGAAGAAAATAGACTGGATTGGTGGGAGGAGATTGACAGCCCCTCCAAACTACTGCCTACTGTACCTAATGGTAAATCCGGCCCTGTTGGTAATGCTTGATAGTAGATTCCGTAATGCACGAAAATAATTCTGTATATTCGATTTATCAAATATAAAAGTTTTGGACCTTCCGAATCGAATTCCAAATCAGACCCGGGTCCCATCTCTACTTACCAGATGAGATCTACTTTATAACCAGATAAAAGCACCACCCTAGCGCCTCACATCAAGGGGTGTTGGTGCTGCCTTGCCCACGCCCTAACACGGGATGGTGCGGGTTGTTATGGGGGGGTGCCCTATCAAATGCTGCACCACACTTACAACCATAAATTCATTAATATTCACCCTTAATAGGTAGGCAACCTTTACTTTTACGGGAACCTTTCACATATATGTTACAGAGGGTGTTTCTTGTCATTAGTTAAATTAGCAATGTTGGAAAAGAACAAGACACTTATGCCAAGGAGGAAATTCACCCAAGCCACATTAAGATGTTTTATTCTTCTTGTACCACCGTATCCTTACACACTGCTGGCACTGAGTAGGTTTAGCTAAACTTAAAAAATAACACAACAAATTTCAAAAAGCAACAATAATGGGAACTTGTCCTACACACTTTGCTGGTTCGCACTGCCCTCTACTGACTGATAAAAAACTACATATTCCAAACGAAAAGGTGCTTATTTATTGCTCAGATCTGATTCTCCAGACATAAACAAAGTTATTCTAAATGGGGGGAGGGGGGGATTGACCCAGAGCCACAAATTGCTCCGGGCAAATATGGCTTTTGGTATTTAATACTGGATTTGCACCTTGTGGTAAACCCCAAAAGGAATTTTACCCCAGCGCCACTTTAAGACCAGCCATTAGCTGGTCTTAAATTTTTTAGTTAAAAAGTGGTGCAAATCCTTTATTAAATACATTGCACCAGTTGCACGGGTGTCTTTTGTGAAACTGGTACAGCCAGTGCAATTATGGAGTTAAACTTGCGCTAACCTATTCAATATAGGTTAGCACAAGTTTAACCCCTATTTTTAGCACAGCACGGGCCCCAACTACAATAAGCAGAGCAATTGGTACAGAGAATACTAAGGGCCAAAACCAGTTTTTATGCTCATTATACAATATCCTGTAAGGTTTGTCCTAACAAATTCTAATACTTAATATGAATTACATATTACACTTCTCTCTTATTTATGATGGCCTTCAATAACTAAACTTTAAGTCCAGTTGATCTAACTGAATGTAACAGCTGTACCATGACCTGGTCCTGGATGAATGAGAACATTCACAAGGATCTTGTTCCAGTAACTCCAGGTAAAAAGGAAAGGGGAGGTGGACATTTTGTTGAGAATGTTGAGGAGGAGAAATGCTCTTTAATAGCACAGATAAAATGTTGCAACTCTTATTAAATAAACATCATTACCATTATTCTTTACCAGCCACAGCCGGGTTATAGTCACACTAGCTGATTCAGTATTGGTTAGTATGACTTAATCCCCTAGGTTGCAGCGGCTATGCAAGTATTAAGGATCAGAGATCCTACCCAGCCCTAATCCTTAAGCAAAATTCTTAAAAACCATGATTATACCTTATTATTAACATGAAAAGACATCCAACTCTAGGAAAAAACACACAACACAGTTTTTTAACGTGGCAACATATAGGTCACTTTATTAAATGAAAACAATATATATCAAAAAACACAATTACAGAGTCCCCTTCTAAACTAAATGCAGTCTTCCTCCCCCATGGCCGATTGTATTACCTGGCTCGATTAGCCCCAATCGCTTACCGCCCTTGCCAGCTGAGTCCCCCTGCACATCAGCTGGCAACCTGAGCGCATAGCTCAGTGCTGCCGGTAGGTCCCATACTATATTTCCATGGCACCTCTTAACTGCTGTATGGGGGAGACCACATTTCGCCACAAAAAGGAGGGGACTCTTGTCGCCATGATCTCAACTAGACCACTTTTCCAAAAAATCCTGAAAATCATTTATAAAAATTGCCAAACCAACATCAGACAAATGTACCCCATCTGCCCTAAACAAGCCTTTACATTTAAAATCGATGTCCAGATGTTTAATAACCTCTCCATCTAAGGAGTCCATAAACAAAACCATTGCCTTATTAACCTTCTTTCTTGCCTTATCTATGGCTGCTGGTGACCTTGCCCCCTCTAACTCAGCCTTAGGGTTATGACCAAGCAGTTTTCAGATCTTTCCAAATTACTTTGCATCTAGCTAACTCTGCTTGCATGTCCAGCATCAAGTCCAAATATTTCTCTTCCACTAAATCATTGCCCCCCGCATGCACAATCAATATGTCCGGTCGGCCCCATTTAGCAGACACTTCTTCTAATAGTGACCTCATCTGTCTCCATTTCAAACCTCTCCTTTCTATCCAATGAATCTTCATAAAATCCTTCCTGAAGCCCAACTGAGATCCCTGCAGTCTTCTCTCGGCCCACTTACTGGCCCAATGTATAAACAAGTGACCGATGATAAAAACTCTCACCGGGTACTTCAGTTTTCTATTTTCAGTAATAAATGTTTATTAATTAGAAACAGGTTTTCTTATGTATTTATATACACTGCAGACTTCCATCTACCCAACGATTTTATTTCCCCTGCTGACCTCCCTTCCATAGCTGCCACACTTGCTGCCCCAATACGATATGAATAAGTCCCGTAATTACTACTGTCAAAACCTGCTATATCTAGGGCCTTCTATAGCATTGATCTAAATTGGAAGCTGTTAGATCCTTGTGTACCCAAAATGAACCTATAGAACTGGGGCGAAGTGAAATGAACCGCTTAACTGCCTTAACTGGACAAATTGAATTATGACTTGTGCAAATAAATCCATTGCCCTCTTCCCTCCTGATCACACTTAGACCTTTGTATTAGACAAGCAACCTTATCCCCGCATACCACTACATTCCAAGCTAACAAACCTGTGGATAATGAACTCTTTGAGATCGCTACCAGCTCTGCAATCCTAAAGGCTCCATAGAATGCTACAATAAATGCTGTCCTGAACAACACATATTCATAATAAGATGAGCCCCTATCAACCTCACCAACTCACTCTTTGTTATTGGCAGCCTCTGATCATTTGCATTCTTACTATGAAACTGTTAGTGGGATCCCGCTAAAACAGTGCTTGCTTTTGCCCTTGAATCCCCCCTTAACCTCATACTGCTCAAAAGATGTAATATAGGGTCTTTTAGGTTATTTAGGTTCAGGTTATTTCTGATTTTCCCTTTTTCATTATCACCCTATATACTTTAAACTCCCCCCCCCCCGCCAAGTGTTTTAGCTCCACCCCCTTTCTTCTACCTGGCTCAGGTAACCCGGGAATCCTTTGTTCCCTTACCCCTTGGCATTACTCCTTCTCTTTTTATTAAACAGCCGGCACAACCTATTCACCAGAGGCTGCACAGCTGTGCAATCGTAAGTATTTAATGCAATCTGATAGATGACATTAAATACATACTTACAGGTGAAATTCACACAGAGCCGCAGAGGATATTTGCCCAGATATTTTTATATCAGAGGATATTTGCCCAGATATTTTTATATCAGAGGATATTTGCCCAGATATTTTTATATCAGAGGATATTTACCCAGATATTTTTATATCAGAGGATATTTACCCAGAATCTCTTGGGTGAATCACTCCAAATGTGTTTTCATTAGAAGATTACTTAGTGTTCCTAGTGGTAAATAAAATTTCCACATCCCAGGCAAAAAAATACCCCAAAAATGGGAGGCATGTTATGGGTGGAGCTTAACCCTCCTTTTATAGTAACCGTAATAGTTAATATTACATTTCATTCTGCACTAATAAACTATATATTATGCATTCATTTACATTATAGGGAAACTACTGTCTTTACATAACTGCTTCATATTCTGTCTAATAACAGTAGAGCTCTGTATGTTAATCTGCCTTCAGCCTTAGGGAGGGGTGTGTGGCTGGGAAATCCTAAGAAACTGGGAAGAATTATATTTCTTTAAAGAAAACTAACACCAATTTTAAAATTGCCACAAGGTGACACTCTTGATTCACAGAAATGCCTTTCTAAAACAATAGTGCATGAGTAGGTTAAAGGATAAGTACAGGATAAAGTAAAGTAAAGGATAGGCCCCTTCAGAGCCAACCTGTGCCCCAGTAAAGTTCTCGCCATCTTGGATCATGTCTTCAGTCAGCTAAGCTCCGCCCCCTGAGACTTGCTGGACCTCGTTGCAGAAGGTGTCTAAAAATCCAAGGGCACTTTGTTTGGACCCAAAATGACATGTTTCGGGTCCAAGCACCCTTTTTCATGTGTACTTGAAAAAGGGTGTTTGGACCCAAAACATGTCCTGTATCTTCTGCTAATAAAGCACCACTGCAACTTGTTATGTTGGTCCAGTCTCTACCTCATTAATTTGTTTCCAGTACTTAATGTGTTCATGGACAGAAGCACCAGGAGACTTTGGACCGGCCTTTCCTTGTGAGACCAGGAACAATATATATTTGGTGGTGGTAATTTGGTTTCCAATTATTAATTCTGCTCCCAGCAAGAGATCTTATACTTACAAGCTCCTTGATTCACCGCCGGGGCTCTGCACTCCGCTCTGCACTTCCAGGTAAGGCAGTCAGTGTCGGTTATGACTGCCATTCCCGGAACAGTCTCCACAGCGGCTGCTCAGGAACAAAAAAAGAACACAGAAGCCTCAGTGTAGAGGGAGTGAAGAGACTGGAAGTGATGGTGGATCGCGGGGCTTGTAAGTATAAAATTGCTTGCTGGAAGCAGAATTAATGATTGGAAACCAATGGAAGGTTTTGGGTTTTTTTGCACTAAATACTCATTTCCTTGAAATGTTCATTTCCAGTCCCTTTAATGAATTGCAGTAAATTCATTACTGGTTTTAAATGTTATATAACATAGACTAGGCCAGTTTTATCTAGACCACTCTTTTTTATCTTTTAGATTCACTTTTTTCTGGTGATGTGCCACTGGTTTGGAAAAAAGACAATGTAATACCAATATTTAAAAAAGGTAGTCATTCCCAGACCTGTAAGCATAACATTAGTGGTAGGGAAGGTGCTGGAAACTTTGTTACGGGATCATATCCTTGACTTTGTCTCCAGAACTGATATTATTAGTAGTCAGCATGGATTTATGACTGAGAAATAGATTGTGTCAAATTTACTTGGTTTTAATGAAGAAGTGAGTAAGAATTTAAATTCAGGCATAACAGTGGATGTACTTGGATTTTGCTAAAGCTTTTGAAACTGTGCCACATATGCGACTGTTGGCCTAGAAATAAAGCATTTCTACATGAATAGAGAATTTGTCATTGGATCGCAAAACAGAGAGTGGTGGTCAATGGAGCTACATCCATGTGGGCTAAAGGGGAGTGCCTTGGGGTTCTGT
The DNA here is from genome assembly GCA_019447015.1 of Hymenochirus boettgeri. NCBI lineage: Eukaryota > Metazoa > Chordata > Amphibia > Anura > Pipidae > Hymenochirus > Hymenochirus boettgeri. Next base: position 61,966,442 of record CM033476.1, on the reverse strand, counting down.
ACTGGGGGCCACTTCTTTTTAATCTGTTTAAAAATTACTTAGAAGGGGGCATCGAGAGCAAAGTCTCTGTGTTTGATGATGACACAAAACTATGCAGAGCTTTGGAAACTTGGGGGGGGAGGGTATTAGCAGTCTCACTGGGATAAATAGCCCAGGAGGAAAGCAGGGTGTAGATAGGCCAGTGGTGGTTGGAAAGGGGGGTGGGGCTAGCATAGGGGATAGGGAAGCATGTGTATTAAAGTGTACAAATAAATTACAGGATCATAATCTAAAATGTATGTTTGCAAATGCGAGAAGCCTGGCTGACAAAATGGGTGAATTGGAAATTATGGCATTGAATGAAAAGTATGATGTAATAGGTATAGCAGAAACGTGGTTTAACAGTTCTCACGACTGGGCTGTAAATTTAGAATGATATGCCTTGTTTAGGCAGGACAGAGAAAAAAGGAAAGGGGGAGGAGTATGTGTTTATGTTAAAAAATAATTGAAGTCAAATTTAAAAGAAGAGATAACTGGCGATATGGATGTTAAAGTAGAGGCAATATGGGTGGAATTAGGCAACAGGAAAGGGGGTAATGTCATTGTTGGTGTCTGCTATAAGCCGCCAAATGAAAGCAGAGAGGAGGTGAGTCAACTTCATATGCAGTTGGCAAGGGCTGCAAGTTTGGGGAGTGTGCTCATTATGGGGGACTTTAATTACCCTGACATTGATTGGTGTATTGGAACTGCCATCACAGAAAAAGGCGATGAGTTCCTGAATTTGCTGCAGGATAATAATAATCAGGTGGTTGAGGTTCCTACTAGAAAATGAGCTCTGTTGGATCTGGTAATATCTAACATCGTGGAGCACATTATAGATATAAAGGTAACTGGAGGCTTAGGGAATAGTGACCATGAAATAGTGGTGTTTGGACTTTGTTATCTTAAGGAAAAGTGCGCTGGGTTAACAAAGACTTTTAATTTCGGGAAGGCAAATTTTCCAAGGTTAAAAGCAGCTCTTCAGAATGTCAACTGGGATAATGTATTATCAGGTAAAGGTACTGAACAGAAGTGGACTGTGTTCAAATTTATACCCTTGGGAAATAAATGTAAAAAAAATAAACCTGCGCCCATGTGGCTGAATTCTGATGTAAAGAGGCAAATGGAAAGGAAGAAAAAGGCATTTAAAACCTTTAAGGCCAAGGGAACAGAAAGGGCCTTTAGGGATTATAATAACTGTAACAAGGAGTGTAAGAAAGCAATCAAACGAGCTAAAATTAATAATGAAGTTAGGATAGCTGAACAAAGCATCACTAAGCCTAATTTTTTTTTTGAATTATATTAATAGTAAGAAGATGAGGACTTAGAATGTGGCACTATTAATTAATGGGGATAAGTTAGTTAGGGAGGATGGCGATAAAGCAAATGTCTTGAATAATTTTTTTCCCTCTGTATACACTATAGAAGATCCAAGTACAGATATCATAGAGTATAGTAGCAATAATGGTATAAAAGATTCAAGTGCACTTTGTTTAACCGAGGATATGGTACAGAAATAACTAAATAAGGTTACTATTAATAAATCTCCTGGACGGGTACTTAGAGAGCTAATTTCAGTTTTATCTAGGCCATTGTTTCTTATTTTTGCAGATTCCCTCATGTCCGGTGGTGGTGTGCCTCTGTATTGGAAAAAGGGTGATGTTATTTCAATATTCAAAAAGGGTAGTCGTTCACAGCTGGGTAATTACAGGCCTGTAAGTTTAACTTCAGTGGTGATCCTGGAAAGTTTAATAAGGGAACATGTTCTAGAGTATGTTTCAAGGACTTACATTATAAGTAGTACCGTAACCAGCATGGATTTAGGAGGAATAGATCTTGTCAAACTAACTTGCTTGGCTTTTATGAGGAAGTAAGTAGAAATGTAGACTCTGGCATAGCAGTAGATGTAGTTTACTTGGATTTTGCAAAGGCTTTTGATACAGTCCCCCATAGGCGACTTATGTATAAGCTAAGGTCTGTTGGTCTGGGGAGTCACATTTGTACATGGATAGAAAATTGGTTAATGAATAGGATGCAGAGAGTAGTTGTAAATGTGGCTTCATCATTATGGACTAAAGTGCTAAGTGAGGTGCCACAGGGTTCTGTGTTGGGGCCGCTTATATTTAATTCTATTTATTAATGATTTGGAAGTGGGTACTGTCAGCAAGGTTTCTGTGTTTGCTGATGACACAAAACTTTGTAGACCTTTAAAAACTTCAGAGGATGTGTAATCATTGCAGGGGGATCTAGATAGATTGTCACATTGGGCTACTAAGTGGCAGATGAGATTCAATGTTGATAAATATAAGGACTTTAAAATCCTTGTGCTACTTATACTATAAATGGCTCTGTGTTAAGTTAATCCCTGGTGGAAAGGGATCTTGGAGTTTTGGTGGATAACAAACTTAAAGGTAGCAAGCTATGCCAGGCAGCTACAGCCAGAGCCAGCATGGTATTGTCTTGTATAAAGAGAGGTATGGATTCAAATGTAATTCTCCCTCTTTACAAAGCATTGATAAGGCCTCATTTGGAATATGCAGTGCAATTTTTGGAATCCTGTTTACAAAAAGAACATCTTTGAAATGGAAAGAGTTCAGAGAAGGGCAACTAAATTAATAAGGGGATTGGGGGAGCTTGAATATGAAGAGAGACTGGAAAAGTTACAATTATGTACGCTGGAGAAAAGGCGCTTGTGTGGGGATATGATTACTGTGTATAAATACATTAACGGGCTATACAATAAACTATCTGGGGCATTGTTCACCAATAGAACACGTCAGAGGACACGTGGACATCCCTTAAGACTTGAAGAAAAAATGTTTAGGCTTCAATTTCGGAAAGGGTTTTTCACTGTGAGAACGGTAAAGCTATGGAACTGTCTTCCAGTGGACGTTGTTATGGCAGGTTCATTGGTCAGTTTCAATAAAAAGCTGGATGAGTTTCTGCAAACAAGGAATGTTGCAAGTTACTGGTATTGATAAATAAAGTAGAGTTGATCCAGGGAAATTTCCGATTGCCACTTGGAGTCAGGAAGCAATTTTTCCCCCTTTCATAAATTTGGTGGGGGTTTTTTGCCTTCCTCTGGATCAACAGTTAGGCAGGAAATGAGGATATTGCTAGATGGGTTGGACTGGATGGACGTATGTCTTTATTCAACCTCAAATACTATAAACTATAAACCTGACTGGGTAAATTTTGTTTCCGCTTACCGCCGCAGTAGTGCCACTGCACCGGGTCGAATCATATTAAAAGTAAGTGGGGACTGGGTTGCTCGGCTACTAATTTTAATTTCTGGAGTCGGACTGTGACGCAACCACTAAGTAAACACGGAAGTTAATGGAGTGACGTCACATGGGACTGTCAGGGTGAAGTGAGGGGACCTGGATTTACCATTTATTGGCACAGGGTGAAGATGTTTCCTCTTCCAATGTGGTCTCCACAGTAACACCAGTTTGTAGCCCTGCTACTTGCCCAGTACAATGTGGCTATATAAAGTACAAAGCCACAGGTAATGGCAACAGGTAATTCAACTCCAAGGTGACTTTCCCAATGTTATTATAGTTTATAATAGGGGAGGATTTCCCAATACCATTATATTGTATAATAGGGGGAGGATTTCCCAATACCATTATATTGTATAATAGGGAAGGATTTCCCAATACCATTATATTGTATAATAGGGGGAGGATTTCCCAATACCATTATATTGTATAATAGGGGAGGATTTCCCAATACCATTATATTGTATAATAGGGGGAGGATTTCCCAATACCATTATATTGTATAATAGGGGGAGGATTTCCCAATACCATTATATTGTATAATAGGGGAGGATTTCCCAATACCATTATATTGTATAATAGGGGGAGGATTTCCCAATACCATTATATTGTCTTAATAGAGGGGAGGATTTCCCAATACCATTATATGTATAAGGGAAGGATTCCAATACCCTTATATGTCTAATAGGGAAGGATTTCACCAATTAACCATTATATTGTATAATAGAGGGAGGATTTCCCAAACCATTGATATTGTATAATAGGGGGAGGATTTCCCAATACCATTATATGTATAATAGGGGGAGGATTCCCAATACCATTATATTGTATAATAGGGAAGGATTTCCCAATACCATTATATTGGATAATGGGGGAGGATTTCCAATACCTATATTGTATAATAGGGGGGGATTTCCCAATACAATTATATTGTATAATAGGGGAGGATTCCCAAACCAATTAATTGATATAGGGAAGGATTCCCAATACCATTATATTGTATAATAGGGAAGGATTTCCCAATACCATTATATTGTATAATAGGGGAGGATTTCCCAATACCATTATATATGTATAATAGGGAAGGATTTCCAATACCATTATATTGTATAATAGGGGATTTCCAATACCATTATAATTGTATAATAGGGGGAGGATTCCCAATACCATTATATGTATAATAGGGAAGGGTTTCCAATACCATGTATATTGTATAATAGGGGGAGGATTTCCCCAATACCATATATATTGTAAAAATAGGGGAGGATTCCCAATATCATTATATGTATAATGGGGGAGGATTTCCCAATACCATTATATTGTATAATAGGGAAGGATTTCCCAATACCATTATATTGTATAATAGGGGGAGGATTTCCCAATACCATTATATTGTATAATAGGGGGATGATTTCCCAATACCATTATATTGTATAATAGGGGGAGTATTTCCCAATACCATTATATTGTATAATAGGGGAGGATTCCCATACCATTATATGTATAATGGAAGGATTTCCCAATACCCTTATATGTATATAGGGAAGGATTCCAATACCAATTAATTGTATTAATAGAGGGGAGGATTTCCCAATACCATTATATTGATAATAGGGAAGGATTCCCAATACATTATATTGTATAATAGAGGGAGGATTTCCCAATACCATTATATTGTATATGAGGGGAGGATTTCCAATACCATTATATGTATAATAGGGGGAGGATTTCCCAATACCATTATATTGTATAATAGGGGAAGGATTTCCCAATACCATTATATTGTATAATAGGGAAGGATTTCCAATACCATTATATTGTATAATAGAGGGAGGATTTCCCAATACCATATATTGTATAATAGGGGAGGATTTCCCCAATACCATTATATTGTATAATAGGGGGGGAGATTTCAAACCATATATTGTATAATAGGGGGGGGGGGAGATTTCCAATACCATTTTATTGTATAATAGGGAGGATTTCCCAATACCATTATATTGTATAATAGGGGGGAGGATTCCAATACCATTATATTGTATAATAGGGGGAGGATTTCCCAATACCATTATATTGTAAATAGGGGAGGATTTCCCATACCATTATATTGATAATAGGGGAGGGATTTTCCAATACCATTTATTGTATAATAGGGGGAGGATTTCCCAAAACCATTAATTGTATAATAGGGGAGGATTTTCAATACCATTATATTGTATATAGAGGGGAGGATTCCCAATACCATTATATTGTATAATAAGGGGGAGGATTTCCCAATACCATTTATGTTATAATAGGGGAGGATTTCCCAATACCCTTATATTGTATAATAGGGAGGATTTCCAATACCATTATATTGTATAATAGGGGAGATTTCCCAATACCATTTATGTATAATAGGGAGGATATTCCCAATACCATTATATTGTTATAATAGAGGGAGGATTTCCCATACCATTATATTGTATAATGGGGAGGATTTCCCAATACCATTATATTGTATAATAGGGGAAGGATTTCCAATACCATATATTGTATAAGAGGGGAGGATTTCCCAATACCATTATATTGTATAATAGAGGGAGGATTTCCCAATACCATTATATTGTATAATAGGGGAGGATTCCCAATACCATTATATTGTATAATAGGGGAGGGATTTCCCAATACCATTATATTGTATAATAGGGAGGATTTCCCAATACCATTATATTGTATAATAGGGGAGGATTTCCCAATACCATTATATTGTATAATAGGGGGAGGATTTCCCAATACCATTATATTGTATAATAGGGGAGGATTTCCCAATACCATATATTGTATAATGGGGAGGATTCCCAATACCATTATTGTATAAGAGGGGAGGATTTCCAATACCATTATATTGTATAATAGAGGGAGGATTCCCAATACCATTATATTGTATAATAGGGGAAGGATTTCCCAATACCATTATATTGTATAATAGGGGGAGGATTTCCCAATACCATTATATTGTATAATAGGGGGGAGGATTTCCCAATACCAATTTATGTATAATAGGGAAGGATTTCCCAATACCATTATATTGTATAATAGGGGGAGGATTTCCCAATACCATTATATTGTATAATAGGGGGAGGATTTCCCAATACCCTTATATTGTATAATAGGGGAGGATTTCCCAATACCATTATATGTATAATAGAGGGAGGATTCCCAATACCATTATATTGGATAATAGGGGAGGATTTCCCAATACCATTATATTGTATAATAGGGGAGGATTTCCCAATACCATTATTTTGTATAAGGGGAGGATTTCCCAATACCATTATATTGTATAAAGGGGGAGGATTTCCCAATACCATTATATGTATAATAGAGGGAGGATTCCCCATACCATTTAGTATAATAGGGGAGGATTTCCCAATACCATTATATTGTATAATAGGGGAAGGATTCCCAATACCATATATTGTATAATAGGGGGAGGATTTCCCAATACCATTATATTGTATAAAGGGGAGGGATTTCCCAAACCATTATATTGTAAATAGGAAGGATTTCCCAATACCCTTATATTGTATAAAGGGGAGGATTTCCCATACCAATAGGTAATAGGGGATTTCCATACATATATTGTATAATAGGGAGGATTTCCCAATACCATTATATTGTGATAATAGGGGGAGGATTTCCCAATACCATTATATTGTATAATAGGGAAGGATTTCCCAATACCATTATATTGTATAATAGGGGGAGGATTTCCCCAAACCATTATATTGTATAATAGGGGGAGGATTTCCCCAATACCATTATATGTGTAATAGGGGGAGGATTCTCCAATACCATTATAGTGTATAATAGGGAAGGATTTCCCAATACATTTATATATGACCATATAGTTAATGGGGGAGGATTTCCCAATACCATATATTGTATAATAGGGGGAGGATTTCCCAATACATTATATTGTATAATAGGGAGGATTCCCAATACCATTATATTGTATAATAGGGAAGGATTTCCCAATACCAATTATATGTATAATAGGGAAGATTTCCCAATACCATTATATTGTATAATAGGGAAGGATTTCCCAATACCATTATATTGTATAATAGGAAGGATTTCCCAAACCATTATATTGGATAATAGGGGGAGGATTCCCAATACCATTATATGTATAATAGGGAAGGATCCAATACCATTATATTGTATAATAGGGGGAGGATTTCCCAATACCATTATATTGTAAAATAGGGGAGGATTCCCAATATCATTATATTGTATAATAGGGGGAGGATTTCCCAATACCATATATTGTATAATAGGGAAGGATTTCCCAATACCATTATATGTATAATAGGGGGAGGATTCCCAATACCATTATATTGTATAATAGGGGGATGATTTCCCAATACCATTATATTGTATAATAGGGGGAGTATTTCCCAATACCATTATATTGTATAATAGGCGGAGGATTTCCCATTACCATTATATTGTATAATGGGAGGATTTCCCAATACCATTATATTGTATAATAGGGAAGGATTTCCCAATACCATTATATTGTATAATAGAGGGAGGATTTCCCCAATACCATTATATTGTATAATAGGGAAGGATTTCCCAATACATTATATTGTATAATAGAGGGAGGATTTCCAATACCATTATATTGTAATTAGGGGGAGGATTTCCCAATACCATTATATTGTATAATAGGGGAGGATTTCCAATAACTTTATTGTATAATAGGGAAGGATTTCCCAATACCATTATATTGTATAATAGGGAAGGATTTCCCAATACCATTATATTGTATAATAGAGGGAGGATTTCCAATACCATTATATTGTATATAGGGGGAGATTTCCCAATACCATATATTGAAAAGGGGGAGGATTTCCAAATACCATTATATTTATAATAGGGGAGGATTTCCCAATACCATTATATTGTATAATAGGGAAGGATTTCCCAATACCATTATATTGTATAATAGGGGGAGGATTTCCCAATACCATTATATTGTTAATGGGGAGGATTTCCCAATACCATTATATTGTATAATAGGGGAGGATTTCCCAATACCATTATATTGTATAATAGGGGGAGGATTATTGTAAAAGGGGGAGGATAGGGGAGGATTTCCCAATACCATTATATTGTATAATAGGGGGAGGATTCCCAAAACCATTTATTGTAAATAGGGGGAGGATTTTCCAATACCATTATATTGTATAATAGGGGGAGGATTTCCCAATACCATATATTGTAAAAATAGGGGGAGGATTTCCAATATCATTATATTGTATAATAGGGGAGGGATTTCCCAATACCATATATTGTATAAATAGGGAAGGTTTCCCAATACCATTATATTGTATAATAGGGGGAGATTTCCCAATACCATTATATTGTATAAAGGTGGAGTATTCCCAATACCATTATATTGTATAATAGGCGGAGGATAATTCCCATTACCATTTATTGATAATGGGAGGATTCCAATCCATTATATTGTATAAGAGGAGGATTTCCCAATACCATTATATTGTTATAATAGGGGAGGATTCCCAATACCATTATATTGTATAATAGAGGGAGGATTTCCCAATACCATTATATTGTATAATAGGGGAGGATTTCCCATACCTTATATTGTATAATAGGGGAGGATTTCCCAATTACCATTATATTGTATAATAGAGGGAGGATTTCCCAATACCATTATATTGATAATAGGGGAGGATTTCCCAATCCATTATATTGTATAAAGGGGAGGATTTCCCCCAATACCATTATATTGATAATAGGGGAGGAATTTCCCAATACCATTATATTGTATAATAGGGAGGATTTCCCAATACCATTATATTGTATAATAGAGGGAGGATTCCCCTAACCATTATATTGTATAATGAGGGAGGATTTCCCAATACATTAATTGTATAATAGGGGAAGGATTTCCCAATACCATTATATTGTATAATAGGGGGAGGATTTCCAATACCATATATTGTATAATAGGGGGAGGATTTCCCAATACCATTATATTGTATAATAGGGAAGGATTTCCCAATACCATTATATGTATAATAGGGGAGGATTTCCCAATACCATTATATTGTATAATAGGGGGAGGATTTCCCAATACCATTATATGTATAATAGGGAGGATTTCCCAATACCATTTATTGTATAAAGAGGGAGGATTTCCCAATACCATTATATTGTATAATAGGGGAGGATTTCCAATACCATTATATTGTATAATAGGGGAGGATTTCCCAATACCATTATATTGTTATAATAGGGGGGATTTCCCAATACCTATATTGTATAATAGGGAGGATTTCCCAATACCATTATATTGTATAATAGAGGAGGATTTCCCAATACCATTATATTGTATAATAGGGGAGGATTTCCCAATACCATTATATTGTATAATAGGGGAGGATTTCCCAATACCATTATATTGTATAATAGGCGGAGGATTTCCCAATACCATTATATTGTATAATAGGGGGAGGATTTCCCAATACCATTATATTGGATAATAGGGAAGGATTTCCCAATACCATTTATTGTATAATAGAGGGAGGATTCCCAATACCATTATATTGTGTAATAGGGGAGGATTTCCCATACCATTATATTGTATAATGGGAGGATTTCCCAATACCATTATATGTATAATAGGGGGAGGATTTCCAAAACCATTATATGTATAATAGGGGGAGGATTTCCCAATACCATTATATTGTATAATAGGGGAGATTTCCCAATACCATTATATTGTATAATAGGGGAGGATTTCCCAATACCCATTATAGTGTATAATAGGGGGAGGATTCCCAATACATTATATTGTATAATAGGGAAGGATTTCCCAATACCATTATATTGTAATAGGGGCGGATTTCCCCATACCATTATATTGTATATAGGGAGGATTTCCCAATACCCTATATTGTGTATAATAGGGGGGAGGATTTCCCAATACCATTATATTGTATAATAGGGGGAGGATTTTTTCTGTAAACATAAAAATGTAGGTTTACATGAGCAACCACAATTTAATTATTACCTAATGCGTAATTTGCCTTCAACGTGGCGTAGAGATGTCATAAACGTAGTGTGCGTTGATGTCACTCCCTAGGGCCAGTCACTGTGGCGCGCTCTGCAAGTCTGATGCGGAGAGAGCACGAGGAAGGCAAAAATACTGTAAAGGTAACATCATGGTTGACACATTATTACACATTTGGGACTGGATCCACAAACATTATTTATATCTCATTATGATCCGGATGCCTATGGGGTGAGATCTATCCATGCTTAGGGTTAAATGGCATCTATTGGCCCTACCCACACTGTATGTTTAACACAGGCACAGTTTGAATAAAATGTGCAAGGCTGCAATGTTACATTTTTGCCATACATGGCCCTGCTTGTTTTTATAGGTGTTTATAGGGTGTGACTTTACAACTTTTTTGCCACAAACGCTAATAATATGATATGGCAGGACTGAGCTCTCTCAGTGATGTGTTAAAACTCAAATATGGAGAAAAAAAGATAAAAAAGTAGTATTACTGTCTTATCACTTTAAAATCCAACAAAAATCCCCTATCTTAAAAGCTTTATAAAACCATATATTAAAATATAATAAAATATAAGACACGTTTTGTCCTTTGGTGTGCCTATTATCAGTGCAAAAAAGTGCAGTAAAGTGCCAAAAAAAAGTCTTTAATAGCACCAGGTGGTAGTATTACTGGAGCAATACGTCTTTAGCAGCATCCAGGGTGTTCACCTGTGCAAACAGCAGTATTTAGTCCTTTAATGAGCAACTAATTTTATGCTCAACTAGTAGTCCTGTTAGGCAGTAATCAAATCCAGCTGGATAAAGTTTCTGAGTTGTCCCAACACGTTTTTGCCACCTCCTGCTACATTTATGAGTGTTATGTGATATACAGGCTGTTACATATATGTCAAGTTGTGTCCTGTTGAGTCCAGGATTAACGAGGGGTTCTGGGCATAGGCACCGGGCCATCACCTAGTTACAGTGAGTTAGTGTTTTGTATACTTCCACTGGCCACTCTGGGACATATATCTTACATATAGCAAACTTAGCCCGTTGGGGAAGAACAATATATTTCCAGGGACAGTGTTTCATGAAGGGTCTGAGGCTGATGCACCCGGACAAACATCTTATAAGTAAGCTTGCAGCACTCATTTACCTATATTTAGCCAGATTTAGGCTGTTTATTTAGAACACTGCACCTTCCCCCCTCTTCCCCATTTTCCCCTTATTTCTTTACTATATAATAATTGTATCCCTCCACCACTTGGCAACAATGTTGGTATTGTATCTTTAAAGGGACAGTTCATTGGAAATTATCAATATTTGTTAAATTGTTAGTTTGTGTAATGCCTTCTTAGTTCCTGCTGTTGACATTGTGAGCTGACATTTCAGGTTCTAACGGTCCTTTTCTTCCCAGGATGCACCACTTCCTTGGATTGTTCCTAACAGTAATTTTATGATTGGCAGTGAATGGGTAAAAGATCTCCGTTCTCTACAGAGCAACTGAATCAACCCAGGTGCTGGGTCAAGGGCAAAACCATAACAGTCTCTACTAGGAGTCCTGCAAACAGGAAGTCAGTATTTCGTTGCATTTATTTTACACAGACAAAATGCTGAATTGGCAGATTAAGGTCATTGGGATGAAAAAATACTGCTCTTTTCTAAAAAGCATATGTATTTGCACTGAACTTTCCATTTAGGAACCAAAAAACTTTCCATAAGAACAGAGCTTTACCGTTCTCACAGTGAAAAAACCCTTTCCGAGCTGAAGCCTAACTAAAAACTATACCAAAATCAAAAAAACCCCAGGATGCGTTACCTGTATCAATCCCAGTATGCTGTATTGGTATTTATATTTTCAGTTTGCAGTACCTGTATGAAAAATTCCAGATTGCTGTACTGGTGTTATTATTTGTGAATCTCTGCCTGCCTTTTTTCTCTATCTATCTGTCTAGTATATTCCTACCTCTGTCTTGTCTGTCTGTCTGTCTGTCTATCTATCAAAATTTGTGTGTGTGTCTTCCTTCTGTCTCTATATCTGTGCTATCAATCTATCTGGTCACAGTCTCAATCTGCTCTCTAGCTCCTATATATTCTCTTTCTGTAATTTAACTGTCTATCGGTCTCTCCAAATGTCTTTCTCTTATCTGCATCTCTCTTGGTATCTGTAGTGCCTTTCAGACTATATCCATCTGTCTGTCCATCTCTGTTACGTAACTAATGGGTGTGATTTAAATGGTGGTGGAGAAAGGGGTGGCCCCAGCTATGTGGAGACATACTGTCCCCTGATGTTTTCAAACCCTAGACATGGTCATCGCTGAGTCTGACTTACTTTTGCTTAACCTGCTGCCCCCTACCCAAGATGGAGGGAAACAGTGGCTATTCGTTGGACCGGCATCCACTCCTGTGATTGGCTAAGACATTTTGCCTTAGCCAATTACAGGGAGTGGATGCCGGTCCAGCCCCTTCTGCTTGCTTCCATGCATGGAAAAGGCACAGAAGACAAGCAGAAGACAGCGAGGGAACGAAGGCTGGTAAGTACATTGGGGTCGAGGTTTTCGCCCATTTCCTGCAACATTAAAATTTTGGTTGGGGGATGGACATGTTTCCGAAAAAGTTTGTGCTATATCAAATGGCACAACACTCTAAACCTTTAAAGAAGCACAGAAGCACTATGGTAGCATGAGAATGATGGTTTATTGGGTGTTAACACAAAGAGTTCACTATACTGCAATTAGTTGGTTGTGTTTATTTTACTTTTTCTTCAATTCCTCAATTCTTGTGATGAAACAAACTTTTCCATCCACCACACTCCTCAACGATGGTCTTTACCTTTCTGGTTTTGTTTGGGTCTATAATAAAAAGAAAGCAAAATTGTATTGCAGCATTACAGTGATCAAAAATGTACTAATTTCAATGGTTTACACGAAATATATATCTAATAGGTTAACGTAATTCTAGATGACAGTATAAATGGCCCCCTATATTTTTTTCTAAAAATAGCATGATTGTATTCCTTGCTTAATACTAGGATCTATCTGTATTCTCATCTCAGTGCTCACTGATTCGCATTTAAAGAAATCATTGGTTAAATATGTAGGCTTCTGCTTTCCACAGTCACACATGCTCTGTAATTATACCCCCCACCCCTTCTTTCTGCCAGAGCTGTCAAATAATTCAGGATTGACCTGCCTTTGATCTCTCTATGATTAAGGACTGAAGGTGGCCATACACAGCGTCGGCATTATGGTCAGTCAGAAAAGATGGTATATTTCTGCCTGTCGATATCGGCTGCCTTTAAAGAGAGCCGATACTATCAGACCATGTATGGACACATGGCGACCAATCCCCATACAGCGTGTGGACAATCGGGGGGGTCCATGTGTGAGGTCCCCATTTGCACTGTGCAGACAGATGACCAACTGTGATCTGTTGGCACAATGTGATGTAAATCTCATGTGTGTGGCCACCTTAGCAATCTGACCATTGTGGTTGTCTCACTAGGATGGCTGCAGCCTACAGAAATCAGGAGGTGATATAAACCTACAGATTTTGTCACAATGCTAATTCAGTTAATTAAGCTTTTGTTTCCTTTAAGCATTATTGTAGTCATACTTGTATTGTAGCAATGTTTATTGGGCGATAATCATTGGGTTTAACCTCAATGATTAAAATATGTATATTTTATACACATAAGGTATCAATGATAACATTTCTTACCTATGTTGGAGTTACAGATGCTGTTTTTACTGACTGGGATTGAACGTGTGAACTGTCTGTAGAAAAAAAGGCCACATAGTATTTAGCATGCACCATAGACAGGTGGAGAATGTATACTATGTATATTCAAAACTTATTGTCAATGCAAGTGAACTGTAATCTCTTTATATTTCTCTGTAGAAATTTGTTGATATGGAATGGTTTCAAAAGTTAAGTTAATGTGGCGTTAATGGTGCCTTAGGAAAGAAGAAGAAAAGTTACTGCAGAATTCTACATGAAACAAGTAATTAACCTCTGGGTAAAATTCACCAGACGTCCATAAGTAATTAATATATGCTGGTGCTATATTTAAATCTGAACAACCAAACAGCGCTGGTGAATGACTTATAACTTATATAATATATATAATAATGTGCCACGTCCCTGTGCGCGCTTAACGCTACTGCGCATGCGCCAGTTTCTCCCAGCAAGCTCGAGATGCACGCGCATTTGCGCATGTGTGAGATGTACACGAGGGTGCTTATGCACAAGATGTCTGAGCATACATCTCAAGTGATATCGCGAGCCTGCAGGGAGAAACGAGTGGCGTCATGGGGGGGGGGCATACACGGGTGTGCGCATGCGCCAACATATTTTCAGGTCAGTGGTTGCGGTGCTGGGACTTATTACAGGTCAGGGGTGCTGTGGTGATGGACAATATTTACGGGTCAGTGGGTTCTGGGAGGACAATTTACAGGTCATGGGTTCTGTGATGGACATATTTACGGGTCAGTGGGTTCTGTGTGATGGACATATTTACAGGTCAAGGGGTGCTGGACATATTTACAGATCAATGTGTGCGGGCGATTGGGGGAACTTTATATTTACAGTCAGTTGTGTGTAAGCTAGACAGTCTAGCTTAACATCTAGTAATAATAAAGTTAGGATAAAACATGTTTTTATTATTATTTTTTAGTGTTTTCAAATCTCTCCTGATTCATTTACTTACTCCAGTTCTCCTTCTAGTAGCGCCTGTAAGTTCAATTTCCATTTCTAGCCTGGTCTTGATGTCCAAGGAGTGTTTTGTACTCCAAGTTCTGACGTTCCATGTCAGATCTGACTTGGAGAAGGTTTTCTTCTGGCTGTGATCTTGGCCTGGATTTGTAGAAGTGTGGTTGCATAGAAGCTGCATGTCATTCATGATTACCTTCAACAGAGCTTTTCTGGTATAGAACAGAAAATAAATATTAGTAAAGAAAACACTAAAGTGGTAAAACATGTCTTCATTAAAGATGGCCAAATCAACAAAACCCTTCGGATTCCTGTTTTGGGTCTCTGCGTAGTATTTTCTAGATTTTAGGAATTTCTAAACTTTTCGATTTTCTAATTCAAATTTTCTAGGAATTTTAGGAAATCTGATTTGGAACCGGGTTCCGGTACAATCTTTTTTTCATTAAGGCAATGGCTGCTAAATCAAGGTTTTAAACAGGTTTAATATATAGACCTACCATTGCTAGCTGGGATGGCAGTCCAATTCCAAGCTCTGTAGGGATCGTCTCAAATCTGATATTCACTCTTGCTTGCTTGTACTGTTCTAACCCAACTGAAATCTCTTTCTTCAGCTCTCGCTTGAATGAAAGAAAAATATATAAATAATTTAATATGACTTAGTCGTTAAGTTAGTGTTGTCTTAAACTCAGGTTCCAGATAATGGTAATAAATATCCACAGTTTGATAAATCATTAATCATATTCATAATGGATGAATGTATTGGATGTATACTTCTGGTTAAACCACTGTCTGTCTCTACGGTTCTTATCGGCCAAGGGTTTCATAGTCTTCTCTCATGTCATTCGAAGTGTCAGGTCCACACTTGGAGCAGCATCCATTCTACGCTGACTTTGCCAGCACTGCTAGACTTACAATGCTTAGTTCCTGGAGAAACGAGAGGAATAAACTATTGGAGCATACCGGTAATATGGATCAAGTTAATATTGTAGAGATACTTTTAGAAGCTATGCAATATAATTTAAAATGAATTTTTAGAATCACAAAGGTCTGTACGGTTGTAAAAGTTCCTTATTAGGCTGCATGTGGGCATAATGCAACTTTCCGTTTGGATTATTTGGTTTTTTTTTATAAACAAACAGTATTGCTCATCATGTGTTTTGGCTATCTGGACAGTAATTATCTAACTTACCTCCTCGTGGTTCTTCTTAAGGTAGGCTAGCTCTTCAGACAGCTCTCTATCTGCAATCAGGTCACTCTGCCAAGGGTCAGTTCATCCAAGACTTTGCGCAGGCCAAAGATATCAGATTCTACGCATCTGCCGCATGGCCAGCTCATTTTCAACCTAAAAGGTAAAATAGATAGGCAAATGTTTTACTACAAAAAATAACTCTACTAACCGCACCTATAATAGATTATTTTACAGATGTACAACTTACTTAAGTCTGAAGTCCATCTGCAGCCAGTCTGGCATTGTCTATTTCCAAAGTATGTTGGCGTTACTGACAGTGGCTGCAAGGATCTAGAAAACATAAACAAAACCGGTGTTATTTTTTTTGCTATGGAAAGAGTCTATGATAGAATTTGTAGTAGTACACTGCATCTGTCATTTTTTAAACTGTTTTATGGGTCTAGTAATGGATGTATTTTTTTCTATATGGCCAGCATAACTTATTTATTAATAATGAATTAAAAGACTACATTAAAATAAATGCTGGTTGATTTCTACCTTGACCTAAAGGTCAGCCCGCATTGTACGAAACGGATGTTTCAGACAACTAAAATTTCGGTCGGGCATAATTGAGACACCATACATTAAACGATACTCGGCTGAAAAAGGGCTGTTGGCACACAGGTGCATGGCACTTGTTTGTAACGCTTTAATGAGATTATGGGTGTGACAACTGCAGTAATGTTTAGCAAGCTGAAAGGAATAATATCAAAAAGTGATTACAGTTTTCAGTGTATTTGCGTTAGTTATTGTTTAATAGACTACCTAGCCAAGAAACCAAAGACCGTGAAAATATTTACTATTGAATGATAATTATTTGACAGGTTTACTTTGAATTTATTGAAATAAAGCCCTGTGTAGAAGTTTCATTTTGTGTGTGGGTGTGTGTTGTGATGTCTCCTCTATTTGTAGCAAAATGTGTGCAGTAAATTAGTAATCTCATTTGCATTGGAGAAAAACATGATCTCCATTTACAGGTTAACATTTAACGCAAAAAAAAGTTGGTCGCATTTTATTATGTTTATAGAAATAAAAAATGCATATTTATCTAATAACTACTGCAGAATCACATTTCCCATTTACACCAACGCGATTACCATTATAATATAGGGTATATACCTTTCTCCTCAGGTCTTCAATGGTCTCAAAGTACTTGTGAAGTCTTTGGTTCTGCCCGATCCCCAGGCTGAGTTGCTTTTCATTACCAGTCACGGATCTTTGCTTCCAATCATTATTGGAGGCCTCCAGCAACCTCACTTTTTCAAGGTAGGCAGCAAGACGGTCTTAAGGTTTTGCATCGTTTGCTTTTCCTTCCAGCAAAGAGCTACCGAAGTGGAGTTAGCTGCAGCTGTGATGCAAAAATTATTTCCAGAATACCAGAAAAACCCAGAGCTTGCACCACCACCAAAGCCTGCTCCATAGACTACCCCCAAAGCTCCTTGCCGGTGCACTTTGAATATGAAGAAGAGAAGAGCTGAACGAGAGGAGTCATTGTGCCTGTTTGTTGTTGGAGATTATTGATCGCTTACCAGTGTGGGAAGCAGAGACTTGCTGTAGCATGTGTATATAAATGCAATTTTGGTGGGTGGTTCACTTTTTAAATTGATCATCCACTGTGACCTGTTTCTGGCCAGGTCAGTCCTCTCACAACAATAAACCAGTAGAGCAGACCTTCTCCATATCAGGTCACAGTTCTATTGTCTTTAGGCTGTTTGTAAGACCTCAAGTTTGGGAGAAACCAAGAGGCAAAATTCTTTTTTAAAAGCTTTCACTGTATAAAAGGTCAACTACTCTATTGCCCCCTGGCCACATTATAAAATGGGAACCAAGAACCTCAGGGTTTTTTAACTTACAGTGGCAATGGGGCAGAAAGAGTGCAGTTACCAAAAAGTATTATGGCCAATCTAAAAGGCATTTATATGAGGGTTTTAATGTTTTCTTATCATATTGGTGTTTTTTCAGTGGTAATAAAATGTAAACTTTTAAATAAAGTTAAAGGTACAGTATTTTATGGTTAATATGAAGATCACGCATGATATATTGCAGCAGTGAACTGGCTGCTGCAAAACCAAAATAAAGCCAGCATTTGTGTGAAATATCGTCTTTTCTGTGTCAGAGAAAGGTAATGATTATAAGCTTCAGAGTCACAAGCAGGTAAGTAACTGGGTGGGGGGGTGTCTTCTGGGGATGGACAAAGTAAGATAGTTATTTGGTTGATAAAGCGTCCATTCAAAAGCAGGTGAAGGGGGGTGGGGAATCCTTCCTGATTCCAAATGGCATTTTGGAAATATCCTGGATCAACCATTCTATCTAAGATGAGCCCAGTGTGGCGCAGATCAGTCAAGTTACGTTTAGGAAATCAGCCATCAATCCAATTCTCTGCCAAAAATTTCACATCTGTTTCAATTGTTAAAATTTTGATAATTCTGTGTCAGAATTCATTGGTCGTTACATCCGTTTGGTTGAAACTCCAGCACATACCTAATTGTGCATTGGAATGAAAAAAGCAGTATGACATGACATACATGGCCCAAGCATAATAAAGTATAGGCTAAAATGTAAAGTGCAGCCTTTTTATGGGTTGTGATAAGTGTGCAGTCCTGTAACAGGTATACTTACCTGTTAATGACACTTATCTGATCAGTAGATAAAGGCTCTTACCTGGAAGAAAAAAATATTGTTGTTATTCATATCATCTGGGACTTTACCTTAATACTCCATCTGGAACTACTTGGATAAGCTCTATATATTTTTTGGAACTCACCTTTTTAAAAAAAAAAAAAATATTACTTTATATTGGAATACTGGATACAGGCATTTGTGGATTATAACTGGCAAATATCTTCTAGTAATATTGTATGCCACTGTTTGACATTCCATTTGAACCATTGATTGGACCTGGCTACATCTATAGATTATGGAACTGACTCCTAAAGCTATTCTATCACTATAAAGTTCAAGTAAAGGTTAAGGGGAGATGCAATATATTTCGCTATGCAACCTACTGCACTCGTTTCGCAATGTATTAACCACTTTGCGGACTGTTATACATTGCGAAAACGCTAGCGGTAAGTTCGCGAACTTTTGCACTATTTTACTACGCAAAAAACGGTGCAGAATGTATTGCATACCTTTGTGCTGCGCAAAGAAAAAAATTGCGACAGCCAGGCAGTGCAAACCTTTGTTAACACGTTTTAGTACATAGGTTAGCGTGATTTTACGGCTTATTTCTCGTTAGCCGGGATATGCATTCCCTGTAAGTACTGTAGTTATCAGATCATCAAGACTACTGTGATAAACTGAGGAATCCTATGAAAATGAAAAGGGTTTGTCCATCGAGTGAACTTATGTTAATTTATGTATATAATGTCATTCTTTTGGTCACATTATATAAGTATCTCTTTTGATTATTGATATATTTTAATTCCTTCGCTTTGCATAAACTGTGCATATAATTTTCCACTATGTAAATTTCCACTTATGTAGAATGTCTTTACTATATAGATATGAATACTGATTACTTGTTCCAATGAGCACTGGGTTACATGAGAGACGGCTTATTCGTGCTGACGGTGACCGAGAATACTCCGTACAGTTCCTGTTTACTAGTATCTTAGCAACAGATAATGACGTGTGACGGGATGTGTGACGTCATCCGCCCACAGTGATGACGTTCATCAAGTTGCCACCTAACCCGATTCACACGCGAACTACGCAGGGATAAAAAAGGTGCCAAACTTCTAGTAGGCCTCTCCTAACTTATGGGCCTTGAGGAAGACGGTATATACTCCTTTCTATACATATGGTGTTTGATTGGGACCTTCATTAGGTAAATGCTAATATTACCTGCTCTGTCTAAACTTGAATTATTGCACTTATATGATTATATGTTAGGGCATGGTCAGTAGTTGTAGGTTTTTTAACTGTTTTATTATTATCCCATTGTACAAATAAAGGATTCTTTAATCTATTTGAGTGTGCCAGGTCCTCCTTTTTCTTTTCTATTCATATTTTTAGATGGCCTTTGTGCACGTCCCTCCGTAGGGACTACAGGCTAGTGCTAGTATGTTTGTTTGATAATATTTTCTGCCTTTGGCTTAGATTTCCAGCACAGCAATTATAACAAGTGACTTGAATAATCGAAACAAAGATAGACATACATTTTTAGAAGATGCTTTTTCAGATTACAGCCCCCAATAGGAGCAAGCATTCAGCACACGCAGGGGCAAGTGATTTTAAAGTTACATATAAAATATGCAAAGGTTTGGTGGAGTATAAATAGCCTAGAGCAATATTGTGATATAGATTCCTAGAGGTCTTAGAAGTAATATTTTACCATCCTGGGAACCGGGTGCTTCAGTTAAAGAAGAATGGGAAAAGGCACTAACTGATTCGGGTTTAATCTCTTAAACTGTTAATTAAGAATGATAAAGAGGTTATTGACAAAGAAATTGATAAAAAAAGATCTGAAAGATGAAAGAAAGAGACGAATTATTAAAATAAAAAAAAGGATAAATTCACACGAGATAAAAAATATTTTTCAGAAGGAGTAGCACTAATATGGAGACATCAGGAAATCAGACTCTTTTAGAAGATTTTCTAAGAAACCCACACAGGTGTCAGACTTCCAATTCATTTTTAGGAACATCCTCACACGAGTCAGAAGAGGGAGAAGGCGAGATAGAGCAGAAAAGAAATAGGCGGAGGTACCATAAGATTCTCACAGAGAAAGGGGAAATAGCTACTGACTTTAATTATAACACAAGATCTCCAAATTATTAATCTTTTCAACATATTCTCACCAAATTCACATAGGTCAGTATTATCAAAAGGCTATCTTCTGTCGTAGTAGAACACGACGTGCAATACTGTAGCAAAGGACTGTTTTTGTTTGCAGGGGCCTGGCATGAAAGCCTTTTCAACAAAGGAGGTCCAGAACACAAATCCGTCTAATAATATAGCAATGGCCTCAGGTACCTTTAAAGATATAAAATCTTTCCTTCACAACTTGAACTGAAGAAACCTCACAGACGTGGAAATAAAAACGTTCCGACAAAGGAGGTAATGTTGTAATCGGCCAAAGGCAATGATATAAGGGAAGCAACAACAAACTTCATAACCAGATGAATTATGTTTGTTTACCTGCAGATCCACGGTTGCATTTCAGAAATATATCTGCACGACAATTTAAATACAGCTGCTAGAGACGAAATTAACACAGAGAAAGAAGCGAAAATATCTTCTAGTGGACTCACCCTTTACAGCAACTACATAAAACTTAGGGGAGCCACTGGGAGACCCATTATATCGGGGATAGGTAGTCTGGGTGAACATGCATGGCAGTACCATAGATCCTTACTTACAGCAAACATGTGCTAAGTCTTAGTCCACATCAAAGATACAACGATCTTTAAACAAGAATTACACAACATAGAAGTAAATGATGAGTGTACTAGCCACAGCGATGTAGAATCGCTATACAGCAATATTGGACATAAAGAAGGACTAGAAGCAACAAGTACTTTCTAGTCTCTGAAGGAATGAGCAGTAGTCTAAAATGCATGTTTTCCTTACACTGCTTAGTTTGTCTAGAACACAACTTTGATAGGGAAGTACATCTGCTGGTCAGAGGGACAGCTTGGAGGCAACAAGATGTGCTCCCTCTTACGCTAACTTATTTTTTGGGTTGGTGGGGAGAGGGAGCACGTCTTTGCGGACCATAGGGCTCTATGTGTCTCACATAGAGCTCTGGTTATGATATATAGATGATATAAGGGATAATACGCTACTACAGTGTATATAAGGATATTTACACCACCGAGGAGTTCCATGACCATATTGAAGCTCGAGGCCCCAAGGACAAGTTCTTTTAGACAGGTCATGGAACTTTGAGGGAAGTAAATCCATATATTACACTGTAGGTAGCGTATTATTTCTTATAATACATATGGCCAACTAAAAAAAACCTGCCTATTATCATGTCTCTCCCCCTTCCTGTATTGTAGTCATTTATATAGGAACCCTGTTTAAATGTATAAATAGTTAATTACTGTTTCCTATTGAAAAGAAAGGGTTTTTCACTGTGAGAACGGTAAGCTATGGAACTGTCTTCAGTGGAGTTTGTAATGGCAGGTTCTTGGTCAGTTTCAAAAAAAAGCTGATGTAGTTTCTGCAAACAAGGAATGTTGCAAGTTACTGGTATTGATACATAAAAGAGTTGATCCAGGGAAATTTCGATTGCCACTTGGAGTCAGGAAGGAATTTTTTCCCCTTCATAAATTTGGTGGGTTTTTTTGCCTTCCTCTGGATCAACAGTTAGGCAGGAAATGAGATATTGCTAGATGGGTGGACTGGGTGGACGTATGTCGTTTATTCAACTCAAATACTATACTAAAGAGAAAGAAGGGCCGAACATTGTCTGTCAACAAAAACAGGGCTTTCCTATATAAATGACTAATACAGGGAGGGGGAGACAGTGGGAGGGGCAGTGGGAGACAGGAAGTCACTCAGTGACATCAATGAGTGATTGTAATATAGATTCTCGCCACTGCACCCCCCATTGAAATGCTAGCCTATTTATTATATCCTTATTGTTTGGCGGGACCCTCTGACCTACTGAACGAGTCATCACTAAACTGAATGGCAATTAGTTAAATATATAACCGTATATATCGAGTATAAGTCGATTGGTACCTATTTTCACCTAAAAAATGAGTAAAAGTGATTGACCAAGTATAAGTCGAGGGTAGAAATTTGACCACTGCTGCCTTCTGGTTCTGTATTGTTTTGAGGCTTAGTTGCTCTTTAAATGGACAGCAGAATTCCATACAGTAGCCCATATCCAGATGGCTATTACGTATGGGAATTCGGCTGTCCATTTTAAAGGGCAACTAAAGCCTCAAAACAATAAAAAATCATATTTAACAATAGGTACCATCCTCTGATTCTGTATTGTTTCAGGATCCCTAATTTATATCCCCTAACACCACACAGACAAAAATAATACACATAAAACAACATTATTTACAGCAGCAGTACCCCATAACTATATACTCCTAACACCCCCCTATACAGAGGCCCATCAAGACCCCACTATTATCCCCAGCAGCAGCCACCCATGACTTCAACCCCTAACCCCCTCCTGTACAGAAGCCCATTTAGACAATTACCATTCCCCCAGCAGCTTCCATGACCACATACTCCTAACCCTTCTTCCCTAACATAAACCCTTAAGACCCACCACCATTATTTATCCCCACCATAACCCCATACCCCAACCCTAGGGCCCAGAGGCAGCCAGGCCAGACCAGGCCCAGAGGAGCAGTCATTAATAAATTAACTGCTCTGAAGATTAGACCCCAAAGGTCTGGGCCACTGGGGGATTCCCGCGTGGTTACCTAGTATGCAGTCCAATCCTGCTGCCACATCTCTGAATGTCGCTCCATGGATGTCACTAATCTGCTCCTGTTCTTACTTCCCGGTGCCGAGTAGTGACGTTAGTGAATGCGACGATCGGGGAGATGCGGCAGCCGGATTTTATAACAAGTTATGACTGACCGAGAGTATAAGTCGAGGTTCAGTTTCAGGCTGATGTTACAGCGGAAAACCTCGACTTATACTAGAGTATATACGGTATCTACAAGAGAATATCAGACTTGCAGTTAACTTCCTAGATGTGCGAATTTTGAAACATGAGGGTAAATTGATTAGTGAACTATACAGAAAAGAAACTGCAACCAATGCCTTGCTTCACTAGGAAAGTGCACATCCACAAAATCATTGGAAGAATACCTAGAGGTCAATTTATGAGGGTACGGAGGAACTGCTCTCTTGATTTCAGCTATGAGAGAGCAGCTAAGAATCTTACTGCAAGATTTATACAGGGGGTTACCCCAAAAATAGTTGGAAAAATGTAATACTGAGGCTTCAGTTATAGAAAAACAGCACCTGCTGACCCCACGAAAAAGAGGAGGAGATGGAAAGGTTAGATTTATTACTACACACTAACAATGATTGGGGACCAGATAAAATCTTGTAAAAAAGTGGCATATCTTAACTGGTGATCCAACCTTTCCAATACATTTCAGAAATCCCTCTATGACTACAAACGACCACAAAAACTTCTTTCTAAAGTAGTCACTTTAGAAGAGAAAGAAGAGGACAGGAGGTGGTTGCAGGTTTACGGGTAGCCACCTGGGGGTGACTGATGATCTGACCTACATGAATCGATCCTGTTCATTTAAGGACAGCAAGGGAATTAAAGTTACAAGGTACATTATTATATCAATTTTAAATCTAGAAACGTGATATATGTATTAACCTGTCCTTGTGCAAAATGATGTAGGTAAAACTAAACAAAAACTGAAAGGCCAGACTTGTCTAGCCCATTTATCAAATATACGAAGCAAACACAATTTTGAACAAGGTAAGCAGTTGAGCAGTGTGGCAGAGCAATTTCTCTTAGATCATGAAGGTTCTCCATCTGGCTAAAATGGATGGGTATAGATAAAATCACTGAATCAATCCGGGGGGGGGGGGGTATTGAAAACCAGCTTCTTAAGAGAGAGACAGCTGGTATTACACTTTAATAAACCGTAAACCAAATGGGCTTAATGAAGAAATTGACTTTACCCCATTCATTGATTTAACTTACTTACCTATTTACAGTACCGACCTCCATAAAATCATCGAATATCCTTTATAGAAATATGATTTGATTTCCTGCATAGTGGATGATGAGCCTTCTTACATATTATTGATAATTTATGGTTATCTGGAGAAACTCCGCTGATACAGATCTCATTGAGACAACCATATACTAAGGTAGAGATGCGGAATACTTAACTGTTAAAAGATATGTATAACTTGGTATACTTACCGTTAAATGACACTATCTGATCAGTGGATAAAGGCTCTTTACTTGGAAGAAAAAAACATTTTGTTATTTAGTATAGTTATAGTATAGTTAGTATTAGTATAGTATTTGAGGTTGAATAAAGAAATACGTCATCCAGTCCAACCCATCTAGCAAATCCTTATTTCCTGCCAACTGTTGATCAGAGGAAGGCAAAAAAAACCCACTAAATTTATGAAGGGGAAAAATCCTTCCTGACTCCAAGTGGCAATCGGAAATTTTCCCTGGATCAACTCTACTTTATGTATCAATACCAGTAACTTGCAACATTCCTTGTTTGAGAAACTCATCCAGCTTTTTTTGAAACTGACCAATGAACCTGCCATAAACACGTCCACTGGAAGGACAGTTCATAGCTTTACCGTTCTCACAGTGAAAAACCCTTTCCGAACTTGAAGCTAAACCTTTTTTTCTTCAAGTCTTAAGGGATGGCCATGTGTCCTCTGACATGGCTTCTGTTGGTGAACAATGCCCAGATAGTATATTGATGGCCCGTTAATGTATTTATACACAGTAATCATATACCCACACAAGCACCTTTTCTCCAGCGACATAATTGTAACTTTTCCAGTCTCTCTTCATATTCAATCTCCCCCAATCCCTTATTAATTTAGTCCCTTCTCAATACTTTCCATTTCAAAGATGTCTCTTTTTGTACACAGGATTCCAAATTGCACTGCATATTCACATGGGCCTTACCAATGCTTGTAGAGAGGGAGAATTACATTTTCCTCCCTTGAATCCATACCTCTCTTATACAAGACAATACCATGCTGGCTCTGGCTGTTGCCGCCTGGCAACTGCTTGTTCCTTTAAGTTTTTACCACCAAAACTCCAAGATCCCTTTCCAAAGGGATTCACTAACACAGAGCCATTTATAGTAAAGACAGACAAGGACTCTTTCTCTTTGAATTTCCCCTCTTATACAAGAAAATATCTTGCTAGCTCTAGCGTTGCACCTGGCAGTTGTTTGTTATTTAGCAGAACCCCTAAATCTTTTTGTTATACAGATGCACTTAACCACGAGTTATGTTATGGTGTAAGGTGGCACAGGGATTATTAAATCCACACTGCATTATCGTACATATCAACATTGAATCTCATCTGCCATTCTGCTGTCCAATTTTGATAATCTATCTAGATATGCTGAACACTTGCAATAATTTGAAGTTTCCAAAGTTCTGCATAGGTTTTAGTGTCATCAGCAAACACGAGACAGGCTTCACTGCCCCCTTCCAGTAATTATAAACAGATATTAAACAGAAGGGCCCAGTACAGAACCCTGAGGCACTCACGATAGAACTTTAGCCCACATAGAGGCTTCGGATCCATTTACCACCACTCTTTGTTTGCGATCCAATAACTCATTCTTCTATCCAGGACAATATTTCTTTAAGGCCAAACCAGTCATTAAAGAAAGGACGGTGTGCCTATGTGGCACAGTATTAAAAGCTTCGCAAAATCCAAGGTATAACACACCCACATCCACCCTATATGGTTATCTTAAAGCTGCACATTGCTGGAATTTTTACTTTTTGTAACTAGATATAGTGCCCAATACAGGACGGTGTATCGATAGTAAAAAGGTTTCTTCCAAGTGTAGAAGATCCGAAAACCTATCATGGATGTTAGTGAAATTCACTTCCGTTAGTGTCTACATGGAGACCCTGTAGAAATCCTGAAGGTGTGTCTAAATATCTTTTGAGTTTTCCATTCAAACTAGGAGTGTCCAGTAAAGTAAGTTAAGTTTATTAATTGTATATACATTTTTTGTAATTCAGAGTAGGTAGTAGTACTATACTCTGTATGGTGTTATTTTCATGGGGATTTTAATTAAATAGTGCTTATAATGACACACATACAAATGGGACCCTTTCATATGTTGTAATTAATGCTATAACCACCACCCTAGTTAGTTGCTCAAAAACTCAATGCAATCTCCATAAAAATATAAATTATTATATATATATATATATTATATATATAGGATAAAATATATATATAATGTATTAAATGGTTAGATTCAATGGACTTGAAATTAGTTCTTGAAAGGATTTTCTCCATCTTTTTTTTATAATTAAAAGATATATATTGTATCTTAGCTTTGTATGAACTTATCTGATAATGGTGGCACTTATCCCCTTTATGTTTTGATGTTTTATTAAATTAAAAATTTATTACATAATATAGTAAATACGTTATTAGTTTTGACAATTGTCAGTCGCCGTACTAACAAGACATCATGTACGGTACATGTAGATTTACTCTCCAGGATACCACATGTGTACGTGTTCACAAATATTAAGGAAGTTAAATAGGCAGAGACTTTTGTTTTATATATTTTAACACAATGAATTTGAAATGTTCCCACCAGCACTAAATGTTGAATTACATTAGAATAACGTGTCCAAAACGCATCAATGTTTACACTGGGATGTGAAACATGTAAGATAAAAGCATTTGAACATGAGTTTTTTAAAATACCAAGTTGGTGTATCCTAAAGTAAGAAGAACTTTTCCAATCCCTCAAAGGATTAAAGTTTCTTGGTCATCCGGTGAACATTACGTGGAGAAATGAGGAGAACAACTGAGCCAGTTGGTTCACTCTTTTCAAGGTGGAAACTCTTTTATGCCAGCTGATATCCCAATTTTTTCGCCCATCTTCCCGTTTGCATTCCATTACTTCTGTATGGGTTATTAATAATATATATACTGTTTATATCCCTCCTCCAGGATAATCACAATCCCACATGACAAGTCAGAAAAAAGTTCTGTTTATATATATTTATGGTTTATTTAATTTAAGTTAATGCCAGCACAGATAAAAGTTACTGAAAAACAGCCCAACCCCTGAAAAACAACCCCACACATAAGCACCCCCTCCACTCATTTTTATACTTGAAACTTGCCAGTCAGGCAATACCATTCTCCTGGCATTTGCCAAACCAAGACAGATCTAGTAGATTGCCAGACAGAGAACATGAGGCTCTACAGTCCAGCAGCAGCACTGTAGAACATATTATTAAATATTGAAAATTCATAAATCGCATATAATGTGGATAATATTTCATTGAAAGTTGCAATTTAAAATTAAGTTGAAAAATTATGAACGATAAATTGAGAAATTCGGATTTAGTTTCCCTGAATTTTCCAGTGGAATCATTGAAAACTCTCCATTTCGTTCATTGCTATATCCACAGGACTAAGGGCCGTATTTATAAACGTCCATTAATACCGGCCCAAAGTACCGCCGCACAAATAACAATTTCGCTGGTATTTTTATAAAGGCGTTACCACATTGACATAATAAAGCATTACCGTGACGATGTTGCAGCAGGTTAGTTGAACCTCCCTTTGCGACGATACTGTACTTAGCGGCAGCGGCAGAAAAGAAATGCGTTACACCCACCCCACCCTTGCCCCCATCGCAGAAACCACCCAACCCGCATGACCCTCCCAGCAGCCCCTCCAATCCCTCTGCCCCTTACGTTCGCAGGGGAAGGGCCCGCTGGGGGGGGTGGAGGGGACCCTCCAGGGGCGGCACTTGAATAAGTGCCTTTTGGGGCTTAGGTGGACCATACATTAGGAGATTTCTGCACATCCAAACAACAACCGACATTTCCATCGATTGGCCGAAAAAATTTTGACATTTCCCATCTTATAACCACAAACTAAGATCGTAAAATCGATTGTTAATCGATCGGGAACGCGGTTTTTAAGTCAATTGGTAAAATGATGTCTGTTGCTAAAGTTCCGATTAAATGTGAATGTAAGTAACTGCACCAAGGGACGACATTCGACATTAATCACAAAACAAATGAATGTCGAACAATATTTATCTGACATCTTGGACAATTAACCATTGGACATCCTGTCTATCAAAAGTATCGGTCAGGTTTAAGATCGTAATTACGATCGTAATAGTGTATGGCACCTTAAGAGGGTACCGCTGCTCGCACTGGACCCCCTTCAGAATAGGATTGGGTAATGTATAACCATGTGATACCAAGCACTGAAAAAATCAGAAATCGGATTGGACTATATAAAAGAGCTGCAATTCCTCCACGGAGTCAGAAGTCATCGCAGTAGATGTGCAGTCAGTAGAAAGAAGGCAACCATCGGCTCTGCTGACGCCGGCCGCTGGCCAGTGCCTCACTGGCAACAGCCACAGGGAGCAAGTCGTCATCGGCGACTTCAGCTGTGCAGGTGTCGCTACTGTGAAGAAAGTAGCGTTCGATCAAGGCTCCGTTGACATCGCCTCGTTGAGCCCAAACGTGACGCTGGGGTAATATGGTGGTGGTGGACTCAGCAGAGATGGGTGGCACTAGAGGAAAAGAAAGAAGAAAAGGGGGTCCAGTTCGAGCTGCGGGACCCCAAACAAAGGCACTTATCAGATTGCCGCAAGGGCCCCTGACAAGTTCCGGGGAGTAAGTCCAAGTATGGATGCGGGGAACACAAGGGCCCTTCTCAGAGCAGCAAGGGAACTGGAAGTGCCCAAGGCCAGGATAGGGCTGGGAAGGGGGTCAAGCTGCGGGACCCCTTAAGCCCCAAAAAGCACTTGTAAAGTGTGGAGGGTCCCTCCCACCCCTCCCAGCAGGTTCCCTCCATTCCCTCCCCGCCAGAGTACAGGGCTTGGGTCTGGGAGGGTGCTGGGAAGGGGTCATTGCGGCGGTGGTCTCCACTGCGGGGCGGGGTGGGCGCGGCCATTTTCGCCACATTGAAGCTGGTAAAGTAACACGCCGAGATATTAAACGATGCGCATCATTTACCTCCGGGCTTATAAATAGAAGCGAGCTGTAAACTGTGCATGTACGAGGGTGTTAATACACCTTAATTAAATTAGTATTGATTTTCGCGACAAACGGCGGGAAATTCAGACGCGAAAAGTTATAACCCATTATTAAATAATGCCCTTAAGGAACAGTGTAACAAACGTGCTAATATTAATGAGATAATTATATTAATAGAAACCACAGTGACTCTCTGAAAATAGTTATTATTTGAAACCATCTGTGTACACAACAAACTACCTATAAACAATATCTCCAAAATGCACTACACAATTTGGATATTTCTCTGAAGAGAAATTAATTTGTGCCTGCGTTTTCACCATGATGTCAGCACCAGATTGTTGGGATAAGGTGTAGCAAAGATTTTCTGTCTTTTATAAAGAGAATTAAATAGAAATGGTCAGAAAACTAAATAAAATTCCCAAAGGTTTTAAAACAAAAATCTAATGTACGGGGTACTTGAGGAACGTAGCCAAGCCACTCAAAATCAGGAACCATCCTTAATTTGCATAGACACCACCCACTTTAGGATATTCAATAGCTACACTTAGTGTTAGCAACCTGATCAAAACTGCCGAACTCCCACAGAAACTTTTCAGAGATTTTTAAAACTGAACCTTTTCGGAAACCTCCTAGATTCCATGGGTTTATCCCCATGGGTTATTATTCTATATATTTTAGTACAAGACCCTTGGTGTATTACCATATTATGCTCCAGTACATACTCTTAGGGGAATATCATAAGGTTCATTAACTTGTTGCCGCTGTTAACCGGCTGGTTGACTTTTCACATGGAAATTTCACCTATCGTCACAGTAATCAATTATATATGACTATCAGTTGTATTTGTTAGGTCAACTGGCGACTTGAATACGTTTGATAGCAATCTGAATAGATCTCTAATTCAGAGAACTTGTACAAGAATCTTTTGACCAATATCCTATCAGCAATTTTTTTTATAAAAAGAAAACAGAAAGGTGTAGGGACCTCGGAATTCAATTCTGGCAACAAAACAATGGAGGCTCAACAAGGGACCAATCAGCGGTTACAAGAAAAAGGACATAGACTCTACAATGCTTCAAACGGATATAAAGCTATTGGTCGAGCAATGTATCGTCGGCATCTAACCTGGTGAGCACCTCCATGTTTATATGAAACTCTTGAAGATTACACAAGGCAGGGGTCAATAATCAACCTGCTCTAAAACTCTAACATACAAGGGCAAAAATACATAGCCAACATCCTAGGGACATGGTGAAAGGTCTAAGATCTAATCCAGAATTTCACTAAAAGATTCAAGATGTTGTGTACCCGGTGGCAGAGAAACGATGGTGTTCCTATGATGTGACTTCGCTTCACCTGTATACCCACCATGGAGGATGTTGAAATGGTGATGTACATGGCACTTGTCAAGTATAGCACCTTTGGCCAGCAGAAACAGATCTGCACAGAACAGGTGTTTCCCCTAACTGGAAGTGTGCCGACTACCACATATTTCAAAATAAAGTATAAGTTCTACAAGGAAAAAACATGGATGTGCTAAGGGATCTCCAGATTCACTGTAACAAGGGGCAAGGGCAGGGCGGTTAGATCTGTTACCAGAAAAGAATGAGCACACGGTAAAGGAATTCAAGAAAGTTGCATTTACTTAGAAAAGGGAAAGGCAGAGGTTAATGGTGGGATAAAACAGTGGGAAAGAAGATAGGCAAAACTTAAATATAACACTTTTTTTTTTTTTCAATTAGTGTTTTATTTTTTTTCACCCCCATTACAATCCTTATGGCAGTGCGGACACTTGATGATCAACAGTACAAAATGGACCCTATCTTACAATTGGGGCACACCCCCCACATTTCCAAGTGATCCCAAGTGAACCACTTACAATACGGAGCAGCGCATGGGTGGGGCCCAATGATGTCTCATTCTCATGACACAAGAGTCTGCAAACATGAAGCCCTAATCAGCAGGTGGGAATGGGATGGATTAATGATGAAGGTTCACTGGTGATGTCCTTAAATTCTAAGACAATACTGTGGAAATGCGTATGTGGGGGTGTAAATCCGGGGGATTTTACAATTTACTGTCTGGTACCTCAACAGCACTGTGAGTTACTTACACAAAAAAGAACAGAGCAGACAAGGGGAGAAGGGGATAAGAACCCGGACGCGGCGGTGGAGCGAGGAGCTTGTGAGTTATAATAATCCTGTGTGGGAGCTGATTTCTTAAATTGTGACTCTAAAACGAAGTTAAGGTTTTGGGGGGGGTTATTCTACATTATATCGTTTTTGGAAAGAGGGGTGGACACTCCCTTTAACCCTGTCCCTGCCACAGATTCGTAGATTCACGATCTGTGCAGTGAATACGCAAACTGCAAAGATCGTGAATATACGATTGGGCTTCCCCACTCCCAAAATTTTTTGCCCTGCTAGGGGCGATAGGGGGCCAGCATCAACTGCCCCCTAGCCCCCCTCGATCCCCCTCGGTTTCGTTCCCAAATCCGATGGGGGGATAGGGAGTTATCTGTCCCTTTAGCCGGGTCCGCAGGCTGAAGCCGGTTCCCACGTGGGGAAGTACTGGCAGAGGAAAGGGAGACCCCCGGTACATAACGGAACGTCCTCCTTTCACCGGGGTCTCCCTAAGAATAGGTAGATGCTGCCCCTGGTGGTCTAGTGGAGGTACTGCAGCTAATCTCATTTAGATCATGCTGCAGTATCTAAGTATAGCAAAAGCTGTCAGCTGACAGCTTTACTATACATTTGTGAAGGAACTCAAAGTTCCATTTCCACAAATAGGATTTTTTCTAAGTATTTTGCTACTTAGCTGGAAGACTAGAAAAAAAAAATGGGGACAGAGATCAAAATTGGTGATTTCATTCTGATCACCAAATTATTGATCATTTGCCAAGAATGAAAAATCACTTCCTGGAAAATGATTTACGGCGGGATGATTTTTCCGATCGGATGTCGATTGAAAATGGGCATTTCTGCCAGTATTTCCAGTCAGTACATCCCTAAGATGATTTGAGACATCTTTGGGGACATGATCCCCCAAAAAAAAGGGGAACTGCACACAAAAAATCTAAATGATACACCACACTTTTTTTTTTTTTTACCCTAAAACTATAAATTAGAAAAAACAAATTGTCTTCTCCAAGCTCCCAATGTGTCCCCCGGTGATATCGGTGTTAAAGTAAACCGGATATTATTTGTTGGATTTCAAGGGAACACTAAGCTATTTTAGAGGAAATTGGAGAGGTACCAAAAAAGACCGTATGATTTTTTAGGGAGCAGTATAAGTGTTGCAAAAAACTTGTGACTGTGACTCTCCGTACTAACTGGTTTTCCACTAAAAGGGGAGTGGGGATAGGGGTGGGGGGTGGGTTGTTGCGGTGTTTATTTTTATTTCTGTGTAATGTGCAATTGCGCATGGATCACAATTTGAGCTAGTTGGTGGCCCGTCTTTGTTTTGCACCCACCTATATGGATACCGTTTGATTCGGAAATGTGGGGGAGATTGCGTTTAGTTGGTTTTTTTTACTTGCCGAGGGTTGGTTAGGAGGATTCAACCATTGCAGTCCTCTTTTTTATTTTTTCACAAAATTCCTAAAAGCACGGCAGAAGTTCTATGGATACACAGCGGCTTGGAATCTTCATGTAATACGAAAGCAGATTACAATCAACGTAGTGAAGGGTGTGGTGCTTCCAAAAATATATAGTTTGTGGGGGGTATTTCCAAGTTGATTAGGCACTGTTCAAATTACAGAAACACTTGATTTTTTTCTTGTAATTGAAACTGTGGCAGCGTCCATTTGAGCTAGTTGGTGGCCCGTACTCTGTTGCACCCACCCTTAGGCCTACCGTTTGATTCAGGACATGTGGGAGATTGCCGTTTAGTGGGTTTTTTTTACTTGCCGAGGGGGTTTAGGTAGGATTTCAAAACTATTGAGTCCTCTTGTTTTATTTTTTCACAAAAATCTCTAAAAGCACGGAGTTCTATGGATAAACAGCGCTGGGAATTCTTCATGTATATACGAAAGCATGATACCCTCACGTAGCTGAAGGTGTGTGTAGCTTCCAAAAATAATTAGTTTGTGGGGGGTATTTCAAGTTGATTAGGCTGTTCAAATTACAGAACACTTTGATTTTTTTCTTGTAATTGGACTTGGCATTGCGTTCAATTTGAGCTAGTTGGTGGCCACGTCTCTGTGTGCACCCACACAATATGGGCATACCGTTGATGAGGATATGTGGGAGATTGACATTTAGTGGGTTTTTTTGCTTGTCAAAAGGGTTTTTAGGTAGGATTTCAAAACCCTGAATCATCTTATTTTTATTTTTCACAAAAACCTCGTTATTAAAACACGGATTCTTTGGATCAGTGGGTCTGGAATTCTTCATGTATGTATGAAAGCATGGCATGAACGTAGCTGAAGATGTGTAGATTCCAAAAATTATATAGTTTGTGGGGAGAAATTCCATGTTCGGACTGTTTCCTTAGAAAAAGGTAGCTGTTCAAATTAACAGAGGCACTTTGATTCTTTCTTGTAATTGCATTTGTGCATGCGTCCCATTTGAGCTAGTTGGTGGCACGTCTCTGTGTGCATCCACGCATATGGCATAACTTTGATTCAGAACATGTGGGAGATTGATATTTAGTGGGGAGTTTTATTTGTGGGGGGCATTTCCAAGTTGTTGGGCTGTTTGAAATTACAGAGCACTTTGATTTTTTTCTTGTAATTACACTGTGCATGCGTCCGATTTGAGCTAGTTGGTGGCCATGTCTCTGTACATCCACACATATGGCATATGTTTGATTCAGCACATGTGGGGAGTGATATTTAGTGGGGGGGTTTATTTGTGGGGGGCATTTCCAAGTTTTGGGGCTGTTTGAAAATTACAGACAACTTAGAATTTTTTCTGTAATTACACTTGTGCATGTGTCCATTTGAGCTAGTGGTGGCCACGTCTGTGTGCACCCACACATATGGCATACCGTTTGATGTAGGATATGTGGGAGATTGACATTAGTGGGTTTTTTTGCTTGTCAAGTTGGTTTAGGTAGGATTTCAATCCTTGAATCATCTTATTTTATTTTTAACAAAAACCTCCTAAAAAACACAAGAGTTCTATGGATCACTGGGTCTGGAATTCTTCATGTATTATGAAAGCATGGCATTGTAACGTAGCTAAATGTGTATAGATTCCAAAAAATATAAGCTTGTGGGGGGATTTCCATGTTTTGGATGTTCCTTAGAAAAAGTGTAGGCTGTTCAAATTACAGAGCACTTTGATTTTTTCCTGTAATTGCATTTGTGCATGATCCATTTGAGCTAGTGGTGGCCACGTATCTGTGGCATCAACACAATAGGGATATCATTTGATTCAGAAACATGTGGGAGATGATATTTAGTTGGGGGTTTTATTTGTGGGGGGCATTTCCAAGTTTTGGGGCTGTTTGAAATTACAGAGCACTTTGATTTTTTCTTGTAATTACACTTTGCATGTGTCCCATTTGAGCTAGTTGGTTGCCATGTCCCTGTGGATATCCACGCATATGGCATACCGTTTGATTCAGGGAATTTGGAAGATTGATAATTGACAAGTTTTTTTTACATGACATGGAATTTGCCATGATTTTAACTTTGAATTGTATTTTTATAAATTTTTCCTGAAAATCTGGTAAAAAAGCGAAATTTTACATGAAACTGCCGCTATACCATTGGTGGATGCATAAAAGAATCACAACATTGGTAGCTGAAGATCTGTAGATTCAAAAATATATAGTTTGGGGGGGTATTTCTAATATAGAGGGCTGTTTAGTCTGACAAATCTGAAAAGTTGCTGTAATTGGGCCATGTTCATTGGCTCACTTTGTGGCTAGTTGATTCCACGTTTGCGTGTGTAACCATACATAGGGCATACCGTTGATTCAGGACATTTGGGAGATTGATATTTGGTAACTTTTTTTAACTTACTTGGGATTTTGGCATGATTTCTACCTTGAGAGTGTTTTTTCCAAATTTTTAGAAAATCTGCTAAAACTGTGAACTTCTACGAAGAACTGCGCCCACACCATTGATGGTTACGAATGAACAAACACAGAATTTCATAGATAAAGGTGTGTGGATTTGAGAAATATATGGTTTGTGGGGGTGTTTGTGGGGGAAGAAAATTGCAGACTGTTCAAATTCAGATTTGGCTGAATATTCTTGCTGTTTCGAGCCATCGTGCATTGTTTCATTGTGGCTTTTGGCTTCCATGTCCACGTGTGTAACCACCATATGGGCATACGTTTGATTCAAGAACTATGTTTTTAAGTCCAGTCGATCTAACTGACTAAAACAGATATACAAAGACCTGGATGAATGAGAACCTTCACAAGTTTTTGGTTAAATTCAGCCATTAAATGGCAATTTGGATGGTGCAAAAAACATATAAGTGCCCATATAGCTGGCCTGATAATGATGCAGTACATGTGGAGTGTTTCTCACTTCACTAATAAGGGTTCGGGGTGTGTTAGACTATCTTCCATCATTTACTATTATTACGATCGTCAATTTCCAGTTTTACCAAGATCGCCTTTTTTTAACTTGTTGAACATCTTCTCTTTTCGCCGTCGTAATAATGGACTTTTAAACAAATAGATATAGCCACATTGACGCGTCGATGATTTTTCACAGCGAAAAGACTGGCTTTTAGACACTGATTTTTAACTTTTTTGCTTCACATTTCCAAATGTTGCCTTTGAAAAGAATCCAGCCCTTCAATAATCCTCAAGTTCCAGATCCAAAATAATTTTAAAATCCTCTGGGGGGCGTGGCTTGAGGCCCAGGGAGCAGTCGCATGGGACTGAGAGCTCCTGGAAGCTGCCGTGTAAAACTTCCTAAGACCCACTTACAGGGCTGGAAAAACTTTCCAAAAGCGAGTCTGATAAACCTAGAATGGGGAGAAAGAAACAAAATGGAACGAAAAAAACTAATTCTAAAACCTTACCCAGTATTTCTGGATGAGAAGGGGAAACCCTTGAAATCCAGATGGCGGCGCCCATGGTGGACCGCGTGCACGCCAGATTCTCTAGCCGATCCATTTCAGAAACCCTGAAATGACAGATAAACATAAAGAAAAAGATCGGACAATGTACAAACATCAAATAAACACATGGATTTAATACAAAGGCTGGAAATGGCAAGCAATGAGGAAGAAGGATTGCTCACATTCATCAGATGAATCTATGATCAGCAAAAGTAAGCAAATTTCCTCTCCTACATATGATATTATAATACATGAAGATCAGGAAAATAGATCTCACAAACAAAGATAATATCTCACCAACAAATTTGTACATAAAAAAACAAAAGTGACCCATTCCACCAAAATGAAAGTGAAAACTAAAACAAAAAAAACCTCTTACAGCATTTTCCAGCCACAGAAAAAACCCATATCTGAAGCAGTAATGAAGGAGTTACTTATTATCCCAACACAATGCATTTAAACTGGATATATCTGGAAATGCTTAATTCTGTAAAAAAGGACATTACAGAAATAACTCAAAGAACCTCACACATATTGAACATAAAATGGAACAGTTCTCCAATTCATTTAATGAGCTAGGCAGATGCTCATAACTAACTGGATGATTAGATACTCTGGTAAATAAAGTTGCAGACCTGGAAGACCGTTCTAGAAGGAACAACTTAAAAAATAAGAGGAATACCAGAAAACAATCCAAAAATAATGAACGGAACAATATGTGCAAGAACTGAGAGATCATCCTACCAAATACTCTCAATTAAACATTCAATGGCAGAACACAAAGGTTGTTTAATCTAAAAAGCAATCCTAATGCCCCAAGGGGACGTGATAACGAGATTTCATTTCTCGATCAATCAGAAACAGAGATTTACCAGATAAATACCAGAATTTACAATTTTTTGCAGATCTCTCACAAAACACAATTGCAAAAGGAGAAAAATCATTTAAAACAGCTTACAGAGATTCTCAACCACAACTCTATTGTATACAGGTGGGTATTCCCCAGTCAGTCTAGCAATAATGAGAGAAGGAAAAATCACCAAACTTACCTCACCTAGAGCAAGCAATACAAAAATTTCAAGAATGGAACCTGAGATCCCAGAAAAAATAATTAAAGAATTGAAAAAATGGCGAGAGGAGAGGAAGGATCCACAGGATTGGATTACAAACTCCCCAAGAAGGGAAAATAAAACCACAAATGGAAAAAAAAAAATCAAGGAACAAACAACCGGATTCTAACAAACTGGAACATTTTAAGATAAATATCCAGCCCTAAACTTAAAAATCAAACCTCACGGTAATAATGAAACTGGAATGGGAGAATCCCCCTCCTCCATGTCTGGGACATTATATAATATACAGGGTCATGTTTATATTTTATATGTTATATTTGTTAATGTTGTTTTATAATCTATAGAGTTGCACTGTTAAATATGGTACCTTGAATGCTGAATGTAAGGAAAAAAAAAAATAGAGAGAATAATGTGGCGAGGAGTCCCGACTGACAGCCAAATCCAAAGCAAAATTTAGAACCCTCTAAAAAATGATTTTAACAACTGTAACTTATAATGTAAGAGGGTTGAATTCCCCACAAAAGAGATCTCACTAAATAAAGAACTTAAACAAAATAAAAGCAGATGTAGTGTGTCTCCAGGAGACAACATCTGCTGCACCCAAAACATCATTATGCGAAAAATAAAAAAATACCTTAATATATTCCAGGCTACTTTTTCAAAAAAAAAAAAAGAGGAGTGGCGGGTCTTGGTCAGGGACTCTGTGGCATTCCAACTGAAGATAAAGTTATAGATGATAATGGAAGATATGTGATATGTCTTGTAAAGTAAATAATTTAATGTATACAATTGTGAATTTATATGCACCAAACCAGAATCAACTCAGATTTATTAAAAGAACTATCAATAAGGCTTAGAGAATTTTAAGAACAATCAATACTTGTATTTGGAGATTTTAATCAAATTCAGATCATGAGAAGACTCAAAAATATAAGAACCAAGCGTAATAAGGAATTAGAGAATGGTTAAAAAAGAATACCTCTATGATATATGGAGAGTAAACCCATCCATTAGACATTGATTATTATATACTCACAAACCCATATACATACTCAAGAATAGATTAATATTGACAGATAAATGGGACTCTACAAAAAAATCCAAAAATCATCCATAAAGAATATAAAATTTCAGATCACGCCCCGCTAACAGCAGGCATAACGAAAACATACAATCGTAAAACCATATTCACCATGGAGATTAAAACTCATATCTATCTCAACCACAAATAAAGAACAAATTAAAAAAAATGGAACAATACTTCCAAATCAATATGATACCTGAAACAGATATCAAACTCAATTTGGCTTGCACACAAAGCATATATTAGAGGCATATGCATAAAAATTGCCTCAATACAAAAAAAAAAAAAGAGAATCACAGAATTGCTGAACAATTCAGCCTATATTACAAAAATCTTATAACCTCCAAGA
This sequence comes from Hymenochirus boettgeri, assembly GCA_019447015.1. Classification (NCBI taxonomy): domain Eukaryota; kingdom Metazoa; phylum Chordata; class Amphibia; order Anura; family Pipidae; genus Hymenochirus; species Hymenochirus boettgeri. The sequence continues at coordinate 61,926,883 of CM033476.1, read as the reverse complement.
ATCAACCCAAACCTATTACAAAAGATATTGAAGAATTTCTCTCAAAATTAGAAAATCCCAACACTTACAATTCAACAATCAGAAGAATTAAGTAAACCAATAATAGAGAGAGAGATATTTCAAGCAATCAAAACAGTTAAAACCAATAAATCACCAGGACCCGATGGATAAACTAATGTATATTACAAAACAATTCTAAACACTATAATCCATCCCTAAAAGCTACACTCAATAAAGCAAAAGAAAACTAATATATTCCCTCAAGAAATGCCAAAGCTATGGTTATCCCAATACATAACAAGGGAAAGATCAGCCTAACCACAAATTATAGGCCAATCTCATTATTGAACACAGATTTGAAAACTACTCCAAAATTCTTGCTACCAGACTCAATAAAATATTTACCTTTACCATTCACTCCAATCAAGTAGGATTTGTACCAGGCAGAGAGATCTAATAGAAAAATACGAGAAAAAATAATTAATCTAATACATAAATGTAATAAAAAAATATATCAGTCTGGTTTATCACGCTTGACGCAGAAAAGTGTTGATAGAATAAACTGGAAATACATGCAAATGGTACTGGAGAAAATTTAAATTTCAAACTATATTTAATAACGCAATATAAGCACTATATAAAAATCCATCAGCTCAAGTATTAATATCCCAAATGCTTTCTAGTCCATTAATATAACCAATGGTACTAGACAGGCTGCCCTTTGTCTACTTATGGAACCTTTGGCACAGGCAATAAGACAAGACAATATCCAGGGTATCCAATACAACAATTCAACCCATAAAATAGCCCTATTGCAGATGACATCATACTACAATAAGAACCCAATCCAATCACTACCACATATCCAAAAACACATAGGAAACATTCAACAAAATATCCTACTACAAAATAAACGACACCAAAGTCACAAGTAATACCAGTAAATATATCCATAACCCTCTTACTAGTAAATACCAAACAACTGGAAAATAAAAGAAACTACATATCTAGGAATAAAATGACAGGAGAACAACTCCACTTTATATCAAAATAATTATTTACCACTCCTCAATAAAATCCAAGAAAAATTAACAGACTGGAAAATATTGCCTCCTTAACTTTAACAGGCAAAATAAATATTATTAAGATGATGGTTTTACCACAATTTTTATATATATATATATATATATATATATTATCAGAGCAGTGCCAATACATACAGTCCCACCAACATATTTCATTCAAGCCCAAAATATAAATAACAAAATTTATTGGAATAATAAAATCCCTAGATTAATAGAAAAACATTAGCTAAACAAAAAGAAACAGGAGGCTTGACATTACCTATATTAAAAGACTATTATCAAGCTGTGATAATGAACCAATCAAGAATATGGTGGCAGCAAAGTTCCAGAGCTCAGGAGTGGTACCATATTAGAACAGGAAGAGGTAAAACCTAACACCTTAAAACAAGTACTAGGAGCGATTTTGTTAGGATATAAACCTGGAAGAAAAGCATTATGGTCTCCTACAGTACAAGCTACTATTTAACATAGGAAAACCTCTCCAAAGAAACGCAGCTATTTACAGATTATTGTGGTGATATTGATATTTCCAGTATTGAACTGGGTATTCCAAACCTAAAACTCTTATGGGATAAATATAATTTAATTTCATTATATCAATTATTCGAGAAAGGCCAATACATACCATTCCCAAAATTAAAAGAAAAATATAACATGTCTACAACAGAATTTCCAACATATACAGATATATCGTATCTGTCCAGATGCATATTTCAATGTAAATTTTGAAACAGAACATATAGAATATCCATTGGAAATACTGTTGAAACCTAAAACAATTAAAATATTTATTAGCTATTGATAAGAAAGATGTAATAGAATCTTGAGTTGGTCACAAAAAATGGGAATCTGATCTTAACCAATTATTACAAATGAAACAATGGCAAGATGCATTATCAATACCTTTTCAGCTGTCTAAATGTGTATCGCATGGGAAATGTCAAGGAAAATTACATACAGATATCACAGAACCCCAGAAACTTTAGCAAAATGGTTCCCACATATCACCTTTGTGTTGGAGATGCCAAAAGACATAGGAACATTTCTACATATCTGGTGGTCCTGCCACAAAAATACAAGAATTGTGGGACTATATACAGAATTACTTGGCAGACTATTTAAACATCCCCTTCCCAATGAAACCGGAACTATCGTTATTATTAATCAACTCAATTTATCCCATAGAACAAAGGACAATAATTTATTACACTATCACCATAACTCAAAATAAATTGCCAAAAACTGGTTATCAACTAATGTTCCTAAACTACAGGGACATAATAAACTAACCTGACAACAAATATGCAATATGAAAAAAATGTTTTATATAGTGAATAATATTTCCCTAAGTTTTATAAAAAACTGGGAATACTGGACATTGATAAAGATCCCAAACAAGACCTTCATATTCAGTTTTATAGATGATGTTTTTGTCGAAAAAAAATATAGTATAGTATTGAGGTTGAATAAAGACATACGTCCATCCAGTCCAACCATCTAGCAATACTCAAGTGGCAATCGGAAATTTCCCTGGATCAACTCTACTTTATGTATCAATACCAGTAACTTGCAAACATTCCTTGTTTGCAGAAACTCATCCAGCTTTTTTTGAAACTGACCAATGAACCTGCCATTACAAACATCACTGGAAGACAGTTCCATAGCTTTACCATTCTCACAGTGAAAAAACCCTTTCCGAGCTTGAAGCCTAAACCTTTTTTCTTCAAGGTCTTAAGGGATGTCCTGTGTCCTCTGAAATGTTCTATGGGTGAACAATGCCCCAGATAGTTAATTGTATAAATATATTTTGTATGTGTAAATTTAAGGTACCTTAAATTAAGTTACTGTTATATTTTGTTTTGTTTTGTTTGAAATATAGTGTATGCAGAAGATAAAAATATACTGTGCTAGATCATAATGTTTATTTTATGTTAATTTTATATGAATATAAGGTTCTGTAAAGTTGAGTTTCAATATGTATTGGATATTACTTTTACAGAAAAAATTTCAATAAAAATTAATGATAATAAAAAAAAAACCCTAAGGGCTAGGCCACAATGTCGCGGTTTTCTTTCCATTTGCGCATGGGTTTTTCGATCATTGGAATCGCGGCATCGGTTGCGATTTGCGTTCCGCATTATCACATGCGTGTTTTCTATATGTAACGAAAAAAACGCATGCACAAACGCAACAAAATCGCAATGAAATCGCATGCGAATCCGTGTGCGATTGCAGTGTGGCCGTGCCCTAACCATGCTCATATCCAAAATCTCTAGACTCTAGCTGTAGGTATAGAAAAGGTCATGGTACCTCTAATTCCTGTGATTCAACATCAAAACAATGCTAAACCGTAAAAATACAACTTACATGACATTTATTTACAGATATATCTTATTATAAAAGGTGCACATTAAGGATGAATAACTTAGTCTTAGTTCCGGTTGTGTCAAAAACTGAAGTTTCCCTGTGAAAGTATAAAATTATGATGGTGTCAGTAGTTTTGAATTCCAAAAGCAGAAGAAGGCGGGAGATCCAAACTACAATCGGTGGGTAGAATCTCTAACACATCTGTATTCAAACCTAACAAATACAGGGTGATTTATATTAAATACATATACTGTAGTTCTGGTTGATCCAGGACACTTTCCGATGCCATTTGGAGTCAGCAACACTTTATTTTATGCTGTCAGCACTTCGTAATGTAACTTATCATTTTTTCATTTTGGCTTTATAAAACAGTAAAATGTGTTGGGTTCTTTTGCAACAATTTAGAGCAACAATTTGCCAAATATACAGTTGTGTTCAAAAATTATTCAAAACCCCAATGCTGTAAAGGGTTTGTTAGGAATTCAGTGTACATTGGTAATTGTGTCAGAATGAAATCTTGCTAGGACTTTTTAAAGAACCAAATGCAACCCAAAATTACATTAATTGTTTTGTAATACAGTATTAATTTTTTTTTTGTGGTTTCTTCATTGACGCAATTATTCAACCCCTTAAAGACTACCACTCTTAAGAACAGAGTTTTATTCAAGTGTTTTCGATCAGGTATGAAAAACATTGTGGATGTCACGAGCAGCAATCAAGCAAATAAGCACCAATTAGGCAGATTTTTAAAATGACTGTGATACTTAGTCCCTTTCTAGACATTTACTGGTGTGTTTACAAACATGGTGAAGTCAAGAGAATGGTCCAGGAAGACAAGAGAAGTGGTAATTACTCTTCACAGGAAGGGCAATGGCTATAAGAAGATTGCAAAGATGTTAAACATACCAAGAGACCCCATAGGAAGCATCATTCGCAAATTCAAGGCAAAGGGCACTGTTAAACGCTACCTGGTCATGGCCGAGAAAGAAGATGCTGACTTTGACTGCTGTGCGCTACCTGAAGCGCAAAGTGGAGAAAAGTCCCTGTGTGACTGCTGAGGAAACTGGAAAAAAGATTGGTCAGATTCGGGTACTTAAGTTTCAGCTCAGACAATGAGGCGCACACTGGGTAATTAAGGCCTCCATGCCAGAACTATTTGTGGCCTTGAAATAGTTTTTTTTTTATTATACAATGAAAGGTAAATAGTTATAGCAATATGATTAAATGGCAATGGTGTGCTATGTTACTCATTTACATGCACTAAAGTATTTGACTACAGTATTTTTAGGGACTTTCTGAATAACTTGGGATGTGGTAAAAACTATAATCATAAGTACAGTAATGTGGAGGGTTGTCTGTCTACTGTGACACGCCCTGTTGGATACTGTCCGTCTTTGTTCCTAAATTACACCTGGTACTCCACTCTTCTCTATTGCGCTGAAATCCATGTCAGGATGCAGCTATATTTCTAAATATAGCATTGAAAACATTCCACCTTAAAGTTTTGTTTGGAATAAAGATTTCTGCCTCTTTATAATATGGCCTTTAGTCTCTAAATTGGATACTGAAACCTTTATGATGCTGTACTAGAAGTGACTTTTGGAAAACTGTATTTATAAGGGATGAACGAGAAGGTGTGCTGGAACACCCTTGGTTTAATACACAAGTGGTGCATTATTTTCTTGTATAACACACTTTATGTAGATTTGATAACTAATTGTCATTATTTATGATGAGAATATTATCTAATGAACTGGCACACACCTGTTTCTTGATCTAGTAATCTACCTAGTTTATTGTTTATTTGCTTCCAGTTACTTTATAAATAATGTATTCACCATCATTGTAGAGACAAACATATTCACAGACTCAGTCACCTCCCACACTGAAGAAAATAATAAATGCATTTATATTCCCTCTTATTGTGCCTGTTACCATCTGTGTTACCTGTGATCTATAAGGGTGGCCATACACAAAGGTGACAATCGTCGTGTTCATGTTTTAACCAATAAAAATGATATATACCAACACTGGGTATCCTGATTTGGTGCATTCGTTATGTTTGAGGGTATGGCCGTTATTAGAGTGGGGCTGCAGTTGAGAGCACTAAAATGGAACATGAAGTTAGTTACTCTGTCACTTCTGAGGTTTCAATCTGCATGGACAAAGTATGCCTGGAATCTCAGCCTGGACGATCAACTCCCTGTCCATCCCATATCGTATACTACTACAAGATAAGGTTCTACCCACTATGTGCTCTGTCTTTGTTGTCCTGCTTTAAACCCTCCACACCCCTCCCTTTAACTAATATTTACTATGCATTTATCTGTCCTTGAAAGTAACCTGACATACAGGTTGTTTGCCTTTAAATAAAACCATAAGAAGGTAAACTGAAAAAAGAGGTAAATGGTTAATGGGTGATGAACAAATAGCATTTGCTAATGGGATGTGTCTTATATAGAACTTTAGAAAGGCATTTAACCGAATTCCATTTTGTTCTAGGGGGGAGGTTATACTTGTTTAACATGTTTCCATTAAAGGAATTAGTAGTATAATAACAAGAGTCTTGTGAGAGTAAGGCTACAGCCACACTATGCCGACACATGCAGGAATAGTGTGTGTGCAAGTTTCATACGCGTTATAATCTGCTTGCGCTGCTATCCGCAATGTTGCACATTTGGAAAGAAATCAGAGGGGCTTACATCTCGGTGTTTACATAGAAATACATTAGGAGAAGTTCACTTTCAAACACATTTTATCTGGCCTACAGACCAGAAACTGCAGATTAACAATTAGAGATGGATTCAAACCCGTTTCCAAAGATTCTGCCGGAACGTGTTACTTGCGAATTTCTGCTTTTGGGAATTTTTACCAATCATAGAAACCTATTTTCAAAAGTTTTGATTTTGTAAGTTTTAAATTTTGAAAATACAATTATAATAAGTTACCATTTATACTTACAGCCCTTCACTCATGCTCCTATCTTCTCCCCTCTCGCTAACCGTCAGCCAATCAAGATGTGGCTGCCGGCTGTGGAGATAGGCGCGGGAGTGAAGGGCTGTAAGTGTGAATAAGATTTTTTTTTTTTTTTGCATTAACACGGCGGTGGGGGGTAGGAAAGGCTAAGGAACATAATATTAAAAGGCTTTCATGCTAGTTAAAAGAGCAAACCAGATGGGATCCAAGAGGGAGGGGGTGGAAAGAGCTCCCCTGCACATGTCACTAACAATGAGATGAAGATCAGAGGCAGAAGACAGCTCCTTGGACAGGAACAAAGCTCCTACTCTATACTTTCCTAGACTTTTGACATGAACTGCAGGAGAACCATTTGGAGCATGAATGTAAGATAAGGATTTTTTAACACTGCATAGTGGGGCCAGTAAGTGGGGCAAATTTTTGATTTGGGGTAGACAGAACCTTTTACTACCCATTGACTTCAATGGGTCCACTTTTTCGAAAATCAGCTAATCTGCAAGCGGAAAGGATTTCGGTTAGTTCAGCCATCTCTAGGAACCATATTAACAAGGAAAATAAAACACAGGAAAAGAGCGACATCTCCAATTAGCTGCTTTGTATCTCCTTGTTCTAAGGTAAAAGTAACATTGGCAATGAAATGGTAAGTGGCTTTCTGTTGGGAAAGCTTATTGAATTTTCAGGGAGATTCAATAAAAGTTCTTTGGCCTCATTTCCCAGACTTACTGGGCAAAATATGGAGTTAAAGTCATGCTAACCGGTTTGCTACCGGTTAGTGCGACTTTGACTCCAATTTGAGTTGGATGCGCGGAGGATTTTTGCATAACCAAAATCTAAGTCGTGCTAACCAGTAGCAAAATCCGACGCTCGTGATTTAATATCGCATTTGCACTCGTTTAGAGCATGATTTTTTTAAAATCCTGCAGTGGCTAAGTCTGCTGGGATTTAACCACATTTGCATGCAGTATATTAAATTGCAACAGGACAGCGGGTAGCGGCTCTGGGTAAATGAGCCTGCTTATATTTTAAAAAGGTGCTTATTTCGCCTTAACCAATCAGATCTTATTTACATTTGAAAGCTAACATCTGATTGGTTGAGGCAAAGTTAGCACCATTTTTAACGATAAGAACTTTTATTGAATAACCCTGTAATCGGTCTTTAGTTAGGAAATACATGCACAGGCAAGTAATTTTAGCTATTTCCAGCCTTTTATGTCAGGGGAAACATGTTTTAAGGCTGGACTGGTCTGGTAATTGATCAAGAAGAACAAGCACAAAATCTATTAGAAAACACTTAAAGGACAATTATACTCACCTTCCCTCGCTTCAGATCTTCATGTAGTAACTTTTACCCAAGGTGAGGACCTGAACCGCTAGGGCCTCACCCCGGGATTCACGAAACCTTCAGCGCGTGTTGCAGCAACGCTGCAAGCGTGCCTTCCTATTGGCCTCGTCGCCGAGGGGAGAAGGGGGTGGAGCCTACAAGAGCAGCATTGCTGCAACACGCTGGTGAAGGTTTCGTGAATCCCGGGGTGAGGACCTAGCGGTTCAGGTCCTCACCCTGGGTAAAGTTACTACATGAAGATCTGAGCGGAGGGAGGGAGAGTGGAGTATAATGTCCTTTAACTAAATAAAAGCCAAAAGACCCTTAGGCTGGGGAAAACCATACATTATTTTATGCCAACTGACTGACCGATAGTGGGGTGTTTGGCGGTCGGATGGAAATATTGCACGTTGTGGGTGGGGGCGGCAGCTGCGATCAAGCTTGGTTGCCATTCGTCCAGAATGGTTGATCGTTAGTAAAGCGAACTGTCGGCTGCGACCAACAGTGATTTTCCTGTCTGAGTGCTCACTAGTAACGATCGCTAGATCGGGATAAATAGTCTACTCATCTACTCATGTGTACCCCGCCTTATACCTAGTCAGTCAGTATCTGCAATAGCCCTATACATACAGAAATGTGTTAAAATGTGTCAGGGTAATTAAACTATCCATGCAATTCCAAAATGATAAGAATGAATGGGATCTAATGAAATATTGTATACTTCTTCTACATTAGTTGATATTTCCATATACTAACATGTGTCCCCACATTCAATACAAAACTTCAAACACTTAAACCAGAAAATTAACCATTAATAAATGACTGGTTTTAAAAGAAGATACTAGAAATGTTTAAAGAACATAAGTATGTATAATGATCAGGTGTCTCTTGTTTATACTCTGTCAAAAAGGCTTTAAGGGAAGGGAGAGGTTTTAAGTTTATGGGTTTTTAAATGCCAGAGGAAAATATTTTATTGTATGGCTTTAAAGGGAGGGGGGGGTTAGGCTGTCACCTTGCCTGAGGGTAACGTGGTGTAGATAATCCTAATGTCAAACAGAATTTCAGTTTTAAAGTCCTTTTAAAGTACAGTAACATCATGTTATTCAAGACTGTAACCTAGTTGGTGAGTGGTAGAGTGCTGGTAGGGGTTCCATCCACCATCCAGGGAGCATCCAACAATCTCCTATAAATATAATCCAAATGGTTGATGTGGAGAATCCAATTAGAACACAGGCTGCACTGTGAAAAAATTTGTGTTTATTATCACAGGTATACACACGACATGTTTCGAGCGACATGCGTCCTTTTAAGGTGCATGTCCTGTGGTAATAAACACAAATATTTTTCACAGCGCAGCCTGTGTTCTACTTTGGTTTCTCCACATCATCCATTTGGATTATCATGTTATTCACTCAGTTCTTTATCACAAAACCCCATTTTGTCCGTAAAGGTATTGGCCCAAAATGTAGTAAAGACGCCAGTGAGGGACATAGACACCAGGAGAAAAGGGGATGCGACTTTACCAGGAGAGATTTTCGAAATTGGAGAGGTTCATTCCTCCCCCCCCCCCCCCCCCCCCCCCCCCGTAAAAGACAATGGAAAAAAATCCGAAAGTTCCAAGTAAAGTTAGGGTAAAAAAAGCATGGTACTTACAGTAGATGGCTCAGGCACCTGGGATTGATATGGAGAACACGTACAAAACAACACAAACGTAAATAAAACTAATTTACTACACAGAGCTATTTTTGAGCTTTCACATGTATATTCGAGGTTACTTTCTGTAACCCTCAAAAGTAGTCCCATATATTCGATAACCCTCGATAGTAGCCTGATAACCCTCGATAGTAAGTTTGGTAACCATGCTGGATATACACCTCAGGATCCTGTAGCCCAAAGAGCCTGGCGCCCTTAGCCCCACCCCTAAACACAGACCACACCCCCAAACCACACCCATTTCTCTTTTTGGTGGAAGAAAATAGACTGGATTGGGGGGGAGGAGATTGACAGCCCCTCCAAACTACTGCCTACTGTACCTAATGGTAAATCCGGCCCTGTTGGTAATGCTTGATAGTAGATTCCGTAATGCACGAAAATAATTCTGTATATTCGATTTATCAAATATAAAAGTTTTGGACCTTCCGAATCGAATTCCAAATCAGACCCGGGTCCCATCTCTACTTACCAGATGAGATCTACTTTATAACCAGATAAAAGCACCACCCTAGCGCCTCACCTCAAGGGGTGTTGGTGCTGCCTTGCCCACGCCATAACACGGGATGGTGGGGTTATTATGGGGGGTGCCCTATCAAATGCTGCACCACACTTACAACCATAAATTCATTAATATTCACCCTTAATAGGTAGGCAACCTTTACTTTTACGGGAACCTTTCACATATATGTTACAGAGGGTGTTTCTTGTCATTAGTTAAATTAGCAATGTTGGAAAAGAACAGAAAGACACTTATGCCAAGGAGGAAATTCACCCAAGCCACATTAAGATGTTTTATTCTTCTTGTACCACCGTATCCTTACACAATGCTGGCACTGAGTAGGTTTAGCTAAACTTAAAAAATAAACACAACAAATTTCAAAAAGCAACAATAATGGGAACTTGTCCTACACACTTGCTGGTTCGCACTGCCCTTACTGACTGATAAAAAAACTACAATTCCAAACGAAAAGGTGCTTATTTATTGCTCAGATCTGATTCTCCAGACAAAAACAAAGTTATTCTAAATGGGGGGAGGGGGGGAGGGATGACCAGAGCCACAAATTGCTCGGGCAAATATGGCTTTTGGTATTAATACTGGATTTGCACCTTGTGGTAAACCCCAAAGGAATTTTACCCCAGCGCCACTTTAAGACCAGCCATTAGCTGGTCTTAAATTTTTTAGTTAAAAAGTGGTGCAAATCCTTTATTAAATACATTGCACCAGTTGCACGGTGTCTTTTGTGAAAAAATGGTACAGCCAGTGCAATTATGAGTTAAATTGCGCTAAACCTATTCAATATAGGTTAGCACAAGTTTAACCCCTATTTTTAGCACAGCACGGGCCCCAACTACAATAAGCAGAGCAATTGGTACAGAGAATACTAAGGGCCAACACCATTTATTATGCTCATTATACAATATCCTGTAAGGTTTGTCCTAACAAATTCTAATACTTAATATGAATTACATATTACACTTCTCTCTTATTTATGATGGCCTTCAATAACTAAACTTTAGTCCAGTTGATCTAACTGAATGTAACAGCTGTACCATGACCTGGTCCTGGATGAATGAGAACTTCACAAGGATCTTGTTCCAGGAACTCCGGTAAAAAGGAAAGGGGAGGTGGACATTTTGTTGAGAAGTTGAGGAGGAGGAGAAATGCTCTTAATAGCACAGATAAAATGTTGCAACTCTTATTAAATAAACATCATACCATTATTCTTTACCAGCCACAGCCGGGTTATAGTCACACTAGCTGATTCAGTATTGGTTAGTAGACTTAATCCCTAGGTTGCAGCGGGTATGCAAGTATTAAGGATCAGAGTCCACCAGCCCTAATCCTTAAGCAAATTCTTAAAAACCATGATTATACTTATTATTAACATGAAAAGACATCCAACTCTAGGAAAAAAACACACAACACAGTTTTTTAACGTGGCAACATATAGGTCACTTTATTAAATGAAAACAATATATATCAAAAAACACAATTACAGAGTCCCCTTTAAACTAAATGCAGTCTTCCTCCCCCATGGCCGATTGTATACCTGGCTCGATTAGCCCCAACGCTTACCGCCTTGCCAGCTGAGTCCCCCTGCACATCAGCTGGCAACCTGAGCGCATAGTCAGTGCTGCCGGTAGGTCCCATACTATATTTCCATGGCACCTCTTAACGCTGTATGGGGGGAGACCACATTTCGCCACAAAAGGAGGGGAATTGTCGCCATGATCTCAACTAGACCCTTTCCAAAAAATCCTGAAAATCATTTATAAAAATTGCCAAACCAACATCAGACAAATGTACCCCATCTGCCCTAAACAAGCCTTTACATTTAAAATCGATGTCCAGATGTTTAATAACCTCTCCATCTAAGGAGTGCCATAAACAAAACCATTGCCTTATTAACCTTCTTCTTGCCTATCATGGCTGCTGGTGACCTTGCCCCCTCTAACTCAGCCTTAGGGTTATGACCAAGCAGTTTCAGATCTTTCCAAATTACTTTGCATCTAGCTAACTCTTGCTTGCATGTCCAGCATCAAGTCCAAATATTTCTCTTCCACTAAATCATTGCCCCCCGCATGCACAATCAATATGTCCGGTCGGCCCCATTTAGCAGACACTTCTTCTAATAGTGACCTATCTGTCTCCATTTCAAACCTCTCCTTTCTATCCAATGAATCTTCATAAAATCCTCCTGAAGCCCAACTGAGATCCCTGCAGTCTTCTCTCGGCCCACTTACTGGCCAATGTATAAACAAGTGACCGATGATAAAAACTCTCACCGGGTACTTCAGTTTTCTATTTTCAGTAAAAATGTTTATTAATTAGAAACAGGTTTTTTAGTATTTATATACACTGCAGACTTCCATCTACCCAACGATTTTATTTCCCCTGCTGACCTCCCTTCCATAGCTGCCACACTTGCTGCCCCAATACGATAGAATAAGTCCCGTGAATTACTACTGTCAAAACTGCTATTCTAGGGCCTCTCTATAGCATTGATCTAAATTGGAAGCTGTTAGATCCTTGTGTACCCAAAATGAACCTATAGAACTGGGGCGAAGTGAAATGAAACGCTTAACTGCCTTAACTGGACAAATTGAATTATGACTGTGCAAATAAATCCATTGCCCTCTTCCCTCCTGATCACACTTAGACCTTTGTATTAGACAAGCAACCTTATCCCGCATACCACTACATTCCAAGCTAACAAACCTGTGGATAATGAAAATCTTTGAGATCGCTACCAGCTCTGCAATCCTAAAGGCTCCATAGAATGCTACAATATGCTGTCCTGAAACAACAATATTCATAATAAGATGAGCCCTATCAACCATCACCAACTCATCTTTGTTATTGGCAGCCTCTGATCATTTGCCTTACTTACTATGAAACTGTAGTGGGATCCCGCTAAAACAGTGCTTGCTTTTGCCCTTGAATCCCCCTAACCTCATACTGCTCAAAAGATGTAATATAGGGTCTTTAGGTTATTTAGGTTCAGGTTATTTTGATTTTCCCTTTTTCATTATCACCCTATATACTTTAAACTCCCCCCCCCCGCCAATGTGTTTAGCTCCACCCCCTTTCTTCTACCTGGCTCAGGTAAGGGAATCCTTTGTTTCCTACCCCTTGGCATTACTCCTTCTCTTTTTATTAAACAGCCGGCACAACCTATTCACCAGAGGCTGCACAGCTGTGCAATCGTAAGTATTTAATGCAATCTGATAGATGCATTAAATACATACTTACAGGTGAAATCACACAGAGCCGCAGAGGATATTGCCCAGATATTTTTATATCAGAGGATATTTGCCCAGATATTTTTATATCAGAGGATATTTGCCAGATATTTTATATCAGAGGAATTTACCCAGATATTTTTATATCAGAGGATATTGCCAGAATTTTAATCAGAGGATTTACCAGATTTTTTATCAGAGGATATTTACCCAGAATCTCTTGGGTGAATCACTCCAAATGTGTTTTCATTAGAAGATTACTTGTGTTCCTAGTGGTAAATAAAATTTCCACATCCCAGGCAAAAAAATACCCCAAAAATGGGGAGGATTGTTATGGGTGGGCTTAACCCTCCTTTTATAGTAACCGTAATGTAATATTACATTTCATTCTGCACTAATAAAACTATATATTATGCATTCATTTACATTATAGGGAAACTACGTTTTACATAACTGCTTCATTTTCTGTCTAATAACAGTAGAGCTCTGTATGTTAATCTGCCTTCAGCCTTAGGGAGGGGTGTGTGGCTGGGAAATCCTAAGAAACTGGGAAGAAGTTATATTTCTTAAAGAAAACTAACACCAATTTTAAAATTGCCACAAGGTGACACTCTTGATTCACAGAAATGCCTTTCTAAAACAATAGTGCATGAGTAGGTTAAAGGATAAGTACAGGATAAAGTAAAGTAAAGGATAGGCCCTTCAGAGCCAACCTGTGCCCCAGTAAAGTTCTCGCCATCTTGGATCATGTCTTCAGTCAGCTAAGCTCCGCCCCCTGAGACTTGCTGGACCCTCGTTGCAGAAAGGTGTCTAAAAAATCCAAGGGCACTTTGTTTGGAACCAAAATGACATGTTTCGGGTCAAGCACCCTTTTTCATGTTTACTTGAAAAAGGGTGTTTGGACCCAAAACATGTCTGTATCTTCTGCTAATAAAGCACCACTGCAACTTGTTATGTTGGTCCAGTCTCTACCTCTAATTTTGTTTCCAGTACTTAATGTGTTCATGGACAGAAGCACCAGGAAGACTTTGGACCGGCCTTTCTTGTGAGACCAGGAACAATATATATTTGGTGGTGGTAATTTGGTTTCCAATTATAATTCTGCTCCAGCAAGAGATCTTATACTTACAAGCTCCTTGATTCACCGCCGGGGCTCTGCACTCCGCTCTGCACTTCCAGGTAAGGAGTCAGTGTCGGTTATGACTGCCATTCCCGGAACAGTCTCCACAGCGGCTGCTCAGGAACAAAAAAAGAACACAGAAGCCTCAGTGTAGAGGGAGTGAAGAGACTGGAAGTGATGGTGGATCGCGGGGCTTGTAAGTATAAAATTGCTTGCTGGAAGACAGAATTAATGATTGGAAACCAATGGAAGGTTTTGGGTTTTTTTGCACTAAATACTCATTTCCTTGAAATGTTCATTTCCAGTCCCTTTAATGAATTGCAGTAAATTCATTACTGGTTTTAAATGTTTATATAACATAGACTAGGCCAGTTTTATCTAGACCACTCTTTTTTATCTTTTAGATTCATTTTTTCTGGTGATGTGCCACTGGTTTGGAAAAAAACAATGTAATACCAATATTTAAAAAAGGTAGTCATTCCCAGACCTGTAAGCATAACATTAGTGGTAGGGAAGGTGCTGGAAACTTTGGTACGGGATCATATCCTGACTTTGTCTCCAGAACTGATATTATTAGTGTCAGCATGGATTTATGACTGAGAAATAGATTGTGTCAAATTTACTTGGTTTTAATGAAGAAGTGAGTAAGAATTTAAATTCAGGCATATAACAGTGGATGTACTTGGATTTTGCTAAAGCTTTTGAAACTGTGCCACATATGCGACTGTTGGCCTAGAAATAAAGCATTTCTACATGAATAGAGAATTTGTCATTGGATCGCAAAAACAGAGAGTGGTGGTCAATGGAGCTACATCCATGTGGGCTAAAGGGGAGTGCCTTGGGGTTTGTACTGGGGGCCACTTCTTTTTAATCTGTTTAAAAATTACTTAGAAGGGGGCATCGAGAGCAAAGTCTCTGTGTTTGATGATGACACAAAACTATGCAGAGATGTGGAAACTTGGGGGGGGGGGTATTAGCAGTCTCACTGGGTATAAATAGCCCAGGAGGAAAGCAGGGTGTAGATAGGCCAGTGGTGGTTTGGAAAGGGGGGTGGGGCTGCTAGCATAGGGGATAGGGAAGCATGTGTATTAAGTGTACAAATAAATTACAGGATCATAATCTAAAATGTATGTTTGCAAAGCGAGAAGCCTGGCTGACAAAATGGGTGAATTGGAAATTATGGCATTGAATGAAAAGTATTGATGTAATAGGTATAGCAGAAACGTGGTTAACAGTTCACGACTGGGCTGTAAATTTAGAATGATATGCCTTGTTTAGGCAGGACAGAGAAAAAAGGAAAGGGGAGGAGTATGTGTTTATGTTAAAAAATATTGAAGTCAAATTTAAAAGAAGAGATAACTGGCGATATGGATGTTAAAGTAGAGGCAATATGGGTGGAATTAGGCAACAGGAAAGGGGTGGTAATGTCATTGTTGGTGTCTGCTATAAGCGCCAAATGAAAGCAGAGAGGAGGTGAGTCAACTTCATATGCAGTTGGCAAGGGCTGCAAGTTTGGGGAGTTGCTCATTATGGGGGACTTTAATTACCCTGACTGATTGTGTTGTGTATTGAACTGCCATCACAGAAAAAGGCGATGAGTTCCTGAATTGCTGCAGGATAATAATAATCAGGTGGTTGGTTCCTACTAGAAAATGAGCTCTGTTGGATCTGGTAATATCTAACATCTGGAGCACTTATAGATATAAAGGTAACTGGAGGCTTAGGGAATAGTGACCATGAAATAGTGGTGTTGGGACTTTGTTATCTTAAGGAAAAGTGCGCTGGGTTAACAAAGACTTTTAATTTCGGGAAGGCAAATTTTCCAAGGTTAAAAGCAGCTCTTCAGAATGTCAATGGGATAATGTATTATCAGGTAAAGGTACTGAACAGAAGTGGACTGGTGTTCAAATTTATACCTTGGGAAATAAATGTAAAAAAAATAACCTGCGCCCATGTGGCTGAATTCTGATGTAAGAGGAAATGGAAAGGAAGAAAAAGGCATTTTAAAACCTTAAGGCCAAGGGAACAGAAAGGGCCTTTAGGGATTATAATAACTGTAACAAGGAGTGTAAGAAAGCAATCAAACGAGCTAAAATTAATAATGAAGTTAGGATAGCTGAACAAAGCATCACTAAGCCTAATTTTTTTTTTGAATTATATTAATAGTGAAGAGATGAGGACTTAGAATGTGGCACTATTAATAATGGGGATAAGTTAGTTGGGAGGATGGCGATAAAGCAAATGTCTTGAATAATTTTTTTCCCTCTGTATACACTATAGAAGATCCAAGTACAGATATCATAGAGTATAGTAGCAATAATGGTATAAAAGATTCAAGTGCACTTTGTTTAACCGAGGATATGGTACAGAAATAACTAAATAAGGTTACTATTAATAAATCTCCTGGACGGGTACTTAGAGGAGCTAATTTCAGTTTTATCTAGGCCATTGTTTCTTATTTTTGCAGATTCCCTCATGTCCGGTGGTTGGTGTGCCCTGTATTGGAAAAAGGGTGAGGTTATTTCAATATTCAAAAAGGGTAGTCGTTCACAGCTGGGTAATTACAGGCCTGTAGTTTAAACTTCAGTGGTGATCCTGGAAAGTTTAATAAGGGAACATGTTCTAGAGTATGTTTCAAGGACTTACATTATAAGTAGTACCGTAACCAGCATGGATTTAGGAGGAATAGATCTTGTCAAACTAACTTGCTTGGCTTTTATGAGGAAAGTAAGTAGAAATGTAGACTCTGGCATAGCAGTAGATGTAGTTTACTTGGATTTGCAAAGGCTTTTGATACAGTCCCCCATAGGCGACTTATGTATAAGCTAAGGTTGTTGGTCTGGGGAGTCACATTGTACATGGATAGAAAATTGGTTAATGAATAGGATGCAGAGAGTAGTGTGTAAATGTGGCTTCATCATTAGGACTAAAGTGCTAAGTGAGGGTGCCACAGGGTTCTGTGTTGGGGCCGTTATATTTAATTCTATTTATTAATGATTTGGAAGTGGGTACTGTCGCAAGGTTTCTGTGTGTGATGAGACACAAAACTTTGTAGACCTTTAAAAACTTCAGAGGATGTGTAATCATTGCAGGGGGATCTAGATAGATTGTCACATTGGGCTACTAAGTGGCAGATGAGATTCAATGTTGATAAATATAAGGACTTTACCTTCCGTGCTACTTATACTATAAATGGCTCTGTGTTAAGTTAATCCCTGGTGGAAAGGGATCTTGGAGTTTGGTGGATAACAAACTTAAAGGTAGCAGCTATGCCAGGCAGCTACAGCCAGAGCCGCATGGTATTGTCTTGTAAAGAGAGGTATGGATTCAAATGTAATTCTCCCTCTTTACAAGCATTGATAAGGCCTCATTGGAATATGCAGTGCAATTTTTGGAATCCTGTTTACAAAAAGAACATCTTTGAAATGGAAAGAGTTCAGAGAAGGGCAACTAAATTAATAAGGGGATTGGGGGAGCTTGAATATGAAGAGAGACTGGAAAAGTTACAATATGTACGCTGGAGAAAAGGCGCTTGTGTGGGGATATGATTACTGGTATAAATACATTAACGGGCTATTACAATAAACTATCTGGGGCATTGTTCACCAATAGAACAGTCAGAGGACACGTGGACATCCCTTAAGACTTGAAGAAAAAAATGTTTAGGCTTCAATTTCGGAAAGGGTTTTTCACTGTGAGAACGGTTAAAGCTATGGAACTGTCTTCCAGTGGACGTTTATGGCAGGTTCATTGGTCAGTTTCAATAAAAAGCTGGATGAGTTTCTGCAACAAGGAATGTTGCAAGTTACTGGGATTGATAAAATAAAGTAGTAGTTGATCCAGGGAAATTTCCGATTGCCACTTGGAGTCAGG
The DNA here is from genome assembly GCA_019447015.1 of Hymenochirus boettgeri. NCBI lineage: Eukaryota > Metazoa > Chordata > Amphibia > Anura > Pipidae > Hymenochirus > Hymenochirus boettgeri. The sequence goes on along the minus strand of CM033476.1, from coordinate 61,908,684 downwards.
AAGCAATTTTTCCCCCTTTCATAAATTTGGTGGGGGTTTTTTGCCTTCCTCTGGATCAACAGTAGGCAGGAAATGAGGATATTGCTAGATGGGTTGGACTGGATGGACGTATGTCTTTATTCACCTCAAATACTATAAACTATAAACCTGACTGGGTAAATTTTGTTTCCGCTTACCGCCGCAGTGTGCACTGCACCGGGTCGAATAATATTTAAAGTAAGTGGGGACGGGTGGTGCTCGGCTACTAATTTTAATTTCTGGAGTCGGACTGGACGCAACCACTAAGTAAACACGGAAGTTAATGAGGAGTGACGTCACATGGGATGTCAGGGTGAAGTGAGGGGACCTGGATTTACCATTTATTGGCACAGGGTGAAGATGGTTCCTCTTCCAATGTGGTTCCACAGTAACACCAGTTTGTAGCCCTGCTACTTGCCCAGGTACAATGTGGCTATATAAAGTACAAAGCCAAGGTAATGGCAAACAGGTAATTCAACTCCAGGGACTTCCCCATGTTATTATAGTTTATAATAGGGAGGATTCCCAATACCATATATTGTATAATAGGGGGAGGATTTCCCAATACCATTATATTGATAATAGGGAAGGATTTCCCAATACCATTAATTGTATATAGGGGGAGATTTCCAATACCATTATATTGTATAATAGGGGGAGGATTTCCAAATACCATTATATTGTAAATAGGGGAGGTTCCCAATACCATTATATGTATAATAGGGGGATTGATCCCAATACCATTTTATTGTATAATAGGGGGAGGATTTCCCAATACCATTATATTGTATAATAGGCGGAGAATTTCCCAATACCATATATTGTATAATAGGGGGAGGATTTCCCAATACCATTATATGATAATAGAGGGAGGATTTCCAATACCATTATAGTATAATAGGGAAGGATTTCCCAATAACCATTATATTGTATAATAGGGAAGGATTTCCCAATAACATTATATGGTTAATAGAGGGAGGGATTTCCCAAACCATTATATTGTATAATAGGGGGAGGATTTCCCAATACCATATATTGTATATAGGGGGAGGATTTCCAATACCATTATATTGTTAATAGGGAAGGATTTCCAATACCATTATATTGTATAATGGGGGAGGATTTCCCAATACCACTATATTGTATAATAGGGGGAGGATTTCCCAATCATTAATTGTATAATAGGGGGAGGATTCCCAATACCATTATATTGTATAATAGGGAAGGATTTCCCAATACCATTATATTGTATAATAGGGAAGATTTCCCAATACCATTATATTGTATAATAGGGGAGGATTCCCAATCCATTAATTGTATAATAGGGAAGGATTTCCCAATACCATTATATTGTATAATAGGGAAGGATTTCCCAATACCATTATATTGTATAATAGGGGGAGGATTTCCCAATACCATTATATGTATAATAGGGAAGGATTTCCAATACCATTATATTGTATAATAGGGGGAGGATTCCCAATACCATTATTGTAAAATAGGGGGAGGATTCCCAATATCATTATATTGTATAATAGGGGGAGGATTTCCCAATACCATTATATTGTATAATAGGGAAGGATTTACCCAATACCATATATTGTATAATAGGGGGAGGATTTCCAAACCATTATATTGTTAATAGGGGGATGTTTTCCCAATACCATTATATTGTATAATAGGGGGAGTATTCCCAATACCATTATATTGTATAATAGGCGGGGATTTCCCCATACCATATTATATGTATAATGGGAGGATTTTTCCCAATACCATTATAGTATAATAGGGAAGGATTTCCCAATACCATTATATTGTATAAATAGAGGAGGATTTCCCCATACCATTATATTGTATAATAGGGAAGGATTTCCCAATACCATTATATTGTTATAATAGCGGAGGATTTCCCAATACCATTAATTGTATAATAGGGGGAGGATTTCCCAATACCATTATATTGATAATAGGGGGAGGATTCCAATACCATATTGTATAATAGGGAAGGATTTCCAATACCGTTATATTGTATAATAGGGAAGGATTTCCAATACCATTATATTGTATAATAGAGGGAGGATTCCAATACCATTATATTGTATATAGGGGGAGGATTTTCCCAATACCATTATATGTAAATAGGGGGAGGATTTCCAAATACCATTATATTGTATAATAGGGGGAGGATTTCCCAATACCATTATATTGTATAATAGGGAAGGATTTCCCAATACCATTATATTGTATAATAGGGGGAGGATTTCCCAATACCATTATATTGTATAATAGGGGGAGGATTTCCCAATACCATTATATTGTATAATAGGGGAGGATTTCCCAATACCATTATATTGTATAATAGGGGAGGATTTCCCAATACCATTATATTGTATAATAGGGGGAGGATTTCCCAAAACCTTATATTGTATAATAGGGGGAGATTTTCATACCATTATATTGTATAATAGGGGGAGGATTTCCCAATACCATATTGTTTAAATAGGGGGGGATTTCCCAATATCCTTATATTGTATAATAGGGGGGAGGATTCCCAATACCAATATATGTATAATAGGGAAGGAGTTCCCAATACCATTTATTGTATAATAGGGGGAGGATTTCCCAATACCATTATATTGTATAATAGGTGGAGTATTTCCAATACCATTATATTGTATAATAGGCGAGGATTTCCCATACCATATATATTGTATAATGGGAGGATTTCCATACCATTTATTGTATAATAGGAGGATTTCCCAATACCATTATATTGTTAAATAGGGGAGGATTTCCCAATACCATTATATTGATAATAGAGGGAGGGATTCCCAATACCATTATATTGTATTTAGGGGAGGATTCCCAATACATATATTGTATAATAGGGGAGGATTTCCCAATATACCATTATATTGTTAATAGAGGGAGGATTTCCCAATACCATTATATTGTATAATAAGGAGGATTTCCAATACCATTATAGTTATAATAGGGGAGGATTTCCCAATACCATTATATTGATAATAGGGGAGGGATTTCCCAATACCATTATATTGTATAATAGGGAGGATTCCAATACCATTATATTGGTATAATAGAGGGGAGGATTTCCCATACCATTATTTATTGTATAATAGGAGGGAGGATTCCCAATACCATTATATTGTATAATAGGGGAAGGATTTCCCAATACCATTATATTGTATAATAGGGGGAGGATTTCCCAAATACCATTATATTGTATAATAGGGGGAGGATTTCCCAATACCATTATATGTATAATAGGAAGGATTTCCCAATACCATTATATTGTATAATAGGGGAGGATTTCCCAATACCATTTATATTGTATAAATAGGGGGAGGAGTTCCCAATACCATAATTGTATAATAGGGAGGATTTCCCAATACCATTATTTGTATAATAGAGGGAGGATTTCCCAATACCATTATATTGTATAATAGGGGAGGATTTTCCCAATACCATTATATTGTATAATAGGGGAGGATTTCCCAATACCATTATATTGTATAGCTAGGGGAGGATTTCCCCAATACCATTATATTGTATAATAGGGGGACGGGGATTTCCCAATACCATTATATTGTATAATAGAGGGAGGTTCCCCATACCATATATTGTATAAGCGGGGAGGAGTTTCCCATACCATTAATGTATAATAGGGGGAGGATTTTCCAATACCATTTCCCATATTGTATAATAGGGGAGGATTTCCCAATACCATATATTGTATAAAGGGGAGGATTCCCAATACCATTATATGTATAATAGGGAGGATTTCCCCAATACCATTATATTGTATATAGAGGGGAGGATTTCCCAATACATTATATTTTAATAGGGGGGATTTCCCAATACCATTTATATGTATAATAGGGGAGGATTTCCCAATACCATTATATTGTATTTAATAGGGGGAGAATTTCCCCAAATACCATTATATTGTATAATAGGGGGAGAGGATTTTCCCAATACCATTATATTGTATAATAGGGGGGATTTCCCAATTACCATAATATGTGTATAATGGATGAGGATTTCCCAATACCATTATATGTATAAGGGGGAGGATTTTCAAACAAATACCATTAGATTGTATATAATAGGAAGGATTTCCCAATACCCTTATATTGTATATAATAGGGGTGAGGATTTTCCAATACCATTATATTTGTTATACTGGAAGGATTTCCCAATACCATTATATTGGTATAATAGGGGGAGGATTTCCCAATACCATTATATTGTATAATAGGGGGAGGATTTTTTCCTGTAAACTATAAATATGTAGGTTTACATGAGCAACCACAATTATAATTATTACTAATGCGTAATTTGGCCTTCACGTGGCGTAGATGTCATAACGTAGTGACGTCTGATGTCACTCCCTAGGGCCAGTCACTGTGGCGCGCTCTGCAAGTCTGATGCGGAGCAGAGCACGAGGAAGGCAAAATACTGTAAAGGTAACATCATGGTTGATCACATCTATACACATTTGGGACTGGATCCACAAACATTATTTATATCTCATTATGATCCGGATGCCTATGGGGTGAGATCTATCCATGCTTAGGGTTAAATGGCATCTATTGGCCCTACCACACTGTATGTTTAACACAGGCACAGTTTGAATAAAATGTGCAAGGCTGCAAGTGTTACATTTTTGCAATACATGGCCCTGCTTGTTTTTATAGTGTTTTTATAGGGTGTGACTTTACAACTTTTTTGCCACAAACGCTAATAATTGATATGGCAGGACTGAGCTCTCTCAGTGATGTGTTAAAACTCAAATATGGAGAAAAAAAGATAAAAAGTAGTATTACTGTCTTATCACTTTAAAATCCAACAACAAATCCCCTATCTTAAAAGCTTTATAAAACCATATATTAAAATATAATAAAATATAAGACACGTTTTGTCCTTTGTGTGTCCTATTATTCAGTGCAAAAAAGTGCAGTAAAGTGCCAAAAAAAAGTCTTTAATAGCACCAGGTGGTAGTATTACTGGAGCAATACGTCTTTAGCAGCATCCAGGGTGTTCACCTGTGCAAACAGCAGTATTTAGTCCTTTAATGAGCAACTAATTTTATGCTCAACTAGTAGTCCTGTTAGGCAGTAATCAAATCCAGCTTTGGATAAAGTTTCTGAGTTGTCCCAACACGTTTTTGCCACCTCCTGCTACATTTATGAGTGTTATGTGTATATACCAGGTTGTTACAATATATGTCAAGTTGTGTCCTGTTGAGTCCCGGATTAACGAGGGGTTCTGGGCATAGGCACCCGGGCCATCACCTAGTTACGGTGAGTTAGTGTTTTGTATACTTCCACTGGCCACTCTGGGACATATATCTTACATATAGCAAACTTAGCCCGTTTGGGGAAGAACAATATATTTTCCAGGGACATGTGTTTCATGAAGGGTCTGAGGCTGATGCACCCGGACAATACATCTTTATAAGTAAGCTTGCAGCACTCATTTACCTATATTTAGCCAGATTTTAGGCTGTTTATTTAGAACACTGCACCTTCCCCCCTCTTCCCCATTTTCCCCTTATTTCTTTACTATATTAATAATTGTATCCCTCCACCACTTGGCAACAATGTTGTATTGTATCTTTAAAGGGACAGTTCATTGGAAATTATCAATATTTGTTAAATTGTTAGTTTGTGTAATGCCTTCTTAGTTCCCTGCTGTTGACATTAGTGAGCTGACATTTCAGGTTCTAACGGTCCTTGTTCTTCCCAGGATGCACCACTTCCTTGGATTGTTCCTAACAGTAATTTTTACTGATTGGCAGTTGAATGGGTCAAAGATGCTCAGTTCTCTACAGAGCAACTGAATCAACTCAGGTGCTGGGTCAAGGGCAAAACCATAACAGTCTCTACTAGGAGTCCTGCAAACAGGAAGTCAGTATTTCGGTTGCATTTATTTATACACAGACAAAATGCTGAATTGGCAGATTAAGGTCATTGGGATGAAAAAATACTGCTCTTTTTCTAAAAAGCATATGTATTTGCACTGAACTTTCCATTTAGGAACAAACAACTTTCCATTAAGAACAGAGCTTTACCGTTCTCACAGTGAAAAACCCTTTCCGAGCTTGAAGCCTTAACTAAACTATACCAAAATCAAAAACCCCAGTATGCTTTACCTGTATCAATCCCAGTATGCTGTATTGGTATTTATATTTTCAGTTTGCAGTACCTGTATGAAAAATTCCAGATTGCTGTACTGGTGTTATTTATTTGTGAATCTCTGCCTGCCTTTTTTCTCTATCTATCTGTCTAGTATATTCCTACCTGTCTGTCTGTCTGTCTGTCTATCTATCAAAATTTGTGTGTGTGTCTTCCTTTCTGTCTCTATATCTGTCTATCAATCTATCTGTCACAGTCTCAATCTGCTCTCTAGCTCCTATATATATCTCTTTCTGTATATCTAACTGTCTATCTGTCTCTCCAACTGTCTTTCTCTCTCTCTGCATCTCTCTTGGTATCTGTATGTGCCTTTCAGACTATATCCATCTGTCTGTCCATCTCTGTTACGTAACTAATGGGTGTGATTTAATTGGTGGTGGAGAAAGGGGTGTGGCCCCACGCTATGTGCAGCACATACTGTCCCCTGATGTTTTCAAACCCTAGACATGCTCATCGCTGAGTCTGACTTACTTTTGCTTAACCTGCTGCCCCCTATCCAAGATGGAGGTAAACAGTGGCTATTCGTTGGACCGGCATCCACTCCTGTGATTGGCTAAGACATTTTGCCTTAGCCAATTACAGGAGTGGATGCCGGTCCAGCCCCTTCTGCTTGCTTCCATGCATGGAAAAGGCACAGAAGACAAGCAGAAGACAGCGAGGGAACGAAGGCTGATAAGTACATTTGGGGTCGAGGTTTTCGCCCATTTCCTGCAACATTAAAATTTTGGTTTGGGGGATGGACATGTTTCCGAAAAAGTTTGTGCTATATCAAATGGCACAACACTCTAAACCTTTAAAGAAGCACAGAAGCACTATGGTAGCATGAGAATGATGGTTTATTGGGTGTTAACACAAAGAGTTCACTATACTGCCAATTAGTTGGTTGTGTTTATTTTACTTTTTCTTCAATTTCCTCAATTCTTGATGAAACAACTTTTCCATCCACCACCTCCTCAACGATGGTCTTTACCTTTCTGGTTTTGTTTGGGTCTATAATAAAAAGAAAGCAAAATTGTATTGCAGCATTACAGTGATCCAAAATATGTACTAATTTCCAATGGTTTACACGGAAATATATATCTAATAGGTTAACGTATATTCTAGATGACAGTATAAATGGCCCCCTATATTTTTCTTAAAAATATAGCATGATTGTATTCCTTGATTAATAACTAGGATCTATCTGTAATTCTCATCTCAGTGCTCAATGATTCGCATTTTAAAGAAATCATTGGTTAAATTATGTAGGCTTCTAGCTTTCCACAGTCACACATGCTCTGTAAATTATACCCCCACCCCTTCTTTCTGCCAGAGCTGTCAAATAATTCAGGATGACCTGCCTTTGATCTCTCTATGATTAAGACTGAAGGTGGCCATACACAGCGTCGGCATTATGGTCAGTCAGAAAAGATGGTATATTTCTGCCTGTCGATATCGGCTGCCTTTAAAGAGAGCCGATACTATCAGACCATGTATGGACACATGGCGACCAATCCCCATACAGCGTGTGGACAATCGGGCGGGTCCATGTGTGAGGTCCCCATTGCACTGTGCAGACAGATGCCAATGTGATCTGTTGGCACAATGTGATGTAAATCTCATGTGTGTGGCCACCTTAAGCAATCTGACCATTGTTGTTGTCTCACTAGGATGGCTGCAGCCTACAGAAATCAGGAGGTGATATAAACCTACAGATTTTGTCACAATGCTAATTCAGTTAATTAAGCTTTTGTTTTCCTTTAAGCATTATTGTAGTCATACTTGTATTGTAGCAATGTTTATTGGGCGATAATCATTGGGTTTAACCTCAAATGATTAAAATATGTATATTTTATACACATAAGGTATCAATGATCACATTTCTTACCTGATGTGGAGTCTACAGATGCTGTTTTTACTGACTGGGATTGAACGGTGAACTGTCTGTGAAAAAAAGGCCACATAGTATTTAGCATGCACCATATGACAGGTGGAGAATGTATACTACTGTATATTCAAAACTTATTGTCACTGCAAGTGAACTGTAATCTCTTTATATTTCTCTGCTAGAAATTTGTTGATATGGAATGGTTTCAAAAGTTAAAGTTAATGTGGCGTTAATGGTGCCTTAGGAAAGAAGAAGAAAAGTACTGCAGAATTCTACATGAAACAAGTAATTAACCTCTGGGTAAATTTCACCAGACGTACCATAAGTAATTAATATATGCTGGTGCTATATTTTAAATCTGAACAACCAAACAGCCGCTGGTGAATGACTTATAACTTATATAATATATATAATAATGTGCCACGTCCCTGTGCGCCCGCTTAACGCTACTGCGCATGCGCCAGTTTCTCCCAGCAAGCTCGAGATGCACGCGCATTTGCGCATGTGTGAGATGTACACGAGGGTGCTCATGCACAAGATGTCTGAGCATACATCTCAAGTCGATATCGCGAGCCTGCAGGGAGAAACGAGTGGCGTCATGGGGGGGGGGCATACACGGGTGTGCGCATGCGCAACATATTTTCAGGTCAGTGGTTGCGGTGCTGGACTTATTTACAGGTCAGTGGGTGCTGTGATGGACATATTTACGGGTCAGTGGGTTCTGGGATGGACATATTTACAGGTCATTGGGTTCTGTGATGGACATATTTACGGGTCAGTGGGTTCTGTGATGGACATATTTACAGGTCAGTGGGTGCTGGACATATTTACAGATCAATGTGTGCGGGCGATTGGGGGAACTTTATATTTACAGTCAGTTGTGTGTAAGCTAGACATGTCTAGCTTAATATCTAGTAATAATAAAGTAGGATAAAACATGTTTTTATTATTATTTTTTACGTGTTTCAAATCTCTCCTGATTCATTTACTTACTCCAGTTCTCCTTCTAGTAGCCGCCTGTAAGTTTCAATTTCCATTTCTAGCCTGGTCTTGATGTCAAGGAGTGTTTTGTACTCCAAGTTCTGACGTTCCATGTCAGATCTGACTTGGAGAAGGTTTTCTTCTAGGCTGCTGATCTTGGCCTGGATTTGTAGAAGTTGTGTTGCATAGAAGCCTTGCATGTCATTCAGATTACCTTCAACAGAGCTTTTCTGGTATAGAACAGAAAATAAATATTAGTAAAGAAAACACTAAAGTTGTAAAACATGTCTTCATTAAAGATGGCCAAATCACAGAAACCCTTGCGATTCCTGTTTTGGCTCTCTGCGTAGTATTTTCTAGATTTCTAGGAATTTCTAAACTTTTCGATTTTCTAAATTCAAATTTTCTAGGAATTTCTAGGAAATCCGATTTGGAACCGGGTTCAGGTACAATCTTTATTTTTCATTAAGGCAATGGCTGCTAAATCAAGGTTTAAACAGGTTTAATATATAGGACCTACCATTGCTAGCTGGGATTGCAGCTCAATTTCCAAGCTCTGTAGGGATCGTCTCAAATCTGATATTTCACTCTTGCTTGCTTGTACTTGTTCTACCCCAACTGAAATCTCTTTCTTCAGCTCTCCGCTCTAGAATGAAAGAAAATATATAAATAATTTAATATGTACTTAGTCGTTAAGTTAGTGTTGTTCTTAAACTCAGGTTCCAGATAATGGTAATAAAATATCCACAGTTTGATAAATCATTAATCATTATTCATAATGGATGAATGTATTGGATGTATACCTTCTGGTTAAACCACTGCTCTGCATCTCTACGGTTCTTATCGGCCAAGGTTTCATAGTCTTCTCTCATGTCATTCAGAAGCTTGGTCAGGTCCACACTTGGAGCAGCATCCATCTCTACGCTGACTTTGCCAGCACTGCTAGACTTAACAATGCTTAGTTCCTGGAGAAACGAGAGGGAATAAACTATTGGAGCATACCGGTATTATGGATCAAGTTAATATTGTAGAGATACTTTTAGAAGCTATGCATATAATTTAAAATGAATTTTTAGAATCACAAAGGTCTGTACGGTGTAAAGTTTCCTTTATTAGGCTGCATGTTGGTGGCATAATGCAACTTTCCGTTTGGATTATTTTGTTTTTTTTTTATTAAACAAACAGTATTGCTCATCATGTGTTTTTGGCTATCTGGCACAGTAATTATTCTAACTTACCTCCTCGTGGTTCTTCTTAAGGTAGGCTAGCTCTTCAGACAAGCTCTCTATCTGCAATTCAAGGTCACCTCTGCCAAGGGTCAGTTCATCCAAGACTTTGCGCAGGCCAAAGATATCAGATTCTACGCTCTGCCGCATGGCCAGCTCATTTTCAAACCTAAAAGGTAAAAATAAGATATGCAAATGTTTACTACAAAAAATAACTCTACTTAACAGCACCTATAGATTTATTTTACAGATGTACAACTTACTTAAGTCTGAAGTCATCTGCAGCCAGTCTGGCATTGTCTATTTCCAAAGTAATGTTGGCGTTACTGACAGTGGCTGCAAGGATCTAGAAAACATAAACAAAACCGGTGTTATTTTTTTTGCTATGGAAAGATCTATGATAGAATTTTGTAGTACACTGCATCTGTCATTTTAAAACTGTTTTATGGGTCTATGTAATGGATGTATTTTTTTCTATATGGCCAGCATAACTTATTTATTAATAATGAATTAAAAAGACAACATTAAAATAAATGCTGGTTGATTTCTACCTTGACCTAAAGGTCCAGCCCGCATTGTACGAACGGATGTTTCAGACAACTAAAATTTCGGTCGGGCATAATTGATGACACCATACATTAAACGATACTCGGCTGAAAAGGGCTGTTTGGCACACAGCGTGCATGGCACATTGTTTGTAACGCTTTAATGAGATTATGGGTGTGACAACTGCAGTAAATGTTTAGCAAGCTGAAAGGAATAATATCAAAAAGTGATTACAGTTTTCAGTGTATTTGCGTTAGTTATTGTTTTAAATAGACTACCTAGCCAAAGAAACCAAAGACCGTGAAAATATTTACTATGAATTGATAATTTATTTGACAGGTTTTACTTTGAATTTAATTGAAATAAAGCCCTGTGTAGAAGTTTCATTTTGTGTGTGTGTGTGTGTGTGATGATTCTCCCTCTATTTGTAGAATAAATGTGTGCAGTAAATTAGTAATCATCATTTGCATTGGAGAAAAACATGCATATACATTTACAGGTTAACATTTAACGCAAAAAAAGTTGGTCGCATTTTATTATGTTTATAGAAATAAAAATGCATATTTATCTAATAAACTCTGCAGAATCACATTTTCCATTTACACAACGCGATTAACCTTATAATATAGGTTTATATACCTTTCTCCTCAGGTCTTCAATGGTCTCAAAGTACTTGCTGAAGTCTTTGGTTCCTGCCCCGATCCCCAGGCTGAGTTGCTTTTCATACCAGTCACGGATCTTTGCTTCCAATTCATTATTGGAGGCCTCCAGCAACCTCACTTTTTCAAGGTAGGCAGCAAGACGGTCATTAAGGTTTTGCATCGTTTGCTTTTCACTTCCAGCAAAGCTACCGAAAGTGGAGTTAGCTGCAGCTGCTGATGCAAAATTATTTCCAGAATTACCAGAAAACCCAGAGCTTGCACCACCACCAAAGCCTGCTCCATAGCTACCCCCAAAGCCTCCTTTGCCTGGTGCACTTGAATAATATGAAGAAGAAGAGCTGGAACGATAGGAGGTCATTGTGCCTGTTTGTTGTTGGAGATTATCTGATCTGCTTCCAGTGTGTGGAAGCAGACTTGCTGTTAGCATGTGTATATAAATGCATTTTGGTGGGTGGTTCACTTTTTAAATTGATCATCCCACTGTGACCTTGTTTCTGGCCAGGTCAGTCCTTCTCAAACAATAAACCAGTAGAGCAGACCTTCTCCATATCAGGTCATCAGTTCTATTGTCTTTAGGCTGTTTGTAAGACCTCAAGTTTGGGAGAAACCAAGAGGCAAATTCTTCTTTTAAAAGCTTTCACTGTATAAAAGGTCAACTACTCTCACTTTGCCCCCTGGCCACATTATAACATGGAACCAAACCTACAGGGTTTTTAACTCTACAGTGGCAATGGGGCAGAAGACGTGCAGTTACCAAAATGTATTATTGGCCATAATCTAAAAGGCATTTATATGAGGGTTTTAATGTTTTCTTATCATATTGGTGTTTTTTCAGTGGTAAATAAAATGTAAACTTTTCAAAATAAAGTTAAAGGTACAGATATTTTATGGTTAATATGAAGATCACATGCATATATTTGCAGCAGTGACTGGCTGCTGCAAACCAAAATAAAGCCAGCATTTGTGTGAAATATCGTCTTTTCTGTGTCAGAGAAAGGTAATGATTATAACCTTCAGGGACCACAAGCAGGTAAGTAACTGGGTTGGGGGGGGTCTTCTGGGGATGGACAAAGTAAGATAGTTATTGTGGTTGAATAAAGACGTCCATCAAAAGCAGCTGAAAGGGGGGTGGGGAATCCTTCCTGATTCCAAATGGCATTTTGGAAAGTATCCCTGGATCAACCAGTTGCTATCTAAAGATGAGCCCAGTGTGGCTGCAGATCAGTGCTAAGTTACGTCTTGGAAATTCAGCCATCAATCCATATTCTCTGCCAAAAATTTCAACATCTGTTTCAATTGTCTAAATTTTGATAATTCTGTGTCAGAATTCCATTGGTCGTTACATCCAGTTTTGGTTGAAACTCCAGCACATACCTATATTGTGCATTGGAATGAAAAGCAGTATGACATGACATACATGGCCCAAGCATAATAAAAGTATAGGCTAAAATGTAAAGTGCAGCCTTTTTATTGGGTTGTGATAAGTGTTGCATCCTTGTAACAGGTATACTTACCTGTTAAATGACACTTATCTGATCAGTAGATAAAGGCTCTCTACCTGGAAGAAAAAATATGTTGTTATTTCATATCATCTGGACTTTACCTTTAAATACTCCATCTGGAACTCTTGAATGAAGCTCTATATATTTTTTGGGAACTCACCTTTTTAAAAAAAAAAATATATATATTTGGAATACTGGATCATACTAGGCGACATATATTACATTTTGCTATTTGTGGATTATACTGGCAAATATCGTCTAGTAATATTGTATGCCCACTGTTTGACATAGTCCATTTGAACCATTGATTGGACCTGGCTACATCTATCAGATTATGGAACATGACTCCTAAAGCTATTTCTAATCACTATAAAAGTAGTAAAAAGTAAAGGCTTTATATACAATATATTTCGCTATAGCAACCTACGTGCACTCGTTTTCGCAATGTATTAACCACTTTGCGACTGTTAATACATTGCGAAAACGCTAGCGGTAAGTTGCGAACTTTTGCACATATTTTACTACAGCAAAAACCGGTGCGAAGTGTATTGCATTACTTTGCGCTGCGCAAAGAAAAAAAATTGCGACAGCGCAGGCAGTGCAAAACCTTTGTTCACACGTTAGTACATAGGTTAGCATGATTTTAGCGCTTATTTTCTCGTTAGCGCGGGATACTGCATCTCCCTGTAAGTACTGTAGTTTATACAGATCATCAAGACTACTGTGATAAACTGAGGAATCCCTATGAAAATGAAAAGGGTTTGTCCATCGATGAACTATGTTTAATCTATGTATATAATGTCATTCTTTTGGTCACATTATATATAGTATCTCTTTTGATCTATTGATATATTTATAATCCTTCGCTTTGCATAACTGTGCATATAATTTTCCACCTATGTAAATCTCCACTTATGTAGAAATGTCTTTACTATATAGATATGAATACTGATTACTTGTTCCAATGAGCACATGGGTTACATTGAGAGACGGCTTATTCGTGCTGACATGGTGACCGAGACTTACTCCGTACAGTTCCTGTTTACTAGTATCTTAGCAACAGATAATGACGTGTGACGGATGTGTGACGCTCATCCGCCACACAGTGATGACGTCATCAAGTTGCTCACCTAACCCGATTCACACGCGAACTACGCAGGATAAAAAAGGTTGCCAAACTTCTAGTAGGCCTCTCCTAACTTATGGGCACTTGAGGAAGACAGTAGCTATACCCTTTCTATACATATGGTGTTTGATTTGGACCTTCATTAGGGAAATGCTAATACTTACCTGCTCTGTCTAAACTTGAATTATGCACTTTATATGATTATATGTTAGGGAATGGTCAGTAGTTGTAGTGTTTTTTAACTGTTTTTATTACTTATCCCATGTACTAAATAAAGGTTTCTTTTAATCTATTTGAGTGTGCCAGGTCCTCCTTTTTGCCTTTCTATTCATATTTTTAGATGGCCTTTGTGCACGTCCCCTCACTGTAGGGACTACAGGCTAGTGCTTAGTCATTGTTTGTTTGATAATATTTTCTGCCTTTGGCTTAGACTTTCAGCACAGCAATATAACAAGTGACTTGAATAATCTGAACAAAGATAGACATACATTTTTAGAAGATGCTTTTTCAGATACAGCCCCAATAGGAGCAAGTAATTCAGCGCACGCAGGGGCAAGTGATTTTAAAGTTACATATAAAATATGCAAAGGTTTGGTGGAGTATAAATAGCCTAGAGCAATATTGTGATCATAAGATTCCTAGAGGTCTTAGAAGTAATATTTTACCATCCTGGGAACCGGGTGCTTCAGTTAAAGAAGAATGGGAAAAGGCACTAACTGATTCTGGTTTAATCCTTATGAAACTTTTAATTAAGAATGATAAAGAGGTACTTGACAAAAAATTTAAAAAAGATCTGAAAGATAAAGAAGATGTAATTATTAAAAACAAAAAGGATAAATTCACACGAGATAAAAAATATTTTTCAGAAGGAGTAGCCTATATATGGAGACATCAAGGAAATCCCAGATCTTTTAGAAGATTTTCTAAGAAACCCACACAGGTGTCAGACTCCAATTCATTTTTTAGGAACATCCTCCCAGTCAGAAGAGGGAGAAGGCGAGATAGACAGAAATAGGCGGAGGTACCTATTAAGATTCTCACAGAGAAAGGGGAAATAGCTACTGACTCTAATATAACACAAGATCTCCAAATTATTAATCTTTCTCAACATATTCTCACCAATTCACATAGGTCAGTATTATCAAAAGGGCTATCTTTCTGTACGGTAGAACACGACGTGCAACTGTAGCAAAGGACCTGTTTTTGTTTTGCAGGGGCCTGGCATTGAAAGCCTTTTTCAACAAAGGAGGTCCAGACACAAATCCGTCTAATAATATAGCAATGGCCTCAGGTACCTTTAAGCCTAAATCTTCCTTCACAACTGAACTGAAGAACCTCACAGACGTTGAAATAAAACGTTTCGACAAAGGAGGTAATGTTGTAATCTGGCCAAAGGCAATGTATATAAGGGAAGCAAAACAACAACTTCATAACCAGATGAATTATGTTTGTTTACCTGCAGATCCCACGGTGCATTTCAGAAATATTCTGCAGACAATTATAAATACAGCTGCTAGAGACGAAATTAACACAGAGAAAGAAGCGAAATATCTTCTAGTGGACTCACCCTTTACAGCAACCTACATAAAAACCTTAGGGAGCCACCTGGGAGACCCATTATATCGGGGATAGGTAGTCTGGGTGAACATGCATGCAGTTACATAGACTCCTACTTACAGCAACATGTGCTAAGTCTTAGCTCCTACATCAAAGATACAACGGATCTTTTAAACAAGATTAACAACATAGAAGTAAATGATGAGTGTCTACTAGCCACATGCGATGTAGAATCGCTATACAGCAATATTGGACATAAAGAAGGACTAGAAGCAACTAAGTACTTTCTAGTCTCTGAAGGAATGAGCAGTAGTCCTAAAATGCATGTTTTCCTTACACTGCTTAAGTTTGTCCTAGAACACAACTTTGATAGGGAGTACTATCTGCTGGTCAGAGGGACAGCTATGGAGGCAAGATGTGCTCCCTCTTACGCTAACTTATTTTTGGGTTGGTGGGAGAGGGAGCACGTCTTTGAGGACCATATGGAGCTCTATGTGTCTCACATAGAGCTCTGGTTATGATATATAGATGATATAAGGGATAATACGCTACCTACAGTGTAATATAAGGATATTACACCACCGAGGAGTTCCATGACCATATTGAAGCTCGAGGCCCCAGGACAAGTTCTTTTATACAGGTCATGGAACTTTGAGGTGAAGTAAATCCATATATTACACTGTAGGTAGCGTATTATTTCTTATAATACATATGGCCAACTAAAAAAAACCTGCCTATTATCACTGTCTCTCCCCCTTCCTGTATTAGTCATTTATATAGGAATCCCTGTTTAATGTATAAATAGTTAATTACTGTTCCTATTGAAAAGGAAAGGGTTTTTCACTGTGAGAACGGTAAAGCTATGGAACTGTCTTCCAGTGGACGTTGTAATGGCAGGTTCATTGGTCAGTTTCAAAAAAAAGCTGGATGAGTTTCTGCAAACAAGGAATGTTGCAAGTTACTGGTATTGATACATAAAGTAGAGTTGATCCAGGGAAATTTCCGATTGCCACTTGGAGTCAGGAAGGAATTTTTTCCCCCTTCATAAATTTGGTGGGTTTTTTTTGCCTTCCTCTGGATCAACAGTTAGGCAGGAAATGAGGATATTGCTAGATGGGTTGGACTGGATGGACGTATGTCTTTATTCAACCTCAAATACTATACTAAAAGAGAAAGAAGGGCCGAACATTGTCTGTCAACAATAAACAGGGCTTCCTATATAAATGACTAATACAGGGAGGGGGAGACAGTGGGAGGGGCAGTGGGAGACAGGAAGTCACTCAGTGACATCAATGAGTGATTGTAATATAGATTCTCGCCACTGCACCTCCCCATTGAAAATGCCTAGCCTTATTTATTATATCCTTATTGTTTGGCGAGGACCCTCTGACCTACTGAACGAGTTCATCACTAAACTGAATGGCAATTAGTTAAATATATACCGTATATACTCGAGTATAAGTCGAGGTACCTATTTTCACCTAAAAAATGAGTAAAAGTGATTGACCCGAGTATAAGTCGAGGGTAGAAATTATGACCACTGCTGCCTTCTGGTTCTGTATTGTTTTGAGGCTTTAGTTGCTCTTTAAATGGACAGCAGAATTCCCATACAGTAGTCCCATATCCAGTATGGCTATTACTGTATGGGAATTCTGCTGTCCATTTAAAGGGCAACTAAAGCCTCAAAACAATAAAAAAAATCTATTTAACAATAGGTACCATCCTCCTGATTCTGTATTGTTTTCAGTAATCCCTAATTCTATATCCCCTAACACCACACAGACACAAATATATACACATAAACAACATTATTTACAGCAGCAGTACCCCCATAACTATATACTCCTAACCACCCCCCCTATACAGAGGCCCATCAAGACCCCCACTATTATCCCCCAGCAGCAGCCACCCATGACTTCATACCCCTAACCCCCTCCCTGTACAGAAGCCCATTTAGACAATTACCATATCCCCCAGCAGCTTCCATGACCACATACTCCTAACCCTTCTTCCCTATACATAAACCCTTTAAGACCCACCACCATTATTTATCCCCACCATAACCCCATACCCCCAACCCTAGAGGCCCAGAGGCAGCAGGCCAGACCAGGCCCAGAGGAGCAGTCATTTAATAAATTACCACTGCTCTGAAGGATTAGACCCCAAAGGTCCTGGGCACACTGGGGATTCCCGCGGTACCCTAGTATGCCAGTCCAATCCTGCTGCCGCATGTCCTGATCGTCGCATCCACGGATGTCACTACTCTGCTCCTGTCTTACTTCCCGGTGCCGAGTAGTGACGTCAGTGAATGCGACGATCGGGAGATGCGGCAGCCGGATTCTTCTAACAAGTTATTGACTGACCCGAGTATAAGTCGAGGTTCAGTTTTCAGGCTGATTTTACAGCCGGAAAACCTCGACTTATACTAGAGTATATACGGTATCCTACAAGAGAAATATCAGACTTTGCAGTTAACTTCCTAGATGTGCGAATTTTGAAACATGAGGGTAAATTGATTAGTGAACTATACAGAAAAGAAACTGCAACCAATGCCTTGCTTCACTATGAAAGTGCACATCCACAAAATCTATTGAGAAGAATACCTAGAGGTCAATTTATGAGGGTACGGAGGAACTGCTCTCTTGATTTCAGCTATGAGAGAGCAGCTAAAGATCTTACTGCAAGATTTATACAGAGGGGTTACCCCAAAAAATAGTTGGAAAAATGTAATACTGAGGCTTCAGTTATAGAACAACAGCACCTGCTGACCCCACGAAAAAGAGAGGGAGATGGAAAGGTTAGATTTATTACTACACATAACAATGATTGGGGACAGATAAAATCTTGTATAAAAAGTGGCATATCTTAACTGGTGATCCAACCTTTTCCAACTACATTTCAGAAATCCCTCTTATGACTACCAAACGAACCAAAAACTTCTCTTCTAAAGTAGTCACTTTAGAAGAGAAAGGAAGAGGACAGAAGGTGGTTGCAGGTTTAAGGGTAGCCACCTGTGTGGTGACTGCATGATCTGTACATACATGAATCGATCCTGTTCATTTAAGGACAGCAAGGGAATTAAAAGTTACAAGGTACATTATTATATCAATTTTAAATCTAGAAACGTGATATATGTATTAACCTGTCCTTGTGCAAAAATGTATGTAGGTAAAACTAAACAAAAACTGAAAGCCAGACTTGCTAGCCATTTATCAAATATACGACTAGCGAAACACAATTTTGAACAAGGTAAGCAGTTGAGCAGTGTGGCAGAGCATTTTCTCTTATATCATGAAGGTTCTCCATCTGGCCTAAAATGTATGGGTATAGATAAAATCACTGAATCAATCCGGGGGGGGGGGGTATTGAAAACCAGCTTCTTAAGAGAGAGACACGCTGGATATACACTTTAATAACCCGTAAACCAAATGGGCTTAATGAAGAAATTGACTTTACCCCATTCATTTGATTTAACTTACTTACCTTATTTTTACAGTACCGACCTCCATAAACTTCATCGAATATCCTTTATAGAAATATGATTTGATTTCTGCTAGTGGATGATGAGCCTTCTTCATATTATTGATAATTTATGGTTATCTGGAGAACTCCGCTGGATACAGATATCATTGAGACAACCATGATACTAAGGTAGATGCGGAATACTTAACTGTTAAATGATATGTATACTTGGTATACTTACCTGTTAAATGACACTTATCTGATCAGTGGATAAAGGCTCTTTACTTGGAAGAAAAAACATTTTGTTATTTAGTATAGTATAGTATAGTATAGTATAGTATAGTATTTGAGGTTGAATAAAGACATACGTCCATCCAGTCCAACCCATCTAGCAATATCCTTATTTCCTGCCCAACTGTTGATCCAGAGGAAGGCAAAAAAAACCCACTAAATTTATGAAGGGGAAAAAATTCCTTCCTGACTCCAAGTGGCAATCGGAAATTTCCCTGGATCAACTCTACTTTATGTATCAATACCAGTAACTTGCAACATTCCTTGTTTGCAGAAACTCATCCAGCTTTTTTTTTAAACTGACCAATGAACCTGCCATAACAACGTCCACTGGAAGACAGTTCCATAGCTTTACCGTTCTCACAGTGAAAAACCCTTTCCGAACTTGAAGCCTAAACCTTTTTTCTTCAAGTCTTAAGGGATGGCCATGTGTCCTCTGACATGCTCTGTTGGTGAACAATGCCCCAGATAGTATATTGTATGGCCCGTTAATGTATTTATACACAGTAATCATATACCCACACAAGCACCTTTTCTCCAGTGAACATAATTGTAACTTTTCCAGTCTCTCTTCATATTCAATCTCCCCAAATCTCCTTATTAATTTAGTTACCCTTCTCTGAATACTTTCCATTTCAAAGATGTCCTTTTTGTACACAGGATTCCAAAATTGCAATGCATATTCCACATGCGGCCTTACCAATGCTTTGTAGAGAGGGAGAATTACATTTTCCTCCCTTGAATCCATACCTCTCTTTATACAAGACAATACCATGCTGGCTCTGGCTGTTGCCGCCTGGCACTGCTTGCTTCCTTTAAGCTTTTTATCCACCAAAACTCCAAGATCCCTTTCCAACAGGGATTCACTTAACACAGAGCCATTTATAGTATAAGCAGCACAAGGATCTTTCTCTCTTGAATCTATTCCCCTCTTTATACAAGAAAATATCTTGCTAGCTCTAGCCGTTGCTACCTGGCATTGTTTGTTATTTATCAGAACCCCTAAATCTTTTTCTATTACAGATGCACTTAACACAGAGTTATTTATGGTGTAGGTGGCACAGGGATTATTAAATCCCAAATGCATTATCTTACATTTATCAACATTGAATCTCATCTGCCATTCTGCTGCCCATTTTGATAATCTATCTAGATCTGCTTGCAACACTTGCACATCATTTGAAGTTTCCAAAGTTCTGCATAGTTTAGTGTCATCAGCAAACACAGAGACCTTGCTCTCAATGCCCCCTTCTAAGTCATTTATAAACAGATTAAACAGAAGCGGCCCCAGTACAGAACCCTGAGGCACTCCGCTTAGAACTTTAGCCCACATAGATGTAGATCCATTTACCACCACTCTTTGTTTGCGATCCAATAACCAATTCTCTATCCATGAACAAATATTTTCTTTAAGGCCAACAGTCCTTAAAGAAAGGACTGTAGTCACCTATGTGGCACAGTATTAAAAGCTTTCGCAAAATCCAAGTATACCACACCCACATCCACCCTATATGGTTATCTTAAATCTGCACATTGCTGGAATTTTTACTTTTTTGTAACTAGATATAGTGCCCAATACAGACAGGTTGTATCGATAGTAAAAAGGTTTCTTCCAGTTTTGGAAGAAGACCCCATAATGAGAGAGATTTTGAAACAGGGCTGCAAATTTGTCCCTAGGAGGGCAAGGTCTATAGGGGATACTTTGTCCCCAAGCCTCTTTAAGAGTGAGTCTTCCTCCAATAATATGTGGTTGAGTTCTAAGGGTACCTATCGGTGTGGGGCAACAAGGTGCAAAACCTGTACCCACATATTAAAGTCTGATACATTTGTGAGCTCAGTCACAAGTCGATCGTATAATATATGACAATACATTAACTGTAATGTCAGTCATGTGGTTTATTTGTTGACCTGTACTTTATGCTCCATTCAATATGTGGGATCAACCATACGTCCTCTCAAATCCCGGATTAGAGAACATATAAGGGATATAGAAATAGGCAATGAGCCGAGCCCAGTTGGTAAGCACTTTAAATTTTGTAATCAGGGTAATGTTAATTGGCATCCAAAGGGTTTTTCCTGATAAGAGAAATGGCAATAGAATAGAATAGAATTGCACTTAGAACGGCTGAAGTGAAATGGACATTTTTATTAAAGACTCAATACCAACAGGCTTAAATTTTAGGTATGATATATTATCCTACATAGATCCATGACCTATATTTACATTATAGCATTTCTCTATGTTTTCAATTAGTACTTTAAATTTTGTTATCAGGGTAATGTTAATTGCCTAGAAGTGCAGGGCACATAAAGGGTTTTACAGCCGATAGAACTGTTGCACTTAGAAAGGCTAAAGTGAATTGGACATTTGTATTAGAGATTCGGATACCAATAGGCTTAAATTCTAGGTATATAGTATGCTACATAGATCCATGATTTATATGTACATTGTAGTATTTCCTTATGTTTCAAAAAGTAAGACTTAAACCTAATTGATTATGCCTATGGTGTGTGTCGACTTTGGTCTATAATAGAATGATTTTGATACAATTTAGAATGCATATATTGTGTGAGGGTTTTCACATTAATTGTAATTATGTAACTATGTAGCCTTCTTACTCCCTCTTTATAATATTATATATACTGGTATACTCAATTTGTACATAGCACTTACTTTATCTGTTTTTAAATGTTTTTTATTCCTTTGAGTCTAATTTAGACTCATGTCACTTTAAGAAGGAGGATCACGTAAAAAAGACAGGACGTGACCCGTTACTTTGTGCCTATGATTAAGAGCCGGTCGAACTCTAAACGAGTAAGGGGATTGTTTGTGTGTGTATATCTCTGTTGAGTATACTTAATTAAATAAAGACTTAAATTTTATGCATCCTGATCGGACTTCTTTCAGGTGTGTGCCAACAGTTTTTGCCTATTGTTTTACTGTGGAATTTTTACAGTTTGGCTGGTAAATCTGTGCCAGGCCCCACCCTATACCATATCTATTATGGCTGGTACTGTAAATCTGTGCCAGGCCCCACCCTATAACATATCTATTATGGCTGGTACTGTAAATCTGTGCCAGGCCCCACCCTATACCATATCTATTATGGCTGGTACTGTAATTCTGTGCCAGGTCCCACCCTATAACATATCTATTATGGCTGGTACTGTAAATCTGCGCCAGGCCCCACCCTATACCATATCTATTATGGCTGATACTGTAAATCTGTGCCAGGCCCCACCCTATAACATATCTATTATGGCTGGTACTGTAAATCTGTGCCAGGCCCCACCCTATAACATATCTATTATGGCTGGTACTGTAATTTGCACTTTGAGTCTTGTAGGAGAAAAGCGCTTTACAAATGTTATTGTATTGTATAATTTACTTGACCACACTCAATAGATAGAATATTTAAAAGAAAGATAAATGTAAGAGGTTAGTTAATCCATGGATATAGGAAATGTTGTATGTACCTAAATAAATGAAATTGCATCACTATTTCGTTTCTAGACCATCATTCTTTTTGTGGAATTTGAAGGACATGCTGGTGCCTGATATCAATCAGTTAATCTATAGCCCTGTCAGGTCACGGCCTCAAGAAGTCTCAAACTTAATGTTCCTACACACCTGTGATGTTCACCCGAGCACCGACCCCCAAGCCCGACACCCACGGCGAAAGGTCCTGCGGGTGTATGCGCTCGGAGGGATCGCCGGACGTCTCTTGCTCGGCACTCAGTGGATCGCCAAAGGACCCCCGACCAAGTGCATACACGCGCAAAACTATTGGCCGTTCATCTGCTAAAGTCTCAGCAGTCCTAAGCATGCCTACACCTCAGGATAAGAAAGGCCTGATGCGTTTTCTCGGAATAATAAGGTACTTAGCTCAATATATTCCCAATGAGGCAACCTTAACTGCACCTCTGAGACTGCTATTAAAGAAAGATACTGTGTGGCAGTGGGGGCCAGAACAAGATACATCCCTAAATTCATTAAAACTCTGTCTGACAAAAGCTCCAGCTCTCACTTTCTTTAATCCATCCAAACAACTTGAAATACAAGCTGATGCCTCAAAAGACGGGCTAGGAGCATGTCTTCTGCAAGAAAGGAAACCAATAGTATATGCTTCAAGAGCACTATCATGTGCTGAACAAAACTATGCACAAATTTAGTTGTGATTGCTGATGCACTTTCCAGAGCAGTTGATGCCACCAGTACTAATGTTGTTGAAGATATATTTGAGGAGAAAGTAGTTTATACAATGCAGTGCACAGAATCAATAAGTCAAGACCTGCTACAAGCTTTAAAGAATGAAACTCAGAAAGATGATACTCTTAAAGCTGTTCAGGATATGCATGTGAATGGTTGGCCAAAGCATAGGAAACACATACCATCTACATTGTATCCATTTTGGTCAATGCTAGTGCTGTGACTTTAAGACTGAGCCAGCCTCTAGTCACAGGTTATGATGTGTTGATACATTGTTGTGCTTAGTGCTGTAAGTGTTGGACTCCATTGGGACAATGTTGTCTGGAGACTTTAGTTCTCATTTTATTTGTTCTTTGTTTTCAGATACTAGAATCTCCTGCTTAATTCTGCCCTGTAGGTAAGATTACATTTTCATATTTAATTACATACTGATTGCAGTCCTTTGCATACTAATAATTAAATTTTGTAATGCTTTAAACATGCTTATTATTTCCAACAGTTGATAACACAGATGGGTTTTTTGCTTACATGGATTTTTAGACTTTCTATACTACTATATGTGGGAGCAATATTTTTTGCCAATCCTGTGGCAATACATGGGATAGACATTGAAACCCCTCTGCTTGACAATGTTGAACGGTTTTATCAGGAAAACGAAGATTGGGTCAGGCAGAAAATTATCTGCCAACTCCATTTTTTGTTTTATATACAGGAGAAATTGTCAGGTTTGTCTGCAAGTTTAATACCAAGGTACAGTACGTCTCCAGAGCTCTCCACAAGATCAATATTTAAAGCGATTAAAGGGTATGTGCAGTGGGAAAGCACTTTAAAAAAAAAATGTTGCATATATAAAGCACATTTAGTTCCTGTTCATATGATACCTTTACTTCTTTAATCTGGTTCTCCATTTAAAAGTTATCTGCCTCTAAAATCTGCTCTTTATAAAAGGGGTGTGTGTGGTCGTGTGGCCTTGTCTGTACAGTCTCCCACTCAAGGATATGCATTGGCTATGGGGGATCATAGGCGAATGACGCCTGAGGGAACGCATACACACATGCGATTATTGCTTGAAACAGATGTTTGTTGTGCGCGTGGCTTGCGCTCGGGGGTTGTGCGTCAGGTGTCCTATCTGATGTGTGTACAAAATATTGAGCCTGAAATGGATATAAACCTTTATATTAAAATGTATACACTACATTTCAAAATTTATTAAATTATTATCTAGTCTGTATGTTCAGTTTATTAATTTCTTTAATACTGTAAGGCCTTACTGAATATTTTATTGACCCCCGACCAAGTGCATACACGCGCAAAACTATTGGCCGTTCATCAACTGTGTTCGCCGCGCTCGGGGGTCGGCGCTCGTGTAAACATCGTCAGGTGTGTACAAACCTTTAGCGTGTTTTACTTGGGCACAATTGTCATTTTATGTTTTTAATTGTATTAAGGTTGAGATTTTTAACAGAGCTACTAGTTTTCTAGGGTTAGAGCTGAGCATCAGGCAACACCAGTTTGCTATTTACTATAAACATATATATATATATATAATGTGTAGAACGATGGAGGCACTCACAGGTCTTTGTTATCAGCAAGCGTGTTTATTCAAAAACGTAGGTTGACATGTTTCCGCTCCGTAACTGGAGCCGTCTTCAGAACATCTGCAAATCAGGTGTGACAAGTTTAAATAACAATCGGAACCAATCCAAGTGAGTATAAAGATGTGTGTCATATATCAGACAGTGAGTCTATCCAATGAAAAAGGAAGGTGTGTCTCATAGAGGCCAAGGAAAGCAAAGGGTGTGTCGATGGAGTCATGATCGGTCTAATCACTCCGAACAAGGAGAGATGTGCTTCGGAGACCAATGACCAAGGGGGATGTGTCATATACGGGCATCAAATGTACTACAATCGCTCGTATATCTTCTAAATGTCTACAAAAAGCATACGAGTGACATCCTCTGGGGCCAAAATCGACTCCCTATAATGAGATAAAGTGCTGGTGATATATAAAGTGCAAAGTGCATGTGCTTTAAATATATAAGAATCAATAGAATAAAATAAACATCTAAAAGAGATACAACTGTGATGGTACAATATAAAAATGATAGATAACATAGTAGGATGCCATATCGCAATTATAAAAAAGGGTAGGATGAGCTCAAGATAATATGTAATATAATATGGTATATAGATAGTATATTAAAATGGAACAAATGTAGTGAACTGTCAGATATATGTGTATTAAAATATACTTGAATATGGTTATATATAATAGAAAAGCACATTCTTCGACTGTTAAATTCATCATGTTTAGATACAATGTGAGAAGCAATCTATCTAACACATCATAGTTAATAATATAATATAGATATAGGACAAAATCTCAAAGGCATAGAGGTGATGATTAGAATATATATGTTCTCCTATAAAGATAAGAATCACAATCGGGATCCGGGAATGGTTAAAGATAGACAAAACTAATAGATTCATCTTTGGTGCCGCTAAGATGTTATAAGGCAACAGGGGCATAATGCAACTGTTCAAGGTTCAGAGAAAGCATTGTAAGGACCATTGTTCATTTAGTCCGCGTGGTGTTAAGGTCCCCAACTGGTATATCCACTTCGCTTCATGTCTGAGGAGTGTCTTCTCGATTTCATATTTATGAGTCATGTTACCTGACAGGCCATCGATGATCATCCATCGTAGGCTACTGATGGAATGATTGTGGAGACTGCAGTGTTTAGCCACGGCCATATTGCCGTTTTTGCTATGTAGTTTCTTATCCCTATCCGCTAATGCTTGTCTGATGGACATCCGGTGGTTAGTCATGCGATCTCTGAACGTGTTTGAAGTCTTTCCTATATAATATAATCCACATGGGCATGTAATGTAATAAATTATGTTATGACTGGTGCATGTATAATGTCCCTTAATTTTAATACGTTTGCCCGTGTGTGGGTGTGGGAATGATGATCCAGATAGCATACCATTACAGGTGATACAATTAGGACACCTAAAGCAACCTGGTTTTCCTGAAATATATGGTTTAATCATATCCTGTGGATCGGTCTTAACCAACATATTTCTAAGGGATCGGCCTTGTCTAAAGGTGTGTTGAATAGATGTGTTAGTGAATGGTAGAGACTTGTCACTCTTCACCAAATTCCGATGTTGATCTATCGATTTTTTTTATCAGGGGGCTTCTCGGATTGTATTCCGTGTGTAATCTGATATATCTTGTTTTGTCTAGGTTTAATCTGAGTATTCATAATTGTTTCTCTTGCTTTGATGAACGCGGAATCAATAAGTAGTTGGGGATATTATTATATTATTTTTTGGTTTGAGCACCCAGGCGACGACCGTGAAGGAGTGCCCTTTGTCAATGATCTAAGGTAGATATATATATATATATATATATATATATATATGATAAATGTATATAATGGAAATATCTATCTATCTCTCTCTCTCTCTCTCTCTCTATCTATCTATATCTATCTATCTCTATCTATCTATCTCTCTCTCTCTATCTATCTCTATCTCTATCTATCTATCTATCTATCTATCTATCTATCTATCTCTATCTCTCTATCTATCTATCTATCTATCTATCTATCTATCTATCTCTATCTATCTATCTATCTATCTATCTATCTATCTATCTATCTATCTCTCTCTCTCTCTCTCTCTCTCTCTCTCCCTCTCTCTCTCTCTCTCTCTCTATCTATCTATCTATCTATCTATCTATCTATCTATCCTCTCTTATCTTATCCTCTCTCTCTCTCTCCTCTCCTCTCGTTCTATCTCTCTCTCTCTCTCTTATCCTATCTATCTATTCATCTCTCTCTACGTCTTCTCTTCTCTCTCTCTCTCCTCTCTACTCATCTATCTAATCTCTCCTCTCGCCTATCTCTCTCTCATCTCTCATCTCCTCTCCCCCCTCCTCTCTTTCTCCTTCTATCTCTCTCTCTCTCCCTCATCTATCTATCTATCCTCCTCTCTCCTCTCTATCTCTCTCCTCATCCTCTATCTTATCCTATCTTCTCTCTCCTCTCTCCCTCTCCTCTCTCCTCTCTCTCTCTCTCCGTATCTATTATCTATCACTATCTCTCTTCTCTCCCTCTCCTTCTCTCTCTCTCCTCCTCCTCTCCCTACTCTCTCTCTCCACTCTCTCTTCTATCTCGCTCCCCTCCTCCCCTCTCCGCCGATCTATCTATCTATCTCTCTCTCTCTCTCCACTCTATCTATCTCTCTCCGCTCGCTATCTATCTATCTATCTCTATCTCTCTTCTCGCTATCTATCTATCTCTATCTATCCTATCTCTCTCTCATCTTATCTTATCTCTCCCTCCTTCTATCTATCTACTCTATCTCTCTCCTTATCTATCTATCTCTCTTCATCTATCTATCTATCTCTCTCCCTCCTCTCTTCTCTCTCCTCCCTCTCTCTCTTCCTCCTCTCTCTCTCTCATCTAATCTCTCTCTCCTCCCCCTATCTCTCATCTATCATCTCTCTCCCTCATCTATCTATCTCCTCTCTCTCCTCCCTCTCTTTCTCTCATCTTCGCTCCTTCTCTTCTATCTATCCTATATCTTTCTCGCTCTATCTATTATCTTATCTCTCCTCTCTCTCTTCTCTCTCTCGTCTCCTCTCTCTCTCTCTCTCTCTCTCTCTCTCTCTCTCTCTATCTATCTCTATCTATCTTCTTTTTCAGCAGGTACTGTTTAAACTTGGATTAGTTAGCAGTGATTATAAATTCATAGACACAGATTAGTTAAAGGACTTGAGCCGTACATTACATTAATTGATACAAATGACTGACATGTTGTAGGTAAAGAGATACCAGATAGAATAGGAACTAGTTTAGATTTACAATATTACAGGCTAAGCTGTTCAACAGGTTTTTCCAGGGCTGGGATAGGGGACCTAACATCTTTGTTTGCACAATAAAGTTCTGAAATCCAAACTATCTGCTGAAAAGTTGGGGCTGCAGATTTAATAAGGATTCACCGGTCACATAGACAGCTTTATCTTAGTATATGATAGTTTTGGAAAATGTAGGTATGAAGAGTTTGCTACATGTCTACAGATAAGCAGAAATTAACAAGGAGAGGGAGTGGAGTTTTTGGAGTGTAGGATAACCTGGTACATTTATTAGGTTCATTGCACAACCGGCCGGGCGGATCATTAATGAGCCCCAACCGAACGTCCGTTTTGGCCGACAAACAGGGAGATTCAATAAAAGTTCTTATCATTTAAAATGGTGCTAATTTTGCCTCAACCAATCAGATCTTGTTTAACATCTGATTGGTTAGGGCAAAATTAGCACCATTTTTAATGATAAGAACTTTATTGAATAACCCTGATAGTGCCCATACACAGCATGTTTGTCAGCTGAAATGGGCGCTCATACACATTGTGCGTTGTGGGTCAGCCCCCTTGACCGCACATGTATGAACCTTTACGCTGCCATTTGTGTTTCAGTCACAATTTTAAACCCAGGTTTAAAAACGCATAATTGCCCATTTATCTAGACTACCAATGGGTCCATGGAAGGTGTCAATATATGTGGAGTGTTTCTCAGTACTAAAGTACCCATTGGGTGTTAGACTATTTTCCTACATATACTGTAATTTTGCTTTTTAAGATCACCTTTTTTTTAAAGTTTATTTACCAATAAAGTCAAATGGGGGTCTAAAGCTGGGTTCACACACTAGCGATAAAGCCCCGATACTACCGGATCCGACTAGTACTGGTTTTCCCGAACGAGCGCGCGGCCGACGAACGTTGCTGTTGGCTGAGTGGTCGTTCGGGAAAAGAAGAATTTCCCTCACCCGCAGTAGACTCCCTATAGAGGAGTCTGCCGTGGCCAAGGGAAACACACAGTCTGTGGAAACACACAGATCTGTATACACACAGGACTGTGTTATGCAAATCTTTGAAAGATGACAGACCTGTAGTGTCTGTACCCAGCTTAAAGGACATATTTATAAAGGGGCATTATTTTGCTTTTTTTTTGCCACCAGACTTCACCACAATTGTTTATGTGTATGAATTATGTGTTTGGTGTGTTGATGTCTGAGAGATAAATAAAAAGAAATAATGTTTTTATGTAAGCCCCCACCCCCTCTGCGGTGAATTTAAGAGCATTGTCTTAAATAGAGATATATTTATAGATCTATCATTTATATTTGTATAAATTATCAGGGAGATTCAATAAAAGTTCTTATCGTTAAAAATGGTGCTACTTTTGCCCCAACCTATGAGATGTTAGCTCTCAAATGTTAAAAAAGATCTGATTGGTTGGGGCAAAATTAGCACCATTTTTACCGATAAGAACTTTTATTGAATAACCCTGATTGTATTTTAATGATTTGATAACTGAGAAAGAAAAAGAAAATTACATAATCATAATTGTATGTTAAGGTTCCCCAGGACACAAGGGGTCCTCACAGAAAAAAGGTTGAGAAACACTGATCTATCTAGTGTCAGCAATGTGTTATGGTACTGATACAAGGGCAGATGCTTTTCTGGTTGGCAGATGCTTTTTCCTGATGAGTTTGAGTCTCTGAGTTCAAAATGAGAAGCATTACAAATTAGAAATGTGCCCAAACCTGGCTTTGTGTCAAAAAAAAAAATAAAAATTAAGGTTTGAACTTCAGATTCACCCCAAAATCTGCTTAAAAATTTTAGCCTGTTTCACTGACCTGTCTGCAGAACAAAACCAAACTAGTTCATCCTTGGTCCAAATTACAGATACGTGGTAATAACTAATAAAAGGGAGAAGAATAAATGTAACCAATGAAAAATCTGGTGCTAATGACTAAGAGGTGAGCCACCCACTACATATTTGTCATTGTAATAATAAATTTAAAGGGGCAGGGAAGTAGTTTTTATGCAAAGGAGAAATATTGGAATGAACAGTTCTAATTCAAGGAAGGTATAATGTTATTTAATGGAGCAGGTTGAATTAAAAAATGTTTTGATGAAAACAAGTGGTACAGTAGTTGTAATGCAGAGGGGCAAAAAGAATGAATATATAAACTGGGTTGATTGAATAAAGGGGCGCAGTTATGATGCACAGGGGGCAAAGGGAATTCAATGGGGCAGACTGGATAAAATCTAGGATTTAATGGGAGGGAAGAGATGTTACATGATACTCCATTAAAACCAGCTTGCTGCTGGATATTATTGTTCAAATTATATAATTAAACTTGCAGATCTTGATATTCCTGTGTGTTTAGTGTAATTATACTATGTATGGGTAAACAAGAGTCGAGTGGTAAACAAAACATTAATGAGCCTTAATGAAACTGCTCTTTGTGGTGTAGATTTACGGTTTGTAGAAACAGTTGAAGACCAACTGTCAGCTCAGCTAAATGGTACAAGACACAAACACATACACTTAAATCGATAAGTTTAAAATGTGGTTTTAAATTAATTTTGCCCGCACATTAGCTCTTATGCAAATCAATCCTGCATTTATTTTTTTTACTGGGAGCAAATTTTATATAATCAAACAACAATGCTGACGTAAATCTGTTGTATTCAATTAGATCAACTGGACTTGAAGTTTAGTTCTTGAAGACGTTTCGCTAGTCATCCGACTGGCTTTCTCAATTCAGAATGACTTGTACAAGAATCTGTGGCAATTATGTACCCTGGAAAATCCCAATTAGCATATTCAACTGGACTTCAAGTCCAGTTGATCTAATTGAATACAACAGATATACCATGACCTGGATGAATGAGAACCTTCACAAGCAATGCTGACATAAATTTGTTTTTATTGTTTTGTTCATTCACTAAAATAGATAAAGTACACAAAATGCCTCATAAATCCCCCCCCCCAACAAAACCAAACATTCATGATGCCCTCACCAAAAAAACGAAAGCTATCCAATGTCGTCTTTCCCTGCTCCCTTGTCATGGAGGTAATTTCCCCCCCCCCGACTATTTGCCACTATAGAGTTGTCGGCCAAGACGAATCACCGTCAGTAGCAGTGATAGTTGATACAGCTGTCGGTTTGTTGTGACTGGTTGTTCGGTCCAACGAGACCACATGATTTACCAACATGTCCAATGTTTGTCCATTCCGGGTGAAAGGGTGACTGATAATGGAAATATCGGTTGGGCCGAAAAATCTGCTAGTGTGTGTAAACTCTTTGGAAAGGGTTTGATGTGAATGGTGGAAATCATTATTAAGTGCTGGGTGTTATGCTCAAAGCTATATACAAAAACAAATATTTAAATAAAAATAATATATAAAAATGTAGGTCACATGTTGGCATATACTAACTATAAATGAATGGATAACATGAAAAGTGAAAACAACATTTCCCAGATCTTAATGGTGCAGGCAGACAAACTGGTATTGGGTGTGGAGGCCTTAAGTAATTGTATTAAATGGCTTAAAAAGGCTTATCCTGGAGCAAAGACAGCAAAGCACTAAAAGTGATTTAAAGAGCAGAATCCTAAAGAAATATAATAGATGCCATAGGATTTAATGTAATAGAGAGATATTAATATACAGACTAGAGATGGCCGAACTTCCCGAACTTCCTAAAGTTCAGTTCGTTTTCGAACTTCCTAACTTCAGTATAGCAATAGTAACTTACTGTAAATGGCTGTGGCACCTGAAATGTTCTGGGGAACATGTCCATACATAGTCAAGGCTTACCGATATCAAAGGCTACATTCGAGGGTTACCGACCGAAATATTTGATAATTATCAAATTTTCCATAATTATTGAAAATAAGTCTGCAACTTCGAAAACCCCCAAATAGTTTGTAGTTCTGGAAGTTCAAAAGAGTTTGAGTTGGTCCAAAGACTCTAAACTATTAAAGTTTGGAACGAACTCGGGTTCTAATACAGACCACATTTGTAGCTGTGGACTCATATTGTAATTAGCATAGCTGCACAGTTGGCAAATTGGTTTTATATAGGACCATGCCATACACAGAAATTCCTTTGTATTTTCATTTTCATTGTTCCTTTTCAGTGTATGTGTAAAGCCTCATACACATGTGCAATTGCGAAAGCTGACCCACGACGCACGATGTGTATGCATGGCCGTTTCAGCTGATATGGGCACTTTGTAGGCCGAAATGGCCTTTCAGTCAGATATCGTTGCCCAACCAACTAGATCTTCAACTGAGCGTCTGTTTTGGTCAACAAAGTGCCCATACACGGCACGATTATCAGCTGAAACGGCCATGCATACACGTCGTGCGTCATGGGTGGGCACCCACGATTGCAAGTGTGTATGAGGCTTTAGAATATTTGTAATTGTTTACATTTTATCCTTATAGAAAAAAATCAAACAGAAGAATAGCCCAGTTTGATTGAATATAAGGATACAGATAAGAAGGTAACTGCTGATGTATGCCTTCTTCCCATCCTCTTGTTAAGTCTATAGTGAGATGGAGAAAGAAATGGCTTATGTCAGGGGTGTCCTTATGTGCTTATACTGGGCTAATGCCTCTAATCCGACCCTAACTCTGCCCATTTCCACATAACTATTTGATCGGGCCATGTGTTAAGAACCTTTACATACACAGCAGTAAAGCAGGTTGCTGAATATACATTATGCTATATATTGCAGAGCTTTAATGCAGACAGCACTGGTTTCCTTAGCTCTGAAAAGTCTCTTGTAATGTACTTGCTTTAAAAGAACCAATACAGGTGTATAGGGATTACAAAGTGAGATCTTGCAGAAAGGCTTTTAGCTTCAGAATACACCTTGGAGTCCCATAATCTGTCGCTGTCCACTCACTTTTGCATTCACATGGTTTTCTTTGATTTGGACATTTATTAAGTTTAAGAACAGAACAAGCATCCTGCTTCAGTGGTGTAACTGGGAATCACTTGGCCACCCATCAAAACTATAAAGGGGGCCCTGTTTGAGTCTTTCTGCTTCCCTTCTGTTAACCCCTGCCTTTCCAGTCACTCCAGCATTAAATGCTTTTTTTACCCAGTGATCTCTGCAAAACCTACCTAGGTGCTATAAGAGCTGAAGGTACCAACTAGTAGCTGTCTGTGTTCCTATACACAATGGCATCTTGTATAAGATACTAACAGAGTTATTCAATAAAAGTTCTTATTGTTTAAAATGGTGCTAATTATGCCCCAAACCAATCAGATTTTATTTAACATTAGAAAGCTAACATCTGATTGGTTGAGGAAAAATTAGCACCACTTTTAACGATATGAACTTTTATTGAATCTCCCTGAATGTATATTATAGCTTTTGATCACTCAATATTTACCTAGCCAAAAACACAGTAAAGGCTCATAAAGATATCCGATCTTGACACTGACCCACGACCCCAAACCTCACTCGGGGGTCGTGGGTTGATGCCAAAATCTGATGTATGTATGAGGCTTTTGCATCTAGATATATTTTTCCTTTATCTGTCATAGTGTAATTTAGTGTAAGGTGCTATGCACACTGCACATTGTCAATTGATAAAACTGATTCTTAGGTATGCCACCCCTCCCGGGAGGAGTCGCAGGCGTCTCACTAATTTTGGGATGGCCTCCCGCAATGGCGATGGCATCTCTTGGGTTTGGGATGGCACCCCAAACTCCTGCGACTCGAACTTACCTGCAGTCTCTGCTGCCGGAACGCTTATTTCTGCACACCTTGTCCCTCTTTTGTGGCATAATTTACGCCACATCCCACCCCCAGCCACACCCATTTCATGACATCACTAACATTCCCCCATGCCCCTTTCCTGCCCCCTTCTCCCCACCCTGCCCGGAAGCCACTTTCGACAGGGTGGGGTGTCTGAATTCTCTGTTTCAGTTATTGCAGATATAATTTCTCTCTTCAGACCCTTCTACAGGGTAATTTTTTTATTTTTTTTTTACAGAGTGGAATTCTTATACCCGCTAGGCAGCGTGCAAGAATCACACAATGCAGTGGAAACGCAATGTCACGTGATAGTGGGACGCATGCGATTTTGGTTAGAATGGAAATCACGGGAATGCAAAAATTCCTGAAACTTCTGATGCGCATGTAAATGCGCATCCATTTCCATTTTGGAAAAGAAAGTGAAAATGTATTTGTAGTACCGGTAAACCTCTTATACTTTCTAATGTAATTTACAGTCTTTTTAATGTTACAGCACAGCCTAGTATCCTGGAAGGTGCAAAAAAAAAATTGAACAAAAATAAAAAACAAGGGGGATTTGATTACTGTATGGGAATTCTGCTGTCCATTTAAAGGACCACTAAAGCCTCACAACAATACATAATCAGAAGGCAGTAGTGGTCATATAGCCAACACTACAGAAAATAGTTTTTATGGTTGGTGGATGGCCAGCGAGGAATGGATCCAGAGGGTGCGAGGGAGGGGGGCAAAGGGCTCCTGCGCATGTCACACTATCTCCCGGAGGCTACAAAAGAGGCAGAAACCTTTTGGCAGGAAGACACAGCTCCTACTCTTCATTTTCCTTTGGACAAGCCATTTGGACAAGCACTGCAGGAGAACCATAAGGAACAGATATGTAAGGTAATGTTTTTTTTTTAAACCACACAGTGGGACCAGTAGTGGGTTAAATTTTAGTTTATGCCCTTTAATATTTCCCAGGATCTTGATTCTACCCTATTAACAAACTTCTGCATGTTACCAATATTTATTCCATGTGGCACGATTAGTGAAAATCCGCTGGGTGGGCAGGCTGTGGGATTGTTTGGGTGGCCCAGGTAAAGGGCATTAGTAAGTGCCAAAAAGAGGCCAAGTTTCTTGCTGGGAGCCTCTAGTAGTGCATCCCCCAGCACAGGCCAGGTTGGTCCAACGACCTTCCTATGCTCTCTCATGAATGTGTGTATATAAATTGTTGTTTTGTTGCACTTGAAAACATGACATTCTAGGGGTGCCAGAGTTGTCATCTCTGAGAGCTGACACACTAAAAAGACCATAGAGCCTTTTACTCTGCTGTTGTTTTCTGATGTAGCTGTTCAGCTGTGGTAGTAGGTTCATTTGTAACGAGAAGAAACATGCAAAGAGATTTTCTTAAAAGTAATAACCAAGTCAAACTAAACTACAATTGTTAGTACCTGAAGGAGATCTTCATTCCATTATGGTCAGCAGGTCTCCTGAACAGGTTGTAACAAGATCCTAACTACAGACTAGTTTCTAGCTAGTTATACAGCCCTTGTAGTTCTAGTATTAGGTTCCAGGCCCTACTCTACACATGGTATGAGGGTCGTGTGTTTTTCCATCTAATATTGCTATATCAGGGTCTCCAGTACTTCATATTGGGATGTTCTAAGGGTATGAGGAAATTGTTTTCACTCCCATCAGCCCCTACAGTGATTGTGGTTGGGAATATTAGATGTTAAAAAGCCCAAAGACAAAAGCAGATTTAAAGGGAAAGTGTTTTGGTAACTGAGTATAAAACCAGATGACAACAAAAACTCAAGGGTTGTGAATGATTATTGCAATTTAAGATGTTTATGCAAAAATCCCAATAATGTGTTCCTATGTAAAATTCCAGAAGTGTATAATCAACAGGATTACCATCTCTTCTTCTCTCCATGTTTGTCCCCTGAAGCAGATCCACATTCCATGTTGGTTAGCAGGTCAGGTAAAACTGTTAGGACAGAACATGACCCCCATTAACAACTTGTCCAACCTGTTCAAAACAGGACATGTCGCTTCCAATT
Source organism: Hymenochirus boettgeri (assembly GCA_019447015.1). Taxonomy (NCBI): domain Eukaryota; kingdom Metazoa; phylum Chordata; class Amphibia; order Anura; family Pipidae; genus Hymenochirus; species Hymenochirus boettgeri. The sequence continues at coordinate 61,872,344 of CM033476.1, read as the reverse complement.
ACAAACCTGCCTTTTAGTATGCTAAACACAAACACTAAAAAAGGTCACCCATATGTTACCATGTTAGATCTATCTATCTATCTATCTATCTATCTATCTATCTATCTATCTATCTATCTATCTATCTATCTATCTACCTACCTACCTACCTACCTATCTATCTATCTATCTATCTATCTATCTACCTACCTACCTACCTACCTATCTATCTATCTATCTATCTATCTATCTATCTATCTATCTATCTATCTCTGCTATCTATCTGTCTGTCTGTCTGTCTGTCTATCTATCATCTATCTCTGTCTTCTATCTATCTGTCTGTCTGTCTGTCTGTCTATCTATCATCTATCATCCATTTATCATCTATCTATCATCTGTCTATCATCTATCTATCCTCCATGTTATGCATATTAAGAAATTTTTCTTTACTAACCATTTTGCCAGATGAAAATAAAGAAATAAAGGGCAACTACACCATTTAAAGTATGAAGTATGAAGAGTAGGGGCTGTCTGTGTGTTGTCCTGTCCCTGCTATTTCCTTGTCCTCTGGAAGGACACTGGCATGCGCAAGGGAGCCCTCCCTTCCTCTCACCCTCCAGATCTCTTCATGGCTGCCTCATCTTCTAGAATTAAAAGCTTTTTCTGTAGCGTAGGGTACCCCAGCCGACCCACAACCCCAATGTTAGTTTGTAAAACAAGCCCCAGAAACAGACTTACCCTACCGTGTTCCCTCGGCTCTCTGCATAGCTGGTACCCAATGCTACAGAATATTTTAGGTTGGGGGGGTGGAGATACCCTTTAATATTAAAGGTGCTTTATAATTATTTCCCTATTACACTTTGACAGGAGTGGTAACAATAGAGCAGGCTTTCAGTCTTCCTCATGGACACTGTACCGCTGCTTTAAACCTACAGATATCTAAATTAGAATAAAAATCCCCATGAAATTATTAACTGTCAGGTTTCCATCATTTGCCTATTAAAATCCCATCAGTGCTGTGTTTTTATAAAATATACAATATGTGTTTCACGGTCCTTTCTTCTTAGGCAGACATGGCTTGCAAAGAAAAAGTATAGTTAGAAACCAAATGCAAACAACTAGAGATGGCCGAACTTTCAAAAGTTCTGTCCGTTCTCAAACTTTCGAACTATATGGAAAGTTCGAAAACGGACCAATTAAAGTCAATATGAGTCACATAGTCCGAAAATTTTGAATGAAATACAATTAAAATATCAATGGTAACTTAATGTAAATGGCTGTGGGACCTGGGAAATGGTCTGGGGAACAAGTTCCAATATCCAGGACTTTCGGAAACTCGATTTTACTTTCGAGCTCTCGTGTTTGAACATTCGATAATTATCCCATGAACGACTCGCGGATTCGATATTCAATATTTACTCACGTATTGGTATAATAGACATTTAACTCGGGGATTCGAGAATTCGATATTTACTCGCGTATGTTTATACTTACGATAATTACTTAGCACTTGTCAGGGACTGTAGACAAAGGAAAAACATGCCATGAAGCAACCTAAGGGCAGTCCTTTTAACCTCTATGGGGTGTGCTTAAACAACTGTTACAAGGCTCTGTACACAGATATTTCAGGCCGATCGACCGTCACAACTGAAATTATGGTAGATATTGGACAAATGTAGGTAGAACACTCGATTGGACATGGCTGGTAAATTTTGTGTGGTCTTTAATTGAACTGCATGTCCGGTCTAAATCTTTCTTTCAGGTATAAATATCTAAATATATACCGTGTGCACTCAGACTTAAAGCCGTGACCTTGTCTCAAATAAAAATAAGCTTGTTAAATGAAAACAAGGTTATTCTGGCCATACACTGGCTCCGTGTTATAATGTATGGGGCATGTATATGTAATGTATATGGGCATGTAACAAGGATCCCCCAAATCTTTCTTATTCCCACCATGCATTAACCACTCTGTGAATGTGCACTGGGAGATGTAATAAAATGTAATAAAAGTTCTTATTGTTACAAATGGTGCTTATTTTGCCCCATCCAATCAGATGATGTATACCATTTGAAAGCTAACATCTGATTGGATGGGGCTAAAGTATAATTTTTTTTATTTTAAACAATTAGAACTTTTATTACATAGGCTTGTATTTATTTGGAGCAAAGTTTTGCACAAATCTTAACTTTTTTGCATCAGATGTGCAGTGGGAGGAAGACATCTCCTGCTAACATATTATAGTGCTGGTTTCTTACTCATCTGGGTGATCCTCACACATCCTAAAGCAAAGGTGTTGACCTGTAAGGTATTCTTACTATTTCTAATAACTAGCATGGAATTATCAAGTTATCAACTAGTCTATCACAAGGGGGCACTGTTGTACTGTCAATGTGAACATGTACCGTATACCTTTTTTTAATTTGCTTTTTATTTTTATGTTTATATCATTTACATCTTTTAACAAACAATCAGCTACTTTTAAAAAACAATTGTCACTAATTTCTTATGTATTTTGTTTCTTATATAGCACTACATATTCCGCAGCGCTTTATAATTATTTACTCAATTCACATCAGGCCCTGCCCCGAAGGGATTACAATCTAAGCTGGTTTTACCACACATACAGCCGATGTAAAGAATGCATACATCACAATATGCGAAAGGCTAAATAATTTATATGTTCTTTTTAATTGGCAGGTATCCCACCTCTCCCGGCAGCTCCGGGAGTCTCAAGAGTTCTGGGGTGGTCTCCAGCACATTTGCTAGACCAAGAAAAACTCAGACGAGGTCCAGAACCCCTTGTAAACACCCACAACTTCGGCAGGAACTTAGGGACTGGGCGCAAATTAAGAAATAAAAAAGGTTTGAAACTATCAAAAATCCCCTAATCTGGGGTGTGTGTTGGCTTGGTATCTAAATGTGGCTGTGGGATGGGCTGGGGGTAGGGTTCAGGGTGCTGTCCTGAAAATTTAAATCAACAAGGTGAGGTGTCTGAATTTGGCCTCCCATTAACTTTGTGAACAGGTGACCATACTCTACTGGCCATTTTGCAACAGAAAAATAATGTTCTATCTGTTAACCCTTTGAGTGTCTGTTGACTTGTTGATGTGTTTTTACCAAACAAGATTTTTTTTTTAATTAATTCAGCTTTCTAGTTAAAAGAAATGATTGGGTGTTACATGTCTAATATCATGACACTAAAAATGTGTAAAGCAAATAAAAATCCCTTTTCACTAATAGTGAGAATTACAGTCAAAACATAATATAATACATATGTGTGATATTTTATAACGGGAGCTGCAGTGGTATATATCCTTATAAAAATCACTCAGCTATGTCACTAATTGACTCATTTCTTATATTTCTTATATCCCACTGCTCCTCCCATTCCAGTGTTCATGCCTGAATAACTACTCAGCATTTTTTGCAGTGTTAAACTTCACTAACAGAACCTGCTGGAGCTGCTTCCTGTCACTTTATAACCAATGTCTCTCTCCTCCTCCACAAAGATTTGTTTAACCGCATAGATGCTGGGATGGTATGTTCCTTTCTACTGGGTTTGAGTTACAGAAGGTAGCTTGGGGGGGTTTAAATTAAGGTGGGAATAGGGACAAGGCTAAAATTTAAAATGCTAATATGGTGAAGGAATCAGATATTTATGTGTTATAAGAAATAATGAGACCCTTCACATTATACTATAAGGATATTACACCACCTCAGAGTTCCCTGCCCTGCATAAAAGCACTCTGCCTACTGCCTTGTGCTTCTATATGGTCAGGGAACTCCTTGGTGGTGTAATATCCTTATATTACACTGTAAGGGGCGCATTATTCTTTTATATAATCTACTCCCCTAATGAATCCAAACTGTAGAAATATTCTATATTTATAATACATTTAAAATACCTAGCTACTTTAGAGGCCTTCATAAAATGATCTGCAATTAATTAATTAAAGGCAAATAGTAATAATAATTATTATTATTTTTATTATTATTATTAATAATAAGTGCTACAGAAGATTGATTCAATCAATTAATTATTAAAATAATGTGTAAAAAAAAAAATCCATAAACCTTTCCCGGATAAAAATCAATAAAAAGAATAGCAACGTTAGTAAGAAAAAAACTAAATAAGCAGCAGCAAAATAAAACAAATCATGGGGTCTATATCTCAGTGCATCTCATCAAATAATTCAGTCTGGTAGGCAGAACTTCAAGTCTTGACCAGGCCTACTGGTCTAGTGTAAACACAGAGCATTCCTATATATGCCTTTGATTTCAGTATTACCATAAATATTACCTTCTTTAAAAAGCCCCATTCCAGCTCCTATATTTCCTTATCTGTGTCTGGGTACACACTGCAGGACCCCTTGCTAGTCCCCCATATAGTTAAAAGCCCCATCACAGGACCTACATTACATTTCCTTATCTGTGTCTGGGTACACACTGCAGGACCCTTGCTAGTCCCTCATTTTGTTAAAAGCCCCATTCCAGCATGAGCATTACATTGCCCTATCTTTATCTGGGTACACACTGCAGGACCCCTTGCTAGTCCCCCATATTGGTAGAAGCCTAATTCCAGCACGTACATTACATTTATATATCTTTACCAGGTTGGGTGGGCGTGTATATGTAAGTGTGTGCATACGCAGTGTCAGTGGTCACCAATGAAATACCGATTCGAAGGACAGGATAGGTTTTCAGTGGATTGGCAGTATGTGGCGCCAGTGTTCTCCCCAGATATTGTTTCCAGTTGGGTGGCATGAAAAAGTAGCCGAGTGTGGGGCAGAACAGGGAGATTTGATGAGATCTGAGGTGTTTAACTATTTCAGTCCCAGCAGACATTCCAAAAGTATTGGCATTAACACTTTTATAGGGGGATTCACCCAGAGCCGAAGGCTCTCTGGGCAAATCTCCCATAGCGGATCTACCAGTGGCTGCTTGTCTCTGGATGAAGCTCACCTGCACGTAAGTATTTAACGCCAGCTATCAGCTTCCCAGGATGTTCCTAACAGTAATTTCTACTTATTGGCTGTTGGATGGGTCATAGATGTTCAGATCTCTACTGAGAAACCGAATCAACACAGGTGCTGGGACAAGGGCAAGACCATAACAGTCTCAACTAGGGGTCCTACAAACAGGAAGTCAGTATTTCGGTTGAAGTTATTTATACACAGACAAAATCCTGAATTGGCAGATTAAGGTCATTGGGATAAAAAAAATACTGCTCTTTTTTTCTGAAAAGCATTTGTATTCGCACTGAACTTCCCCTTTAAAGGATAACTAAAAACAAAACTAAAATTCTGGATAAGATAAGGCGGTAATAAAGATTTACCAAGCGCAGCCTTAAACTTTCCAACTATACTAGGTTTCATGTAAATTGGTTTGATACAGGTTTGATTTATTCAATACATTATAATAACAGTCCTTCTATAGATATGTGCAGCATTGAAACATATTTATAAACGGTCGCTATTTTTGCCATTTCGCTATCACAGAACATCGCAATGACAAAGAGAGCTATTTTCGCCTTATTTATAAAACCGCTCATTTTCGCTTTCACAGAAAAGTAACGCTGCAGCGTAGTGTGATGGTAATATCACCTTATTTATTGCATTAAGTCTGGGATCGTGGAGAAAAGAGAAATACCAGACCAGAGAAGGTGAAATATCAGAGCTATTTTTGTCATTTTTAAAAAGCTATTTATAAATAGGTGATGAAAATTTGCCTTTTTAATAACTTTATAAGAAAAGTTGAAAGTTTAAAGGGCAAGTCCAGCCCTGAAATGAAAACTTACATACAGCTAAATCACCCCCCAAACCCTAAACTGTAAATCTAAACTGAAATCCTGCACAATGTCCTGTTTCTGCTTCCTGGTCCTTCCAGTTAGCAACCGTCAGTTATGGATTTGACTGTTGACATCACAGCCAATGACTGAATCATAATCCCCTGGGTGCCTCTTCTGAGCATGCCCAGGCTCAGTACAGGTTTCTAAATTGCTCAGTTTCCATGAGGCATCCAGAAGCATAGCAGGCATACAGTAATGAATTCATAGGACAAACTATGATATATCAACATATTTTAAAGAGGCCATTCTTTTTAAAAGATGTTCTGATGAGGGTTGAGTTGTCCTTTAAAAAATTGTGGCCAAGACTAAGTATTGAAAAACACTCCACAATGTACTGACACCTTCCATGGACCCATTGGCAGGCTAAATAAATGGCCACTTATGCATTGTCACCAACTCAGACTTGGTGAATTTGAATAGCTGAACCTAACACAATAAAACACGAAAAGTAGCGGTAATTACTTTTTGGCCACTGGTTATCACGACTTTATAAATAGCGAAGAGTCCAAATTTGTCAAAAAAGGCGTCAATAACAGGCGAAAAGTTTAACAAACCTTTATAAATGTGCCCCATTGTTTTAAGTACTATGAGGGTTATTCAACAAAAGTTCTTATCATTAAAAATGGTGCGAATTTTGCCCCAACCAATCAGATGTTAAATAATATCTGATTGGTTGAGGCAAAATAAGAACCATTTTTAACTTTTATTTTACTTTTATTTGGCACACCTGTCAAAGCCATAATAATAGACTAACTGACAATTTTATTTTACACCTTGGTATAAATGAAAATTCCTAATATTTATCATCCAGACAATTTTAGGGGTGCCCAACCGAGGCAACTGTACTAGCAGAACCTTTGTAAGAGACCCCATAAAGTTCTGCGTTCGTCTAAAATCCCACACAGTGCTTTGCCTACCCCTACCCTCCTGCAGACTGTGATTAGGCAACATGTTAGGGACTACCATGCTAATTAAATTACTGTATTTCTTGTATTATGTGCTCAGAGCATAGGATGTAGGATACAGTAATTTAAAAGGAATGTTTTTCACTTCATATGGTTCATAGGTTAGACTGCAGATACGCCTTTTTACTACTTTGCTATGTCTTATCTTTTCATAAATGCAATGTTTTGTTTGTGTAAATTAAAATAAAACTATGATCTAGGAGATTGTTCACACAGTGATATTCATATTCAGATTCATATAATTTCACCTTCATTCTTACATATAGCAGCGCCCTACCCATAAATGATGAGGAGAGATTATAAATTACGCATACTGTGCTCACGTTAAGTTAGTGAACAGTAAAAAGGACATATCACTGCTATACCTTGTAAACAAGATGTCACAAAGGCTGGAATTTGGTTTACTACAGTAAATACTGTAAAATGCAGGGACATAATTAGAACTATTATCAGTACTGGGTTTTGGACCTAACAAAAGGAAGTTTCCTGTGAGTGAAACGAACTAGACTGGAACGTGTCCCTTGCTCTTAAAGGGCATGTCCACCCCCAAAACTATAATCCCCCCCACTACTGGCCCCATTATGTAGTGTAGTTTAATCCTTACCTCACATCCCAGCTCCATAAGGTTCTCCTGTAGTCCCCCCCAAAGTCCCAAAAACTGCCCACCAGGAGGATAGCAGAGTCCATATAGGACTCTGCCTCCTACCTGGCCTCCGGGAGAAGTTTGGCATGCGTACTGCAGCCCTTCTCCCCCTCCCTCTCCCTCCCTCTCCCGATTCCCTCCCCCTAGCTTTAAACCCTTAATGTATAAGATTCCCCCTGGTCTCCCAGCCCCAACTGCTATATTTATATTTTAAGAAAGCTCCCCAAACTTTACTTACCTCTCCTCTTTCCTCCGCCGAAGTGAGCTGCCAGCAGCCGCGTCCGTGATTGGCTGCCGCTCAGCCAATCACAGACGCGGCTGCCGGTCCTGCCCCTCTGCTTGTATTTTCTCGCAAACAGAGGGCGCGGGAGCGCGCGGAGGAAAGAGGGGAGGTAAGTAGAGTTTGGGAGCTTTCTTAAAATATAAATATAGCGGTTGGGGGGGAGACCAGGGGGAATCTTATATGAATTTTTTTTTTAGGGTGGACATACCCTTTAAGGACCTTGATCTCAAGGACATAGAAAAAGAAGGACATTTAATCATTTGATGGTTGTATGGTGTGTGTGAAAGTTTGAAAATAAGTTTGAAAATAAGGAATGTTTGTGCTGTGTTAAGGACTGTGTGTGCAGTAAGCAGATTAATCTTTCTTTCTTCCAGTTAAAGGGGTGCTCTGGACTTCTATATTTTAGTATTGCACCTGTTGTAAACAGGTTGTGAAAAGGTTAATAGGTGTTTTTTTCACTCTCTTCCTGGCTCTTGCACTAATTGGTGTGGGAACTGGGGCCTACTAGTTAAATAGGATTCACATTGGTTGGACCTGTGGTTTGGACCTAACAAAAGGAAGTTCCCTGTGAGTGAAACGAACTAGAGTGGAATGTGTATAAAGTCCCTTGTTGTAAAGGATCTTGATCTCAAGGACATAGAAAAAGAAGGACATTGAAACAAGAAGGGCAATTAAACAAGGTTTGTGCATCACTGTGCTGGTGTTGTGTATTAGAAGGGACAGTTTTGTCGGTACCATGCAATGTGCATCCTGCCACATGTATAGGAACCTGGAGCAGACGTTCCAGGGAACCTATGTCTGTGTCAGGTGTGAGTGGGTTGCCCGTTTGGAAGCTGAGATGGAGAGTCTAATGGGGCAGCTTGCAGAATTGCAGGGATTGGCAAATCTCGGGGGTCAGCAGGCACTGGCTGGGGCCAGCATAAAGGTGGGTGGAAGTGGGACAGGGAAGGTTGAGGGGGGAGGTAGTTTTGTTAGGGTTACTAGGGGAAGTGGGGGGACGGAAGGGTAGGGTGGCTTCTTCCCAGATTGCCCATCCCAACAGATTTGCCGTCTTAGGAAATGAAGTGGAGGAGGACACCTCTGAATTAGCGTGTAGGGAGGGGGCTAGTGCCTTGAGCACCCAGGGGACTGCCATCTCTGATACAAGGGAGGAGGGAGGAAGGATCAGGAATGCAAGGCAGGTGGTAGTGGTAGGGGACTCCATTATAAGGAAGGTAATCTGCCGCCAAGACCCTACATGCCAAGCTGTGTGTTGCCTGCCTGGTGCTAGGGTTCGGCATGTGGTGGATTGTGTAGACAGATTATAGGGTGGGGCTGGGTGTGACCCGGTGGTCTTGGTTCACATTGGTGCCAATGACAAAGTTAGAGGTGGAAGTGAGGTCCTTAAACATGATTTCCAAGAGCTAGGGGCCAAGTTAAAAGCAAGGACCTCCACGGTAGTGTTTTCAGAAATACTACCACAGCCACGTAGTAAGCCAGGGAGACAGTGGGAGCTTAGGAGCATTAATGCGAGGCTAAGAGGGTGGTGTAAGGAAGAAGGTTTTGGGTTTATTGAGAACTGGGCAGATTTTGCTGTCGGCTACAGGCTCTTTAGTAGGGATGGGTTACACCTCATGGGTTACACCTCACTGATGGCGTTGCAGCTGTTTTAGGGGAGAAGATGGCAAGAGGGTTGGAGCAGATTTTAAACTAGGTTGGGGGGGGGGGGGGTTATTAGTAGTCTCACTGGGATATATAGCCCAGGAGGAAAGCAGGGTGTAGATAGGCCAGTGGTGGATAGAAAGGGGGGTGGGGCTAATGTATGTTTTCAAATGGGAGAAGCCTGGCTGACAAAATGGGTGAATTGGAAATTATGGTATTGAATGAAAATTATGATAGGTATAGCAGAAACATGATTAGACAGTTCTCACGACTGGGCTGTAAATTTAGAATGATATGACTTGTTTAGGCAGGACAGAAAAAAAGGAAAGGGGAGGAGTATGTGTTTATGTTAAAAAAGAATTGAAGCCAAATTTAAAAGAAGAGATAACTGGCGATATGGATGTTAAAGTGGAGGCAATATGGGTGGAATTCGGCAACAGGAAAAGGGGTAATGTCATTGTTGGCGTCTGCTATAAGCCGCCAAATGCTAGCAGAGAGGAGGTGAGTCAACTTCATATGCAGTTAGCAAGGGCTGCAAGTTTGGGGAGTGTGCTCATTATGGGGGACTTTAATTACCCTGACATTGATTGGTGTAGTGGAACTGCCATCACAGAAAAAGGCGATGAGTTCTTGAATTTGCTGCAGGATAATTTTCTCTCATAGATGGTTGAGGTTCCTACTAGAAAAGGAGCTCTGTTGGATCTGGTAATATCTAACATTGTGGAGCGCATTATAGATGTAAAGGTAACTGGAGACCTAGGGAATAGTGACCATGAAATAGTGGCATTTGTAAAAGTGCGCTGGGTTAACAAAGACTTTTAATTTCGGGAAGGCAAATTTTCCCAGGTTAAAAGCAGCTCTTCAGAATGTCAACTGGGATAATGTATTATCAGGTAAAGGTACTGAACAGAAGTGGACTGTGTTCAAGGGGATTTTAAGCCAGTTCACATCTAAATTTATACCCTAGGGAAATAAATGTAAAAAAAATAAATCTGCGCCCATGTGGCTGAATTTTGATGTAAAGAGGCAAATGGAAAGGAAGAAAAAGGCATTTAAAACCTTTAAGGCAGAGGGAACGGAAAGGGCCTTTAGGAATTATAAAAACTGTAACAAGAAGTGTAAGAAAGCAATCAAACTAGCAAAAATTTATAATGAAGTTAGGATAGCTGAACAAAGCATCACTAAGCCTACATTTTTTTAAAGTACATTAGTAGTAAGAAGATGAGGACTGAGAATGTGGCACCATTAATTAATGGGGATAAGTTAGTTACGGAGGATGGCAATAAAGCAAATGTCTTGAATATTTATTTTTCCCTCTGTATACACTATAGAAGATCCAAGTACAGATATCATAGAGTATAGTAGCAATAATGGTATAAAAGATTTAAGTGCACTTTGAGTAACCGAGGATATGGTAGAGAAAGAACTAAATAAGGTTAATATTAATAAATCTCCTGGACCGGATAAACTACATCCTCGGGTACTTAGGGAGCTAAGTTCAGTTTTATCTAGGTCATTGTTTCTTATTTTTGCAGATTCCCTCATGTCCGGTGGTGTGCCTCTGGATTGGAAAAAGGCTGATGTTATTCCAATATTCAAAAAGGGTAGTTGTACACAGCCGGGTAATTACAGGCCTGTAAGTTTAACTTCAGTGGTGGGAAAGATCCTGGAAAGTTTAATAATTTGGAAGTGGGTATTGTCAGCAAGGTTTCTGTGTTTATTAAATACGTGACCAGATGCACTACCATACTGTCATTAATCATAGGATATGTGTTCCCCGTAATCGGGTGGTGCTAAGGATCTATACAACCAAGAAGATAGCTTCCTAAGGATCCTTACAAAGCACTCACACACTTGTATCCAAAATTGAAAATACTCGATTTATTGGCACAAAACAATAGAAAACACTCCCTTCCCTATATACTGAACCTCCCTCCCCCCATCATCAAAACATAAATAAAACTGAATATCATAAAGCCGGGCGTCCCCAGCTAATATGAACCCGTAGATAGGATAGTAATAAACAGTGTCTCTTCCAAAGGCATCGGAACCTGTGCTGTGTGAAGGCAAAAGTATCAAGTCCAAAACAAAATGTTGCAGTTCAGATACAATCAAGCCAGTGCTAGGATAGTAGCAAAAATCCACCTGTTGAAACACGCAACACTGTTGCTAATATTATACACAGGGGAACTTCTTGATTCAAAATATCCGCTTGTGGCACATCTAAGTGGAGGACAGCACAACTTTCATACAGGAATATTGGAGGTATAAATACAGTTCTTGTTTAATTGGCTTACCCGGGACTTGTGAAACTGTCAGCTTATCCGCTCCATATTCCAAACTTTACTATGGTCCCTCTTCAGTCCGTGCTTCACCCGGTGCCGTGATTCCACTGATCTCCTCCTGAGTCGGTCCCCACTTGAGCCAGTTTCAAACAAAAGCATAGGTTCCAGACACCTGCAAAACAAACCGACGCGCGCTTCGCTTGCTTAGAAACTTTACACGCAAGCTTCGTCAGGGTCTCTCGAGACTTCCATACGAGACCTGTGTTAAATAGGATCCCAATGGGGCGGGTCACAGCTGTTGAGCTTTATTTTAAAGAAACAGTACCAATTAATTGGGAATGGGGTAGTCTACAACATGGCGTGCACCCTTCTCATAGGGTTATGTACATAAACTAAAGTAGATAAACTAAAAGTAGATAAACACTCACTATAAGAAACAACCATAGTGTATATTCTCATTTAAACCATGTGGAACTTCCGTTCGGAGGTTATAGATCCACCTGCTTTCATTTTGCAGGAGTATGGACTCTACATTCCCTCCCCTTTGGCCCAACGATATACGTTGGATACCCATAAAGGTGAACATTATTCAATTCTCTTTGTGTTGTTCTAATATGCGTTTGGCCATAGCGCTCCTGTCTATTTGGCCATTTAAAGTGGCCCTAACATGTTCGGCAATTCTCATATTGAGCCTTCTTTTGGTCTGCCCAACATACCTCATTCCGCATATACATTGTAATAGGTATGTCACCTGAATACTTTGACATGTTATTAAACTTGATACTCTATAGGATTTCCCTTCTACCCCTTCACAATACGATTCTTGTTTCATAAATTTGCACATTTTGCACTTCCCACAGCTTCTATTCCCTTTTACGGGAGGAAGATCCAGCCAGCTGCGGATGTTAACTTCCCGGGGTCTCAGATAACTAGGGGATAACAAATCTTTTAGATTTTTTCCCCTCCTCGCTGTCATCTATGGGAATCCACCCACACTATCCCCGAGGACCTCATCATCTCTCAGGAGAAACCAGTATTTTTCCAGAATCTTCCTAACTCTAGGCCATTCATTATGATATCTAGTTATGAAACGAATAGGGTTCTTCTCTTTTTTATATCTCTTATCTAGAGAATCCTTTTTATACAACAAATCAGACCTTAATTTATGTTGGGCTTCCCTGAAGCCTTTATTAATAGCTTTTTTATTGTACCCTCTCCTTTGGAACCTTATTTTCATTTCTTCAGACTGTTCAACAAATCTCACTTCAGAGGAACAGTTGCGTTTTAAACGCTGAAATTGGCCCATCGGTATACCTTGGATCAAATTTTGTGGGTGGGGGCTAGAGGCATGTAACAGTGAATTGACCGCGGTCTCTTTTCTAAAGGTCTCCGTAACCAGAGTGTCTCCCTCTTTTTTAATAAGGAGATCCAAAAAAGTAATTGAGTTGGAATCCCATTGTGCTGTAAGTTTGATGTTTTTATTATTCTTGTTAAGTACCTCAATGAAATGTTTAAGCAATACCTCTGAGCCATTCCATAACATTAAAATATCATCCACATAGCGGATCCAAAGTACCACATTATTTTCTACACCCAGGGTTCTCATAGCATCATTCACATCGGTGTTTTCCCAAACCCCCAAGTGTAGACAGGCATACGTGGGCGCGCAAACCGCGCCCATCGCCGTACCTCGTATCTGGCAATAATATCCCCCATTGAACAGGAAGATGTTATTTTTCAAGATAAATTTTAACAATTCCAAAGTAAAGCGCGTATGTGCAGTATATTGTTCTCCTCGGGTTTCGAGAAACATTTTGCACGCTTTTAAGCCTATTTCGTGGGGAATAGAAGAATATAAACCTTCTACGTCCAAAGTAACTAACACTGTATTAGAGTCTATGCTTATTCCATCTAGTTTCCTAAGAACATCGCCTGTGTCCAGAATGAAAGAATCTAAATTATACAGAAATGGTCTCAATATTTGGTCTATATATTGACATATATGCTCAGTGGGCCCCTCAATTCCCAAAACAATCGGCCTCCCCGGAGGGTTACATATATCTTTGTGTATTTTTGGGATAATGTAAAATGTGGGACACTTGGGATTTTCAACATACAAATAGTCTCTTTCTTTTCGAGAAATTAAACCACTCTCATATCCTTTTGTAACCAGTATTTTAATTTTACATTGTATTTCCTGTAAAGGATTCATCTCAAGTCTCAAATATTGGTTACCATCAGATAGTTGTTTATTAGCCTCTTTTTCATATTGAGATCTACTCATTATCACCACATTCCCTCCTTTATCTGCAACCTTAATTATCAATTCTGTGTTTTTACGTAGATTTTGCAATTCTACCCATTCTTCTTTAGTAAGGTTGAAATTAGTTGAGGGACTTGGATTCATATCTCTAATTTCCTGAGACACTAGGCGTACAAATGAGGAAACATTTTGGGAACATCCAAAGGATGGGAACCATTTCAACGAGGTAAGTTCTAAATTACAGAATTCATTTTCCTTGTCTCCAATATCATTGGGTGTTCCCACATTTTCCTCCAAAAGGTCGAGCAGTGTTAACAATGCTTTTTTATCTGCACTATTCCCTGGGCCCCCATGACTGTGTTTATGGTGAATTTTCTTTAGGATTAACTTTCTAGCAAACAAATTTAAATCTTTAGTTATTTCAAATTTATCAAGTTTGTTAGTTGGGACAAAAGAAAGACCTTTGGAGAGGACATTAATCCCCAAATCAGAAATGGGTGTACCAGAGATGTTTATGATTTCCAAATTGTGGTCAGCATTACCCAACGCTTGTCCTAATTTCTGAATATCGGGCCCTTCTTTCTTTCTCTGAGCCATCTCGGCGACACTCTCCTTTGACCAATCTTTTTCTTTCTTCCTACGTCCCTTCCCTCTTCTCATCCTTTTCTTGCCTCTCCTAAAGGGCCTGCCTCTTTTGCATTATCCTCATCTGTATCTGATCTATATTCTTTGTTAGATTTAAACCAGTCATACACCATATCCTTCCTATAGTCTTCGCTATCTCTTATAAACTTCCTTTTCTTTCTTTTCTTGATCTCTATTTGCATAATTTCTACTTCCTTTTTAATAGCCTCATTAGCTGTTTTAAAATCTTGGTCTTCCTTAAAACCCTCCATTTTAATTTTTAAATCTTCTACCTGTTCATTCAATTGTTTCAATCTTTTTGTATCTTCTTTTATTATCATCATCATTAATCTTAGTGAACATTCTGTTTGAAAGAACCATCACTCTCCTTTACTAAATTCTCTCTTGGGTTCAGTCTCAATCTAAGCCCTCTTGGAACCATCTTATTCTTGAGATAATTTTCTAAGCTTGATACTTCCCACTTTAACCGCAATTGTTGAAAGATATGCTTTCGATATCTCTTTTTATATGTTTTGAAGGACGTAGAAGGTTTATATTCTTCTATTCCCCACGAAATAGGCTTAAAAGCGTGCAAAATGTTTTTTCGAAAACCCGAGGAGAACAATATACTGCACATACGCGCTTTACTTTGGAATTGTTAAAATTTATCTTGGAAAATAACATCTTCCTGTTCAATGGGGGATATTATTGCCAGATACGAGGTAGGCGATGGCGCGGTTTGCGCCCACGTATGCCTGTCTACACTTGGGGGTTTGGGAAGACACCGAGTTAATGATGCTATGAGAACCCTGGGTATGAAAATAACGTGGTACTTTGGATCCGCTATGTGGATGATATTTTAATGTTTGGAATGGCTCAGAGGTATTGCTTAAAATTTCATTGAGGTACTTACAAGAATAATAAAAACTCAACTTACAGCACAATGGGATTCCAACTCAATTACTTTTTGGATCTCCTTATTAAATAAGAGGGAGACACCTCTGGTTACGGAGACCTTTAAAAAGAGACCGCGGTCAATTCCCTGTTACATGCCTCTGCCACCACCCACAAAATTTGATCCAAGGTATACCGATGGCCAATTTCAGCGTTTAAAACGCAACTGTTCCTCTGAAGTAGATTTGTTGAACAGTCTGAAGAAATTAAAATAAGGTTCCAAAGAGAGGGTACAATAAAAGCTATTAATAAAGGCTTCAGGAGAGCCAACATAAATTAAGGTCTGATTGTTTGTATAAAAAGGATTCTCTAGATAAGAGATATAAAAAGAGAAGAACCCTATTCGTTTCATAACTAGATATCAATATGAATGGCCTAGAGTTAGGAAGATTCTGGAAAAATACTGGTTTCTCTCCTGAAGATGATGAGGTCCTCGGGATAGTGTGGGTGGATTCCCATAGATGACAGCGAGGAGGGAAAAAATCTAAAAGATTTGTTATCCCCTAGTTATCTGAGACCCGGGAAGTTAACATCCGCAGCTGGCTGGATCTTCCTCCCGTAAAAGGGAATAGAAGCTGTGGGAAGTGCAAAATGTGCAAATTTATGAAACAAAATTTTTTGTGAAGGGGTAAAAGGGAAATCCTATAGAGTATCAAGTTTAATAACTGTCAAATGTATTCAGGTGACATACCTATTACAATGTATATCGAGAATGAGGTAGTGGGGGCAGACCAAAAGAAGGCTCAAATGAGAATTGCCGAACATGTTGGGCCACTTTAAATGGCCAAATAGACAGGAGCGCTATGGCCAAACGCTATTAGAACAACACAAAGAAATTGAATAATGTTCACCTTATGGGTATCCAACGTATATCGTTGGGCCAAAGGGGAGGGAATGTAGAGTCCATACTCCTCCGCAAATGAAAGCAGGTGGATCTATAACCTCCGAACCGGAAGTTCCACATGGTTTAAATGAGATATACACTATGGTTGTTTCTTATATAGTGAGTGTTTATCTACTTTTAGTTTATCTACTTTAGTTTATGTACATAACCCTATGAGAAGTGGCCGCCATGTTGTAGACTCCCCCATTCCCAATTAATTGGTACTGTTTCTTTAAAATAAGCTCAACAGCTGTGACCCCCCCATTGGGATCCTATTTAACACAGGTCTCGTTGGAAGTCTCGAGAGACCCTGACGAAGCTTGCGTGTAAAGTTTCTAAGCAAGCGAAGCGCGCGTCGGTTTTTTTGAGGTGTCTGGAACCTATGCTTTTTGTTTGAAACTGGCTCAAGTGGGGACCGACTCAGGAGGAGATCAGTGGAATCACGGCACCGGGTGAAGCACGGACTGAAGAGGGACCATAGTAAAGTTTGGAATATGGAGCGGATAAGCTGACAGTTTTCACAAGTCCCGGGTAGCCAATTAAACAAGAACTGTATTTATACCTCCAATATTCCTGTATGAAAGTTGTGCTGTCCTCCACTTAGATGTGCCACAAGCGGATATTTTGAATCAAAAGTTCCCCTGTGTATAATATTAGCAACAGTGTTGCGTGTTTCAACAGGTGGATTTTTGCTACTATCCTAGCACTGGCTTGATTGTATCTGAACTGCAACATTTTGTTTTGGACTTGATACTTTTGCCTTCACACAGCACAGGTCCGATGCCTTTGGAAGAGACACTGTTTATTACTATCCTATCTACGGGTTCCTATCTACGGGTTCCACATGGTTTAAATGAGAATATACACTATGGTTGTTTCTTATAGTGAGTGTTTATCTACTTTTAGTTTATCTACTTTAGTTTATGTACATACCCTATGAGAAGGGTGCACGCCATGTTGTAGACTACCCCATTCCCAATTAATTGGTACTGTTTCTTAAAATAAAGCTCAACAGCTGTGACCCGCCCCATTGGGATCCTTTAACACAGGTCTCGTATGGAAGTCTCGAGAGACCCTGACGAAGCTTGCGTGTAAAGTTTCTAAGCAAGCGAAGCGCGCGTCGGTTTGTTTTGCAGGTGTCTGGACCTATGCTTTTGTTTGAAACTGGCTCAAGTGGGGACCGACTCAGGAGGAGATCAGTGGAATCACGGCACCGGGTGAAGCACGGACTGAAGAGGGACCATAGTAAAGTTTGGAATATGGACGGATAAGCTGACAGTTTCACAAGTCCCGGTAAGCCAATTAAACAAGAACTGTATTTATACCTCCAATATTCCTGTATGAAAGTTGTGCTGTCCTCCACTTAGATGTGCCACAAGCGGATATTTGAATCAAGAAGTTCCCCTGTGTATAATATAGCAACAGTGTTGCGTGTTTCAACAGGTGGATTTTTGCTACTATCCTAGCACTGGCTTGATTGTATCGAACTGCAACATTTTGTTTTGGACTTGATACTTTTGCCTTCACACAGCACAGGTTCCGATGCCTTTGGAAGAGACACATGTTTATTACTATCCTATCTACGTTCATATTAGCTGGGGACGCCCGGCTTTATGATATTCAGTTTTATTTATGTTTTTGATGATGGGGGGAGGGAGGTTCAGTATATAGGGAAGGGAGTGTTTTCTATTGTTTTGTGCCAATAAATCGAGTATTTTCAATTTTGGATACAAGTGTGTGAGTGCTTTGTAAGGATCCTTAGGAAGCTATCTTCTTGGTTGTATAGAGGTTTCTGTGTTTGCTGACAACACAAAACTTTGTAGACCATTAAAACATTGTAGACCAACTTCAGAGGATGTGCAATCGTTGCAGGGGGATCTAGATAGATTGTCACATTGGGCTGCTAAGTTGCAGATGAGATTCAATGTTGAGAAATGTAAGGTGATGCATTTTGGGCTTAAAAATCCTTGTGCTACTTATACTATAAATGGCTCTGCGTTAAGTGAATCCCTGTTGGAAAGGGATCTTTGGTGGATAACAAACTTAAAGGAAGCAAGCAGTGCCAGGGGGCAACAGCCATGGTATTGTCTTGTATAAAGAGAGGTATGGATTCAAGGGAGGAAAATGTTAGTCTCCCTCTTTACAAAGCATTGGTAAGGCCTCATTGGGATATGCAGTGCAATTTTGAAATCCTGTGTACAAAAAGGGCAATTTTAAATGGAAAGGGTTCAGAGAAGGGCAACTAAATTAATAATTGGATTGGGGGAGCTTGAATATGAAGAGAGACTAGAAAAGTTACAATTATGTACGCTGGAGAAAAGGCGCTTGCGTGGGGATATGATTACTGTATATAAATACATTAACGGGCCATACAATAAACTATCTGGGGCATTGTTCCCCAATAGAACATGTCAGAGGACACGAGGACATCCCTTAAGACTTGAGAAAAATGGTTTAGACTTCAAGTTCGGAATGGGTTTTCACTGTGAGAACGGGTAAAGCTATGGACGTTGTTATGGCAGGTTCATTGTCAGTTTAAAAAAAACGCTGGATGAGTTTCTGCAAACAAGGAAATGGGGGGGTTACAAGTTACTGGTATTGATATATAAAGTAGAGTTGATCCAGGAAAATTTCCAATTGCCACTTGGAGTCAGGAAGGAATTTTTTCCCCCTTCATATATTTGGTGGGGGTTTTTTTGCCTTCCTCTGGATCAACAGTTAGACAGGAAATGAGGATATTGCTAGATGGGTTGGACTGGATGGACTTTTGTCTTTATTCAACCTCAAATACTTTACTAGTAATGTGTTTGGAAGGTTTGACAGCCATTAGTGACTTTAAAAATGCTCCTTTACATGCAATCGACATTTTTTATGCTTATTGCAAGTGCTCCAATAACGAATCTTTGCTGAAATTGCACTGCAAGTGCACAGTAATGTGCTTAGGACATGCTACATTGCGCATTACCTTTCTCTGTAAGTGTGGGCACAGTTGCATTATTATTATTAACGTTCCTTTAATCCTCCTAAATTTCCTAATTCCTAGTATACGAGATACAGGTTATCAATGAAAGCAGAGCAGAGAGGGTAACAGTCTAAACAATTTCAAATAGCAGTTCCACAGTGTGTCTCTTAGGGTAAGGCCACACTGCAACGCACCGGAATCTTGAGTCTACAATCTTAAGTCTTCGGTTTCATTTTCATATCACAGAATATTGATAGATTCCCTTTCTTAATGTGAACTGATACAAGCGATGAACTAGCTGCTGAACTGACATGAAACAATCCAGGAAACGACAGCTCTGATTGGCTGATTGGGTGATAGATGCCCGGAAGGACACATGATATGGACATTAGTTAAATAATAAAGACAATATTTTCCTCTACTACACACTTAGCACAGAAGCCTTGAAGAAATGCTCTAATAATATCCTGAGTGACATAAAAAACACAGTTTAAAGAGGCGAAAAATGACAACCTGTCATGTGGTGATTGGTTCTTTGAAAATAAAGACAATGCTGAATGTAAACGAACCTGATTGAATCTATAATTAAATTAAGAAAATCAGCTGCAACTTTAGTATTTGTAGCATTGTAGAGAAATATGCAATTTTGCAGGTGTATGGCATTATACTATTACGAAATCTCCCCAATTTGTTTTCTGACTGCTTACTCTTCATTGCTCTAGAGATGCCATGGGCAGGCCATCCAGTGGTAACTTGAGAGCATTGGCAAGGAAGGGAAGTGAAGGGGCTAAAGAATTTTCCCAGCTGGTGCAATATGAGCTTATTTATCTTGGTCCATAACGCACTCTGTAAAGCCAGAAACCATAGATGATTTTTTCCAAATTGCTGCTGGTTTCAGAAGTGAGGTATACAATAGTTTGTTATCAGTTAAACAATAACCAGCCTTACTAATATTTTAGCCTTAGCTCTCCTTTACATACATTGTTTTGGAGGCTGAAAAAATCTTAACTTTTTTAGCCTACCCATGAACCCTAACAATTGATCCAGAGGAAAGCAAAAAAAAAAATAACAGCTGAAAGAGGGGTGGGGGGATCCTTCCCGACTCCAAATGGCAATCAGAAATGATTATTGGATCGACGATAATTAATACAAATAATTTTCTATATTTTTAAATTTTAGGGCAGATTCTAGGCATAGGCGATTACCGCCGCACATCGCCATGGCAAAAATGTTACTTTCACCATATTTATATCCACATTGTCGCGAAAAGCATTACCGTGGTGATGTGCAGCGGTAATTTGAGCTAAGTACAGTATTGCCACTTGAACCCGACATACGGAGCAGGGGGCTGGGAGGGGCTGCTGGGAAAGGAACGTGCAGTGGGTGGTCGCATCTGCCGCCACAGGGACACAGGGTGGTTGCATCCGATGCACGACCCCTTCCCAGCAGCACGAACTGGGACCCCCGTTGGCTCTTAAAAGAGCCCTTGGGCGGCGTCTTCTTTCTTCCATCCGGTGACACCAGCTCGGCCTTGACGAGGCCGATGTTACTGGTGTCTTGATCCGACGTCTTAGTTTTTCCAAGCCAGCGACACAAACACCGCTGAAGTCGCTGATGTCATGGCTGAGATTAACACCGTGCTTTATAAATAGAAACGAGTGGTAACTGATGTAATGTTAACAAGGCATCAACTTTTCGCGACCGGGTTTGCCCTTTTAGAAATCTCGTTAATATCAATTTTGCCGAAAGGGGAGTTTATAAATATGCCCCTTTTCTTGTAGACTCCCTGTTTGCATACAATATAATCAACTTGGCGGAATTTTCTAATCTATGCAATGCAAGAGCTGGTTTTGAGGGAGTTAAGGTTCGTTTCGGGAGATAATCGGCCCGTGTATGGCCACCTTATCAGCCGAAATGGCCGATCGTTTGGAGATCCACCCGGTCCTCCTCGAACGAGCAGCTGTTTTGCCTGATAAAGTGCCCATACATGGGCTGGTGTATACAAACCCTTTGGAAGAAAGAAAATAAACACCCACTTTACATTTAAAGCCTAAGCTATCTAGTAACATTAAGTTGAATTTACAGTGTACATACCCTTTAATGGATGTCCACATATCCTTTGAAATGATCTGTTGATGAACAATCATCAGAGAGTGATTGTCAAGCACCGTCTTAACCATGTGTAAAAAGGCCTACCTTGTTATCTGTCCACATAGTCAAGCCCCTACATTCCTCCTATTAATTTAGTTGCCCAGAACATCAGAATGGCAGATGAGGGTAATAGATTCAAGAGATGAAAATGGCACTGGTAAGTAGGGATGGCTGGTTCGCGGATCCGAGCCCGGATCCGCCGCGGATTTATCCCGTTCGCGAACGGCGGATGTTTCTGGATTTTCCGGATTTTCCGCCTTCCGAACTTCCGTAACGCGGATTTCTCGTATTTTCGCAAATATGTATTTTCGAAAATTTTAGAAATTACGAGGATTACTCGTATTTTCGAAAATACATATTTTCGAAAATTTTTGAAATGACGCGTTTTCTCGTATTTTCGAAAATTTCAAAAATACGAGAAATCTCATAATAGGATATTTTTCATTTTAATGGGTCCGCTCGTGGATTTTCGAATTTTTTCGAAAATTCGCGGATCCTCGAGTGGACCGGATTTTGCGAAGTTCGGACATCTCTACTGGTAAGGCCTCATTTGGAATATGCAGTGCAGTTTTGGTTGCTTTCTTATAATCCTTATTACATCTTATAATAATTTATGGTAGATTTTTCTGTTTTCTCTGATTTAAAGATTTCACATGTCCTTTTCTTTCTTTACATTTCCCTTTTAACCTGAGCATTAAACCACGCAGGTTAAGACCTCATTTGTTTTACATTTATTTCCTAAAGTTAGAAATGTAGAAGTGTAATAGTTTAAAGGCCCGTACAATCTGCAAGATTCTATCTGTCATCTTTGACATATGGGAGTACACACAGTCACAATCATTCTCCTATGCCGAACAGCTGTACACACACCGAGTGCCCCATATAACTAATGTGTGTACCCAGCTTTATACCCCTTTAAAAGCAGTCCACTTCTGTTCATTATCTTTACCACATACCATGCCAGTCAATAAGTTAGAGGGATTTTTAAAATAGTATACGATTTGCTTTCCTTAACCCAAGGTTATTAGATCTAACAAAGTATTTTTTTCTAGCAGTAACTTCTGTGACAGAAAACGCTCATATAGCAAATTTAAGAACTTGACACCTTTTGAGGTGTTGGCAGTTCTCTTACCCAAATCAATGTCAGGGTAATTTAAATTACAGCAAATGCAAAGAAGTTGGAGGAGCACACTATTTCATTTCCAGTGTTTATTTCAGCAAAAAAGACATACAACATTTCGGGGGATACAAACTCCCCTTCCTCAGGTATAACTGTGTACACACCCCTTCCACTTTATATACCCTAAGTCCCACCCACTTGTGATATGACATTAAGTGATAATGATCCAAAATTTAGATTGTGACATAAAATCTACAAGTACTTGTGAGTATATAACACACCATCTGTAACAACTTAAAACATCCATATACACATTAAAATCCTTTTTCAAAAAACATTATTATAGTATCTTTATATAAAGTGCCAATGTGCTATAATATATATATATATATTTTTTTTTTTAAAACCGTTTTTAAAAAAGCAATGTAACATACCAGCTAACCAAAGTGCCAAGTGTTCATTATATATATAAATATTATTAAAGTGCTCCGTGTTTCCTTAAAACGTGCTTCCTTCAGTGTTTAATAAAAGTGTTAAAAGCATTTTCTTAAAAAGTAACATTTATACAATATATACTAACATTGTTCCAATTTTCAATAAGATTAATAGTTATAAATGTATTCAGTTTCTTATCCATAGATGGCGCTGTGTACCTGGGTCAAATAATACAGAGAATCCTTCTTTTAGCAAGATCAATTCTACAATTGTAACATGTTCTCATTTTGAGATACATAATTTCACTCACTATTTCTCTTCATCCAGTTATTCTTAGCAGTAGAAAGTCCATTTTATATGAAACTGTTCAACCCAGATTCCTCATTCATTCCCCATGGTTTTATTGTGTGCAGTCAGTCTATCCAGTATGCTTCCCTATTCAATAATTTTTTTTTATAGTTACCTCCTCTGGCTTTTTTAAAACTTCCAACACCTGCCATTTTAGTTGCGAGCTCTGGTGTTGGGCAAAATGTCTCCTTACTGGGGTTTCATATCTTGAGGGAATACCTTTATAGTTAGCAATATCCCTTTTATGCTCCCCTATTCTTGTTCTGGCTTCTCTTTCAGTTTTCCCTACATAGCCCCATCCACATGGGCACTTTAACAGATATATGACTCCCTTTGTGGAACAGGTGGCAAAGTCTCGTAATTTAATTTTTGTCCCTCTTGTGGGATGATATGCCACCTCTCCTGGTATAATTGCATTGCAGACTCCACACTTTCTAAACGGTACCGTACCTGGTTTGATTGGGCCTAACAACAATATCTTTTCTCTTTCTGGGGGATTGATATCTGCTTTGACCACCTGATCTCCTATACTCTGGGGCCTCTTGTAAGAAAATAGGGGTAGTTCCATGAACAATTCCCTAAACTCCGTATCCGACTGCAACACTCTCCAATTCTTTTTTACAGTTTCACGTATTTTTCCTGACTGTATGTTAAATCTAGTAACCAAGGGGATCCTTCTATTATTCCCTGCATTCCTTCTTTCTTTATCCTGTAATAGGTCTGTTCTTTCAATGCGCATTACTTTCTCACAGTCCACTTCAAGCTTTTTTGCATCATATCCCCTTCTTAGGAATTTACTACACATCTCTGAGAGCCTATTCCTACACTGATCATCATCACTCACAATACGCCGCACCCTTAGTAACTAATTTAAATTACCCATGACTAGAACATGCCCCAAACCTGCAGCTTTTTTTCCATCTGCATATGAAGATAAATGTCTTTCTCTTCACTAGCATGTGGTGGCTTGTAATAACTACTTAAATGCCTTTCATTTTCTAACACCCTTAATATAGTTGCCCACTCATAGAGATGGCCAAACTTTTGAAAGTTCGGTCCGTTTTCGAACTTTTGAACTATATGGAAAGTTCGAAAGTTCAAAAACGGACCCATTAAAGTCAATGGGAGTCAAATAGTTCAAAAAGTTTTAATGAAATACAATTAAACTATCAATAGTAACTTAATGTAAATGGCTGTGGGACCTGGGAAAT
This sequence comes from Hymenochirus boettgeri, assembly GCA_019447015.1. Classification (NCBI taxonomy): domain Eukaryota; kingdom Metazoa; phylum Chordata; class Amphibia; order Anura; family Pipidae; genus Hymenochirus; species Hymenochirus boettgeri. Next base: position 61,847,745 of record CM033476.1, on the reverse strand, counting down.
GGTATGGGGGACATGTTCGAATATCCAGCACATTCGAAAAATCTATTTTACTCTCACTCGCGCTATTTTCAAGCTCTTTCGTGCCTAGGTACCATGTACATTTTACTCGCGGATTCGATGCTTGCGTATAGGCTTTAATGGACACTTTACTCACGGATTCGATGCTCGCACCAAGATACCAAGGACATTTTACTCGCGAATTCGATGCTCACGTATAGGCTTTAATGGACCCTTTACTCACGGATTCGATGCTCATGTATAGGTTTTAATGGACCCTTTACTCGTGGATTCGAATGGTCAAACATTCAATATTTATCGAAAGTCAGAAAATATCGAAAATCCGGGTCTCGAGTTCGAGTTCTAATCCATCTCTATACACTCACTCAGAGCTTACACAATCACTCTGAATAGCAGCATACACACATATATATATATATATATATAGGTAGGAAAGTCTGATCGCTCAATTAGATAATCTGCCCAGGTGCTGTTCAGCAGCTACAGGATAATCCAACCAGTTCCAAAATCCACAGAGCACTCCAGGGTCTTATTAAAAATACTTTATTGTGTTTGCACCAGCCTTCAACGCATTTCTTTCATCAATTAGCATGACGGTCAAATTGTCAGACCAAAATGCGTAGAATAGTGTGTTATCTAAATTACAGATTTCTTTTGAAGAAGCCCCAGGAGTGTTCCATTTAATTCCTTTCATCTTTTTATAGAGAGAAAGAGAATTAAAACTTTAAAATTAGTTGTTTTATTTTGTTACGTTTCCCGTACTGTGCTCCAGCAACTAAGGTGTCTCACTATTTTTTTTCAAATGTATTTAATTAAATTTGATTAAACATATTTTTGGTTGCCTCTCAGCCAATCACAGATGCAGCTGCTAGTCCGATCCCCTGCTTGCAATTTCCTGCAAGCAGAGGACCAGTTCAGAATGCCGGGGGGAACGAAGCTCTGTAAGTACCTTTCAGATTAGTTTTTTTGCAAACGGACACGGTTGGGGGTGGGATAGGGTCCTGCTGCGATCGCACTTGTCTATCAAGCTTTAGTGTCACCATTGATTGTACCAAAGTTACAGACTGTGAATCAAATTTAGGCTCCAACAATCCAGTCTTGTTAACATTATTGGTGTTGCTATAGCCAAATGTAATCTTTACGTGTGTTTAGTGTGTTACCAGCGTATAATGCAGATAACATGTCAATCAAACGATAATTATTTCTTGGTAACTGTCATAGCTTTGTGAGAAACAGATCAACTGCTCGTTAAACATTACCATTGTATTTAAAGTTCCAACTTCCTTTTGATGGTGCTAAAGGTAAAACTAGCTCAGTCCTGCAGCTGCAATGAAAAGGCAATTGTAAAATCAAGGTTCTGTGAGGGGATTAGAATGATGAAACGTTACACAATATGATATGCTGCTAAAATGTAGAGAACAAAGTATAATAAGCCATTATATCATTAATATACCTTTTCAGCTTTCAGTTTTCTCTAATGGATCACCCATTCTCTAATGGATCACCCTACTGTACATCTAGCAATGAGCTGCCTTTACATGTATTCAGAAACAGGTACAACAGATACAATTTGCTTTTTATAATTTCAAACAATTAAGGATAAAAAGCATAATAAGTTCTTGTTGTGATGGATGATTATCAAGTGAGAACCTCCAGTTGACTTGTATCCACATATGTGCATCTCCTCCGCCATTTAAATACTGCTGTCGTTGGGTGCTCCAACCAATCAGATTACTTATCACGAATCTCAGGGAGACAATAGCCCCTAATGCCATCCTATGTAGAACAACTTTCTTTCCACAAATATCCCTCAGAGTAGCCATGTCTTACCATTAAAGACAAGGCATATATGAAATCTTCATGCTGTAAGGCTAAGTAGCGCCAGTTACAGGGAGATGTAATAAAAGTTATTTTTGTTAAAAATGGTGCAAATTTTGCCCCAACCAATCTGATGTTATTTAGCATTTGAAAGGCAACATCTGATTGGTTGGAGCAAAATTGTCCCCCAATGAAGTTGCTTGGGTGTGTTAAACATATAAAACCTTGTTAGTCCCTTGTAGTAATTTTGACTGATAAACTCAAGAAAAGTATTGGACAATTTTATAGTTTTCATTGCTAATGTCATATACAGTAATAACTTCTGCCAGCTTCCTACCTTTAAAACAAGCCATCAACTACCTCTCTACGTGCTCCACAGCCCAAGATATAAAGAAATGACTGACCAGAAAGTTAATGGGTGGGAGGCTGACATGTGACATTCCTAAGGCTTCTCCTGCACAGTGCCGCCGGAAAGCACAGCCTAGGACTCCCTCAGTGTGTGAGGGAGACAGGAAGTCCCTCCCCCTCCCTGCTGTGTAAAGGACCTGCAGCTGCAGAGAGGAAGGGAATCTACAGCCCTTCTCTCTCACTATGTGAAAACAGCCTTTTCAGGCAAAGTTCTCACTTTGCCTGAAAAGGCTGTTTCCACATAGTTTTCGGGGGGTCAGAGTGGCCCACAGCATCCACGAGTGGGTAGGGCTTAGGCACCTGCGAGTGGCGGGGCCACATGGGCGGTAAGGGAATGGGCCAAGGGTGGCCTGCCACTGGAGGGACCATGGGGTCCATGAGTGGGAGGGACCAGGGGGGCTGCAAAGGGGAGGAGACACAGGGCAGATTGACTGACAGGTTTCAGAGCAGGAAGCAGGAAGTGAAGGGGTTCTGGTGGTGCTGCTGCCATATCACACACAAAAATGTAAATATCTTCAAATCTATGTAAAATAAACAATGAAAATAAATTGCAAAAATTCTCAGGAGAGCAATTCCTATCAATTTACCTAAAGTCATTTTTGGACCACATTTCCCCTTTAAAAATCAATAACTATTGCTTGTTTAATTTCTCTTATATTGATTCTTTTATTTTTCCAGGAATTTTCTCTCCTGAGAAAGCAAAAAAAAATGCAATTTATGCTTGTAAATTACTCTAAGTGTACAGTGCAGAAGGTTTTGAAGCCTTAACCTGGGCAATTTTGATAACACCTCTTAGCTACAATGCAATAAATACCTTTAGGAAGTCCCGTCCCTAACACTTTGATGATAAAGTTAAAGGTTTCCACCGAACTTTCCCTTTAAATGCTGATTGGGGTACATTCCAGGGTATTTTTTGCTAACAGATTCTTGTACAAGTCATTCTGAATTGAGAGAGACAGTCAGGTAACTAGCAACATGTCTTCAAGAACTTCAAGTGCAGTTGATTTAACTGAATACCATAGATATTTGAATATTTATGGAAATAATGATTTAAAAAATAAATAATAATAAGTATATAAATTATAATATAGAAATTAATTACATTAATGGTAATAACTTTATAGAGAAAAATAATAAGATTAACTTATAATGGGTAGGGAAAGAATAAAATAAATATATAGTCTCAATTTATACTTAGGATATTTTATTATTTGAATGAAAAAAAAACAACAGCTTTTTGAATTGGAAAGTATTTTTAGACAATGGTATATCAATATATAACATATCAACAGTACATTTTAGTATTCATAGTAAATATTTAAAACGTAAAAATCAAAGTTTTACTTTAGATTCCAAACAAGTAAGATCACAAGCTACATTTTAAAATACAGTAAGTATTCACATACTTCGTTAAACACTTCGGACCGCATGTTAAGCTAGGTACACACAGCACAGATTTCTGAAAGATGACAGACAGGATCTGCAAGATCCTGTCTGCCATCTTTCAAAGATCTACATACACACAGTCCCGAGCGTTCTCCCTATGAACTTCATAAGGAGAACGCTCGGGACTATGTGTTTCCATCGGCCGCGCTAGACTCCTCTATAGGGAGTCTAGCGTGGCCGATGGAAATTTTCGGCCTTTCCCGAACAAGCGTACGGCCGACCTGATCGTTCGGCAGCCGCGCTCATTCGGGAAACGAGCGCACACACATAACGATAAAGCCCCGAAACCGTCGGATTCGACGGTATCGGGGCTTTATCGTTACTGTGTGTGCCCAGCTTTAGACAAGATGGAGATTGTACAGATCAAAACTGGCATAAAGTGTTTGCTGAAAAATTTGCCTGTCCCGCACACTAGTCGCTGGAATCCTGTACACTAAAACACTTTGTTCTTGAATCAGAAAATCATAGATAATTGTCCATGGGGTATAGGAGCATTTTACATAACTTTGGAGGAATTTAACAGGGAGGTGTAAGACTATTTATCATAACTAAAGCCGGGACCCGGGAGTTAAAATATGGTGCTAAAAATGCTCCTATATAATTAGGCTCCTATGGAGATACAGCTGACAGGTGGACCTCAGTTATTGCACTGGTCTCTGTAATTCGCCCTGGTATTAGGTAGTTATATCTAATTAGCTTTATGTTGCAAGTTAAATGCATGCCCCTTAATATTTACACTTATAGAAACAAGATAGTGCAGAGCTACAGGGGGAAATAATGAAGTGAACCTAATCTTAGCACAGCTCTATGCAATGCATTTCTCCTTAATGTACCTTAATAGAACCATAACTTTCTAAATGTGAATTAAACCTTAAAAGCAGATCAATCTGAATTCCCAATTTTGGAAATCCCAATCCAGCACATGGGCTGGGGACACTGTGAATTTAGTGAGAGTCCTTCCTATATGACCAAGTAAGATTGGAAACATTTCTTAAATCTACTATTTACAAATGACAGGAAGAGAGAGATATAAAGGTGAATGAAAATAAATGGTGTACATGCTGTATGCCCCATAACAATATAATGCATGCCTAAATAACAAAAAATGTTTAGTTTTTTTTTAGTTTAAGGTTCAACATTTTTTGATTAACACCAATTCTAACTTTCTCCCTGACTGCCTGGAATGTGTTATTTTTTGCGAACACATAAACTGTATCTCATTGTTATCAAAGCCTATAGGCCTAAAGACAGGCTCAAACCTATTGGATGCTTGTTGTGTATAAAAAAAAAGGTTACAAAAAATAAAGTTAGTAAAGTAATATCTGCTTTTGTGTCTTATATCCGTGTCATCCAATATACCAAGGGTTAAGCGGCTTTAAGACACAATAACAACAGTTGTGGCGGTGAACAAAAACTTGGTCGTGCAACTGCCGCAACCTAATTAATAACGAATAGTGTCTCTTTTTAATGCTAACAAATGCCTAATGTTAAAGATTCAGAATGGTTTAACACCATTCACTGTGCATTGAGAGCCGCTATAGGCTACTGGCTTGGTGTATTGCATAGCCCTATAAGTACCTTGGGAAATCCAAAGCTACCAAACATGTCTATAGCTGAAATATATAGCAGGTGGGTATATCGTCACTAGAGATAGACTGGATCGCAGATCCGAACCTGGTTCCGTGGTGTATTTCCAGAATTCCGCAGATTTTCCAGAATATTTTTTTGAACCACTTTGGAAAATTTAGGGTAAATGCCCAAACTTTGCAATATCCTCATAATAGTGACTAACTTGCAGTGACTTTTTCGGATTTTTTTGAACCTATTTTCAAAATTTTGTAAATTTGAAATCTCTAGAAATTTCTAAAGCATTATGGGAAATGTCAAAACAGGACACGCATGAAGTTTCCGGTACTGGGCCGTGTTTTTAACAATCTGGGCTATTGAAACATGTTCCTTATTTCCCAGCCCCCTGAGCCATTTACAGTAAGTTACCATTGCCGTTACCATTCTATAGTTCTAATCTTCAAGCCTAAAGGTTAACTTTTAACCGGAGTTCGCTTTTAAGAGCTTTTTTGGAAACAGGGAAATTACCCAAAAAACTTTTCTTCCCATTTTGTGCAAAGAGAAAGGGAGCCTTAACCCTCTCTAACCCCTTGGTGATATCTGTCAAATGTCATGTTTCACTGTAGACAAGAGGCCTATGTTGTACTGATTATTCCCACACACACACAAAAAAAGCCAAAACCATTATATAATTGGCACTCTGTTTCTGCACGTACTGTGCAGAAACAGTACGTGCAAAAAATTGATCGCTCAATTAGATAATCTGCCCAGGTGCTGTTCAGCAGCTACAGGATAATCCAACCAGTTCCAAAATCCACAGAACACTCCAGGGTCTTATTAAAAATACTTTATTGTGTTTGCACCAGCCTTCAACACATTTCTTTCATCAATTAGGATGACGGTCAAATTGTCAGACCAAAATGCGTAGAATAGTGTGTTATCTAAATTACAGATTTCTTTTGAAGAAGCCCCAGGAGTGTTCCATTTAATTCCTTTCATTTTTTATAGAGAGAAAGAGAATTAAAACTTTAAAATTAGTTGTTTATTTTGTTACGTTTCCCATACTGTGCTCCAGCAACTAAGGTGTCTCACTATTTTTTTTCAAATGTATTTAATTAAATTTGATTAAACATATTTTTGGTTGCCTCTCAGCCAATCACAGATGCAGCTGCTAGTCCGATCCCCTGCTTGCAATTTCCTGCAAGCAGAGGACCAGTTCAGAATGCCGGGGGGAACGAAGCTCTGTAAGTACCTTTCAGATTAGTTTTTTTGCAAACGGACACGGTTGGGGGTGGGATAGGGTCCTGCTGCGATCGCACTTGTCTATCAAGCTTTAGTGTCACCATTGATTGTACCAAAGTTACAGACTGTGAATCAAATTTAGGCTCCAACAATCCAGTCTTGTTAACATTATTGGTGTTGCTATAGCCAAATGTAATCTTTACGTGTGTTTAGTGTGTTACCAGCGTATAATGCAGATAACATGTCAATCAGACGATAATTATTTCTTGGTAACTGTCATAGCTTTGTGAGAAGCAGATCAACTGCTCGTTAAACATTACCATTGTATTTAAAGTTCCAACTTCCTTTTGATGGTGCTAAAGGTAAAACTAGCTCAGTCCTGCAGCTGCAATGAAAAGGCAATTGTAAAATCAAGGTTCTGTGTAAGGGGATTAGAATGATGAAAAGTTACACAATATGATATGCTGCTAAAACGTAGAGAACAAAGTATAATAAGCCATTATATCATTAATATACCTTTTCAGCTTTCAGTTTTCTCTAATGGATCACCCATTCTCTAATGGATCACCCTACTGTACATCTAGCAATGAGCTGCCTTTACATGTATTCAGAAACAGGTACAACAGATACAATTTGCTTTTTATAATTTCAAACAATTAAGGATAAAAAGCATAATAAGTTCTTGTTGTGATGGCTGATTATCAAGTGAGAACCTCCAGTTGACTTGTATCCACATATGTGCATCTCCTCTGCCATTTTAATACTGCTGTCGTTGGGTGCTCCTTCCTATACCTGTTAGAGCAGCAACCAATCAGATTACTTATCATGAATCTCAGGGACACTATTACCCCTAATGCCATCCTATGTAGAACAACTTTCTTTCCACAAATATCCCTCAGAGTAGCCATGTCTTACCATTAAAGACAAGGCATATATGAAATCTTCATGCTGTAAGGCTAAGTAGCGCCAGTTACAGGGAGATGTAATAAAAGTTATTTTTGTTAAAAATGGTGCAAATTTTGCCCAAACCAATCTGATGTTATTTACCATTTGAAAGCCAACATCTGATTGGTTGGGGCAAAATTGCCCCCCAATGAAGTTGCTTGGGTGTGTTAAACATATAAAACCTTGTTAGTCCCTTGTAGTAATTTTGACTGATAAACTCAAGAAAACTATTGGACAATTTTATAGTTTTCATTGCTAATGTCATATACAGTAATAACTTCTGTTATTGCATAGAATTGAGCTTTCTCTGTTCCTTGTGTGTGTGATGTAATTAAAGGGGAACTGTGGTCTCCAAACAAGTTGAGTTTAAATGAAATGCCAGCTTCCTACCTTTAAAACGAGCCATCAACTACCTCTCTACGTGCTCCACAGCCCAAGATATAAAGAAATGACTGACCAGAAAGTTAATGGGTGGGAGGCTGACATGTAACATTCCTAAGGCTTCTCCTGCACAGTGCCGCCGGCAAGCACAGCCTAGGACTCCCTCAGTGTGTGAGGGAGACAGGAAGTCCCTCCCCCTCCCTGCTGTGTAAAGAACCTGCAGCTGCAGAGAGGAAGGGAATCTACAGCCCTTCTCTCTCACTATGTGAAAACAGCCTTTTCAGGCAGAGTTCTCACTTTGCCTGAAAAGGCTGTTTCCACAGAGTTTTCGGGGGGTCAGAGTGGCCCACAGCATCCACGAGTGGGCAGGGCTTAGGCACCTGAGAGTGGCGGGGCCACATGGGCTGTAAGGGAATGGGCCAAGGGTGGCCTGCCACTGGAGGGACCACGGGGTCCATGAGTGGGAGGGACCAGGGGGGCTGCAAAGGGGAGGAGACACAGGGCAGATTGACTGACAGGTTTCAGAGCAGGAAGCAGGAAGTGAAGGGGTTCTGGTGGTGCTGCTGCCATATCACACACAAAAATGTAAATATCTTCAAATCTATGTAAAATAAACAATGAAAATAAATTGCAAAAATTCTCAGGAGAGCAATTCCTATCAATTTACCTAAAGTCATTTTTGGACCACATTTCCCCTTTAAAAATCAATAACTATTGCTTGTTTAATTTCTCTTATATTGATTCTTTTATTTTTCCAGGAATTTTCTCTCCTGAGAAAGCAAAAAAAAATGCAATTTATGCTTGTAAATTACTCTAAGTGTACAGTGCAGAAGGTTTTGAAGCCTTAACCTGGGCAATTTTGATAACACCTCTTAGCTACAATGCAATAAATACCTTTAGGAAGTCCCGTCCCTAACACTTTGATGATAAAGTTAAAGGTTTCCACCGAACTTTCCCTTTAAATGCTGATTGGGGTACATTCCAGGGTATTTTTTGCTAACAGATTCTTGTACAAGTCATTCTGAATTGAGAGAGACAGTCAGGTAACTAGCAACATGTCTTCAAGAACTTCAAGTGCAGTTGATTTAACTGAATACCATAGATATTTGAATATTTATGGAAATAATGATTTAAAAAATAAATAATAATAAGTATATAAATTATAATATAGAAATTAATTACATTAATGGTAATAACTTTATAGAGAAAAATAATAAGATTAACTTATAATGGGTAGGGAAAGAATAAAATAAATATATAGTCTCAATTTATACTTAGGATATTTTATTATTTGAATGAAAAAAAAACAACAGCTTTTTGAATTGGAAAGTATTTTTAGACAATGGTATATCAATATATAACATATCAACAGTACATTTTAGTATTCATAGTAAATATTTAAAACGTAAAAATCAAAGTTTTACTTTAGATTCCAAACAAGTAAGATCACAAGCTACATTTTAAAATACAGTAAGTATTCACATACTTCGTTAAACACTTCGGACCGCATGTTAAGCTAGGTACACACAGCACAGATTTCTGAAAGATGACAGACAGGATCTGCAAGATCCTGTCTGCCATCTTTCAAAGATCTACATACACACAGTCCCGAGCGTTCTCCCTATGAACTTCATAAGGAGAACGCTCGGGACTATGTGTTTCCATCGGCCGCGCTAGACTCCTCTATAGGGAGTCTAGCGTGGCCGATGGAAATTTTCGGCCTTTCCCGAACAAGCGTACGGCCGACCTGATCGTTCGGCAGCCGCGCTCATTCGGGAAACGAGCGCACACACATAACGATAAAGCCCCGAAACCGTCGGATTCGACGGTATCGGGGCTTTATCGTTACTGTGTGTGCCCAGCTTTAGACAAGATGGAGATTGTACAGATCAAAACTGGCATAAAGTGTTTGCTGAAAAATTTGCCTGTCCCGCACACTAGTCGCTGGAATCCTGTACACTAAAACACTTTGTTCTTGAATCAGAAAATCATAGATAATTGTCCATGGGGTATAGGAGCATTTTACATAACTTTGGAGGAATTTAACAGGGAGGTGTAAGACTATTTATCATAACTAAAGCCGGGACCCGGGAGTTAAAATATGGTGCTAAAAATGCTCCTATATAATTAGGCTCCTATGGAGATACAGCTGACAGGTGGACCTCAGTTATTGCACTGGTCTCTGTAATTCGCCCTGGTATTAGGTAGTTATATCTAATTAGCTTTATGTTGCAAGTTAAATGCATGCCCCTTAATATTTACACTTATAGAAACAAGATAGTGCAGAGCTACAGGGGGAAATAATGAAGTGAACCTAATCTTAGCACAGCTCTATGCAATGCATTTCTCCTTAATGTACCTTAATAGAACCATAACTTTCTAAATGTGAATTAAACCTTAAGAGCAGATCAATCTGAATTCCCAATTTTGGAAATCCCAATCCAGCACATGGGCTGGGGACACTGTGAATTTAGTGAGAGTCCTTCCTATATGACCAAGTAAGATTGGAAACATTTCTTAAATCTACTATTTACAAATGACAGGAAGAGAGAGATATAAAGGTGAATGAAAATAAATGGTGTACATGCTGTATGCCCCATAACAATATAATGCATGCCTAAATAACAAAAAATGTTTAGTTTTTTTTTAGTTTAAGGTTCAACATTTTTTGATTAACACCAATTCTAACTTTCTCCCTGACTGCCTGGAATGTGTTATTTTTTGCGAACACATAAACTGTATCTCATTGTTATCAAAGCCTATAGGCCTAAAGACAGGCTCAAACCTATTGGATGCTTGTTGTGTATAAAAAAAAAGGTTACAAAAAATAAAGTTAGTAAAGTAATATCTGCTTTTGTGTCTTATATCCGTGTCATCCAATATACCAAGGGTTAAGCGGCTTTAAGACACAATAACAACAGTTGTGGCGGTGAACAAAAACTTGGTCGTGCAACTGCCGCAACCTAATTAATAACGAATAGTGTCTCTTTTTAATGCTAACAAATGCCTAATGTTAAAGATTCAGAATGGTTTAACACCATTCACTGTGCATTGAGAGCCGCTATAGGCTACTGGCTTGGTGTATTGCATAGCCCTATAAGTACCTTGGGAAATCCAAAGCTACCAAACATGTCTATAGCTGAAATATATAGCAGGTGGGTATATCGTCACTAGAGATAGACTGGATCGCAGATCCGAACCTGGTTCCGTGGTGTATTTCCAGAATTCCGCAGATTTTCCAGAATATTTTTTTGAACCACTTTGGAAAATTTAGGGTAAATGCCCAAACTTTGCAATATCCTCATAATAGTGACTAACTTGCAGTGACTTTTTCGGATTTTTTTGAACCTATTTTCAAAATTTTGTAAATTTGAAATCTCTAGAAATTTCTAAAGCATTATGGGAAATGTCAAAACAGGACACGCATGAAGTTTCCGGTACTGGGCCGTGTTTTTAACAATCTGGGCTATTGAAACATGTTCCTTATTTCCCAGCCCCCTGAGCCATTTACAGTAAGTTACCATTGCCGTTACCATTCTATAGTTCTAATCTTCAAGCCTAAAGGTTAACTTTTAACCGGAGTTCGCTTTTAAGAGCTTTTTTGGAAACAGGGAAATTACCCAAAAAACTTTTCTTCCCATTTTGTGCAAAGAGAAAGGGAGCCTTAACCCTCTCTAACCCCTTGGTGATATCTGTCAAATGTCATGTTTCACTGTAGACAAGAGGCCTATGTTGTACTGATTATTCCCACACACACACAAAAAAAGCCAAAACCATTATATAATTGGCACTCTGTTTCTGCACGTACTGTGCAGAAACAGTACGTGCAAAAAATTGATCGCTCAATTAGATAATCTGCCCAGGTGCTGTTCAGCAGCTACAGGATAATCCAACCAGTTCCAAAATCCACAGAACACTCCAGGGTCTTATTAAAAATACTTTATTGTGTTTGCACCAGCCTTCAACACATTTCTTTCATCAATTAGGATGACGGTCAAATTGTCAGACCAAAATGCGTAGAATAGTGTGTTATCTAAATTACAGATTTCTTTTGAAGAAGCCCCAGGAGTGTTCCATTTAATTCCTTTCATTTTTTATAGAGAGAAAGAGAATTAAAACTTTAAAATTAGTTGTTTTATTTTGTGTCTTATATCCGTGTCATCCAATATACCAAGGGTTAAGCGGCTTTAAGACACAATAACAACAGTTGTGGCGGTGAACAAAAACTTGGTCGTGCAACTGCCGCAACCTAATTAATAACGAATAGTGTCTCTTTTTAAAGCTAACAAATGCCTAATGTTAAAGATTCAGAATGGTTTAACACCATTCACTGTGCATTGAGAGCCGCTATAGGCTACTGGCTTGGTGTATTGCATAGCCCTATAAGTACCTTGGGAAATCCAAAGCTACCAAACATGTCTATAGCTGAAATATATAGCAGGTGGGTATATCGTCACTAGAGATAGACTGGATCGCAGATCCGAACCTGGTTCCGTGGTGTATTTCCAGAATTCCGCAGATTTTCCAGAATATTTTTTTGAACCACTTTGGAAAATTTAGGGTAAATGCCCAAACTTTGCAATATCCTCATAATAGTGACTAACTTGCAGTGACTTTTTCGGATTTTTTTGAACCTATTTTCGAAATTTTGTAAATTTGAAATCTCTAGAAATTTCTAAAGCATTATGGGAAATGTCAAAACAGGACGCGCATGAAGTTTCCGGTACTGGGCCGTATTTTTAACAATCTGGGCTATTGAAACATGTTCCTTATTTCCCAGCCCCCTGAGCCATTTACAGTAAGTTACCATTGCCGTTACCATTCTGTAGTTCTAATCTTCAAGCCTAAAGGTTAACTTTTAACCGGAGTTCGCTTTTAAGAGCTTTTTTGGAAACAGGGAAATTACCCAAAAAACTTTTCTTCCCATTTTGTGCAAAGAGAAAGGGAGCCTTAACCCTCTCTAACCCCTTGGTGATATCTGTCAAATGTCATGTTTCACTGTAGACAAGAGGCCTATGTTGTACTGATTATTCCCACACACACACAAAAAAAGCCAAAACCATTATATAATTGGCACTCTGTTTCTGCACGTACTGTAGTTCCTATAATGTTGTAAAAGAAAATTTACGGTAGCTTTTAGTGCTACAATGGAAACTTGGAAATTACCCAGAAGTCTCTCCTCTCCCTATTTGTATAATAAGAAAAGGAATGGTATCCTTAACTCTCCTTAAGTTACTTGGTCTTCTGTGTTATCTTTATAATATAATCTGGCTGGGGTTAGATGGACCTATATTATTTGTGCTTATAACATCATAGACAGACCAAAAGACATTTGTGTGTGATAGGCTACTTGTAGAGTAAACTCTTTGGGGCAGGACTTGGTGTGAATGAATAAGATAGCAATATATGATAATTCTACAATAAAATATCAAGCAGAATATTCATAAGAATGGTAAAGTAATGTAATAAAGATTAAAATGAAGATCCAAGCTATTGCCTCTCTTCTTTAGGAACATTGATCACTGGTAATAAATATGTGTTAGTTTATTTTATGGGTTTTTTTCTGAAGCCAAAGAAATAGACCATATAAGGATTAAATACTTTATTTGTTCAACCTTTTCATTCCAGCCTTATCTTTTTCAGAGACAGGTGATGCCATATTTTTATAGAAGGGGAGGAGCTGGTAACCTTTAGTAAATATATAAAGCTCTACAGGATCCTTACTTTGTCCTTGGATACCTAGCTTCACATCTTTAATTTGAGACAAATACAAAATCCACCATGTCATTGTACAACCAATCTTTTCACTCAGTCTGTATGTCTGAACAGGGATCACCTAGATCTCCTTATGGAAAATTTGCTTCCCCAGGAAGATATGCCAGAAGTGTCTATGATGTGGCAGGTGGTAATAGTACAAAAATTTCAAAAAGCTATACATTTGGTGGTGCCTATGGGGGTATACAAGTTGCCACTAACAGTGAAATTTTGCTCAATGGTAATGAGAAATTGACTATGCAAAACTTGAATGATCGTCTGGCTACCTACCTTGAGAAAGTGCGCTCCTTAGAGCAGGCCAACTCTAAGATAGAACTGCAGATCAAAAATTGGAACGACAAGAATTCTGGTACTAAGGAAAATAACTATGATTTGTATTACAAGGTCATCGAAGATCTGAAAGATAAGGTGAGTGTCAGAAATGTTCTGTAGTTTGCCATTTTTCAGTATCAACAAATGTCTTAAGATATAGAGAAGCTTGGCCATGTATGGGAATTTATTTTTTTAAAGAAGGGCTCCTATTACTGCATATATGGTGGGTGCTTGGGTAAGGGATATATTATACCAACGCCATCACACCATCACTCACCATTGAAAATCTAGTAAGAGTAAAGTATCCTTACCCTCCATGGGAATTACTTCCCATAGGCACTCAGGTAGCTATATCCTAACATAAAGAACTACAAACAGTTATAACATATCTCAAGAAAGCAGGCTGAAGGGCTGTTTCACAAAATATTGCACTTATTCGCATTTATTGCACTTGCATATAAAATATAAACACCAAGAAAAGGTTTTAATAAGTTTTCACACATTTAAATGCCCAATTCCCCTCCTGGATTAAAACAATATAGTGCAGAGTTCATAGCCAATACCATCCAATATTCCATTAAACACAGTTCCACGATGAGTAAAAAAAAACAGGGTCATCATATAGAGCATAGTAAACGATATCCAAACATTATTACATCTGCTATACCATAAAAAAACTCTCTCATTTGTGCTTAATGTAACTTATAGCAGCGTGTATATAATAGGCAGGATGTTCTCAAGGATCGGAGATCATAAATAATATATATATAATGTAATTAGGTGTAATTAGATGGCTACCTGAGTGCCTATGGGAAGTAATTCCGAAGGAGGGGAAGGATACTTTATTCTCACTATCTCTTTGGTGATGTGCAATGACAATCAAGATGGCACCTGTCTTTCAATTTGGAAGTGTTCTGCAGACTATAACGTACCAAACATAAATGCAAAGTTCTTACAAAAACAGTACGGGCTTTGTGTCATCCTGGTTTCATATTCTTTTACAATTCCTAAAAGCTGCTACAAACAACAGGATTTTATTGCTGTAAATATAAAACCATACAGATAAAGAGCTAATTCACAGAACAGAATTCCTACCCCTTTGCAGAAATATTTTGTAGATACAATCTAAATTATTTACTTATTTATATTACTTAACTTATATTACTTATGCAGTAATTGTATTCTTTTGCTAACACATATAAAAATAAATAGGATGATGCTAAACGTTTTCAAACATGTCACCAAACAAATGTAGAGAATTTGATGGTTAGTAATTAGTAAACAAGAAACCACAGCGCTACAGATTTGTAACTATTTATTGTCAGCGTTTAGGTGCTTCATGCACCATCATCAGGTGTGTATGTCCAGATAAAGGCACATAAAACACAGAAACCTCATTGATCATCACGATAAATAAAAATCTTGAGTGCGAGTGTATCTTGTTTACTGATTATATTGGATGTGTGCAGTCCCATTTGAAATCTAGACCAATTAGGTAATAAGGACAGTGGTATGTGAACTACGAGAGTGTTTTGATCATATGTAACTCACTCAATAGCAAATATTTAATTTTGGTGAACACGGTATTCCAGTTCCCAGATGGAATCGGTAACGTTTTGCCATCAATAGCATACTTTTTGTGGTGGGGCTAAAGAGAGAATAATTTGACTTGGCCCTCTATATCTACATGAACTGTACATTTTATGTAGCCATTTTTTTATGAAGCCATTTTTTTGGGGCCTGATAGTAACTAGCCATTTTTCAAAAAATGTAGTCTGGGTACATACAAGCAGATTTTTCGGAGAGATGTATATTTTTGTATATTGGTTGGCCGGCCCAAAATATCTCCGCATGCCCCTGATTTTGTTTGTCTGTTAGTTTGAATCAGTAAACCACGGCCAATAATGTGGCCTCCTACGGACCACACAATTGGTTGCGGAAAACTAAGCTACTTCCACTGTGACTGACACTGATTTGTCCCGGACAACCAACCGATGTGGCGAATGGTTTTTAGGGCATATTGTCAAACTTTACAGTTTTTGTTGTTTGGAAAATGGATTGTGTAGTGATATATATAAATCTATATGTAGATTTGAAGGTTATTATTCTATTTTGTGTGTCATTGATTCTCTAAATAACCTGCCTTCTATTTTGTGTTCAGTAGAAGTTATGGAACTTTTTTGGTTGTATGCACTGTATGTGGTCATTTGCTCAGTGTGTTGGAGAAGAGAAACTATTAGTTTTCTTGGTATTGAACCATAATTTCAGGACATGTCCACCTGTCAGGTTCACGTTGTTTATGGGTGTTGCGGTAATAGGAGAACTAAATAGTGTGAATTTATGGGCCCTATTTGTAAAGGCGCGGTATCTTCATTTATTTTCCGATCCATTTAGCGATTGCTAAATTACTGATAACGATTGTAAAATTACCAGTAAAAATTGTAAATCTACAATAATGTGAACGTAGATTTACGATCCCCATAGAATACCATTGCAGTAGTTTACTACCGCATGGTATTCAACAACCGAACTTTCGTTAATTAAAGAATGTTTTTCAGAAATTTAGGACCACGGTCGTACATTATTGATAACGCACGGTATCTCTAAATTGCAATATAGCATGTTTACAAATATGCTGAGTTATCATAGATCTGCTGTATGAACCTACAGGCAGAGTCAATAAAAGTTCTTATTGTTAATTATTATTAAAATGGTGCTAATTTTGACCCAACCAATAATTTGAAAGCTAATATCTGATTGGATTGGGCAAAGTTAGCACCCTTTTTAATTATAAGAACTTTTATTGAATAACCCTGCATGTTTTTTAAGGCACCCAGTTAAAATAAGAATGGTTGGTTCAGTACAGTATTTGAAACTTTATTAAAGGGGAACTGTGGTCTCCAAACAAGTTAAGTTTAAATGAAAGGCCAATTTCCTACCTTTAAAATGAGCCATCAACCACCTCTCTATGTGCTCCACAGCCCAAGATATAAAGAAATGACTGACCAGAAAGTTAATGGGTGGGAGGCTGACATGTGACATTCCTGAGGCTTCTCCTGCACAGTGCCGCCGGCGAGCACAGCCTCAGACTCCCTCAGTGTGTGAGGGAGACAGGAAGTCCTGTCTCCTCTCTGCTGTGTGAAGTCCTGATCGAGAAGGTAAGGGAATCTACATCCCTTCTCTTTCACTGTGTGAAAGCAGCCTTTTCAGGCAGAGTTCTCTGTAGGGGGGGTCTGAAGTGGGTGGGGCTTAGGCACCCGTGAGTGGGCGGGACTTAGGCACCCACATGGGGCTGTAAGATAATGGGCCATGGGGGGCCTGCCACTGGAGGGACCATGGGGTCCATAAGTGGGAGGGACCAGGGGAGCTGCAAAGGGGAGGAGGAGACTCAGGACAGATTGACTGACAGTTTCAGAGCAGGAAGCAGGAGGTACAGGGAACCTGGTGATGCTGCTGCCATATCTCATGCAAAAATGTAAATATCTTCAAAACTATGCAAAATAAACAATGGAAATAAATTGCAAAAATTCTCAGGGGAGCAATTCCTATCAATTTTTGGACCACAGTTTCCCTTTAAGAAAGGTGTTTCTCGACTGTCAATCCCTGACTGGCTAAAAGGGTGTGGATGACATTTCCAAGGACATTTGGAGTAAAGGAAAAAGTTTATAAATAACACAATTCTAAACCTCCTTAAAGGAGAACTAAACCCAAATTTTTACACTCAAGAATCTGAGCATTTACCCTGTCATTTATCTTTAAATTTGTGTATGTACAGTGACTGGCCACACCCCTGATCACAGTCACATTCTCCCTTGCCCTATTCTGCCCTGTAAAAGGATTGGCTAGAGGCTACTAGTGGGTGTGACCAACTGTAACAAGTTCCTGCAGTATCTTAGGACTGAGCATGTGTAAAGAACATAATGGTCGGTGACAACACACTGTGCGATACCGGAATACTGGAAAATAAGACACAAACCTCATGTTAGAAAGTTACATTTCTCAACAACCATATTAAAATGAGAGGTGAGACACTGATTACTGCTTTTGTGACAAGGAGATCTGCCTTCTAATTCAATGTTGTTCTGAGGCTTTAGTTGTCCTTTTAAGAGAAAGATATGTATTTTTTCTTCTACAAAGTTATGTTAACATATTTCTTGCTTTGAATAAAAGGGTACAGCTTGTGTATTATTTTGGGTTGTAAATCTCATTGGTCTTTTACATTATTGTTATTAATTTGGCTTGAAGAGTCAAATTACTGTTCTTTCTATTTCTTCTTCTTTTTCTTCTTCCGTTTTATTCTTCCGCTTTTTTGGACCGTATCTCCTCCCACAGTTTTTGAGCTAGAGACATGAAATTCGGTACAGACATGATGGGCATATAGGAGAAGTGTGCTATTACCTAGCTAAGGAATCCACTGAAGCGTTACGGCATTATCAGCAAATTTTGGGACATTTTTTCCCAGAGACTATAATGGTAACAATTTTCAAATGTGAATATATCAAAACAGTTTGTTTCATGGTCATAAACACAAACGCTATACCCCCAACCTCCCACACAGACACAGGTACACCCACCTACTGACCTACCTTTCCATTCCCATGGAAGCCATACTTAAAGGGTAACTATAATCAAAAAACTAATTTTGAAAAATCACACATAAAAGTTAGTGATATGGTCAAACATGAAAAAACACATACCCCCGACATCACACAGGTACACACACCTACTGACCTACCCTTTGATTCTTGTGGCAGCCATATTTAAAGGGTAAATAAAGTTAAAAAAAAACAATTTTGATATATGCTCATTAAAAGTTAGTTTTATGGTTGTAAACAAAAAAATGACACACCACAACCTCACATGGGTACGCACACCGCTAACCTACCATTCCATTCCTGTGGCTGCCTTACTTAAAGAGTAACTAAAGTCAAAAAAGCTAGACCCAGGTACCAGACCCAGGTACACACACCTACTGACCTACCCTCCCATTTCCGTGACAGCCATACTTAAAGGATAACTAAAGTAAAAAAACAACAACAAATTTTGACCAATCATCAAAAAAAAAAAAGAAAAAATTTTAACCCCCCAACCTGACACAGGTAAACACACCTACTGATCTACTTATCCTTTACTGTGGCAGCCATACTTAAAGGTTAACTAAAGTTAAAAAAATACATTTTGATCAATAATCAAAAAAGTTCATTTTTTTAACTTCCAACCTGATCCAGGTACACACTGACCTAAACCCTCCATTGCTGTAAGTAAAGTCAAATAAACGAATTTTGACCAATCATCAAAAAAGTTTTTTTTTTAAACCCCCAACCTGACACAGATACACACACCAACTGAGGTACCCATTCATTCATGTGGCAATCATATTTAAAGGGTAATTAAAGGGTAAGGCTAAGTAAAAAACAACATTGTCCTCATCATTGCCATTACTGAGTTTTCAAATCTGCAGCACTAACACACACATTCCCTTCCAAAATGCAGCCTTTCAAGCCAAATTCAAAGTTTATTCTTAAACTTTCCCTTTCCAGTTATTAGCTGATAGTCATTTAAAAGATACACTATATAATCTATTCCTGCTGTGGATCCCAATGGAATAAAACTGTAAATAAAAGGCTTATAATCTGCACGCTACTACCTAGTAGCGCACTGATTATAACTAAGAACCAGGCACCTGTAGGAAGATTCAACCTCTCACGCAGCTGAAGAATGAACTCCGCAAAGAGCCGCCAGAAATCAGCCACACCAGCATCTTCTCCGCGGCCAGATGAACATCCCCTCGCAGCACCAAAAGAACATCCCTTCCATGGCTGGAAGATCAAGTAAGTTTAGAAAGTATTGGCCTCGGAGGAAGGGAATGTAGCGACCACGTGGAGTTAAAAAAGGTGTGTGCAGGCTAGAGGGGTGATGGAACAGACAGGGGCAATCAGAGCAGGAGGAAGTGACATTTTAATTTCTATAGTTGTGCAGGACAGAGGTTGATGGAAGAGAGCGACAGATCAAGTGCAGAGCAATGAAAGAAGAAAGGGGAGAGCATACATTAAATTGAAAGGGGTAAGGGGTAAATTCTAACAGATAATTTACCCCTGCGACCTTGTGCTTTTTATATGGTCACGGAACTCTTAGGTGACTTCTAATATCCGTATATTATTTACTATATAATATATAAAGGTATATAAAGGTTGTTAGCAATCATGGCCTGTTTATTAGCACGTCAAGTTGCATATCCAGATTATTCTACCCTGAGGTCTCAGTTTAAGAACAGGAACACTCAAGATTTGATTCACAAAATGTTTTTCATACAAAATGTAATAAGGAAACATTTTGTAAAAAATAAATATGAAAGCAGAAAAGAGAAAATAACCCATCATTTATTTTGCTTAACATTTTAATAGTATTTGCTAACATATTCAATATGAATATTGAGTAATTGGCAACAAAGACACAATATTTCCATGGTTAGTGTTTGAAAGGGACACATTTGCCTCACATTAGTTTTCCTTTTATTACATTTTTACGTACTGTCGCATTTTACAGCAATTGCTGTTGTAGGATCTTTGCATAGGAAGCAATGAACTTTGATACGTTACAAACCTCAGTGGAATGAACATAAAATAACAGAAGAAACTTTGACCTGCAATAAAATTTCTAATCATCAATAAACTTGAATCCCAGAAGAAATACAACCTACACAGATGAAACAGAGATAACCTTGAATGGGTCTAAACAAAATCCATGTTTATTATTCCAATGGCGGGTTTCTTTCCCCCGTACATTCTGAATGGGACCTGGCATTGTCCTAAAGGAAAATTAAAGCCTCTTTCAAAAGGCAGAACACCTAAATATATAAGCAGTAATATGTTTCACCTCATGGTTGTTAGGAAATTTACCTTTTTATCATAGGGTTTGTGTTTTATTTCCCAGCATTCCTAGGGGCACTTCTATGGTCTTTACTGCCTGAGCCAAAGTTTTGAATGCCACCCTTGATTATTCCCAGGTACGGCGCGAAGCATGCCCCTGCCAAGTGGGTGTGACTTTGTCAGTGGGTGTGGTTTTGTCCATGAGTGTGGGTAAAATTTCACGATTTCGAACTTCCTATCACATAGGTATTTAAACAGTTCCTCAGACAGTCAGTGATCAATAATGTAAATTACTAGAATCAGATATTACATCCCTTTCCCAAACAGCTTGTGTTGCCACTACCATATTGCTCCTTTCAGGTTTTTGTTGTTGAAACCAAAATAACTTATTTTATAGCCTGTGCTATACATGTTGGTTCAACTGTTACAATACATTAGAAATGCCATACTTTCTGTAGTATAAAAGATTTTAGGCAAAGAATTTGTAAGCCTGCCACCAGATCAAGGTAGACTTAGCAGGGCCCTAAATAGTCTAACTTAGCCTAACAAACTAACTATAGCTAACCTACCCATATAAAATGATTTGAACAAAATCATATATGTTATTAGGGAAAATTCTTTTTTTTTCTTGACCGTTCAAGGAACAGTTATTTTCCCACCACTGTTTGCCTGCTGCCTTTCTTCTTCAGTGTAGGGGTTCCGTCTGAGACAAATGTCTCACTCTGCCTTATGGTAGATGTGGCCCTGAGCATTCCAGTATCACACAGTGTGGTCACTGACCATTATGTTCCTTTCACATGCTCAGTAAGTTTTTGTTCTGTCTGTTATTTTCTAATGAGCGTGCTACTCACAGTCCTGGCATTTTCCCTATGTAAAGCATAGGGAAAGCGCTTGGGACTGCAGATTTTCCCCTACTGTACTTTAAGTACAGGGAGACTACCACGGCCAAGGGAAATTTCCGAAGATTTACAAACGATCATGATCATGACGATGGTGAACATTTGTCAGCCTTACGTTCGTTCAGGAATGTGCTACACTCAGTAACAAGAAAAGGACGATTTGGTATCATCCCTTTCTCATTACTGTGTGTACCCACCTTTATAGACAGATTTGATTTACACTGATTTCTTTGTTTGTCTTCCCTTTTTATAGTTATTGGTTTCCTTATCCACCTCCAAGGTGAGTGGAGATCTCTATTACAGAAAACAAAAAACTAAGGGGCGCAATTTATTGTGAACCACAGTGTAACGTGTGATGTGTGGTTCACAATAAATTGAATTACCATTTGGAGTGCGACTCTCAGTTTTTTGTTTTCTGTAATATTGCTGGTTCCTAAGGGAAGAACCCACGAGGTGTCTGCACCCACACGTTGTAAAGAGTATGGGTGCACAATTTACTTTTCCACCCGCACTAACACCTGGGGGCATATTTAAAAAGGTTTGTTAATTTTTTTGCCTCTGTTATTGATGCCTGTTCGCCAAATTTGGACTTTTCGATATTTATAAAGTAGTGATAACCAGTGGTGAAAAGTCATTACCGCTACTTTTTGCTTTTCGCCATACATTGCTATAAAATTGCGTTAAGTTCAGCAATACAAATTTCGCCAAGTCTGAGGTGGCGAAAACGCATAAGTGGCCATTTCTTTAGCACGATTATGAAGCAAAAAGTAGCACTATTAATGCTGAAAATTTGGCAAAAGATTAAATTAGCACAAACTTCTGTAAATAGGTAATACTGTATTTGCAAAGTAGAATCAAATTGGTTAATACACACTAAACTCATGTGGGGGTTTTTTTCAGCAAAAAATATGATAAATAGTCTAAAACTCACCAAGGTGAATTTACTCTTTTTTCATAGGATATGATAAATAGTGCAAAACTCAACCAGAAGAATGTTCTAAAAATAGTCATGGTAATGGAACATTCCAGTAAGTAATGATGTTTGGCGAACATTCTGGTAAAACTGCAAAAAATGCAACAAAAGGCAGAAAAGGGGCAAAAAAGCGAATTTTCACCTATTTATAAATAGCTTTAAATAAAATAAAAATGACTAAAATAGATCTGATATTTCGCCTTCTCTGGTGTGGTGTTTCTCTTTTCGCCGCGATACCAGACAATGCAAAGAATAAGGCGATATTACCATCACAAATCGCTGCAGCAATACTTTTCTGCAAAAACAAGTGTTTTTATAAATACGGTGAAAATAGCGCCCTTTGTCATTGCATTGTCCTGTGATAGCAAATTGGTGGAAATAGCTATTGTTTATAAATATGCCCTCTGAAGTTCAATCCCAAATCTTTAAATGTCTGCTCTCTATTTCTTCCTGGATGGTGCACCGCCACCTTAAACTCAATCTGGGAGATTCAATAAAAGTTTAAAATGGTGCTAATTTTGCCCCAACCAATCAGATGTTAGCTTTCAAATGTTAAATAAGATCTGATTGGTTGGGGCAAAATTAGCACCATTTTAAACGATAAGATCTTTTATTGAATAACCCTGAATCTATTTAAAACTGAATAATTAATTTCCCCTCCTAAACTGGGACCTAGTCCACACTTCTCCATCTCTATTGACAATATGGTCATTAACCCAATTGAATCTGCATGCTGCCTTGGATTAACCTTTGACTCCTTTCTTTCCTTCTATCATCACATTAACAATGTCACTAGGATGTGTCATTTTCTCCTTTGCAATATTGCCAAAATCCACCCCTTCCTCCCTAGCTCCACAACTAAAATGCTAATGCAGGCCCGTCTTGACTAATGTAACATTCTGATTCTTGGACTCCCGGCTTGTCATCTCTCTCCTGTCCAGTCTTTCTTAAACTTGTAGCTCAATTTATCTTACTGTCTTTCAAAAGAGAACCAGCAACCCCTATACTGCAGTCCATAGGGTGGCTTCCCATCAAACAAAGAATCATATTCAACACCCTGCTTTTAACCTTTAAATCGGATCACTCTACTGCACCTCCCTACTTATCTTCCCTCTTGGTCCCTTATGCTCCTGGACATGCCCTCCTCTCCTTGCAAGGAAATCTTCTCTACAAACCCCCTACGAACACTCCCATCTTAAACCATTTTCTCTTGCTGCTCCCTACCTTTGGAACTCTGTCCCTCTTTCTCTTCGCCAGGTAACATCCTTTTGCTCTTTTAAATCTAAACCGTTATCCTACATTTCTGAAAAACAGCACTATTAATGATTGTTAGCTGTCAGAGCACTTTATCCCTCCCCCCACTTGTATCTGTATGTTGTCCCTCCCGCATAGATTGTAAGCTCTTCGGGGCAGGGATCTCTTTTCTAATGTGTCAAGGCACACCAAGTGGCACTATATAAATAAAATTATACATACATGCATTTAAAGCTGATTATTAAAGGCGAAAATGTCGAATGTAATAATAATAAATATATAATAAAATAAGAAGGCAATAGAAATAAATGATATCTGCTTAACTTTCAGATTCTGAACAGCACTTTGGACAATGCCAGAATTGTATTACAGATAGACAACGCCAAGTTGGCAGCAGAGGACTTCAGAGTCAAGTGAGCAAAATTGATTTAGTAAAGAGTTCAATGACTTACAGGAAATGAAAGTAGTTAAAGGGCAAGTCCAGTTCTCAAATAAAAAAATATATAAAGGTAAATCACCCTCAAACCGCAAAACTGCAATAGTTCGAAAGCTTAAATATATAAGACAAACTTGAAATGCTCCAAGATTCTTCCAGTCAGTCATGAATTTGACAGTTGACATCACAGCCAATGGTGATCCTCTAGATGCTTCCTCTGAACATGCTCAAGCTCAATAACCAGCTCAGTTTCCATAAGACATCTCTGTTTCCATAAGGTATCTAGGAACAAATCAGACACGTGCTACTGATTCCAGAAGACAGGGTAGGATACATCAACATATTTTAAAGGAGTCCCTGAGAAAGTGGCGTGTTTAGCCACAAAACATATAGGGCCGAGTTTAAGGCTCTTCTTGTATCCTGAGTGTTTGGTCGCTAATATGTTTTTAACTATTTATATAAATAATTAAAGTTTTATGGAGTAATATTCAGTAGTCTACCTAGACTTGCATTTTTTTGAAATAGTAAAATAAACTTTTAGAATATATAAAAGAAAACATACCATTGTTTTTTTACAAACATAATTTGGAGCTCCATAATAGTTGCAGGGGAAAACATTTCTCTTGTTCTTCCCATGCTTAAAAGTGCTACATAATAAATTCTATCACTTCCAAGAGCCACAGTACTTATTTTCCAATTGTATTTGCCTCGAAATTAGTTGATGAGACCTTTGCTGCTTGCTTCAAAGACATTCTTTAAAGTGAATTTGTCCGTAGTGTCGCATTTCCACCTCTTATATCTCTATACTCTTGTTTTAGGTTTGAAAGTGAGAAAATGCTCAGAACGAGCGTTGAAAGAGATGTTGCGGGGCTCCGTAAACTGATTGATGATCTCAGTCTTATTAAGGCCGATCTCGAGATCCAGATTGAATCCATACAGGAGGATTTGCTATACTTAAAGAAGAATCATGAAGATGTAAGTAACCCTGAAAATAGCCTGAAAAAGAGAAAAGTTCCATGTGCCATAATTTTAAAGTCTGTTTGGACCAATCAAATTTACCTATGGTCTGTTGGAGTGTTTCTGAATGGTTTGATGCACATACTAATTTTGTTACTGGTTTATTTCTCAGCTTTAGACAAGCCCTACACATCCATAATTATTTCTTTCTTCTTTATCCTCAGGAGATCGGAGTTATCCGTAAGCAAGCAGGCGGCTCTGTTAGTGTGGAGGTGGATGCTGCACCCTCAGTGGATCTAGCAAAGGTCTTAGAAGAAATGAGGATCCAGTGTGAAAAAGTAGTGCAGAAAAACAAACAGGAAACTGAGCAACACTACGGGATACTGGTACATGTTCACTAACCTAATTATCATTTGTTAGTTCCCAGGTTTCTCAAATTGTGTGACGGGCATATCGATGTGCCTCTAAATTCTAATGTATGAAAAGATGTCTTGTAATAAAACTTAAATACATGATATAAGCACCACATGTGACTGACTGACAGACCCTGAATTTGCGAAATTTGTACAATGAGTACGTTTCCATTACAACATTCCAATTTATTCATTGTGTAGCTTATTTTTGGGTTATAACTGTGGGTACCATCACTTGTAGCTACCAGAGATGGATTGTAGCTTGGATAAAACACTGTATTTATGACACAACTAATGTGGGTTTAGCTGTTTCTAGTTTATACTAAATGTGTAATGAGTCTGTTCTTGGTCTGGACATACTCAATCAATTGCCGCAGGGTTACGTAATAAAATCTCAGGCAACTTATGTTTTGATCGTGATTTTGATGAAATGTTCCTTTGTTAGGGAGGTAGGAGACATCTGTTTTGGATCTGACGGGTGCTGAAATGTATACTGTAAATAATTACAATTAAACATGTATTTTTTCCAGATAGAGGAGGTAAATAGGAACATTTTAGGAAGCGCCAATGATCTGGAAACACAAGCAAAAACAATTAAGGAGATTAAACTTAATATCCAAAACCTGGAGTTGGAGAGGCAAGCTGAAATAAGTAAGGTGAGTCAAGACTGATTGCTGTCCAGACTCTGAGAAGAGAAAAAATAAAACAAAGCATAACAGAATAGTTACAAACATAAGTATACCTGTTATTTTAAATATATAATGTGAAAAATATATTTCATGTGTTGTGTGTGTGTATAAATATATATATATACAATGGTAGAAATACAAGTGCACTCAAGGGTCCTTTTCAACTTTTATTCAATATATGTGCATCATAAAGTGCAACAATTAGTGCAGCATGTGCAATCAACAACGTTTCGGTCTGTGAACTTCATTGATTGCACATGCTGCACTAATTGCACTAAATCCTGCCACATTGTGTGGTTGAAAATAAACATGCTAGGTTAATAATTATTAGTATTCACCATGGCAAGTGGCGATGGTACCTCATAAATCTAATATATCTAGTATATATATATATATATACATACGAACTATGAAATCGTGTTTGCAATATTTACCCAGAGCCATAGCAGCTCGGGGTAAATCACCCTGCTTGTCGTTAAAAATAGTGCTAGTGTTGCCCCAACCAATCAGATGTTAGTGTTCAAATGTTTAATAAGATCTGATTGGTTGGGGCAAAATTAGCACTATTTTTAACAATAAAAACTTTTATTGAATCTCCCCTGTTAGTTTTGTTTTGGAAAGGACCCAGGAGTGCATCCATTCCTCCACTACATTGTTATAAACATTGTTATAAACTACATTGTTACAACCCAGGAGGTTGCACCTAGGCCCGTGAACGGGTTAAAGCAAGTGTCAGTGTGGATACAGTGGATTTAAAATCTCTACGCACCCTATACAATTTTATTGTACAATAAAAAAAGAAAAAGGCAACCTTGATTATTCCTGAATGTTTTTCCTCTGCAATGCCCTCTTACATATAACATATTTATAAATGTTCCACTCTTTGCTTAATGTTCTTTAGCCAGTTCTCTCTTTAGAAATAAACAGTCCATACCATTCTTAATACTTTTTACAAATGTTTGTTTTATAGAAAGATTCCCTGATCACTCTCTTAGAGAACATCAATAACCAATATGCTGCAGAGCTTCTACAAATACAAAATGTGATCAAAAATATCGAGGATCAGCTGTCACAGATTCGAACTGACATAACTCATCATTCTCAAGAGTATGAGCTTCTTCTAAATGTCAAGATCCGACTTGAACATGAGATTGAAACTTACCGCCGTCTTCTAGATGGAGATTTCGCAAGGTGAGGCAATTTAGTAACTAAACCCAATTCAGTGAGGTCCAACTGGCAACTATTTAGATGGCTATGCAAGGGCAATTTCACAACAGATACATACTAACAGGATTTAAACATGCACATCCAGACAAACCTTTCTATATATTTGTATGGTAATTGGATGGTGACATGCATTTAGACACAATTAGGGTTTTATCAGGAACAAAAAGAGCATGCAGTCCCAAGCATTCTACCTACAGTATGTAAAGCATAGGGAGAGTGCTCGGGATTTCAGTCTTTCCCCAGCCGCGGCCAATTCCCTATACTTTAAAGGGACAATATACTGAAAAAATAGACTTTGCCTTATGTTAATCTATAATTGAATACATGTAAGTAGCACTTACTCTGATTTGCGTGTGTTGCTGCATGCCTTCAATCCAGCACACATTTTGTTTAGGAGCAGTATCCCTCCTCCCTTTTTTAACCACTCCCACTTACATCTGACCTGACTTTTTTCCCCACAAACCAACTGTCAAGCCTACACACAGCATACAGCATTCCAACTGTCAAAACTCTGTCACCATTCCAGCTACAGTAAAACTACTCACAGAAAGATAGTTTTTGAGAGCAAGGAACTTGATTGACAGCTGAAGTGTAAGATGTATTAGATTGGATATCTAAAGAAATAGGTGGCAGATCAACAAAAAAATGATACAGTGGTGGTTGGGAAGAATTATAGTTTCCAGTTACAGTCAATTTAAAATAACCTATTTTTCAGTATAGATGCCCTTTAAGTACAGGGAGACAACCACGGTCTAGAGAAATTTACAGGCTTTTCCGAACAACTGCGAGGCCGATGAGGAATGTTCGTCGGCCTTGCAATAGTCGGCCTTGCAATAGTTGGAAAATGTGATACACACAGTAAGGCAACACTTTACACATATATATATATGTACATATATATGTACACATATATACACACAGAACTTACCTGCGATCACGCTCTCCCGCTATTCCTGGTACCGACATCCTGACGTGTATTTACAATAGAGGAGCATGATTGCAGGTAAATTTTATGTGTTCCCGTCTGGCTTCTGTCTAAATAATTGAAGAACATGAGGTAAGACAAAGCTCCTTTATTTCCCATTTTTCAATGAAATTGAAAAAGACTGAGAATTAAAACATCAACCTTAGAAAAAGTTACAAGCTGGTTGGATATTGAAAATGAAATACTATTCCCATTGCACTCATCCTCAATCCTATGGGCCATTTCCAATGATAAGAACCTTAAAATCCCTAACACAATCCCCAATATACAACACTCTGACACAATGGCAAAACCTTAACGCCACACACGTTAATAGGACACCCATCGGATTGCCATCCGTTTTTTCATATCCCAACAATGCCTAAGAGCAACCCAGACAATATACGCTAAATACCGGAAAACAAAAGGGATCAGACGATTTAAAGATCTGTGTGATAGCTCAGGCATTATGTCTTGGACAGACGTAAAAACCAAATAGAAAATAGAAAAATACTGGTATCAATATATACAAATGCCATTTTTTTATGCTTATATCAACTACTTTACCCCTTAAACAACCGACTAAATTTGAACAAATCTGTACCAAAGCCCGAAAACTAAAGGGTTTAATTTCCTCACTGTACACGATTATATGGTATGACACCTATGACTTCAAATCAAAAGCTATGACTAGATGGGAACAGAGGATGGGACTAACTATCTCACAATATTTCAACATTCAAACAAATGCACAACTAATATACAAGCCAAAGAAAGAACTTATAAAATATTATATGATGGTACATCACACCCTCCTTCCTTTACAGAGTCAATCTATCCCTATCAGATAGATGTTTTAGAGGCTGTGGATACCAGGCAGATCAATTACACTGTTGGTGGCTCTGCAGGCTCTGTGAAGAACTAATTTCTGAGGTCTTTTCCACCCCGATAACCCTGACATAATAGGCTCTTTTAAACCTCCCACTATCAGGATTTAACAAATAAGCACAAAAATTGATAATGTACATGTGCACAGCAGCCAGAATTTTACTGGCTGCAACTTGGAAACAATCAAGCCCCACAAAAACAGCATTAAATCTGGTGGATACACAATCTGGTGGATACACAATAATGAACATTTAGCACATACTCTTAACAACTCCCTTACTAAATGGAATAACACTTGGGATATTTAGATATTAAAGATGGAAACACAGGGAGCCCACACTCTCAACCCCCCACACGCAATATTGAGAAAACAAAGAAAAGCCAGAGTTCTTCTGGCTGCTCTGGAGTGACCGGTCCACCACACTCTTTGCAACACTGTTCGTGATTTATTGAATGTCGATTAAAAATTCTAGGTAAACAAACCATAATGTGAAGAAGATTAAGTAAATATGGATAAGCATGTAAACCATCTGATACAAATCAATTTATAACAACTTTATTTTATAAAATGTGAATGCACAAATTCATATGTTATGTTGTACAACAATTTAAAATAGAAAAAAATGTAAACAATAAAAAATGTAATGAACAAAAAATTAAAAAACATCAACCTTATAAATGCATACCCTGCAACATGTTTTCTTTAATATTTACACTTATGAAACAAACATAGTGCAGAGCTAAAGGATGAAAACAATGAAGTGAACCTGATCTTAGCGCAGCTCTTTGTAATGTATTTTCTCATCATAAATGTATTTAATTTATTAATCAGGGCAGCAATGAATGCCACAACAATGCATGGTTAAAATTACTATGGTTTTTATGGTTGAACTAAACCACCCAGCATCCTTAAGGCTGTGGCCTCACTATCAATGGACTGTATCGCGCGTGAAAATGAAATCACGATGCAGCATGTTTCACTTACCTTACCATGCAGTTAAGCTTAAATTTTCACAATAATCTGTTATCAGAGAGCATTCACAGGGGTGTAGGGATCATTAGAGCAACTATTGCAGTTGCTATTGGGCCCAGAGCCAAAGGGGCCCCATTCAGGTCCCCTGCAGGCATGTCCACCCTCAGAAAAATGTTACCTCCAGAAGTTCAGCCCCACAAACTCCATTTTCTTTTTACATAAACCTTTCAAATATGCTCCCAAGTTTAAGTAAAATGAAAATAGGGTTTGTAAGGCTAAACTACCAGAGGTAACATTTTTCTTATGAAGGTCAACATGCCCTTTAAAAAACCTGCAGCTTGGCCGGGTTAGGATTGACTGCACCAAACTGGTTTGTGGGGGGGGGGGGCTAAAATCTTGCTATAGGGCCCAGTGATATCTAGCTATGCCCCTGAGCATTTGATTTGTACAAAATGACAAGCACATGTGCCCTAAAAACATTCCCTTTAATGAGGTACACTGATAAGAAATGCATTGCACAGAGCTGTGCTAAGTTCATTTATTATCCTTCTCCTGGTGAATCCCGGTTTCAAAACAAACCTGGTTTTGATTTAGAACTGCTGATTTTAAAGTTCACAGATCCAATGGTTTCAGAAAGTCAAAAATGTCTATTGAAAAATCAAAAATGCTATGTAAACTTTAATGGGTTCTGCAGCACCTATTGGAATGAAACTCGTGAGTTTCGTATACTGAAATATCATTGGGCCATGAAATATGTTTTAACATGGGAGTGGACATAAAAAACAAGTGTCCTAGACCCTTTTTTGCCAGAAAAAGGGTTCATTTGTTCAGCTTACCTAATTTAAACAGGATTTAGCAAGCGTGTTTTTTTAAAATCCGTATGCACAATTTTTAGTGCATATAAAAAATACATTACTATTTCTAACCTAATGTAGGTGCAGTATTAATTAGTAAGTATGTAAGTATGCATGAAAATTATAGATGAGTTTGTTATTTATCCTCAGACCCAAAGGCATTCCAAGTGGTTATCTATTTTTCTAAAGATTAAACCTTTACAAATTTCCTAAATTGTACCGTAATTTAGTTAGATAATCTCTATTTAAATAATTAGTTTTAACTGAAGTCCATTTTTATTTTACAGCTTTATAGAAAAAGAGGAACAGAATGGTAAGTAAATAAACGCTGAAAATATTGATTGTGAACAGAACTTGACCTTTAAATTTTTAGATAGATATCATGTCCTTAGTTATTACTGATTTACTAAACGTACAAGGAATTAAAGGGCATGTCAACTTGATACAACTACTTTTAATATAAGGAGCCTTAGGGCTGGCCACCCCCAACCTCCATAATAGCACAAAAGAAAAACTTTCCGATATCTACTTACAGCGACTATCTTCTTCCCTCTCTGCTAACAGGAAACAGCAGAGAGGAGCTGGACCGGCAGCAGCGTCTGTAATTGGCTGCTGGTCAGCCAATCACAGACGCTGCTGCCGGCTGTGAAGATAGACACAGGAGCAAGGGGCTGTAAGTAAATATCGGAAGTTTTTTTTTAGTGTTATTATGGCGATTGGGGGAGGAAAACCCTAAAGATATTTATATTAAAAGGGATTTACATTGGAAGGAAGGGCAGGCACAAGGGATCCGGAGGGAGGGGGGGAAAGGGCTCCGCTGTGCATGTCAGCATTCCTCCTGGAGGCATTACAGAAGGCAGAGATGTTTGGACAGGAAGACAGACACTACTCTTCAGTTTCCTGGACTTTGGACATGGACTGCAGGAGAACCATAAGGAGCAGGAATGGAAGGTAAAGATTTTTTTAAAACTATACAAACGGACCAGCACTTGGGCAAATTCTATATTGGGGGTGGACATGCCCTTTAAGCTAGGTACAGTTGGGCCATTTTACACACGAGACCCATCTACACATTCATACATGTATGGGTCAGGTGTTGATAACGATCCAACCAAGCGGATTTACAACACCTCAGCATTATTGCAATAAGCAGCTACCCCTTCAGGTAGAAGGGCAAACAAACTTTCTCCTTTGTTAACATGGATCTCCCATTTATTTCTATCAGTCCTAGATTATGTTTTCTAACTGTTCTCAAATAGCATGAGAGAAGTACTGTAATGTACTCAATACTTAAAAACAAGTAATATTCAAAAAAGCAGAACTGTGTGATCATGGACTATGTTCAGACTGCCTGACATATCGTGCCAATAGGATATTTACTGGTTTCTTCATTTCTTTCTAGAACTTGCCAGATCTCGTAATATAAAGACTATTGTAGAAGAAATTGTTGATGGGAAGGTTGTATCTTCTCAAATACAAAATGTCGTAGTAGAAAACGTTCCAAACAAGAAATGAACTAATTCTACTTCCCCTGACTTGGAATTTAATTACCACTATTACATGGTTCCGAATAAATATGATTAACAAGCACAATATGATTATCAATAAAATACCATTGGTGAACTAGCCTTGTGTTCATTTTATTATGTTTGTAATTTAGGGAACAATTTTAACTTTACAGTCTGTGTTCTTTAACACAGACGGGTGAACGTTTTACATTAGAGCCAGTCCTTTTAGGTCTGTTAAAGTGGATTACAGGATGATGGAACGCTGAGGGTCCGAGTTTCCTGCCATTTTCGCCACCCCACCACGTGTGGTCGCATTCACCAGTGGGGCGCAGCGGGGGCATACGCAGCTCGAACTGGGACCCCGCTTCTCCAGCCCTATCAGGACCCTTGCGGCACTAGATAGAGGGGGTGACCCTGAATTTGGGACGGGGGGGCTGGATTTGGGACAGGTCATTAATATATTTAGCCTATGTAAGGTGTCATTAAAGGACAACTATACTGTAAAAATTAACTATTTATAAATGAAAAGTACCTGGGACAGTGAGGTAGGATTGATAATTCCTGCCTCCCAATATTGTTTTGTTGAGGAGGTACAGCACATACAGTCTTCATCTGCCAGGTTATAGCCCTGGGCCTTCCTGTATTAAAGATAGTGCTGAAGCACTCTGGAAGCCTGGCAGAAGCTGTTTTCTTTGAGGTACCATAGATATAATATTGGGAGGTAGAAAGTACGAATCCTACCTCCCTGCCCCAGGTACTTTTGATTTTATCTATTTTTGCAAAAAGTGCCAGGCAGCAACATCTAGAGCCAGCAAGATATTGTCTTGTATAAAGAGAGGTATGGATTCAAGGGAGAAAAATGTTATTCTCCCTCTTTACAAAGCATTGGTAAGGCCTCATTTGGAATATGCAGCTAATCCTGTGTACAAAAAGGACATCTTGGAAATGGAGAGGGTTCAGAGAAGGGCAACTTAATTAATTAAGGGAATGAAGACAGATTGGATAAGTTACAATTATGTACACTAGAGAAAAGGCACTTGCGTGGGGATATGATTACTGTGTATAAATATATTAAGAGGCCGTACAATACACTATGTGGGGCATTGTTCACCAGAAGAACATGTCAGAGGACACATGGACATCCCTTAAGGCAGGGTACACATGGTAGGACTTTTTGTCCCGACCAAGCTTTCGTTGTGAGCGAGCGCTCAGCCAGGACAAATGACTGTTGGTTGTGGCAATAGTGGACGTCTGTTCGCGTGACCGACCGTGTGGTCCCATAGGGAACCGCACAATGATTTACCGTAACTTCCTATCGCCTATATGGACGGACTGGCGATCAAACTCGGTCGCCCCACACCTTACATAGTAATTAAGGTTGAATAAAGACATACGTCCATCAAGTCCAATCTATTCACTTTTTTTTTTTTTTTTTTTTTAACCCTACCAACGTTGATCCAGAGGAAGGCAAAAACCCCAGCTAAAAAGGGGAAAAATTCCTTCCTGACTCCAAACGGCATCGGAAAGTATCCCTGGATCAACCAGATCTATATGCATTAATACCAGTAATTCTCAATATTTTTAGTTTTTAGAAACTTATCCAGGGCTTTTTTAAAGTTATTCAATGAATACCACATCTGCTGGAAGACAGTTCCACTGTAAAGAAACATCTCCTAACCTGAAGATGAAACTTCTTTTCTTCCAACCTTAAAGGATGTCCACGTGTCCTCTGATATGACCTATTAGTGAACAATGCACCAGAGAGCTCGTTGTATGGGCCATTAATATATTTGTACAAGGTTATCATGTCCCCACGCAACCACCGCTTCTCCAATGTAAACAGCCCTAACTTGTCTAATCTGCCTGCATATTCACCCCTCCATTCCCCTTATTAATTTAGTTGCCCTTCTCTGAGCTGCCTCAATTTCCAAGATGTCCCTTTTGTATATGGGATTCCAAAACTGCACCGCATATTCCAAATGAGGCCTTACCAGTGCCTTGTAAAGAGGGAGAATATATTTTTCTCTCTTGAATCTATTCCCTTTTTATACAAGCACATATCTTGCTAGCTCTAGCTGTTGCTACCTGGCATTGTTTGCTACAGCTAAGTCTGTTATCTACCAGAACCCCCAAATCTTTTTCCATTACAGATACCTTCAGATATTTCCGGCCGGCCGACTGATACATGGCACTATGAGTCGGTCAGAAATGTCTGCTGGTGTGTCCCCAGCTTTAGACTTGAAGAAAAGAAATTTAGTCTTCAAGTTCGGAAAGGGTTTTTCATTGTGAGAATCATATATCCAAAATTGATTTTTAGGGTGGACATACCCTTTAAAGCTATTTATAAATAGGTGAAATTTCGCTTTTTTGACACCTTTTCTGCCTTTTTTTGCAGTTTTACTAAAACTTTCGCCAAACATTGTAAAGTTAATTTTTTACTTATTGGAATGTTCCATGAACATGACTATTCCTTACACAGCACTATGGTATGTTCCCATATTAATGGAACTGGTTTGATAATTAGCTGCAGTTTGCTGAAAATAAGCAAAACTAAAAAATTACACTATTTATCATATTTGGCTGAAAAAAAACAAAAATGTGTTAGGCTATTTTTAAATAACAAAGATAGGTGTTCCGTGTGTATTAACCAATTTGACGTTACTTTGAAAAACCACCAGGGAGTGTTACCTATTTACCATCATATGCACTAAACTTAACTTTTCGCCACATTTTCAGCATTATTAGTGCTTTTTGCTATGTAATTTTCGCCTTTGATGGAAATTTTAATGTCAATGACGAAAAGAAAAATTTAAAGTTTAAAAAATTGTGGTGAAGTCTGGAGGATATAAATTGCAAAAATAATGCCCCTTCGTAAATATGTCCCCATTTGACTTAATTGGTAAATAAAGAAAATCTGAACATTAAAAAATAGATCTTAGGAAAATTGGAAATCGCAGATCGTATTACAATACTGGAAAATAGTCTAACCCCCCCGGGTACTTATTTGTATTGAGAAACACTCCACGATGTACTGACACCTTCCATGGACCCATTGGCAGGCTAAATAAATGGACACTTATGCGTTGTCGCCATCTCAGACTTGGCAATTTTGAATGGCTGAATGCAATAAAATACTTTTCGCCATAAAAATCTGGCTTCCCAGTAAATACATACAAGGATTGTGGAATCACTCCAATTAGGCTAATTTGTGCTTCCACAATCCTTGTATTTTATGTATTTATTGGGAAACCAGGTCAAGCTTCCATGTGGTTATAGCACCCCCAACATGCCCCTTTTATGGGAGGTCCTATGCCTTTAATATAAAGCACTGGATGGCCTCTTCCTTCATTTTAAAAAGCCAAAGGGCTGGGGGGAAGTAGGAGAGCTTGTTATATGGATCCAATGTGTAAGAATGAGAAATGCAAAGTTTGCTAATCGTAATTGAAGTAAAAAAGGTTAGAAGTTAGGACATTCCAGACTGGGGTTACCTTGACGGGGTTGGAAGGCTTTTCATTCATGTGATCACAGTAATGTATACTAACACCCCTTTGTTTATAAAGTATGCCAGTGTGCAGATAATATGATATTGTATATAAATGTTTGACCAGATCAGTAGCACTTCCGCTAAATATAGTTGTAAATTAGCCTAATTGGAGTGCTTCCACAATCCTTGTATTGTATGTATTTACTGGTCTACTACAGTTAAAAAAACATTTGATAACATCTGATTGGTTGCTGAAGATTACAGACTCAGTCAAAAGTCTGCACTTCATTTTGAAAAAGCACCCATATATAGTCACAGTGTTAAAAAATATTTCAAGACATTTATTTTAAAAATCCTAAGATGTTTGGGTTCCATCTGTAAATTAAAGTTAAATAAATGGCGTCTTTCACACACAAATATCATTAAAGCATTTGAATAAAAAAACAGAATTTATTCCTGCAGTGTATAAATCTTTGACTACATCTTCAGTAACCCAAATGAGCGCTATGTATGATTTTAAGACACAGATATATCATCAATTTGTCTGAATCTAATTTAATTTCTCTTCCACTTCCTGAAAGCTGGATGAAACAACCTTGCCGTCTATGACTTCTTCAATTATTGTCTTGACTTTTCTTGTTTTCAGTGGATCTAAAAAGAATAGTTGAATAGGTAAAGTAACCTTTGTATACCTCTTAATAATGAGATCATTTGCAGTTAAGAATTATTGGTATTCATATTCCTAAATTCATTGCCATTTTCCTTCCAAGTATATAACTTTCCCTATCAATACCTTCACAAGGTCTTCTTTCTCCTGACCTACAGTAGCTTATCCTTCCTCTACATTTATTATGTTAACAATAACAGCTTCTCCCTAATTAATCTTTAATGTGTTATATTTCCATCTATTTAACTTTGGTCACATTTGCTTACCTTTTTTAATGTCCACTGTCACTGAGCTGTAAAGAGAGAGATACAGAGACATATGTCAGGTTAATATATCTTGAAGATTTTGTAATTGCAACAATTTACCTGGTTACGTGTTTCTGCACAAGGACAAATTTTAAGCTGCACCTGAGGAAGGGGGAAGCCCACGAAACGTTGTGCACCGCTTTATCACAATAAATATTGATATATATCTTGTCTGAGTACGCCTCCCTGCTACTAATTTAAATTACGATTGTACTGCTTATGGTTGAGCAGTTGAGGGAAGCAGCACCTTGGAAGATTGAAAGGAGTGTGGGAGTGCTGGGAATAAACAAGTGATTCTTATTCTTATAATATTAAATGTATGCTTGTGAAGTTTCTCATTCATCCAGGTCATGGTATATCTGTTGTATTCAATTAGATCAACTGGACTTGAAATTTAGTTCTTGAAGATGTTTCGCTAGTCATCTGACTGGCTTTCTCAATTCAGAATGACTTGTACAAGAATCTGTGGCAATTATGTACCCTGGAAAATCCCAATTAGCATATCACAGCCAGGTGTTAAGGGCGTGATTGGATAGTGGCTAAGAGGTGTTATAGGAACGCCCAGAGCAACATTCCCGCTCTCTACAAACCGCTGCGAACTTTCCCGACCCAGAGGAAGGAGATTAAAAAATAAAAAAAAAATTACAGTGGAGGAGGAAGCCAGCAAACATTCAAGCAGTATGGGCTAGGTCCCACAACTGCGTGTGGGAGTGCGATTTGTGATCCGTTCACTCTTCTGGTTAACATTGGCGATGCAATGCTACCAGGTAGCTTCCACTATGGTCCGGTCCATTTTTGGTTTGCATGCGTGCATGATTTTTCATGCGGATTGCATGCTTGTCAATGACCCGGAACGCATCGCACATGGAGTATCATGCACAGCAGCGCATTCCAAAAAAAAGGCAGGGTATGGGAGGGAAATAGAACAACAAGGCTTTGGCTTTATATTTAAAGCCAAAGCTATCCAATAATATAATTTTTTTACAGTGTACATACCCTTTAATGGGGGGGAATAACCTATGATAGTTTTAGCTACTGAAGAAGCCCCCCCAGTAACAACATGTTCACTATACTTACAGTTAACAAAAATGTAGGATTTCTGCTTCTCCTAACTCACTGTGACACTAGACACTAGAAAACCATAAAAGTGCAGTGTGCTATACACTCCTTCTACATTCAGTAGGGCCAAAAGGTATATAATGGGGAATTTATTACCCAGCCACTAAACTTTAGTTAGATTTCTGTTTCTAAAGCTCGGTACACACAGTACAGATCAGTGAAAGATGACAGACAGGATCTTCAAGATCTGCATGCCCACAGTCTTTCAAACATCTGCATATACACAGTCCCCTCTATAGGGAGTCTAGTGCGGGCAATGGAAATTTTTGGTCTTTCCCGTAAGAGTGTTTGGCTGACCTGATCGTTCGGCGGCCACGCGCTAGTTTGGTACACACGAAGGTACACACAGTAAAGATAAAGCTCCGATACCGTCGGATCCAACAGTATCGGGGCTTTATCATTACTGTGTGTACCCAGCTTAACTCTGCTTGAACAATCAGAAGGTTGGAATGTATGTTTAAGGCTACATTTACACTAGAAAAGGACCAAAACGGACCACAATGGACAGTCCATGTTTTTTGTCCGTTCTGGTCCGTGTTTAGTGCTTCATTTCTGCTATATTTTTAATGAAAACATGTCTGTTTCTGGACAGAAATGCATGCAGCAGTACTTTTTTTTTAACAGACCGAGTCAATCTGATCCTATAAAAAAATGTAGTACAACGTGAATTTCTGTCCAGGAAACGGTTTTAGTATGAACGATCCCTAAGCCATGAATAAATAAATGTGCCATGAATAAATAAAATGTAAGACAAAGAAATTCCTCACAATATTTAAGGGGGAGATGCAATAAATTTCCCTATCGCAGCTGACCTGCACTAGTTCCCGGGATATAGCAAAAACCACTTTGCGACTGTTATTGCATCATGGGAATGTGAGCGGTAAGTTGGGATCTGTTTTTTTAAAGGGTATGTCCACCCTTAAATCACATTTTTAATATTGCCTTCCCCCTGGTCCCCCAGCCCCAACCGCATAGTTTTTATTTTAAGAAAGCCCCCCAAACTCTTACTTACCTATCCTCTTTCCTCCGCCGCGCTCCCGGCCCTCTGCTTGCGAGAAATGCAAGCAGAGGGGCGGGACCGGCAGCCTCGTCTGTGATTGGCTGAGCGGCAGCCAATCACGGACGCGGCTGCCGGCAGCTCACTTCAGCGGAGGAAAGAGGAGAGGTAAGTAAGAGTTTGGGGAGCTTTCTTAAAATAAAAATTATGCGGTTGGGGCTGGGGGACCAGTTGGGATTACTATACTAAGGGGTTAAACGCTAGGGGGAGGGAATCGGGAGAGGAGGGAGAGGGAGGGGAGGGAGGGGGAGAAGGGCTGCGTACGCATGCCAAACTTCTCCCCCGTAGGCCAGGGAGGAGGCAGAGTCCTATATGGACTCTGCTATCCTCCTGGTGGGCAGTTTTTGGGACTTAGGGGGGGGACTACAGGAGAACCCTATGGAGCTGGGATGTTAGGTAAGGATTAAACTACACTACACAATGGGGCCAGTAGTTGGGGGGATTATAGTTTTGGGGGTGGACATGCCCTTTAAAGCCAAAATTAAAAAGGCTTTAAAGGAATAGTTTACTGAAAAAGTGAACTATTCCTTTAATGCACTGATTGAAGACCTTCCGTTCTTCAAACAAACTGATATTGAATCAGTTAGTGTGACTTTAATCCCAGAAAATAGTGCAGTGGCTCTGGGTAATACTTTCATTTCTTTAATTGAATAAAGAAAAATAAGACTAACATTATCCAAATAACCTCCTTGGTATTGCTGACAAGGGTTTAGCTACTAGTGCAGGGTGTGTGACAGCACCAGGGCCAAAGGGGGGCCCAGAACTCATGCTTTTTGCACTGGTACTACACCACCAAATACTCAATAAATGCATCAGGCAGAGACTTGCAGTTTATTAACACCCTCTTGTGTTATCCTGGTAGCAAATGAGAAGAATTTCATGGGGCTCCAGTAAATATGGAATACTTACTACATTAGTAATGGATATGCTATATACATTAGCATGTTGCTTTGTATCTGGATGTACATTTAATATAGTTATGCTATAAGAGTTTATCTTTGTCAGTTTTTACCTAAAAAGAAACCCAGTGACTTATCTGTACTGTATTTCTGAAGCACAGGGGGACTTTTTGTCCTGACTGAGCGTTCGCTACTAGTGAGCGCCCGAAAGGAAAAAATGACTGTCGGTCGCGGTAATAGTCGCTGACAGTTTGTGTGGCCATTCGATATTTTCAGCCGACCAATACACGGCACTATCGGTCAGTCAGCCGAAAATATTGTATGGTCTGTACCCAGCCTTATTTCCAGTTACTTTGCTATTTCTTATTTAATAGATCAAATCCAATTCTTACTCAATTTCTCCTTCTAGCAGAATCCTGTAGGTCTCGATCTCTTGCTCCAGTCTGATTTTGATGTTTAGAAGTCGCAGGTACTCCTCATTTTGTCGTGACATGTCACTTCTGATCTGCTGGAGCTGTTCCTCAAGGCTGGTTATACGCATCTGTATTTGGCTTAGGCTTACACCATAGCGGCTCTCTGTTTCGGTCAGAGTTCCTTCAAGGGAACATTTCTAGAACAAACACAAAGAGAAGGTAGTAAAACTTTTTCTTAAAGGCTACAATGTGTTCAGGTATTATTAAGTCTATCTGTAAGGGTGCCTATAAACACTGCAATCATTTCTATTTAAAAACATTGGCTTGTCAATAGACATTTGCTACGATGTATACAGAGGTTTTGTGATAATGATAACTGTTTTTAACCATTTCTTTAAATATAAAGACCTGAAATTGAATAAAATACATTTTGGGGCTGGTGCAATAAGAGGTGGCCTTGCTATTAATTTGTAAAAACCAAGCAGATGTTTTTTTACTGGGTAACCCGATAATATCATCATGGTAGCTGCAGGTTATGAGCACAGGAAACCCTTTGCACTGTTAATTGCATCAGTCCCTTTGCATTTAGTTTCTCTGTAATATTTCTTGCTGTATTCTTCAGCATAAGGCTGGTCAACAGGAGAACACTAAATGTGCCATGACACAAATGCTAATGGCCACCTGTAGAATCATGTGGGGCCTTGTGTGGCCTCAAGTAAGGTATTTCTTTGCAGCCCATTGTCCTGACGTATACATAGAATAAATTCCTTTTATGCTTAATGTATTTAATGTTTGTTTAATTTAGGAATCATAGTAATCTGCACCAGTATTTAGTAGTATTAAGCAACCTTTGCTTTATAGGTACAAAAAAAACCTTGAATTGCAGTACAAAAGTTTTTTCTTGAAGCTACATATTGTAAAGGAACAACCGATTTAAAACTAAGCTCCATTTAAATTCAGTTCTAAAGGGAACCTCAGATTTTTCCATAAAATGCCCATGTATAACATTTAACGGGAAAGGTATTTTGGGTATTCTTGCACCCACTTGTGTGCTCTGTTGGAATTGCTAACTGACATGTTAGGCGCTGAGACATTATGTCTCTGCCAATCACTGATGCCTCTGCTGGTTCATCCCCTTTTTCTGCTGCCCTGCTCGGTAAAGACACAGGCATCAGCAGAAGAAAGCCTTGCATGTAGATTTAAACATAGCAAGCTCAGGGGGGGTAATTAGCTTAAAGGGGAACTGTGGTCTCCAAACAAGTTGAGTTTACATGAAAGGTCAGTTTCCTACCTTTAAAATGAGCCATCAACCACCTCTCTACGTGCTCCACAGCCCAAGATATAAAGAAATTACTGACCAGAAAGTTAATGGGCGGGAGGCCGTCGGCAAGCACAGCCTCAGACTCCCTTAGTGTGTGAAGGAGACAGGAAGTCCCTCCCCCTCCCTGCTGTGTGAAGGACCTGCAGCTGCAGAGAAGGTAAGGGAATCTACAGCCCTTCTCTCTCACTATGTTCTCACTCTGCCTGAAATGGCTTTTTTCACACAGCTTTCTATAGAGGGGGGGGTCTGAGTGGCCCATAACACCCGTGAGTGGGCGGGGCCACAGCACTCATGAGTGGGTGGAGCTAAGACACCAGCAAGTGGGCAGGGCTAAATCACCCATGAGTGGGCGTGGCCACATGGCACTGTAAGGGAAGGGGCCAAGGGGGGCCTGCAAATGGAAGGGCCATAGGGCCCATGAGTGGGAGGGGCTGGGGGGCTTGCAAGAGGAGGAGGAGACACAGGGCAGATTGACTATCATCCACTGACATGGTTTCAGAGCAGGAAGCAGGAACCTGGTGATGTTGCTGCCATATCACACACAATGTAAATATCTTCAAAACGATGCAAAATAAACAATGACTATAAATTGAAAAAATTCTCAGGAGAGTAATTCCTATCAATTTACCTAAAGTCATTTTTGGACCACAGTTCCCCTTTAAATTTAAATTTTGGTTTGAGGGGGTGGGCTTAAAAAATTAGTAAAGAAAGTAAAATTAAGTCAATGTATTCATGTACCATGGAATATAGAGCTTGTAATTCAATCTCCAAAGCTTGCTGTGTTCGTTTCAGATCTGAAATTTCAGTACGGGTAGACTCCACTTCTTTAACCTCAAAAAGTATCTCTTCTTTCAGTGATGCACTCTGAAACATAACAATGGAATCATTAGAATCTTAACAAATCAAGTTATATGTTTGGTGTACTTCCAGCGTCAATGATCCACAACGAAGCACATGAGTAGCACTCCAAAGATTCCACTTATGATAAAAAGATTGTTCCTTTAAGTCAACGAATTTCACTGCCTACTTTACAGCTTTCTCAAGACTATATAATCAGCTAGGGAGCTGAGAGGAGTTTGAAACTTGTACAACTCTACATCTTGGACCCTTTGGAACAAGTCTTTATAGATATAGACTGTTCAAGGGTTATCCTTAAAGAGATACTACACCATTTTTATCGCTTACATTTTTTTGTCATTTGGGGCCCTATTTATAAAAAATCGTTATCGTTATCGTAAAATAACGACCGGGGTTTTACCGATAACGACCGTTAATTACCGATAACGACCGCTATTTACCGATATCGGTAAATAACGGTCGTTATTGGTAAATAACGCCCGGTATTTACCGATAACGGCCGGTATTTAACGATATCAGTAAAATAACGGTCGTTATCGGTAAATAACGTCGTTATCGGTAAATAACGGTCGTTATCGGTAAAACCCCGGTCGTTATTTTACGATAACGTCGTATTTTACGATAAGATAATACGATTTTTTATAAATAGGGCCCTTGGCCCTTTATATTTGTGAATAAAGTTTGTTATATACCATACAGCTAATTGGACCTTCACTTTTACTTAAGAAGTGTGTTTGTTGCAAGAGCGCAACAAATTTTACTGAGTGAACTATTTTTACCAATCAAATTTGAATGAATTTTTTTAATGATTAATGAAAATCACATTTCCTACAGAACACAAATGGATGCTTACACATGCTAAATTGTTTGTGCCTGTGTAATATTGGGTAACAAAACCCAAAGGTCATTAATGATGTATTTCATGCTAAGCCATTTGTTTTATTGAGTAAGGGTGAAGGAACATGTGCCCTACACTGTATATCTTTTACATGGTAGTTTTTTTCTGGCCACTTTACCTTCTTAAG
The DNA here is from genome assembly GCA_019447015.1 of Hymenochirus boettgeri. NCBI lineage: Eukaryota > Metazoa > Chordata > Amphibia > Anura > Pipidae > Hymenochirus > Hymenochirus boettgeri. Next base: position 61,803,782 of record CM033476.1, on the reverse strand, counting down.
GAACCAATCTTCAGCATCTTTACGGTTCTTTTCTGCCACTTCCTCATATTCTGTTCTCATTTGATTCAATAACAGGGTCAGGTCCACATTTGGAACTGCATCCATCTTTACATTTACTTGGCCAGAACCTCCTTTAAGTGAGTTCCTTTCCTGATGAGACAAAATGAATTTCAGAAAAGTACAGTACATTGACATTATGGGCACGAGTTTCAGTGAAATGAATGGAATTATACATTTTGTTTGTCAAGGGAATCCCTCTTTACTCTATTTTAACCAAAATGTACAGTAGTTACAATTTAAATGTCTTATAGATATTGTTTATGTTCTAAGAAGTTCTAAGAAAATTTTAGCCATAAACGTTGATATATTATCAGCCAAAACTGGGTATCACCCTATATATATTGTGTCTGTAGACAAAATCGAACAGACAAATTCGTCTCATTTTAGTTAACTGACCATAGGAAATGTTTCCTTATCCATGTATGTATGGCTACCATAAGCCTCCTTTAAATGTGAGAGATTAATTCAACAGAACATACCACAAATATTCAGCCCACACATGGAGAACCATTTATGTTGCTTAAGCTAAAATTTTCCTCAAGTCTAAAGGTGAAGCCTCCTTCCCTTGCTAATTGATTGTAGTTACATCTTACCTATTTGTAAAGGGTTATGTCTACTTGCAAACCCCTTTTTCAGGAAGAACAAATTTCCTCTTATCAGTTTAATGGCTAGCTAACTTTTGTTGCGACCATTAGTCCTTCCTCCTGGCCGACCAGTTGGAAGTGCCAAGCGGTCGGTGAGCAGGAAGAATCTGGCAGTGTGTACCCAGCTTTAGACTGACCCCCCCTATCCACTGGAACTCACTCCTGTTTTTATGGCTCCAGCAGCAATGACCCACAAAAAGGATAGTTCAAAGACAAGCTCTGTGGACCTAGGTTTCTGATTATCCTTATCACTTGGTGATTAGGGGAAATTGCCAAGATATCAGCTGAGGGTGAGACCACCATCTGAATGAGACACCATTACACTCATGTTTCTCATAATAAGAAACAATATAAATAGGTAAATTACCCCCAAAACTACAACAGTTAAAAAGCTGGCAGGTGTATGGCTAATCTGTTATGCAGCAAAATAATGCTCCGTCCCTTCCCTCTGCCTCTCAAAAGTTGACATCTTCTATTCAAGTTCTCTGAGCTTTTTTAAAAGCTTTTGCATGCTCAGAGGAGGCAACGAGGGGAATAGAATTCTGTCATTGACGTTTATGTCATCTGTTACATCCATAACTGACTGCTGCTAACAGGAAGAACCAGGAAGCAGAAAGAAAGGTAACAGAACATCAAGAAGTATTTTAAGTTCGACTTACAACTCTCGGTTTTCTATTGCAGTTTTTGAGTTTGAGGGGGTAATTTACCTATATACAAAGGGATGAACTTGCCCTTTAAGCACACACTGCACAGTCTCTTATACAGGACACTGGGAGGAACAGCAGCAGCTAGAGAAATAGGAAAATGGCATTCTCTCTGAGCTAGAGCATCATATGGATGGTGGTCCCTCTATGTCAACAAAGATTGCTGAGCAGGAGTCAAAAGATAAGGAAAGCGGTTTTAAAGAAGGTCCTGGAGAAGAAGTAAATAAGACATTTTTCTAGGAGGACTTAGCACCCCTCAAAAATACCAACCTTTGTCTATGGTTGGGGGGAAATGAAGGCCTCTATACCTAAAAGGAGGAGAATCATTGCTGTAAAGGACCTTGTCCATTTGCTTGTAAATCTGTCAGTCAATGCATTAACCACAAGGTCACTGACAACATTGAGTTTACAGCTGATGTTCAGGAGTATGGAACCCTGGGCTAATGAGATTTCTTGCTTGACCTGTAGCCTAAGCTGGCACAATATGTCGTAGAGGCTTTGAAAGTTAATTCAGTGCTTGCTACAACAGGGCTCCTGCAACTGCCCTGGTCATCTATACTCCTCCTATTGTCTCAGTTTTATTCTTGCTTTTTTTTCTGCCTGGTTCTACGAACCTGCAGATTTAGTGATATATTTCTGGATGTCAAATTGACAGCAAGTACAATAGCAGCCTGCCAGACAGTTTTCTACCCAACATGTCTGCTAGCTACCAGTTCTGTTTCCAAAATTATTATTATTTTTTTTTTTTGGTGGCCTAATTATACATGCAGCTTTTCTTTACTTGATGCAAGTCCATTAGAAAAATTACTCCTATGTTAGAATGTTAGCGGAGGTTTTATTTTGCATTCAACACTGCAAATGTTCTATATTCTTAGCTCTTCTTTATTTGATGCTATCCCAGCTGGAAAAAGTCTAAATTGTTTTGGTGGGGGGGTCAGTACAACCCTGCCCAATGATTTTTGCAGCCTATTTCTACATAGAAAACTGCCAAGCTATCTACTGTAAGTCATATACTCAGAGATTGCTTGGCTTGCCAAGAGCTGGTGTTCTGTCTCTACAGCACTGCTAAGGTGTCACATACTCAGTATTTGCTTGTCTAAAACCCCATTACATGGAAAGTGGCTAATTAGTTTGAAAGATCTCAATCCAGCTTAGTCCTACAGTATTTTCCATCAAGTTAACTAGTCTGCTATTCAGCCTCACAGACAGTCCAACTAGCCAATGTTCTTCTAACATACTATGCAATCACAATATAGATTGTTGTATGCATTGAGATTTTTATGTATAAATATAGGAACTTGTAGTCTACAGCTTATCTGAATAACCCCCGTTTTCACTTATCTTATAAAGTCTCTAGTTTGACCTAAGTATATTTGTTATGTTCATAAAAAACTTTCAGGATTTTAGATTTCCTGTTCACACTCCTGTGTTTCGTTTTGCAAACCAAGTATAAACCTTTGAGTACAGATAGGCCCTACTGATGATGTCATATTACTTACTTTCATGCTAACATTACCTCATGAAACATTATCAAACTATATAGTTTTCATTACTGTTATGTTACTGGCTTGACACTACAAGCATTGCTATATTGTTGTTCCATTGGCCTCTGTTTGTGTTTCAGTTGTATTGTTTAACCATAAAAATATTTCCTTTATTGCAGAAGATAATTTTTACTGTGCTTCTATTTTATTTACCTTCATTTGGCAATCTGCAATGGTGGAAATTGTGTGATAAATATGCAGAGAAGGATAAATGATTATTAATAAGGTGGAGGGCTATTTCATTTAAAAATCTATTTACTAAATAATGCATTATATAATGTATTGGGCTTTTTAGGGGGTCTCACATTGCTTATTTATATATTACAAATTAAATAGTAGCATCATACCTCCTCATGGTTCTTCCTGAGGAAGGCAAGTTCTTCATTCAGACCCTCCACCTGGAGTTCCAGTTCAGATCTGGACAGGGTGAGTTCATCTAAGACACGGCGCAGACCACTGACATCAGAGTCCACATTGTGGCGCATGGCCAATTCATGTTCATACCTGTGATAGATTGGTATATATTAGCAAATTCAGGTTCTGTACAACAAAAAAATATTTTTGGGCATAAAAAAGGATATTGTCATAATCAAAATGGTTCTAGAAAATCAGTGACATCATATGATGACTACATTCCTGACACAATTTTATAAGGTATGCACTGTCTGAGTGACACTGAACAATCAATGTTAAAATATACTTACTTCATTCTGAAGTCATCAGCTGCTAGCTTGGCATTGTCAATCTGAAGCAGCGCTCTGGCATTGATTGGGAAGTTATATTTAATCTGTGTGATTGTCAGAGATGATAAGCAGTGAGTGAATTAGCTTTTATCATTTGCCTTTAATTCTTAATACCTTATAATCATTCCTAGTAATGATCATTAAAAAAAGGTGTCCTCTGATGTAAAGGTCTAATTTCACAACATAAAGAGTGTTCAAACCAAATTCAGCATAATAAACTTTCTTTATATTAAACCATGTGACCACCCTTAAGCTAGGTACACACTGTACAGATTTCTGAAAGATGACAGACGATCTGCAAGATCCTGTCTGCCATCTTTCAAAGATCTGCATACACACGTCCCGACGTTCTCCTATGTGAGAACGCTCGGGACTGTGTGTTTCCATCGGCCGCGCTAGACCCTCTATAGGGAGTCTAGCGCGGCCGATGGAAATTTTCGGCCTTTCCCGAACGAGCGTTCGGCTGACCCGATCGTTTGGCGGCCGCGCGCTCGTTCGGGAAACGAACGTACACACGTAACGATTAAGCCCCGATACCGTCGGATCCGACGGTATCGGGGCTTAATCGTTAATGTGTGTCACCAGCTTTAGGCTTTATTCTGATCAGTGTTGCAATTCTCTATCCCTTGATTGGTGGTCATTTTTGGTTGGATAGAGATATGGACATTGTCTGACCCCATAAGTATATAGCACTCATTTTGCATCTAGGTCAGTTGTGACGTCTTAAAATATGCAAATAATCCTGTTAACTGCTTGGGTTTCTGTTGCAAAGCTGCAATCTTAATATCACATTTCAGCCCTTTACATTGTCATTAAACTGTGTTATTGGAGCACAAAAGACACATCATTGTTGTTTAACAACTTCCTTTAAACCTTTTCATCTCTTTCTGATTCATTCAAGTCAGCTGTGGGCCATAGAGGTGGAACCTTCTAAAGGAAGTGATAAAAACACGAAATCTAATGATTGATCCTTGTAGGAAATGTTACAAATAACCAGCCTGTAAGAGATGATGCTTGTTCCCTGGAGTGTTATGTCTATTAACCAATAAAACAAATTCCATTTCTTTTTTGCTGTGCACATTCTAAAATAATGGCAAACAAGGCAACACAGGCTTGGGCTTGTCAAAGTTTGGACAACAAGGCATTACAGAGATTTCCTGTAATGTCGTTAAAAGACACTTACAGGGTTATTTAATAAAAAAATTTATTGTAAAAAAAGGTGCTAATTTTGCCCCAACCAATCAGTAGTTAAATAATATCTGATTGGTTGGGCAAAATTAGCACCATTTTTAATGATAAGAACTTTTATTGAATCTCTTAATGTACACAAAGTGACACACTGTTTCCTTTACATAATAATGAACACTTCCACATATAATAAAATTACATGTGACTAATTATCCTGTACCTATTGTGACAGTAGCATTAACAGACAATGCTTTACATTAAAAATTGTGTTTTGGTGACGTTTATAGAAATTGTTTCAATAGGAATTTAAAAGAAGAAGCTTACCTGCTTTTTCAGATCCTCAATGACAGTTGTGTATTTGCTGTAATCTCGACATTCTTTTATGTTCGTTGAATATTTTTCATACCATTCTTTAATTTGTTTCTCCAGCTCCCTGTTGGCCGTCTCTAAATCCCGCACCTTGTTCAGGTAGGCTGCCAGGCGGTCGTTTAGATTTTGCATGGTGTGCTTCTCCCACCCAGACATAAGAAGGTCACTGCCAGAGAAACCATTGCTGGTATAACTTTGTGCCATCACACCACTGCCAAAACCAGCACCAGACACAGAAGCACTGCTGAAACTTGATGAACGGCTTGGTTTTACCATATTGCTTTGAAAATTGCTTAAGACAAGGGACATGTTGAAGTGTCAACAATGGAGATGCCAAACTGCTAGAGTTAATGCAGAGATGCAAGAGACTCTGACAGTGAACTCCGCTGTGTCACCTTTTATAATAGTACAGTGGGAGGGTCCATAGCCCTTTCCTTTTTTATTTCACCTTCCCACCTTAAGTGTTTTTTTTTTTTTTTTGTCTATGTACCTGCTTTGCTTGTTGCACCCACCTGTAATGATAACAACAGCTGTAACATGTACCCATGCCTTAAGGCATTTATGGTACTTTACAAAAGGGAGAGGTGGAGTACGACATTTATGTTTCTTTTTTTACTATTTTGCTTCTGATTACAACTACTGCTCCTACATTTCTCTTTTTTTTTCTTTTTTAATGACATCCTTTTTGCCTATGGGCCATAGAAAAAAGTATGTCCTACATACTATTTATATGTCACAGCTATATGGAATTGTTACAAATAAAGGAACACTGTAGTTTGAAGAATACTCTGTAATTTTCACATATCAGTTTAATTTAAACCTTTACTGAGCCATCTAATTTGTATACTTGTATATTCATTTTTTTTCTAGAAGAATCACATGAAACGCGCGACATTGCGTTGGTTGCGTTTCATGTGCGCTACCCTGTGCATGCGCTGCAATTGTTTTGATGTTACCCTATCGCAGCGCATGCTATGCGCACCAAAAATGGTGATCGCATGCGCCGCGAAAAGGGTTGGCAGTGCAGAGCAGTGGAGGTAAAGGGGCCATCCCCATCATCTTCTATTGGTGTTCACTGAGCGCTGCGTTAACTCAGCGCTCACCAAAATAGCCTAGTGTGGCCTAGCCCTAAGGCTCATTACAGGGATGTACCTGCAGAGGCTCGGGCCCCCCTGCCAGATTGGAGGCCGTGCCCATCTCTGCAGCGAGTGCGACCAGCCGTTTTTAAACAGCTGATCTCGCATATGAAGGACACATCCCTGTAAGTTCTGAACTTACGGAACTAAATTGGAAGTTCGGGTCTGGTCTTTTAAACAGCTGATTGCGTGTATGTTTCCTTCATAAATGTGATCAGCTGTTTAAAAATGGCTGTTCGCTACAGGGATTGTAGGCTTGTGGCTGGCCCCACTACTGTCCGGGCCCCCCAGTGGCACTTCTAGGGTTTTTGCTGCCTGAGCCAAACTTTTGAATGCCCCCCTTTGCATGCCGCTGCATTCAAGTGGGTGTGGCTTTGTCAATGGGCATGGTTTTGCCAAAGGCCGTGGTTTCGCTGGTGGGTGTGGGTAAAATTTTACAATTTTGAACTTCCTATTAAATAAACAGTTCCTCAGACAGTCAATTACCAATAATGTAAATTACTAGAAACAGGTATAACATCCCTTTTTCAAACATCTTGTGTTGCCACTACTTTATTGCTCCTTTCAGGTTTTAGTTGATCAAAATAACTTCTTTTATAGCCTGTGCTATATATGTTCGTTTAACTATTACAATACATTAGAAATGCCATATTTTCTGTAGTATAAAATATTTTAGACAAAAGTATTGTAAGGCTGCCACCACGTCAAGCCCTAACTAGCTAACTAGCATAACTAGACTTACCTGCTCTTACAAACTAAAGCTAACTAAACCATATAAACTGTCAAAAGTGGAGTTGAAGCAACTTCAAAGTAGACTGTCTCATTGGGGCAAGGGGGCTATAGGAATGACTGTGCAAAGGTTGTAGTAAAATTAATATTCAATAATCCCAAGTGGTCAAGTGAATTGAGTTCCTCAATGATAGCCACGTAAGAAGAACCATATGTCTGTATAGTAGTATTGCTTTTAAGGATGATTTTTATAACATTAACAGTGTGAACTACAGTATAGAGTGTATGACAAGGGTTGATCTACCTCCAGGTTATCTATTGTAGCCACCCCAGGATTTAATGCTATGTTACTACCTACGTCTCTACACACATTAAAATAAATGATCCTGCACATTCACATATTCCAGATGTGTCACTAATATAAATCGAAATGAATTACTGCATGTCTGTCATCTATTAAATTCAATACTAATGTGCTATGCTTTTTATACAACACAACATGTTGAGAAATTGCCATCTCATGTGCTGTAAGATATAATTATTATTGCGGTGTTTGCGCTGGGGCAGTCATGCTGAACAGCTTACTGTCTTGGTATGTAAATGCTCAATGCATCGATAGGTGATGATATGTTACTGTGAGGGGTGAGGTCTGTTATTATAACAGTTTTCCTTTGAGCTGTCAAAAAAACCTGTTTTGAACATGATGGAATTGTCCTCTTTTCAGGGGTAAACAACCTTTACAGGATGGAGACTTTGTGATTGTGTGTCTGCAGGCACTGTACTGTCTGGCTTTAAGCTAAGTTTGCCTTTGTTGATCATTTAGCAGAAATGGAATTCTCAGCAGTAACAGCAGAATACTGGAAAATCTATAGAAACATATTCCACAGAACAGTGGACTGGGGTGTTGGGCCCTAAGAAAAACATAAGGGGCCCATTCAACATTTAATTTCTTACTTTGCTTACCGTACATGCTTTGAGAGACATGTACGGACTGGTACTATAGGATATAGGAGGTAGTGCAAAATTAACCTAAATAGAATTGCATTAGGTGCGCTACACCATTTCCAAAAGGTTTTGGAAAACGTCCGGTAATATTGTAATGAAAAGTTTAGAATTTCTTACTCTAAATTACCTCTATTCAAATTTAAATGAATTGGCCTATCAGGGATTTCCTACACTAATGGGCCAGTCTGACCCTGCCTGCGAATATGAAGTAAGCCATGTTTTATTTACATGCTAGTGTTTTGGAAGGTGGAGGCAGCATAACGTGGAATAATTCATTTAAAAATATTAATCATAAATAATGGGATTTATGGATCGAAGTATATTTTAAGGACTTATATTTTATAGATGTCATCACCTGCTACCTAAAAAATTTAGGGGCATATTTATAAAGGGTTGTTAACTTTTCGCCGACGTTATCACTGCCATTTTCACCAAATTTGTGCAATGAAGCAGAGATAACCAGTGGCTAAAACTCATAACCGGCACAATCACCACTTCGCGTATCATCACTTATGAGCGGTAAGCGTTTCCTTGCATTATGTTTGGCCATTTTAAATCTGAGGTGGCGAAAATGCGTAAGTGCCCATATATGTAGCCTGTCAGTGGGTCCTTGGAAGGTGTCAGTACATTGGGGAGTGTGTCTCAATACTAATAATGGTCCAGGGGTGTGGTAGACTTTGGCTTTATAAATTGGCATAAACAGATTACATTACATGTACATGTCCACCTACAAAAAAAACTTTTAATATATTGAAGGGCACCCTACCCCACCCGTTTGTTAAAAAAAGCAGCAGAACTCTACTTACATTACTTTGTTCCTACGGCACTATTTTGCCGGCCCTCTGCTTCCCGAAAGTTGCCAGGGACGACCGGCAGCCCCATCTGTGATTGGCTGAGAGGCAGCCAATCACGACGTCGCTGCCGGCAATGCAAGCACTGGGGAACAAAGTAATGTAAGTAGAGTTCTGCTGCTTTTTTTTAGCAAACGGACCTGGCAGTTGGGGATGGGCTAGGGTTCCCAACTGGATGAAACACAAACAACTCCTACTCTTCCGTTTCCTGGACTTTTAACAGACATCGCAGGAGAACCATAAGGGGCAGAGATGTAAAGTAAGAATTTTTTTTAAACTTCACAGTGGGTCCAGTAGAGTGTTAAATTTAGTTTGGGTGGATATGCCCTTTAATAACCTGTTAATAGAAATCACAACCTGGACTTCCTGAGCCAAATAAAGAAGCCAAGATTCTGGTGGGGAAGGGAAATAACTTGGAAATATTAAATGAAGGTTCAGTTTAGTTTGGGGTCTACATAGCTGACATTACTAACTACTAGAGGACTTTACATAGATGGCTTAAAACACAATTTAACATGTTCATGCAACATAAACTGCCATCTTCAAACAAGTTAATTTAAAGTAAATATTTGGAATCTGCAAATATATGGGAGCCCCGCGATGTTCTAGGTGATGGGGCGATTGAACTGGAGGGGGAAGGCATCCCCTTCCCCTCCTCCCAGTCAGGCGCGGCTGCGCGAGTGACGCGGTTGTATGGGCAGAAGTCTCGCTAGAAGCGGCGCCGCTATAAAAGGCGGAGCCACGCGTCAAGTGTGTGTGCTTTGTCAATGGGCATGGTTTTGCCAAAGGCCGTGGTTTCGCTGGGTGGTGTGGGTAAATTTTACAATTTTGAACTTCCTATTAATAAACAGTTCCTCAGACAGTCAATTACCAATAATGTAAATTACTAGAAACGGTATGCCATCCCTTTTTCAAACATCTTGTGTTGCCACTACATATTCTTGCTCCTTTCAGGTTTTAGTTGATCAAAATAACTTCTTTTATAGCCTGTGCTATATATGTTCGTTTAACATTACAATACATTAGAAATGCCATATTTTCTGTAGTATAAAATATTTTAGACAAAAGAATTGTAAGCCTGCCACCACGTCAAGCCCTCACTAGCTAACTAGCATAACTAGACTTACCTGCTCTTACAAACTAAAGCTAACTAAACCACATAAACTGTCAAAAGTGGAGTTGAAGCAACTTCAAAGTAGAGTAGACCATTATTAGTATTGAGAAAAGAGGAGGGAAGGCCCCAGCTAAGAAGGGGCCCAAAAAAGTGGTGGCAAAAGGAAGGGCCTAGTGGGGGCCATCAGCACCATTTTCAGGCCCAGGCATCAGGAGGAGGAATCCTCCTCTTCCTCCATTCCAGAAGGGAGGAGAAAGCAACTGGGGAGGATTTTGGCGTCACCGGGGCCCCGGTCCCTCTTCCTCTCCAAGGTTTAGAGCTCAGTCTAGACAGGGCTAGGCTAGTGACCCACAGAGGCAGCTTACAGGGGGAAGTTAGGGGTTGCCCTGCGGAGGCAGCGGGATCAGCCAGCGTCAGGGCCAGGGACGCCCAATATGAGAGGGAATTCGATAGCAGGGACCCCTGGCATTCACCTCCCTCCCGGCAACCTAGTTTAGAGAGGGCGCCGCAGTGAAGGGGAGCCGAGGGGAGAGTATAGGAGACACCGATAGTCCTCAGAGTCGGTGTCTAGTCGCTCTGACTGCCACTTGCGAAAGAGGCACAAGAGACGGTCAAGCTGCAGGAGGTCTAGGAGTCGATCAAGGACTCACGAGCGTAGGCACAAAGGGCACCAGAGCTCCCGGAGGCACAGAAAAGGGTCCCCATCGACGTTGAGCACCTCCACCAGCGCTGGGTCCCGATCGCGTTCCAGACATTGCCACAGGGAGCAGACTAAGGGCAGCCGGACATCGCTGGCAGAAAGGACACTTCCGGAGCAAGGACACGAGCCAAGCTTGACCCAGCAAACTGGCGGTGAGTTATCCTGTGCGGATGCATGGGGGGCATTTCAGAGCAGAATAGCCTTGCCAAAGCCATACGGTCTCTACTGGGCAAACTAGAGACTATGCCTAGTACTCAGGCAGGGATCCCGTTGATGGGGGGAGTAAAAGAGCCGCTTCCTGCGGTGGCGGGTATCAGGGTGGAGGCTCTAAAAGAGACCTATTTTTGTGGGGTGAGTCTGCTAGGGGTTCACGTCTCGGACGAGACCAAGGAGAAAATCTGGAGGAATGACTATATCGAGATATGGTCACTGGTTAACCCGGAAATGGTGACAGTCGACAAGGAGTTTGTTAGGCCAGAGGCGGGGAAGGAGAAAAAACCTAGGGTAGCAAAGATGTTTGACAACTGGGCTGGCCTTCTGTGTTTTGGCTGGGGTGATAGGGCAAAAGTTCCTGCAGAAATGCTTGGAGCTATTTGTATACCTGGACCTCATTTTTGGGGCCTATAAGGTATACGGGGGTTCTGCTTGGTGGAACTACAATTAGGAGTTTAGGCGTAGGCTAGCAGTTCACCCAGAGGTAGGGTGGAATACTAAGGCCACCGATTCCTGGTTGCGGATCATGATGTCCCAAAGGGCAGCTAGCGTAGGATATGGGTTGCTTGGGAGTCCTTCCACATCAGGCTTCGAATCGCCCTCCCCGGCTAAAAAAGCCGTCCCGTGCTGGCTCTTTAATGAGGTTCAATGTAAATTTGGGGCAGCCTTTTGCGGGGGGGGGCATTCCTCAGCTAAGTGCTACAGGAAGGGAAAGGCCACCTCCAAAAAACCCGGCCCCATGAGGCCTGAGAACTACAGTGAGCGTAGCCGCGATGGGGCCCTGGCTAGATAAGTACCCCAGGAAGGAGGCTGCGCGTACCATAAAACTCGGGTTCACGCACGGGTTCTTTATCACATTCCAGTTTTCCCCCTCCCGTTTTCTCAAAAAATCTCAAGTCAGTTCGGGAAGCACCACAATGAGCTAGGTGAACTGCTTGCTGAAGTAAGGTTGGGTCGGATGGCAGGTCCTTTCAGGGAACCTCCTTTTTCGAACATCAGGGTCTCTCCTTGGGATAGTTCCCAAGAAAGAAGCCGGGAAGTTTAGGCTTATTCACCACTTGTCTCACCCCAGGGGGGGATCTGTCAACGATGGAATCAGTCGGGAGGAAACATCAGTAACATATGTTTCCTTCGACAGAGTGGCGCTCATGGTTAGGGAGGCTGGCCCGGGGGCGTTGATGGCCAAATCAGACATCGAATCCGCCTTTCGCCTCCTCCCTGTCCATGAGGACTGCTTCCACCTCTTAGGCTGTAGCCTGGACGGGCTGTTTTACTTTGACATGTGCCTCCCCATGGGCTGTGCTGTTTCTTGCGCTGTTTTCAAGACATTCAGCTCCTTCTTAGAGTGGGTGGTTCGCTATGAGACGGGCTCCCGGTTTGTCCTTTATTACCTGGATGACTTACTCTTTGTTGGCCCGCAAGGGTCTAATCAGTGTTCATACTTACTGCAGTCATTCAGGTATCTGATGGCGAAGTTTGGGGTTCCTCTTTCAGCGGAAAAATCAATTGGCCCTTTAACCACGCTTTCGTTTTTAGGTATAGAAATCGACTCAGAAAAAATGGAGTGCAGGCTACCGGAGGATAAGCTGGTCGATTTGCTAAAAGGAGTGAGGGCATTCTTGTCAGCCAGCAAGGTCACTCTTAGACAGTTGCAGTCCTTATTGGGTTCCCTGAACTTCGCGTGCAGAATACTGCCGATGGGCAGAGTGTTCTGCAGACGGCTGTCCATGGCCACATGCAGGGTTAAACATCCGCATCATCATATACAGGTGTCCAGGGAACTCAAGCAGGACTTGCGGGTCTGGGAGTCCTTCCTAGAATCTTATAACGGCAGGTCACTGATTCAGACCAGGGAGAAATCCAGCAAAAGGCTTTGGGGACATCTTCGGCCAAGCCTGGAGCGCTGGGTGCTGGCCGGATAGCTGGGTTGCTGCTGGTCTTTGCAGGAACCTGACGCTGCTGGAGTTGTGGTGGCGGTAGAACTATGGGAAAAAGTGATGGCTAACAAGTCTATCTGTTTTTGGACGGATAACACAAGTGTGGTTTTTGCGATTAATAAACAGACCTGTTCTTCCCTTCCAGTCCTTTCGCTGCTGAGACATCTAGTGCTGCGGTGCTTGCAGTTTAACATCTGGTTTAGGGCCAAACATGTGCCGGGCATTGACAATATGATCGCTGACGCTCTTTCTCGTTTCCAGTGGGAAGAGTTCCACAGGTTGGCACCGGAAGCAGAGAAGGAGGGGACGCCATGCCCAGCTTCCTTGTGGGAGATAGTGGAAGTCAGCTGATGGCCATGGTACAGGCTTCAGTGGCCCTGACAACGTGGCACAACCATGGTAAGGTGTGGAAGGAGTGGGTGAACTTGGCCGGAGGCAGGGAATTCCAACAGTCTCACAGAGTGAGAAAACAGGTGACGTTAGAGTACCTGGTGAGTTTGAGGGAATCCCATTGCTCCGGGTTGGTGGCTCAGAGGAGGCTTCAGGGAGTTTCCTTTTTCTTCTGTCTGTGGGGCTGGAGTTTTTTATCCAGTCGGTCCTAAAGGGGTGGGAAAAGGAACACAGGAGCAAAGATTCGAGGCGCCCCATTTCATTTAGAGTTCTAGTAAGGTTAGTCGGGAGTCTTTCTGCTACGTGCACATCCGCTTACGAGAGGGCACTTTTTACAGCCAGTTTTGTGCTGGCTTTCTTCGGGGCCATGCGAGTAGGTGAGCTGGTACCTCCTAGCGCCAAAAAGGGGGGCGGACTCTTGGCGGAAGATGTGCACGTTATGAGTAACAAGGTCAGGGTGTCCATTAGGAGGTCGAAGACAGATGTCTTTGGGGAGGGGCCATGGTTGACAATTCTGCCCAGCAGTGGCGAATTCTGCCCCGTCTCGGCAATAGCTAGTTAAGACGAGTGTCTTCTCCCTCCTTCTTAGCTCACAAAAATGGGACGCCTCTCACTCGGTATCAGTTTGAGGCGGTGCTAAAAGGCTCCTTGCAACGCAACGGTCTTAACCCAAAGGAGTTTGGCACTCATTCCTTTAGGATTGGAGCAGCCATGAAGGCCTACAACCTAGGGTTTTCTGAACAGGCAGTAAAACGGTTGGGAAGGTGGAGGTCAAACTGTGCAGCTCGTTATGTGCGACTGGAACTGGCTATTGATTAATGTTTTCGTTTCAGATGTTAAGAGAGTGGCAATCTGGTTAATCGGCCACTCGTACCTGTTTTGGGCGGCAAGGAGGGCAGAAATTCGGCCCGGAGACAGGAACCTCGGTTTTACAGCGGCATCTCTGGAGTGGAAAGGCATCAGAGGGATGTCCTGGTGGCAGGTGCTTCTGGAGGCGGTGGAGATTAGTCGCGGGAATCGGGGGCCACTGGTTTTGGTGATACACCCCGCAGGGAATGATCTATGTAAAGCCCGGCTGTCGGATTTGATGACCTTGATGTCAAGAATTCGGGGGTTCTTTCAAGAAGTGGTATTGGTATGGTCGGAAATTATTCCCCGGGTAGTTTGGCAAGGGGCCAGGGACACAGCAGCCATTGAGAGAGCAAGGAGGGTTATCAACAATCGAATCTCCAGATTTGTGCGCTCCTTGTGTGGAGTGGTGGTCAGACACAGACAGTTGGAGGGTGACAATAGACACTGATGAGGCCGGACGGTATATATCTAAATGATATAGGCCTGGATATATTTTTGTAAGGGATTCAGGGTGACATAGACCAGGCCCTTTTTCTACTGAGTGGCTGGCGGAGCTCGGTGTCGGATTACACGAGCTCCTTGATGGCGGGTACACCCTTGTTGGAGAGGTTTATGGAGCCGTTACATGCCCTCTGGCAAGTCAGAGGTTGGCATTCAAGCTGAGATCTACAGCTAGGTTGGTTAACAACAAACATGGTTATGGTACGCAAGGGTGTACAGTGGTGGAAAAATATGCAAATTAATAAAGGGCATATTTATTTAAATTGATTTAAATTTATTTAAATCATATGTAAATGTATTAATAAAAGCTGTGGCTTATTTTTTTACCCAAAGGAAAGTGGTCTGTGTCTTAATTATAGTGTTAAGGTGTAAGAAGGTTATGGTGTATGGCTGACTGGGTCCTGTAAGTCTGTTTTCCTCCTCTGGGTCTGGGAGCCCCGCGCCGTTCTAGGCGATGGGGCGATTGACCCGGAGGGGGAAGGCATCCCCTTCCCCTCCTCCCAGGCAGGCGGCGGCCGCGCGAGTGACGCGGCCGCTTACTTCCGGGTTGTATGGGCAGAAGTCTTGCGAGAAGCGGCGCTGGCAGGACGTCATTATGCCGTGCCACGTCTCGCTATAAAAGGTGGAGCCACGTGGTCACCGGCGCCATTTTAGCAGCGCTGGTGACCGGAGAAGGATCTCCCTCTCACCCTGTTATAAAGTTATTTGTAAATGTTATGTAAAAAGTTTGTTTAAAAAAAAAAATTATGTTGGTGGAAGTTGGAGTCACGGCTGGCGGGTACACCCTTGTTGGAGAGGTTTATGGAGCCGTTACATGCCCTCTGGCAAGACAGTGGTTGGCATTCAAGTTGAGATCTACGGCTAGGTTGGTTAACAACAAACATCGTTATGGTACGCAAGGGTGTACAGTGGTGGAAATATAAGCAAATTGATAAAGGGCATATTTATTTAAATTGATTTAAATTTATTTAAATCATATGTAAATGTATTAATAAAAGCCGTGGCCTATTTTGTTACCCAAAAGGAAAGTGGTCTGTGTCTTAATTATAGTGTTAAGGTATAAGAAGGGTAGATGGTATGGCTGACTGGGTCCTGTAAGTCTGTTTTCCCCCTCTGGGTCTAGCAAAACAATGAATTTCAAAAAACGCTACATTGGCCATTTGACTATAGGTAATCACAGTCCTGCAAATAGTCTTGTGACAATATTGGTAATTTAATAAATACATCCACCTATACATATATACCTTTTTGTAGTCTACCCACAATGCCTGCCTTAACAATTGATACTGTGGAAGACCATAAACATACAGGGAGATTCAATAAAAGTTCTTATTGTTTAAAATTGTGCTATTATTGCCCCAACCAATCAGATCTTACTTAACATTTGAAAGCTAATATCTGATTGGTTGGGGCAAAATTAGCACCATTTAAAACGATAAGAACTTTTATTGAATAACCCTGATAGTCTAAGGGGCATATTTATAAATATTTATAAACATTAGCTATTTTTGACATTTCGCTATTGCAGGACATCGCAATGGCAAAGAGTGTTATTTTCAAAGAATGTATAAAAATGCTAATTTTTGCAGTGAAATATATCGATGCGGCGATGTGTGGAGGTAGTATCGGCAAAGTGCGCTGACAACTTTACCTTATTCAATACATTATGTCAGGCATCACGGCAAAAAGAGAAATTGCCCTCTAGCGTTTGCCATTACCAGACCAGGACTGCAAGCAAAAGTTTTGCTTAGTAAAAAAGCCACTAATGTATATATTGAATTTATAGTAATAATTTATAAAGCAGAGAAGGTGAAATTCCCCAAATTTCCTGCCTAAGTGTTGATCCAGAGGAAGGCAAAAAAAACAACAAAAAAACACCAGAATTCTGAAGGGGAAAAAATTCCTTTCTGACTCCAAGTGGCAATCGGAAATTTCCCTGGATCAACTCTACTTTATGTATCAATACCAGTAACTTGCAACATTCCTTGTTTGCAGAAACTCATCCAGCTTTTTTTTGAAACTGACCAATGAACCTGCCATAACAACGTCCACTGGAAGACAGTTCCATAGCTTTACCGTTCTCACAGTGAAAAACCTTTTCCGAACTTGAACACTAACGTTCTTTTCTTCTTAAAAAATGTCCATGTGTCCTCTGACATGTTCTTTTGGTAAACAATGCCCATATTCATATATTGATGAAGCCACATTAACAACTACTCTCTGCATTCTATCCATCAACCAACTTTATATCCATGTACAAATGTGCCACCCCAGCCCAACAGACCTTATCTTATATATAAGTCGCCTATATACTGCTGTGCCAGAGTCTAAATTTCTACTCTACTACCAAGGAAGTTAGATTGACAAGATCTATTCCTCCTAAATCCATGCTGGTTACTACTTATAATGTCAGTCCTTGAAACATACTCTAGAACATGTTCCCTTATTAAACTTTCCAGGATCTTCCCCACCACTGAAGTTAAACTTACAGGCCTGTAATTACCCGGCTGTGAACGACTACCCTTTTTGAATATTGGAGTAACATCAGCCTTTTTCCAATCCAGAGGCACACATCCGGACATGAGGGAATCAAAAACAAGAAACAATGGCCTAGATAAAACTGAACTTAGCTCCCTAAGGACCCGATGATGTATTTTATCTGGTACAGGAGATTTATTAATATTAACCTTATTTAGTTTTTTCTGTACCATATCCTCGGTTAAACAAAGTGCATCTGCATCTTTTATACCATTATTGCTACTATACTCTATGATATCTGTACTTGGATCTTCTATAGTGTATACAGAGGGGGAAAAATGTTCAAGACATTTGCTTTATCTCCATCCTCCGTAACTAACTTATCCCCATTAATTAATGCCACATGGCCCTGAAATGGATTATTTTACTTACTGGAATGTTTCATTAACATGACTATTTCTTACACAGCACTCCCCAGTCTCCCCAGGACTTTGCACATTACTTTTAACATAAAGTAGAGTCCATGCGTAGGTGGATCTCTGGTCCTAAGGATGACTCTCAGATTATGTTGCCCTCTCCTCCCTCTGCTATTTTCGCATCATTTACTCCAGTGACCCATTTAGAAGTCTTTAGCCTGCTTCTGTCCTGTCCACTCATGACCTGTCCTCTTGATACCATGCTCTCTCTATTACTGAATTGCTGTTATCATGTGCTTACCCCTATACTCACCCACATATTCAATGCCTTATTTACCGGTACATCTTTAAGCATGTCCACGTTAAACCCATACTTAAAAAAGCCCTCGCTAGACTCCTCTTGTCTAGCTTACTACTGCCTGGGCCCTCTCTTACTGGGCCCTCTAAACTGCTAGAATGATTCGTCTTCTCCTATATCATTAACTACTTTCATGCTCATAACCTATTGGATGCTTTGCAACCTGGAACTTGTCCTGTGAATTCCACTGAGAATTGATCTTCAGGTTGCAAAGGACAATGGTAACTTTTCTATTCTTATCCTTTTTGACCTCTACTCATCTTTTGACACAGTCAATCATTCACTCCTAATGCAAATACTTCACTCCTTGGGCATTCTGAATAAAGTTACATCCTGGTTTCTATCCTCTCTTTCTAACCCAACTTACTTTGCATATTTTGTTCTTGGACCGTTATAGTTCTCCCTCTACACTATTTCCTTGGGAGATGTCATTAGCTCTATTGGCTTCAAGTATCACTTATATGCAGATGATACACAAATCTACTTGTCCACCCGTACGCTAACTCCAGACATCCAATCACGTGAATCTTTCCAAAATGTAACTAATCATTTTCCCACCTAAACCTGGCCCTGTCCCATCTTTCTCTATTTCTGTTGATAATACCCCATTTTCCCCATCCACTTGACACGCTGCCTAGGGGTAATTATTGATTCCTCACTCTCCTTTTTTAACCACATAAACTATGTTGCTAAAATTTGTCGATTTTTCCTTCGCAATATAGCCAAAATCCGCAGGCTCCTCTCTCGCGCGACCGCCGCTATGTTTATGCATGCTCTCATCCTATCGCACAATATATAGAAAATGGGGCTGTTGTACATCCATATTAAAGTGCGACTAGAGACCAAAAATAAAATACATACAAAAACTGAATTCTAGTGCACAAACAATTCTAATTGCATATTGGCTACCTCCATAAGGTTGCTGCTACAAACAGTCTGCTAAACCCTGGATAAATAAAAGCAATTAGTTCAGTAAGTTGGCCAACAGCCCATTTTTCTATATATTGTGGGTAAACCAAGATAGGTGTTCAGTGTGTATTAATCAATTTCATACTACTTTGAAAAGCCACCAGGAAGTGTTACCAATTTACCATCTTATAAGCTTTAGTGCTACTTTTACCATCTTATAAGCATTAGTGCTACTTTTTGCAATGTCATTTTCACCTTTAATGAAAATTAGCTTTTTTGATAACTATGACAAAAAGAAAAGTTGGGGCAGAGCCTTCTTATAACAGAAGGTATCTTGCAGTATCATGTTATATGAATAGCATTGCCCACAAAATCTAAGAAACAAGCAGGGTTATTCAATAAAAGTTCCTATTGTTTAAAATGGTGCTAATTTTGCTCCAACCAATCAGATGTTAGCTTTCAAATGTTAAATAAGATCTGATTGGTTAGGGCAAAATTAGCCCCATTTTTAACAATAAGAAATTTTATTAAATCTCCCTGAAGAAGTCTTACTCCCAGGTTTATGTCCTATGACTAATGCATGTGTCCAGAACCACTGGTTCTGCAATAAAATGCAATAAAACACTTTTTGCCATTTTATTAAATATGATCAAGTTGTTACCACAGTGATGTATGGCCAAAAGCAAAATGGCGAAAGGTGGTAGTAATTACTTTTCAACACTGGTTATTGCGGCTTTATAAATTGCGATAAGTCCAAATTTAGAGAAAAGGCGTCGATAACGCTGCCAATTTAAAAAAAAAAAACCTTCATGAATGTGCCCCATAGTCTTTAAAATTATTGCAAGGGTACCAGAAACAGGGCTGGATTTCCTACTAGGCCACATAGGCTGTAGCCTAGGGCGGAAAACTAATAGGGCTGGTACGGCACAGGCATGAGCATCCCATTCCCTTTAAATTACAGCCTAATTTACTTCCGTAAAGATTGCCAACTCACTAGAGGCAGGTGCAGGCTGCCGATCGCAGGAAATTCTGTTTAAGTTCCTTTAACAGAGCTGCGGCTTCCCCAGTCCAGTATCAGTGCCTGCTAGAGATGTTCGAAACTGATGAGTTTCGTCCCCTTTTTTAACTGTAAATTCAAAAATTTGAAGATTTGAAAACAGACCCATAGAAGTCTATGGGAGAAAAAAAAATTGAAAGTTTCTATCGATTTTAAAGGGCAATTCCACCCTCAATAAGAACATCTTTTAGAAAGAATGGCCTCTTTAAAATATGTTGATATATCATAGTTTGTCCTATGAATTCATTACTGTATGCCTCCTATGCTTCTGGATACCTTATGGAAACTGAGCAATTTAGAAGAATGTACTGAGCCTGTACTGAGCCTGAGCATGCTCAGAAGAGGCAGACAGGGGATTAACATTCAGTCATTGGCTGTGATGTCAACTGTCAAATCCATAACTGACAGTTGCTAACTGGAAGAACCAGGAAGCAGAAACAGGGGAAACAGGACATTGTGCAGGATTTTAGGTTAGGCTTATATATTTCACATTTCAAACTATTACCGTTCAGGGTTTTGGGGGGTGATTTACCTGTATGCAATGTTCATTTTGGGGCTGGACTTGCCCTTTAAGGATAAAATAGTAATAGTAGGTTACTGTGAATAACACAGAGACCTGGGGAATGGTCTGGAGAACACGTAAATAGAACCAAATCTCATTTAAAAAATATCTTTCCTCTCGATGGGGCTGTTTTTGAGCTTCCGCATTCTATTTTCGAGGGTTACCGAAATCGAATGCTACTTTCTAGGGTTTGCGATATTACAAATTTGAGGGTTACAGAAATCAGCTTGTACATTCAAGGGTTACTGAAATCGAACGCTACTTTAAAGGGTTACCGATATTACAAACTTTTTCTACAAATTTTCATTTTCCATAATCCTCTACTTTCGATTTCGATAATCATCGGATTTTCCATATAAATAAGATTCCTGCAAAGAAGGTGCCACGTACAGTGTGATGTCATCGTGCATACGCACATGGCACCTTCTTTGCAGGAACCTCACACTTTCCCTTGGATTGCGTATAGCACTGTAGAGAATTTGCCATGAACGGCAGCCTGTTGTACATCACGTGTCACCTTCTTCGCAAGGCCCAATACGCTGCAGACTGCAGTAAAGTTTCATCTGCAAGTGGAACTCGGAAGAGGTGTCAGTCAGTCCCCTGCCAGCCTCTGCATGATCTCTTCAATTAAAGGTAAAGGCACTCAGTTACTGAGTTATTGATTTGGCTTGAAAAAGCCAAATTACTGTTCTTTCTATTTCTTCTTCTTCTTCTTTTTTTCCTTCCGTTTTATTCTTCCGTTTTTTTGGACCGTATCTCCTCCCACAGTTTTTGAGCTAGAGACATGAAATTCGGTACAGACGTGCGGGGCATATAGGAGAAGTGTGCTATCTTCTAGCTAAGGAATCCGCGGAAGTGTTACGGCGTTATCGGCGAATTTCCGGACATTTTTTCCCATAGACTATAATGGTAACAATCCTTAAATGTGGATATTTCAAAACAGTTTGTTTCATGGTCATAAATACAAATGGTGATACCCCCAACCCCCCACACAGACCCAGGTACACCCACCTACTGACCTACCTTTCAATCCCCATGGAAGCCATATTTAAAGGGTAACTAAAGTCAAAAAAACTAATTTAGATTTATCCTCAAAAAAAGATCGTTTTATGGTTATAAACACAAAAAAGACATACCCCCTCAACCAGACCTACTAATCTACTTTTACTGTGGCAGCCATACTTAAAGGGTAACTAAAGTAAAAAAAAAAAAAACTAATTTAGATTTATTCTCAATAAAAGATAGTTTTATGGTTGTAAACACAAAAAAGACATACCCCCCTCAACCAGACCCAGGTACACATGTCTACTGATCTACTTATCCATTATGGTGCCAGCCAAATTTAAAGGGTAACTAAAGTCAAAAAAACAAATTTAGATTTATCCTCAATAAAATATAGTTTTATGGTTGTAAACACAAAAAATACATACCCCCTCAACCAGACCCAGGTACACACACCTACTAATCTACTTATCCATTACTGTGGCAGCCATACTTAAAGGGTAACTAAAGTCAAAAAAGCAAATTTTGATCAATAATCAAAAACGTTTTTTTTTTTACCCCCAACATGATACAGGTATACACAGCTACTGACCTACCCCTCCATTACAGTTGCAGCCATACTTAAAGGGTAACTAAAGTCAAAAAAGCAAAATTTGATCAATAATCAAAAAAACTTTGTTTTTTTAACCCCCAACGTGATACAGGTATACACAGCTACTGACCTACCCCTCCATTACTGTTGCAGCCATACTTAAAGGGTAACTAAAGTCAAAAAAACAAATTTAGATTTATCCTCAATAAAAGATAGTTTTATGGTTGTAAACACAAAGAAGACATACCCCTCAACCAGACCCAGGTACACACACCTACTGATCTACTTATCCGTTACTGTGGCAGCCATACTTTAAAGGGTAACAAGTCAAAAAAGCAAATTTTGATCAATAATCAAAAAAACTTTGTTTTTTTAACCCCCAACGTGATACAGGTATACACAGCTACTGACCTACCCCTCCATTACTGTTGCAGCCATACTTAAAGGGTAACTAAAGTCAAAAAAACAAATTTAGATTTATCCTCAATAAAAGATAGTTTTATGGTTGTAAACACAAAAAAGACATACCCCCTCAACCAGACCCAGGTACACACACCTACTGATCTACTTATCCATTACAGTGGCAGCCATACTTAAAGGGTAACTAAAGTAAAAAAACGAATTTAGATTTATCCTCAATAAAAAATAGTTTTATGGTTGTAAACACAAAAAAGACATACCCCTCAACCAGACCCAGGTACACACACCTACTGATCTACTTATCCATTACTGTGGCAGCCATACTTTAAAGGGTAACTAAAGTCAAAAAAGCAAATTTTGATCAATAATCAAAAAACTTTGTTTTTTTTACCCCCAACGTGATACAGGTATACACAGCTACTGACCTACCCCTCCATTACAGTTGCAGCCATACTTAAAGGGTAACTAAAGTCAAAAAAACTAATTTTAACCAATCATCAAAAAATTTTTTTTTTAACTCTCAACCCGACATGGTTACCACAACCTACTGATCTACTTATCCATTACTGTGGCAGCCATACTTTAAAGGGTACTAAAGTCAAAAAGCTAATTTTGATCAATTATCAAAAAACTTTGTTTTTTTAACCCCCAACGAGATACAGGTATACACAGCTACTGACCTACCCCCTCCATTACTGTTGCAGCCATACTTAAAGGGTAACTAAAGTCAAAAAACTAATTTCAACCAATCATCAAAAAAAATTTTTTTTTAACTCTCAACCCGACACGGGTACACACACCTACTGATCTATTTATCCATTACTATGACAGCCATTTTTATCCCACACACACCAACTGACCTACCTTTAATGCATGTGACATATTTAAAGGGTAAGCAAAAAACAACAATGTCCTCATCATTGACATTATTGAGTTTTAAAATCTGTAGCACAAACACACAAATTCCCTTCCAAAATGCAGTCTTTCAAGCCAAATTCAAAGTTTATACTTAAACTTTCCCTTTCTAGTTATTATTAAAATTGCCATGGAACAGAGCCTTATTTTAACTGCAAAATACCTTCTATTATCCCTTAAGCTATTTAGCTGCCTGGTATAATATTGCTATTGGTATTTTATATTGCTATTGGTATAATATATGCTTGCTAGACTAGTGCTACTTTACTTAAAGGAATAGTTCACTGCCCAAAACTACCCTTTCAAATTAAAAATGATAATTGTAATGGAGACAGGAGCACCTATTTCTGTCTTCTGTTTCTGCCTCTAAGCCGAGGTATCGGTACTTAAAGAACCACGATCCTGTGCCGCTGCAGGGTCTTTCCTGTCAGTTCCCTCACGCTCCTCCTTACCCTCGCCCTTGTGAGCAAGCATGACTTTGCCAAACCTGTCGCGCTTGCGCACAAGGGCCAGGGGAAGAAGGAGCACGGGGAACAGACAGGAGAGACGCTGCAGTGGCGCAGGATGGTGGTTCTGTAAGTAACAATATCTTGGCTTAGAGGCATAAACGGGAGACATAGACAATTAGAATTTTTCATAAATAAAGTAGTTTTGGGTGGTGTAATTTTTAATCTACTTAATCTTTTGTGATTATTTTCTTGATGGACCTGGGGTGGTACATAGGAAGGAGAGGTGGCTGGGGAGAAAAAAGTATAAATCTGGCCCTGACCAGAAATTGACACCAACATATATTGTAAGGTAACCTTCCAGGGTTGGACTGGAGCCTGTCCCTTCATTTTGTAATTAGAATATTAGAATAAAGGGAGGGAAAACTGAACAACCCTGGAAATTGTCAGAGGAATTTGCCAAGAGATGTATATTCTCTCTTTATTGATTTAATATCCCATTTGAGGCCTGGGGTAAATTTAACTTCAGTCTAAACCCCATGTGCATCTTGTGTAAGTGGCTTCCCCATTTCCCTTTCCCTATAATGTAGTTAAGGGAGTCGAAAATGATGCAAAGGTGCCAGTTTGTTAGCATTGTAACCTATCCATACACATGCCTAAATCAGCCATGTGTATGGCCACCTTAAGAATCTGCCATATAACAGATGTGTAAATACTTTGGGAGGAGCTGTTCTCTATGCTCTTACTAGACAGGATTGCTTGTACTCCCATAGGGACAAGCAAGGGTGGAAATGTAAAATAAATTGTTTGTGAAAAGAAGGCTCCAAGCTGCACAAACATTGTTAATAACTATAAAGGCCGACAAAGTATTATAAGGCAAATCAAAAGCCCTACAAAAGCTAATGTTATGCCAAGTACCAAACATGCAAAGTCCTGGGTACAGGTTTGAATAACAGAGAAATAACACTTTGCAGTTTGTAAACTGAGACATTGGCACTTAAAATCTAAATACCTACAAATCTGGCCTTGGGCCTTTGCTAAAGGCAAGTACAAGCCTATTTACTTGGCATGTATTAAAATGAATTACTAATGTGATGAGAATACATATTTGCTGTAGTAAAGCTTCCTACTGCCTGCAGCCTTCCAGATGGGCTGAATAACAGCTCTAAGCAGCTATAGACTGCCAAGTAACAAAGATAACACACAATGTGCTGTATACACCATTGCAGTCGTTTATAAACTTGTTTAACATGGTTGAATAGATTTAATTTTAATGATCATAAATATGTTTTGATATATCCACTAGCACAAATACCTTGATAATGTATGTACCCCTTAATAAGTACACTTATAGAAACAAAATATAGTGCAAGGGGAGGATAATGAAGCGAACCTGATCTATTTCGTTTTTTTCATTAGTGTAACTATTTGAGGTGGACTGTAGAGATGGCCGAACTTTCGGAACTATATGGCAAGTTCGAAAACGGACCCATTAAAGTCAATGGGAGTCAAATAGTTTGAAAAGTTCTAATGAAATACAATTAAACTATCAAAGGTAACTTAATGTAAATAGCTGTGGGACCTGGGAAATGGTCTGGGGAACATGTTAGAATATCCAGGACTTTCGAGAAATTGATTTTACTCTCACGCGCACTACTTTCGAGCTCTCGTGTTCGAACATTATACCATGAATGGCTCATGGATTCGATAATTCGATATTTATATAGGTATAATAGACATTTTACTTGGGGACTCAATATTTACTCGCGAATAGGTATAATAGACATTTTACTTGCGGATTCGATACTCGCGTATAGGTATAATAGACATTTTACTTGTGGATTCAATATTTACTCGCGAATAGGTATAATAGAGCGTTTAGTCGTGGATTCAATTCTCGCGTATAGGTTTTACTCGCGGGTTCGATTCTCGTGTATAGGTATAAAAGACCTTGCGGGTTCGATATTTACTCATGAATAGGTATAATAGACCTTTTACTTGAAGATTCAATACTCGCGTATAGGTATAATGGACATTTTACTCGCGGATTCGATACTAGCGTATAGGTATAATGGACATTTTACTCGCAAATTTAATATTTACTTGCGAATAGGTATAATAGACCTTTTACTCACGGATTCGATACTCGCGTATAGGTTTTACTCGCGGATTCGATACTCGAGTATAGGTATAATAGACATTTTACTCGCGGATTCGATATTTATTTGTGAATAGGTATAATAGACCTTTTACTTGTGGATTCGATACTCGCGTATAGGTATAATAGACATTTTACTCGCACACTGGATATATACTCGCGTATCGAACATTCGATAATTATCGAAAGTCCGAGAAATCCGGGTCCAGGATAGTTTGAGAAATCCAAGTCCATTTGAATTCGAATAGTTCAGCTCGAACTCTGGTTCCAACTGTATGTCTTTACAGCTGTATGTCTTTATGATTGTGGGGTAAATCAGAGTGCCCCTGGAGGAAACCCACGCAAGCACAGGAAGAACATACTGTACAAACTCCTTGCAGATATGTCCAAGAGTGGAATTGTACTCAGGACTTCAGCGCTGCAAAGGCATCAGTGCTAACCACTGTGCTGCCTTGAGGTGGTACATTTCCATTAGACACCAGCTGCTAAAGACACTTTAATGACATTTTCAAATGCTGATAGTCATATAATAATAGAAGGGAGTGAGTATTTATATCTTTTTTTTTGGGGGGGGGTGTCTCTATCTATTAACAACCCCTCCTTTCAACTTCCTTTCTGTCTTCTGTGTTATTACAAGGAGACAATGAGGAAATCTCCAATAATGTTATCCTTCTATTTTGCCTTATATAATTTATAGAGGTTGTATGGTATTAGGATACTTGCCACAGTTTATTATATTTAATGAAAAGTACATTTTAGTTATGGAAAACATTTTTATCATTTATTTTTTTGTTTTTTGCTCCATAAATGAAGTAGATATTAACAGACACCATTGGTTCTTCACAATTTCCTGAGTCTCATTGTTCCTTACTGTATTTACTGTCTCTTCTAACGCTTGGTTAATGAGCTGTAAGACACAAAGGTAAGTTGATTTGAAAAGCCTCATTCCAATGGAACTTGCAGTTATTAGCAGTGCTAAGACTGTTAGTTTAAACTTTAGGCTTGGGCAAACCATGGGACATTGTGATCGGTTTAGAATGGACCCTTAAGGTGCCTATACGCTACTTAGACATTAGATAAATTAGATGTTCGGCTACAAACAACTATCTAATCTATCTAATATCTATACAGATGGCGGTTTCTTACCTTCTGATGTTCCCTACCAGCTTATTCATTTTGTTAACATAGGTCGCAAGAAGGTTAAGTGGTTCCTTCAGCATTGCTCAAATGTGGTGGGCATTTCTTAAGGTGTATAGGCACCTTAAGGCTGTGTACATACCAACCCTTTTTATGATATTACCATCAGATAGACTACTGATCAAGAAACTGATATGTAGTCTGTCTGATGGGAATTAAAGAAATGGCCAACTATGTAGCCCAGGGATTCGTAAAGGATGTGCCTCTAGATGTTTGAAAACTACAAAACATTCCTTATCTACATAGGGAAGCCAGGAAATGCTGGGAGTTGTAGTTTGCAAATTCCTGGAGGCACACCGTTTGAGAGTCCCTGAGGTAGCCTATTGAAGAACAAACAACCGGAAAAAATTTAACATCTCCAATCCATTTTTTACTCATTTATTTTGAAACTTCCTACCGATAATCCAACCCAAACAATCAAAATATTGCAGTGGGCAGTAAATTAAGACCAAATCACCCCATGTGTACACAGTCTTATACATGAGACATTACAAGAAAAATGGTCATGGTATATTTTGTGTTATAGGTAACATCTGTTGTATTCAGTTGGATCAACTGGACTTAAAGTTCAGTTCTTGAAGACAGTTTGCTAGTCATACGACTCTGAATTGAGAAAGCCAGTCGGATGACTAGTGACGTCCAATTGATCTAACTGAATACAACAGGTGTTACCTATAACACAAAATATCTCTCCAAAACTTGGGCACACCAGACATTACCATTTCCTGTCTGAAGAAAGGTGCGCAAAAGCTCTAAAACTGGTGTGTCCAAGTTTTTTGCTACAGTATTGGAGCACCCAGCAAGTATTAAAAGTTAGTTCTAAAGGACAGAGGTGTGTTTGTTCCACGCTTGGAATTCTTTGTATGACACAATAAACACTGGTTTCTTTTCTTTTTGCACATTTTGTGCCAAAGGTTTTCAATTAAACTTTTACTGTAACTGTACTAATCCCATATTACTTCTATCAGGCTACACCCATTAAACATCAAGGTGTAGCATGTTTTTTTAGCTTATATTGCCTGTGTATACAAATGTCCTGTGTATTTATATTAAAACTTATGAAGGTTAAGTCTAACTCTGCACCAAGTGAGAAAGAATTTTTTAGACAAATTGTTTTCCCAATGATGGGAACTGCTAAAATGGTCATACACCTTGATTTGACAAATCCCATCATATCCAATCCGAATTTTGCCCGAATATGACTCACCACAATGCTGATGAACTACTACTGTCAACAATGTGATCTGTCGGTACAGATGAAAAAATCTCAATATGTCAAGATCGCATTCTTTTAGGGGGAGCTGATGTATGGAAGGTGGGTCAGGGTAGTATATGCGCTTGAAGTTACCAAGTGAAGCCTGCTTTTCTGGTGCTTATTTCCCACCTAAGGATGGAGAGTAAGCCCCCAGAACATTATGTGGTATTATGTCACACATTATTAACAAAAAAAAATTGTTAAAGCTTTAGAGAGTGTGCAGCCTTCACTTTGTTGGAAACTAGATTTAATTTGATCAATTTGTAACTGTTGTGTATACGCTTGCCACTGCATACTGCCGACAGATTTTCCACCATATATGCAACAACATTCAGATGTGTGTTATTATTTCATAGGATTGCCCCACCCTTGTTAAAAATTTTTGAAGGGCATGTCCAGCATTAAAAAAACTTTAAACAGTCATGTAGAGCACCCAATCCTGGGCACCGCTCCCTGCTCCTGTTTCGAGCTTGTTTTGAACAAAAACAGGAGCAGTGAGGCTCTGCACTGACAGCTGCTCTACTTCCTGGTAACGGCTGTCAGGTAATTGGGCATGATGTCACATCGCACCTTAACTGAAAGCCGCTACCAGGAGGAAGTAGCACAGAGCAGAGGAGGAGTGTTGAAGGGCCGGGTTAGATAAGTCCCTTCAGAGGCATTTTTGGCAATTATACATAATGGTGTTTGGGGGGTGACTGTAAAAAAAAATTTATGCTGGGCATTCCCTTTAAGTGTCTCTATTTTTGTTATATGTTTTTGCAATGCAGATGAAAGTCTGTGATAAACTTTTTCTGTACAAATTATTTTTTGTACAGGATGCAGAGCTTTGTTTGTAAAAGTGGAAAAAGTGGATATTACAGAAAACACTTTCCATCCCTTACCTTCTGCATCCAGAAGACTGCGGTAAGTCGAGATTTCAGCCTCTAGTCTGGTTTTTAAATCAAAGAGGACATCAAACTCTTGAATCTGAATATTGACATCTTTGCGGGTTTTTTTAAGTTGTTCTTCAATAAGACCGATTTGTCTTTGTTTGTCTACCAGCACTACCATGTACTCAGAATTCACATTTTCCAGAATACCCGCTGTAGCTTTTCTCTGCCAACAAACAGCAATAACTGACTTTAACTGGTCAATATTATTATAATGTAGTTGTAATAATTCAACTTTTTGGAACAGATGAAATATTTAGATACGTTTAGAATAGGACAGAGATGTTGGGGATTGGTATTCCTTTCAGTCCCATAGTGGAACTATTGTCCCTAATCAGCAGAGCATGTCTAGGAATAGGTATGATGTGAGTAGATCAGGGCATGGATTGAGTGGAACTGAACACAGTTGGGTTGGGGACAGGGTCGACCTTGTACTACCAGCAAACTGAAAAGGTTGGATATTGTACAATTACTTTTCACATCTCTTGTTTTCAGAATACGAGTCAGTAATTTTATGAAATCAGTTAACAGCTGGAATGAAATATTAACACATACTTTCTCATCCAATTACTATAACCTATTGCTACTAACCATAGAGTTTAGAGTCACATACCTTGCTCAGCTCAGCCTGGAACTGTATTTCCAGGTCATGTGATTTATGCTTTAGGTCTGAAAGGTCTTGTTTGTAATTCTCTAATTCACTGGTGCTTGTTTGTATTTCCACGCTACATTCTTCCACCTCAGAAACAAAATAGCAGTGGTTATTTTAATTTCTATTAATTCCTTTATTTTAATGTAAAATTAGTAATTAATTTCTGACAACTTTGTGAAATATGGCCACTACAGAATGGTTTACTAAGCCTAAAAACACGTTCTTTCTTTAAAACCACAAAAGCACCTTCTAGACACATGGATATTAGCTGATCCATCAAAAAGACAGTGCACCTTCTTTCCCCCAGTACATAACATTTATACAAGATTAGATTATATATATTTACCTTAGCCCAACTAATATCTCAAGTGCAAGACACTTATATATCTGAAATCATATGGTCTGGCCATGCATATGGCTCCCTGCCCTTAATGATATAATAAAAACCAAACCTCAACCATCCTGGAGACTCAATGAATCTCTATTAGCGAATGAAGACCATCTACAGACCTTAACTACAAAATTACTTTGACTAAGAAGATATACAAAGCCCAGATCTATAGAAAAATAATTCAATTGGCATCCAGACAAAAAAAAATAAGGGAAAAATACACAAGACAACTAATCAACACAGTAAGGGAAGGAGATAAAAATCTAGCTAGTAATTACGATGAACTCTTAGCACCTCAAGTACAAACAGCAAAACAAGAATTTGTCTACCACTAACAGACAAGGTGGAAAGAGCCTTACGCTTTACCAATCAAAGGTTTTATAATAAAAGCAATAGGCCAGACAACATGGTGGCAAATAAAAAGAACCAGAATTTGACTGAAAACAAATTCCTTTCCCTCCGTGATCAGAAAGGTCAACTTCAATATGATCCTAGGTACATCACCAATGCATTTGCACAATACTATCAAAATAATACAATGGAA
The DNA here is from genome assembly GCA_019447015.1 of Hymenochirus boettgeri. NCBI lineage: Eukaryota > Metazoa > Chordata > Amphibia > Anura > Pipidae > Hymenochirus > Hymenochirus boettgeri. The sequence goes on along the minus strand of CM033476.1, from coordinate 61,772,821 downwards.
CTACAGTTAATAGAAAACTGTATCAATGAATACAAATGAAGACTTTAATTTATCTCAATTTACTCAAGAACAAAAACAGCCCTTACAAGTGGAAATATCATTTGCAACAAGCCATTAACCGTCTCTCAAAGATTACCACCAGGCATGGTTATCCCAAATCCGGATAGGGACACTAGACAACCTTGTATGTATAGTTTATTCATAAAGTGCAACTTGGAGACGCAGCGCTGTACAATAACAAAATATAAAAAAAAGGGGGAGATACATAAATAGTTCAGTACATAAATATATAAATATTATAATATAATATTTAATAATATATACCTTCCAACTACCGCCCAAAAAAATGATTACAAAAGTACTAGCAAACTGTCTGAATGTGATTCTACCTATCTTAATCCATTAAGATCAAACCGGTTTTGTTCCAGGAAGACAAACCACAGATGACATTTGAAAAGCCATAACACTAATGCTATATGCAAACTCCACCAAATTCCAAAAGGCTTTTGAAAGGGGGGACTGGACTTTTCTTCAAGTAGTGCTACAAAATAATTGATTCCCTGACAGACTCGGTCAAAATATATATTAAAAACAATATGAAACAGAGTTGCCCCTAATCCCCTCTTCTATTTGCTTTATCGATAGAACCCTTAGCAGCCAAAATAAGATATAACAGGAATAAATATATGCAAAATACATTCCAAACTCTTTCTCTTTGCAGATGATGCACTACTTTGCCTTTCTCGCCCTCTCATATCCCTTCTGGTCCTGTATAAATATCTACATGATTTTGGGAAATTATTAGGTTAATTGATTGATCAGGTTTCCAACCCTCTAGCTGGAAGAATAGTGACGGTCAAAATGACCACACTACCTAGAATCCTTTATCGATTTAGAGCCCTACCCATTCAAGTGAACCACCAACTTTTGGATAAACTACAAATGGAGATCAGAAAGGGGTAGTGGTAGGGGACTCCATTATAAGGAAGGTAGATAGGGTAGTCTGCCGCCAAGACCCTACATGCCAAACTGTGTGTTGCCGTTCTTGGTTCACATTGGTGCCAATGACAAAGTAAGAGGAGGAGGTGAGGTCCTTAAATGTGATTTGCGAGAGCTAGGGGCCAAGTTAAAAGCAAGGACCTCCAGGGTAGTGCTTTCAGAAATACTACTGCAGCCATGTGCTAAGCCAGGGAGACAGCAGGAGCTTAGGAGCATTAATGCGTGGCTAAGAGGGTGGTGTAAGGAAGAAGGGTTTGGGTTTAAAGAGAACTGGGCAGATTTTGCTGTCGGCTACAGCTTCTTTATTAGGGATGGGTTGCACCTCATTGATGGTGGTGCAGCTTTTTTAAGGGGAGAAGATGGCTAGAGGGTTGGAGCATAGGGGATAGGGAGGCATGTGTATTAAACTGTATGAATAAATTACAGGATCATAATCTAAAATGTATGTTTGCAAATGCGAGAAGCCAGGTTGACAAAATTGGTGAATTGTAAATTATGGCATTGAATGAAAAATATGATGTAATAGGTATAGCAGAAACGTAGTTGAACAGTTCTCATGACTGGGCTGTAAATTTAGAGGGATATACCTTGTTTAGGCAGGACAGAGAAAAAAGGAAAGGGGAGGGGTATGTGTTTATGTTAAAAAAAGAATTGAAGCCAAATTTAAAAGAAGAGATAACCAAATGCTAGCAGAGAGGAAGGACTGCAAGTTTGGGGAGTGTCCTCATTATGGGGGACTTTAATTACCCTGACATTAATTAGTGTAGTGGAACTGCCATCACAGAAAAAGTCGATGAGTTCCTGAATTTGCTGCAGGATAATTTTCCCTCACAGGTGGTTGAAGTTCGTACTAGAAAAGGAGCTCTGTTGGATCTGGTAATATCTAACATCGTGGAGTGCATTATAGATATAAAGGTAACTGGAGGCTTAGGGAATAGTGAACATGAAATAGTGTCGTTTGGACTATGTCATCGAAAGGAAAAGTGCACTGGGTTACCAGAGACTTTTAATTTCGGGAAGGCAAATTTTCCCAGGTTAAAAGCAGCTCTTCAGAATATCAACTGGGATAATGTATTATCAGGTAAAGGTACTGAACCGAAGTGGACTGTGTTTAAGGGGATTTTAAGCCAGTTCACATCTAAATTTATACCCTTTGGAAATAAATGTAAACAAAATAAATCCGCGCCATGTGGCTGAATTCTGATGTAAAGAGGCAAATGGAAAGGAAGAAAAAGGCAATTAAAACCTTTAAGTCAGAGGGAATGGAAAGGGCCTTTAGGGATTATAGAAACTGTAACAAGAAGTGTAAGAAAGCAATCAAACTAGCTAAAATTAATCATGAACTTAGGATAGTTGAACAAAGCATCACTAAGCCTAATTTTTTTTTTAAATATATTAATAGTAAGAAGATGAGGACTGAGAATGTGTCACCATTAATTAATGGGGATAAGTTAGTTATGGAGGATGGCAAGCAAATGTCTTGAATATTTTTTTTCCCTCTGTATACACTATAGAAGATCCAAGTACAGATATCATAGAGTATAGTAGCAATAATGGTATAAGATTCAAGTGCACTTTGGTTAACCAAGGATATGGTACAGAAACAACTAAATAAGGTTAATATTAAATCTCCTGGACCAGATAAAATACATCCTCGGGTACTTAGGGAGCTAAGTTCAGTTTTATCTAAGCCATTTTTGCAGATTCCCTCATGTCCAGAGGTGTGCCTCTGGATTAGAAAAAGGCTGATGTTATTCCAATATTCAAAAAGGGTAGTTGTTCAGTGCCGGGTAATTACAGACCTGTAAGTTTAACTTCAGTGGTGGGGAAGATCCTGGAAAGTTTAATAAGGGAACATGTTCTAGAGTATGTTTCAAGCACTGACATTATAAGTAGTAACCAGCATGGATTTAGGAGGAACAGATCTTGTCAAACTAACTTGCTTGGCTTTTATGAGGAAATGAGTAGAAATTTAGACTCTAGCATAGCAGTAGATGTAGCTTACTTGGATTTTGCAAAGGCTTTTAATACAGTCCCCCATAGGTGACTAATGTACAAGCTTAGGTCTGTTGGTCTGGGAAGGCACATTTGTACATGGATAGAAAATTGGTTAATGAATAGGATGCAGAGAGTAGTTGTTAATGGGGCTTCATCATTATGGACTAAAGTGCTAAGTGGGGTGTCACAGGGTTCTGTGTGGGGCCGCTTCTATTTAATCTGTTTATTAATGATTTGGAAGTGGGTATTGTCAGCAAGGTTTCTGTGTTTGCTGATGAAACAAAACTTTGTCGACCATTAAAAACTTCAGAGGATATGCAATCATTGCAGGGGGATCTAGATAAATTGTCACATTGGGCTGCTAAGTGGCAGATGAAATTCAATGTTAATAAATGTAAGGTTTTGGACTTAAAAATCCTTGTGCTGCTTATACTATAGATGGCTCTGTGTTAAGTGAATCCCTGTTGGAAAGAGATCTTGGAGTTTTGGTGGATAACAAACTTAAAGGAAGCAAGCAGTGCCAGGCGGCAACAGCCAGAGCCAGAATGGTATTGTCTTGTATAAAGAGAGGTATGGATTCAAGGGAGGGAAATGTTATTCTCCCTCTTTACAAAGCATTGGTAAGGCCTCATTTGGAATATGCAGTGCAATTTTGGAATTCTGTGTACAAAAAAGACATCTTTGAAATGGAAAGGGTTCAGAGAAGGGCAACTAAATTAATAAGGGGATTGGGGGAGCTTGAATATGAAGAAAGACTGGAAAGTTACAATTATGTATGCTGGAGAAAAGGCGCTTGCTGGGGATATAATTACTGTGTATAAATACATTAAAGGGCCATACAATAAACTATCTGGGGCATTGTTCACCAATAGAACATGTCAGAGGACATGTGGACATCCCTTAAAACTCAAAGAAAAAAGGTTTAGGCTTCAAGTTCGGAAAGGGTTTTTCACTGTGAGAACGGTAAAGCTATGGAACTGTCTTTCAGTGGACGTTGTTAAGGCAGGTTCATTGGTCAGTTTAAATAAAAAGCTGAATGAGTTTCTGCAAACAAGGAATGTTGCAAGTTGCTGGTATTGATACATAAAGTAGAGTTGATCCAGGGATATTTCCGATTGCCACTTGGAGTCAGGAAGGAATTTTTTCCCCTTCATAAATTTGGTGGGGTTTTTTTTGCCTTCTTCAGGATGAACAGTTAGGCAGGAAATGAGGATATTGCTAGATGGGTTGGACTGGATGGACGTATGTCTTTATTCAACCTCAAATACTATACTATTCTAACTTACATGGATGGGAAAGAGATCTAGAATTAAATGAATATCTGGCAACACATAAGAATAAGAGGGGCTTTGGTCTACCTGTTTTATCCCACTAATCTGTCAATGGGTACAGGGAGTTGGTAGAATAGCATAGATAGATGTTAACAATTAATTAATGGCTCCACTCCACTCTTCTTCAATATTATGGTTGACAAGGGAACACCACAAACTCTGCTCTACAAACCATTCCCCCCTCATTCAAAATTATTACAGAAAATAATAAACAATATTCTCTTTTCCCCTAGTTCTTCACACCAACTCCCCTGTTACACTCCCCACTCTTCCCTGTGGGTCTACTCATGAAAGAGATATTATACTGGAAAGGGATAGGTGTATATGCAATAAATGATACCGATGGTACACATATACTAGAATGATACATTATGCTCAAACTACCTTAGAAAATGTCAGAAAAAACAAGCAACTTTTATGGAAAGGCTATTGACTAACACTACCTGTATGCAGGATAAGAACTCTCCAATATAATCACTTATATGGCATAACACGCTTCATATTAATTCTAAATATGCCTTGACATTGGAGTCTAGATTAAATTATGAATTTGACATACAACAATGGACCCAGATATATACCAACTCACACAAAAGCTCCCTAAATATTATGACAAAACATCATCTTTAAAATACTTTATGACTGGCAGTGGCGTAGCTACAGACTTATGGGCCCTGATGAAAAAAAAAAAAAAAAAATCACAGCAAACCAAATAATGATTTCTATAAAAAAACATCCAAATTCATCATTAACATTTACAACAAAACATTTTAAAACAGACAAACATACTTTACCCATACACCTAGCAAATCTATTCAATCCGATTCAAACAGTATTTCTAAACTTATATCCTCAAACCTTCTAAAATAACTAACCAACTGAAGCTATTAAAATGCTTGGCACACAGAGAGTGGTAAAATGCTTTATATAAAACCACTGGTAAAATAGTTGGCACAAAGACTGGTTAAATGCTTGTCATGCAGACACTGATAAACTGGTTGGGAAACTGGCACTGCACACAGCCAGGCACTGGTTAAATGCTTGGCACACAGACAATGGTAAAAATGCTTTGTACACAGACCACTGGTAAAACAGTTGGCACACAGACTGGTAGTTTTGGAACCTTAGCGCAAAATGGGGCCAAGGACCGTGGTGTGGTCGCATCCCCTTCTCACCTGGTAGCTACGCCCCAGATGACTGGTATAAAACACCTGAATATCTACATAGAATTCATTTTCCTAACCTATGCTTCCGTAATTGTAACAATCCCTCACCCCACAACAACATTGCTGGTGGCATTGCCAGCAAGTACAAAAACTGCGGAAATTAACTGATGCAGGGAAAGGTGGTGTACCGTGTTAGCCAGTCAAAATGTTTATAGGGTAACCCTTTTGAAATAAAAAAACAAAAACAAAAGTGGTATAAAGGTGATACCTTTATTGGCTAACTAAGATAGTCATAGCAAGCTTTCAGAACATTCTAATTCCTTTTTCAAGCTAAATACAATGAAGCTGTGGTGCTCTCTGATATGTATACAACATTAGGCTCATAGTTCAAATAACCAGAAAAAAGTAATATCAGTGTGGAAGGTGTTAACAAAGTCTTATAAAAGGGGTCTGCAAGGGACAAACAGATAAGGTACAAGATATTGTGGATCAAAGTGGATGAAATAAATAGTGGAATTCTATGTAATTAACTGTCCCAATGTCTCTACAGATGTTTGTATTTCTGTCTTGATGCTGGCAGTTCTTAATCTATATAGTTTTCCATAAATCCAAGTCCTGCAAAGAATTTCTGGAAAAGGAGGGCCTATCATCTCACACAGTTATACAACTGATTGAATTTACCTTGACACACAACTACTTCCTATTCAGGCAAGAAATGTATCTACAGAAGATGGGAACCAGCATGGGTACACGCTTTGCACCCCAATATGCCAATCTTTTCATGGCTAAACTAGAAGGGGGCTTTTTCTCCACCTGTAACACCAAGCCTCTAACATACCTCCGCTACATAGATGACATATTCATAATCTGGACAAGTACTGAACAAACAATTTAATGACTTTCACCCAACTATCAATTTTAAACTGAAATACTCCCCTACTCACATTCACTTTCTAGATACTACCATCCATATTAGGGAATATAGTTTACAAACCACCATATATATCGAAAACCGACAGATAAACCATCTTATCTAATGTATGACAGCTTTCACCCTGACCACACTAAACACTCCATCATTTACAGCCAGGCTCTACGATATAATCGGATATGTTCTGACACTACTGAAAGGGACCACCACCTGAAAACACTCAAAGTGGACTTTATTAACAGGGGCTACAACCCAAGGATTGTGGATCAAAACATCCATACAGCCACCAGGATTCCCAGAAGTCAACTTCTGCAATACAAACAAAAAACAGAAACAAATAGAATTACTCTAGTCGTCACATACAATCCTCATCTAAAGACCCTCAGAAAAATAGCCAAGGATCTACAGTGTACACTTTACAAGGATGAGAGGCTCCAAAACATATTTTCCAGACCCACCACTTCTGGCATTTAGGCCGCCCCCAAATCTAAAAACACTAATAACAAGAAGCGCCTTGATTCAACCCAACCAAAATGGAACCTATCCCTGTGGCAAAAAACAATGCAAAACCTGCCCACACATCTGCAATTCAGAAAAAATACAGATTCCAGGCACATTAAAGGAATACAGCATCCATGGCCAATACAACTGCCCTTCATCCAACGTGGTGTACTTAACAGTGCACTAGATTCCCAACAGGAGGGCTGAATATAGGAGAGACTGGCCAAAGCTTGAGAAAGAGGAATACACACCACTGCTTTACTATAACAAATAAAAAACTGGACACACCAGTAGGGAACCCACCAGTAGGGAACCATTTAAACAGCCCTCACCACTCCATAAACGATCTAAGAATTTTGGTCCTTAAGGGGAACTTTAAAACAGAGAATGAAAGGAAGGTCTGGGAGTACAAATTAATGAAAGCTTTTAACTCTCTGGAAAAGGGACTGAACCTGGACCTTGGATTTATGGCAAACTATATAGATTAAGAACTGCCAGCACCAAGCCAGAAATACAAACATCTGTAGAGACATTGGGACAGTTAATTACATGGAATTCCTTTTACTTCACACTTCAGTAACTTACCACTATTTATATCAGCCACTTTAATCCACAGTATCTTATACCTTATCTGTTTGTCCCTTGCAGACCCCTTTTATATGACTTTAACACCTTCCACACTGATCTTATTTTTGGTTATTTGAACTATGAGCCTAATGTTGTATATATCAGAGAGCACCACAGCTTCATTGTAATCAGCTTGAAAAAGGAACTAGAATGTTCTGAAAGCTTGCTATGATTATCTTAGTTAGCCAATAAAGTTATCACCTTTATAGCACTTTGGTTATTTTTTTTATTTCAAAAGGGTTACCCTATAAGGAAATTAACTGAAGCGCTTCTCCATGACATCTTTGGTTCAACTTTTACACTATCCCTTATACTGCATTATATAACTTACAGTACTTATAAGGTACTCCAGATCAACACCTTTATCTATGACTATTGTTATAACCCTAAGAAAGCTGTTAATTACAATTCATATACAGCTATCATCGTTTTATATTGGAAAAATTCAGACCTTTTTATCAAACCAATATTTTGCCTCCAGACGTTGCTGCTCAACCAGTTTCTCATACTGTGACCTCATTTCCTCCATGGTTTTGGCAAGATCATTAGAAGGTGCTGCATCTACTTCAACATTCATGAATCTAGATTGTTTCTGAAGTTCATCTATTTCCTGTAAAACAAAAGTTAAAACTATGGTTTAAAAGTATTATTATGGTCTCCATACAAGTTCCCTTTATTGAAAAGAGTTCTCTCATAACTTTCAAACAAGCCTAGAATGATCTCTCTATATTATCTGGATCTTAAGTTATAGGCTTGTGAATTTACACTTTCCAGACTGCCCTGTCTTTGTGTATCTGCGACAGACATATTTTATAATTTTGGTGGGGCAAAATTAGCATCATTTTTAACACTAAATATTTTATTGAATAACCCTGATAGTATTTAATACCAGCTGATAGCTGGCGTTAAAAGATATGCTGTAAAATAAAGTTACGTTTATTTGGAAGCTGCAGCTTTAAAAAACTGTTGCCATTTTTCCCCTATGCCCCTCCAGAGCTAACCTGTGCAGATTCAAAGTTGCTGACATCTTGAATCTGGATAGTTGGATGTGTAGCTCTGCCCCTCCGAGACTTGCTGCTCTCCTCTCCTTAGTCTCAAAGGGAAATGTTTGTTTGTTCTAAGTGTGCGCGCGCGCCCGCTGCGCACGGAATGGGACATCAGTGTGTGCACGTGATGTCATCTTGCTGCGCACAAGCACATGGCAAGATGATGTCACGCGTGCACACAGCCATGCACACACTGACGTGTGCGCAGCAACGTCACGTGCACACGCTAAGAACAAACATTTAGCTTTAACAACAGTTGTAGCAAAAAAGGTTGACTGGACATTTACTGAGAGACGGTTCTCCTTTATTTTACATCCTGTTTGTTCATTGGTAAATTCTGATTTGGTTTTAACCGCTGTGTGACCACTGCCCACTGCAAAACCCACAAAGCCACTGCAACTCCCATGTTTGTGACACCAACCTTATTTAAATGAGTTAGCATGACATATCCTCACCTCATTATGGTTCTTTCTGAGATAAATCAATTCTTCTTTCACACTCTCAACCTGACATTCCAAGTCAGATTTTGTCATTGTAAGTTCATCAATAACTTTGCGCAGGTCAATGATGTCAATTTCAACTGAAGCACGCAGGCTCTGTTCACTTGCCAGCCTATAAAAATAACCAAAAGTATTTGTTAACCTTTGCCAAAACTGATTATAAATCAGGTAACGTGATCTACGTGTCCTTTAAAGAAAATGTGTATGTAAAAGGAAACAAATTCCAAACATTAAAAATGTATTTATGTAAAATGGATGGATTTAGTGCTGGGGGGTGATTATGTTACATGAAAATGTCTGTTTAAAGCTAGTTATAATTTTAAGACCTTATATATGTGGTAGAAGTATCTTCTCCACTCTCTAGAGCGCATATTTATCGCTATTTTCGCCATTTCGCTATCGCAGGACATCGCAATGGCAAAGAGCGCTATTTTAGCCTATTTAAAAAACGCTTGTTTTCGCGTCAAAAAGTATCACTGCTGTGATGTGCAGCGGTAGTATCTTCTCTTTTCGCCAAGATACAGAACTTAACACAATGAATTCATTGCGTTAAGTCCTGTATGGTTGCGAAAAGAAAACATGGCGATGATAAACCCAGAATTCGGCGATCGTATTACAGTTAATGCTGGAAAAAAGTCTAACACTCCCCCTCTTAGTATTGAGACACACTCCACAATGTGCTGACACCTTCCTAGGACCCACTGACAGGTTACATATATGGGCACTCATGCCTCTTCGCCACCTCAGACAGAGAGTTTAAATGGCCGAAGTCAACGCAATAAAACATTTTTTGCAATTTTATAAATATGATAGAGGGTTACCGCAGTGATGCATGGCAAAAAGCGAAATGGCGAAAGGTGGCGGTAATGGCTTTTCGCTATCTGGTTATCGCCACTTAATAAATTACGATAATTACAAACCTTTATAAATATGCCCCTAGGTGTTGTATAATAAATAATAGGGGAGAATGGCTTCTATTGAATAATTCTGCAATGCTCCACCTGCAGTAAAATGCCCCCCTGGGTTATTTTGGTGTCATTATCAGGCAGGGAAGTATGGAGTTTAACCACATATGAAGTTATGTTTACCTTCCAATGTCCCCACAATATTCTGACAGACACTCGGCTGTGATACCTGGGTAACTAGGCTGATAGTACAGGAGAAATCCAAACTGGGACACCAAACAGCAGGGCAGAAACTCACTTTATTGCTCCTCACTTTACACTCTGTAGATTCCCCACCTAAACATTTCCTTTAAAGTCTGCACTATTGAAAGGGGGGCCATTATCTGTTTTCACAGTTTCAGGCATGCCATATGCAGAGAATATTTTATCTAATTTGGGTATGACAGCTCTTGCAGAGGTTGAGCATACAAACTCAATAACAGGAAATCTAGAGAAATCATCCATGACAAGTATATAGGAATTGTCTGGAATAGAACAGAAGTCAAGACTAACCGCAATCCATGGGCTATGAGCTAACGGTGTCATCTGTAGTGGTGCACGGTAATGCACATCAATAGCAGCTTGGCATGGTATACAAGATAGTATGCATGCCTCAACTTTTACATCAATTCCTGGGGACCAAACCTTCTCTCGCAGAAGCTGCTTTGTTTTTACAATTCCTTGATGAGCCTCATGGGCAAGATAATTTATTCTTGAAGTTGGGCAGGAATGACAAGACAATGGTCGCGCAGTAGAAGGTTGGAATCAGAAATAGAAAGATTGTGTCGGTCATTGAAGAATGCCTGTAGGTAAGCTCTATGTGTAGGCCATCATAGGCGGGATTCAGTCTGAAAAAAGGTCCAGCTTTTAGACCAAATTGTGTCAATAACAAGCTGGAGTTGGGGATCAGCATTTACAGCCTGTTGAATTTCTGTCAGTGTCATTTCTTTAGGTACACAATGTGCTACAACAAAGTTAACATGTTCCTCAGCTAAGGTTGTTGCTGGAGTATTATCTGTCGCAGAATGTAATGGCGGGTGTCTGGAAAAGTAGTCTGCAGGGTTCCCAACTCCTGCTTCATAACGTAACTGGAAATTATAGTTTTGTAGTCGGAGTAGCCAGCGTTCGATTCTTGGGGGAGGTTTTGACGAATGTTTGTTAAAGATTGGAATTAGTGGCTTGTGGTCGCTGACTACAGTGAAGTTGCGCCCAAAAAGATATAGGTGAAAATGAAGACATTCCCATACAACTGCGAGAGCTTCCTTTTCAGTCTGGGGGTATTTTTGCTCGGTCTCAGTCAATGCTTTGCTGGCATAAGAGATTGAAGACACCTGACCTGTTTCAGAAATTTGTATCAGGATGGCACCAAGACCCACTGGACTGGCATCAACTATAAGTTCTGTAGATTTATGTGGATCAAAATAAGACATAACTGTTTCACTGGTCAAGCTGGACTTCAGTGTATCAAAGGCAATTTGATGAGCAGTGGTCCAGGATCAAGGGGTGTCTTTTTTTTGTAAGCTGTCGCAATGGTTCTGAGATTGTTGCAAGATCAGGGATGAAGCGCCCACATTAAGTCACAAGCCCAAGAAAGCTACGAACTTTGGACACATTTTGAGGATGGCTGGCTGATTTGATGGCAGCTATGGGTGGGTCTGCTGATACCCCTTTCTCAGAGAAAATACAGCCGAAAAAATTCTGATTATACTCACATTTTGCAGTATTTAGAGTTAGGTTGTAGTCTTGTAATCTTTTGAACACCTGTACTAGGCAGTTATCATGTTCCTCTTGGGATGTTCCATATACAAGTATATAGGCATCCAAAGGAACATAAGGAAATAGGATGCATGGCAGGACATAGGGGGAAAATGAAAGTACAGTGCAGCAGGGGTGAACGAGAGGTTAAGGTAGGAAGGGACTGGTAATTGGGACTAAGGAGGCGGGGTTAGGATACATGGTAACAGTTGCAGGCGCAGCTAGGGGCGTCAGGAGTGTCGGCGAGATTGAAGAGCAGTGCAGTCGTCGGGATCAACAAGCTACAAGCAACAACCTGCCTATCCCCCTCCGCTTCTCTCCCTCCGCTCAGCTAAAGAGCCAGCTGTACCACTCACCATGTCCGGAGTGGAGAGACTCTTGGAGGAACTCCGCTCTAAAGCGGCAGTGCTGGGTGATGGCTGGCTGCAGGAGCAGCTGAATCATCTCCTCCGCTCTCCAGATGCTGCCCCATCTCGCCGGAACAAGAGGAGTTCCGGGGCTCCGAGGAGACTCAGCCCCGACACAGGACCGCGTCCAGCGAGAAGGAAAAGGAGCAAGTCCCCTTCCAGGGTACGACCTTCAGCTCCGGTGCACACAGATTTCGTCACTTCCGGGCGCACACAGATGACATCAAAGATGCGACGACAGCAGCCAGCGGCCTACAACACCAGAGGTAGGGCTCTGCAGCGCGCAACCAGAGCTATAGCTGCGGGACAAACAAGAGGGCCCACTTCCACTTCTAGACCCCTCCGGAACGACCGTGCACCTTCCGATGCACAGGTCAATAGGCGCCAACACACAGCATCTTCCAGGATTACCGGTACATCGTCACAACCAGCCACTGCTTCCAACACAGCTTGTTCACATCAGGGACCTTATCCTGCTGCCAGACCATGGCGCACTGGGCGCTTCCTCTCATCCCCAGAGGCTTCAAAGATCCAGGACAACGCATCTTTCAGGAATACCACAACGGATGCTGCCGTTCAACCACCACCAACTGCTTCCAGCTTGGATGTACCTCTTCCAGAACACTCCATTCCTACGGTACAACAACGTAGAGATCTACTGACAGTTCTTCAGACGCAGAGACAACAACCCCAGCCATCCGAAGTGTAGTGACCCTCGCCAACAACAGGACTTCAGGAGCAGCGGCTGTTGGCACTTCCGGAGCCAACCAGCTTTTTGGTGAGTCACCCCTCGGGGGCCACACTAACTTACCTGATGTTATGCACACTATCAACACTACACACACTTCACAACCATCACAGGACCAAATACACAAGTTAGGAGGAATACTACATGAGATGAGAGAATTAGTTAACAAGTGGGACGATAGGTCAGGAGGCCCTAGCCAGAATACAATAGGATCTCCAGCTCCCGCATGGACAGGCATGGCAGTTCAAACACAAGTTCTGCCGCCTGTTCCAGCAGGATTGGATAATCATTCAAACCTACCAGCCACTCCTGTCATTCCTCAGATAATTACCACTGGGGAGTCATTAGCCGACATTAATAAAGATGATGGGCTTTCAGATATGGCCAAAGTTTCAGCATACATATGTTTTGAGGGTCCGCTAGACTCCCATCTCTGCCAGGAGGTAAAAGAAAAAATCTGGAAAGGGTAATACATTGAAATATTTTCCTTACTGCCCCTAGAAAGATTTAATCTGGATAGGAGTTTTCATTTAGACGAGAAAAAGGAAGACGAGGAGAAGCGGTACCGTTTAATTCCCAGGACTTTCCACAACTGGCTACAGGCCTTTTTCATTTTTGCTAGTGTGACAGGAGAAAAATCCCCAGCATCATGCTCACCCCTCTTTTGCTATGCAGACAGTATATTTGAAGCACAGAGGACATTCGGCGGTTCGGCCTGGATCCGGTACGACGAGCAGTTTAGGCAGCGCAAGGCAGTTAGGCCAGGCTTACAATGGGATCATAGGGACGTAGGGCTTTGGCTTAAGTTGATGTGTCCCAGCAGACCAGTTGCAACACCCTTTCAGGCAGGAGCTGGAGGGGTGTCACAGATCATGCTGTCGGCTAACATGCCCAGAAGAAAGAGAGGCCTTTGCTGGGCCTTCAATGAAGGACATTGCAAATTCGCCAGCTCTTGTAGGTTTCGACATGATTGCTCCCACTGTGGAGGCACTCATAGCGCAGCCAGATGCTTCAAGCGCTCTAGAACAGGTAGCAAGAACGCAGAGCTTAGAGGAAAAGGGGAATACCCCAGTGATCGTTCAGACGATGGAATGGCACCTCTGGCATTATAAGGATCAGAAAGCAGCTAATTTATTGAGGGAAGGTTTTTCGCAGGGTTTTGTTATCCCCTCTAAGGCCACAACTACATGGCCTAGAAACTTAATATCAGCATACGAACATCCTGATATTATTGATTCCAAGCTAGAAAGGGAGCTCCTATTGGGTAGAATGGCGGGCCCATTTACAACTTCACCTTTGTCCAACTTGGGAGTGGTCCCCAAGAAGGAACCAGGAGGTTTTTCGTTTAATGCACCACCTTTCCTATCCCAAGGGGGATTCGGTCAACGATGACATTGACAAAGAGCTCTGCAGGGTATCCTACGCGTCCTTTGACAACGCACTGGATATACTGCGGAAAGCGGGCCAAGGTGCTCTAATGGCTAAGACCGACATTGAATTGGCATTCCGCCTAATGCCAGTACACCCTCAATGTTTCCACCTTCTAGGTTGCAGATGGCGAGGCCAGCTTTTTATTGATAAATCTTTACCCATGGGATGCTCCATTTCATGCGCGTACTTTGAGACCTTTAGTATGTTTATTGAATGGGTGGTGCGAGTAGAAGCAGGCTTGGACTCAGCAGTACATTACCTTGATGACTTTCTGTTTGTCAGGCAAGGGGCTACACAACAGTGCGACCTAATACTGGCTACCATGCAGTCAGTGGCCAAAAGGTTTGGAATTCCCCTTGCACGTGACAAGACAGAGGGTCCATCAACACAATTCCTTTTTTTAGGGTTTGAGATAGATTCGGTGGCCATGGAGTTTTGTTTACCTGCACAAAAATTGCGGGATTTACAGACATTGGTATAGAAGGCAAAATGCTGCAAAAAAATGACTTTAAAACAAGTCCAATCATTGTTAGGTAAATTAAATTTTGCTTGCCGAGTAATCCCCATAGGTAGGATTTTTGCACAACGGTTAGCCCTTGCTACTACTGGGGTGCTATTTCCACATCATTTTGTATGCCTAGGGAGAGGAGTCAAGGAAGACCTAGGGGTATGGGACCAATTTTTAGCTTCATTTAATGGTAGGACTATTTGGCAAGTAGAGGAGATTTCTAGCAAGGATTTGCACCTTCATACGGATGCTGCCGGGAGTTTCGGTTATGGTGCATATTTTGCGGGACATTGGAGCGCCGCCCAGTGGCCCAGTGAATGGCGAGTTTTGGGCTTAACAAAAAATTTGACATTCCTGGAGTTGTTCCCTATAGTTGTGGCACTGGAACTCTGGCAGCATCTTCTAAAGAATAGACGTGTTTGTTTCATTTCCGACAACTTGGCGTGGTACAAGCAATCAATTCCCTCACTGCATCCTCTCCCCCGTAATTCACTTGTTGCATTATTTAGTTTTACAATGTCTGAATAACAACATCTTCGTGAGGGCAAAACATATCCCAGGTAACCTTAATCTTATCGCCGATGCTTTGTCTCAGTTTCAGTGGGATCGTTTCAGGCAGTTGGCCCCAATGTCAAATCACGTGGGCTCCCCTTGCCCAACTTTCCTTTGGGACAGGGGTATGGAAGAATTAGTGAGAAGGTCAGTGGCGGACTCAACATGGGCTAGGTACTCCAAAGTTTGGGAAGACTGGACGCAGGTACAATCAGAGGTAGGTGAACATGGGGCATCCAACAGGGATGTCCTACTCTGGTGGATAGGCAGGATGTTTGAAGAAAGGGTTTCCTGTTCGGTAGCATCAGGCAGGTTGGCTGGCTTTACTTTTTGTCTACGGCTGAACCAGCTCCCGCATGTCACAAAAGACGCTTTGGTGCATCAGGTGATGAAGGGGTACCGAAAAAGGGCTAGCACTAGGGATCCTAGCACTAGGGATCCTAGAAGGCCGATCACCTTCCCATTGCTCAAAGACTTGGGCCGTTCCTTGCATTCAATATGCTTTTCAGACTATGAGGTGTCTTTATTTAAAACCGCTTTTTCTCTCGCATTCTTCGGGGCCCTTGGAATTAGTGAGATGATTTCTCCCAACAGGGCAGGGCTAGGGGGCCTAAAACTACAACACGTTAGCATCTCAGACTCCATCCTTTCAATTACAATCAGGAGATCCAAAACAGACCAAATAGGGAAAGGGAGACGACTGCAGCTACATGCTTTAAAGGAGCCCATGTGTCCCGTGCATAGCTTGCTTCAATACCTAGGTAGTAGGCCCAACAAAGGGGAATGCCTATTCCTGCATGAGGATGGGTCTGCCTTGTCCAAATTTCAATTTATTAAAATTTTTCGCAAATGCCTGTGCTTTCTGGGTCTGGTTGCAACTGAGTACGTTACACATTCCTTCCGAATAGGGGCAGCGACAGAAGTGGTACGCTGGGGGCTTAGTGACGAACTGGTCAAAAAGATAGGCAGATGGGAGTCAGACCGCTTCAGAAGCTATGTGCGGGTGGACAAGATTTAAGACACGATACCACTATCCCCTGACTCGTTAATCACACTCTCTGGTATCAACACCTACACTTCTCTTTGCTTACAGTGTACCCAGCCACCAGGGTTTGGATCTATGGCCATTCTCATGTCTTTCACGGAGCGCGCAGAGCCAGAGTTCGGAAGGATGGTCGCCAGCTGGGATTTCATGACAGGGAAGTGTTAGTTCGCTGGTTAGGTTACAGGGGTTTGTGTTGGAGGAGTTTTTTACCAATACTTGCTGAACAGATTAGGCTACACGGCCAGCCCAACATATTGTTAGTACATCTAGGAGGTAATGATCTAGGTACACTCTCAGCTAAAACACTCATAACAGACATAAAATGTGATTTACTACGGTTTCGGACCTCTTTCTCAGACATAAAGTTAATCTGGTCAGACATTATTACGCGCCTCAATTGGCGCTACGCCCGTTCCATTAGGGCACTGGAAAAAACGCGTATTAAGGTCAATAGGGCCATACAAAAATTCATGCTGCGCATTGGGGGGTTCTCTATTCATCACAGGGACTTTGAGTTTGACAGGGCTTCCTGGTTTTGTGGTGATGGCGTGCACTTCACGGACATCGGGTATGATCTTTTCAATTTTGACATACAAGAGGGCATTAGAGTGGCCTTAGCACTGTGGGGAGCAGATTAGCCAGAGGGGTCAGGCTAACCTGCAGTGGCGGGGGGGGGTAGGTCAGGGAGCGTGGCTGGTATTGGTTTAGAAGGAGATCTGCCGCAAAGGGAGAGCAGATTACAGGGAATGGTCTCTGGTGAGAAGAGGGCATGGTGGTCAGCCCTCTGCGGACTTCAAGATATAGTTAATCACCGAGTCTGTGAAGTTTGCGAATAGTGAGTTTTGGTTGGGTTAGTGCTAGCCCCCTGGCCACCCCTCCTTTTAGTATAGACAGGTTATTCAGGTTATTTAGTATAGTTACTGTTTTTATCATATATACTGTTTAAATGCTAATATTCAAAATGTTATCTATGACTTTCACATGTCAATGTAAAAACATAAATAAATGCTGTGGCCTCTTTTGTTCCAATTCAAGTGTGGTGTGTAATTTTTGGGTTCTTAAGTTGGTTATGGTTGGGTCACGGGAGTTTTTCCCCCTTATTCAGGCCAAGGCATTCAAAGGAACATAAGGAAATAAGATGCATGGCAGGACATAGGGGGAAAACGAAAGTACAGTGCAGCAGGGGTGAACAAGAGGTTAAGGTAGGAAGGGACCAGTAATTGGGACTAAGGAGGCGGGGTTAGGATACATGGTAACAGTTGCAGGCTAAGGTTTGGATGGGTCTGAGGGGTATAAATGTAGAGGGGAAAGCAGCTAGGGGCGTCAGGAGTGTAGGCGAGATTGAAGAGCAGTCCCACCCACCCTCCCTTACGAGGGTATAGCAAATTGTCACAGCAAGGCGCGGGGGCGGGTAGGTCAGGGGAGTGTGACTGGTGTCGGTTTAGAAGGAGATCTGCCGCAAAGGGAGAGCAGATTACAGGTAATGGTCTCTGGCGAGAAGAGGGCATGGTGGTCAGCCCTCTGCGGACTTCAAGATATAGTTACTCACTGAGTCGGTGAAGTTTGCGACTAGTGAGTTTTGGTTGGGTTAGCGCTAGCCCCCTGGCCACCCCTCCTTTTAGTATAGACAGGTTATTCAGGTTATTTAGTATAGTTACTGTTTTTATCATATATACTGTTTAAATGCTAATATCCAAAATATTATCTATGACTTTCAATGTAAAAACATAAATAAATGCTGTGGCCTCTTTTGTTCCAATTCAAGTGTGGTGTGTAATTTTTGGGTTCTTAAGTTGGTTGTGGTTGGGTCACAGGAGTTTTTCCCCCTTATTCAGGCCATGTCACTTACATTAAGGACACCTGGTAGCCCAGACAGGGCCTCTCTTATCACATTTTTAAAAATTTCTGCAGCTGAAGAAATGCCAAGATTTAGTCTCTTAAAGGGCATCTATAGTGAAAAAATTCATTGCTCCTTTGCAAAGTTAAATTCATGTACTCTGTGCTGCCTTAATCCTATCTCTGTCAGTGACTTTGTTTAACCATGGTGTCAGATCTCTGTGCAGCACTCCCCCCTTCCCCCTCCCCTCTGTTACCTCCTCCATGTCTCAACTCCGGCTAACCGACAAGCTTATCATGTGCAGTAGGAGTTAAAAGTTCAACATCCTGAAAAACACACCCATGCACAATGGCCAATAGAAAGCAAGCTGTTCTGGAGACAGGAAGAAGAAGGAGATCAGTACAGTTTACGATCTCTCACTTTGTGACCCATCATCAATCAGTAAAAGCTATTAAGAAGGGGGGGTCAAGTACAGCCTTATATCTACCCTCAAAGCTACCTCTCTCCCCCTGCTAATGCTCTTATCTCTATGTTTATTACAGAGCAGGGAGGGGAGATTTGATTGACAATCCAAGTAGTAGTAGAGGAATGCAATCCCGTATTCTTCGAACTGGTTTACCTCAGGACAGTGAAGGAATCTGAAAAAAGGTAAAAACACTCTAGGGGTTGTGGGGAATTATAGAACACATGGAAAGAAAGAAAGAAAAAAAAAATTCCCACTATAGATGCCCTTTAAACCTCCAGACTCCAATATGTGTGCTGAAAGTTGTAATATATCTGGAGTCAGGGTGTAGTTCTAACTGATGATAGCCAGAATTCAGATCGAGCTTGGAAAACACTTTAGCACCATTTAGATCCGTGATAATGTCATCAATAGTAGGTGTGATGTGCCTTTCCCTCTGTATGGCACAATTGGCATGTCTCATATCAACACATAATCTGATTTGTCCAGGTTGTTTTGGTTTAGGTGCAACAACAATTGGTGAGATCCATTGTGTGGGTCCGTCAACTCGTTCGATGATGTCATGGTCTTAAAGCCGCTGTAATTCCATTTCCACTAACTTGCTAATGTGAAAGGGGATGCGTCGGTGAGGTTGGATTGTCGGTGGAACCATTTGATCGATGTGGAGTTTTATCTGTAGACTCTTTAGTTTTTCAATTCCAAGAAATAAATTAGGGTAGGAGTGTACTATACCTGGGATAAGAACACTGTTTATGAATCATAGTCACTGTTGTCTCCTGTACCAGGCATAGTGGTGAAAATGTCATAAACCTGCTCCCCAGCATAATGTAACAACATTGCTCACTTTCTAGCACTGTCAGTAAAGTTCATGGCTTGTAGAAATATTTAAAAGCAATTCAGCCATTTATTCCAGCATGTTCGTAAGTCGCCTTGGAACTGGTGCACATCAAAACATGGGAATGGGGGTAAGCAGGCCATGCTGTGAGTTCTAGTAATGGCAGTGTGTGCTGTAAGACTGCAATACCTGCAGTTTGTGGGAATTCTCGTCGCCAGTTGTGATATCTGGGTAACCAGGCTCATAGTACAGGAGAAATCCAAACGGGGACACCAAACAGCAGGGCAGAAACTCACTTTATTGCTCCTCACTTTACACTCTGTAGATTCCCCTAAACACTTCCTTGTCCCTTAGCTCCACCCACTTCCTTAACCCCTGCTTAGTCCCTAGTTAAACAAGCATGATAAAAACAAACAGAGAACATATTAACAGTAAAAGAAACAACATCACATCGGCCCAATCATTTTGTGACCAACATTATGACTGTAATGTTGATTTCAAACCATTATATGGCAGGTAAATGTAGTGGTAACATCGTCAGGTAAAAGTACTGCCGCACCTTCAGTCAATTGTTATTTGGAGCAGTTGTGAAACAGAGCCATTATCAATCCTTTCATATCCTCTGAGGCAGAGGGGAAGGAGAAATAACCCCCTGTGGTGGGGGAGAACATTGTTTAGAAATCTGGCAAGGTCTCTGAAACACAATGTAAACTTAAGCTAGGTACACACCTCACGATTTTTCCTCCTGACCGACCGTTCGATACTTTCGACCGGTCGTCCAGGAGGAAGGACTGTCGGTTGCGGCAAAAGCAGCCACGTCCGACAGTTACAGCGACCGATCGGACAAGGTTTTCCACCATGTCCGATCGTCCTTTCGCCCCATTCGGACGAACGATCGGTCGGGCATGGCCGCATTCAGATTCGATAATTTCGGTCCGATCGACCGATACACTGAACTATCGGTTGATCGGACCGAAATATCTCATTGTGTGTACCCAGCTTTACAGTAGATTGTCAGCCATGATGATCATTAAAGGTGTGTTTTTGGACAACTATTATCTAGTCTAGCTTATGTTTGCACCTTTTATTAAATAGTAATTTTATTATTAAATAGGTTGTGTGAAGGGGAAATCAGTCTGTGGAAATCAGTCAAGGTGATTGGTTTACAGACAACTATTGATTGCAATATATCTATATTTCATCCCTGGAATGAATATAGAGATAACATTACCTGAGAATCTGCATCTCTAAAAGGTTCTAATTAGTTTTCTAAGAGGTACTTGAAATTTGTTATTAACTTTGATCTGAAAAAATTAAATTACTTTATTTTGAAGTCATCAGTGGCCAGCCTGGCATTATCCACTTGCAGTAGTATCCTGGCATTTTCCAATTTGGCATTTTCAATCTGAAAATAAAAAGAAAACACAATGCACACATTTGTAAATAGTATTAGTTGTTGGGCTCTGCTGCTATAGAGAGGCCCTGTCCAGTCTTTAGAATAATCTTACCTGTTGATCACTAATACTTAGGTATAGTGAACGTCTATGGTCTTAAAAGGACACATTTACTTAAAGAGTCACTATACTCACTTAAACAACTCTGGATTATCTGAAAGTACAATTTTAGAGTAATAGAATGATAGTTGGTATTGATACATAAAGTAGAGTTGATCCAGGGAAATTTCCGATTGACATTTGGAGTCAGGCTGAGGCCACACTGCAACGCACAGGAATCGTGCACAAAATCGCGAGCGTTATCGCATGCGATTGTGTGCGCTTTTCTTGTGTGTTCGTGTTTGCGTTCGCGTTTTGCGCATGCGTTTTCGCCATTTCGTGTTATGGAAACGCTGCGTTAACGCACCAAAAATGGTGAACGCATGCGTTACCAAAACACAAACGGACGCCCAATCGCATGCGCATCGGAAATCGCGGGAATTTTCGCGTTCCCGCGATTTCCATTTTAGCGAAAATCGCAGGCGCAATCGCGAGCAAGAAACGTCTGCAAAAACGCGCTAATGTGGCCTGGCCCTCAGAAAGGATTTTTTCCCCCTTCATAAATTTGGTGGTGCCTTCCTCTGGATCAACAATTAGGCAGGAAATGAGGGCATTGCTAGATGGGTTGGATTGGATGGACGTATGTCTTTATTCAACCTCAAATACTATACTATACTGTACTATACGCACATAGTTGTCTTTGCCTGCTTTATCAGTGAAAAACAACATTAAGTAAGTTCTCCTGATGCAGCCCCCCCTCAGATAATCACTGCCCACTTGTTGGTCCAGCGACACTTATACGTCGGCTGATTCAGATCTGGATGTCCAGCTTTTCCTCTGTAAACATTGGTGTGCAGAGTTCATTGCTGTAGTGTGCCTGGCTGCTACTGCTTGCTGCTAACAATAGCGATACGAGGGATGGTGGCTTTACAGAAAGGTTAGCATGTGCACATTGGTTATACTGACTGTTTTGAGTAAATGTGGGACTGCAACTGTTTTTTTAAAGGAATAGCTCACTGAAAAAGTGAACTATTCCTTAAATGCATTGATTGAAGACCAGGAGGTTAAGGAGCGGAGAATCACGCAAAATGTTAGTTTGCTCTATCTTCGTTCCTGGCGCCACATGCATTGATTGAAGATTGGAAGGTAAGGAATTGCCACTTAACCTCCTGGTCTTCAATCAATGCATTAAAGGAATTGTTCACCTTTGCAGTGAACTATTCCTTTAACAGTTGATAGGGGTTGCCTACTGGGTCTTAAATACTGAGATCAGCTATATTGCAGAATTTAGAACAGCTGATTGCGGAACCAGCAGACAACCCTTATCAGCTGTTAAAGGTAAGCGGTACGTTGCAGGGCTACGCTGACTGATAGGCACTGCTGTCAGGGGCTGCAGAGGATCACAGAGTGCACGGGGAAAAGGGTAAATTCTCAACAGACGTGGATGCAGTCCCGCATTCACTCGGTATGGTCAATATAAGAGAACCCCCTCCCCCCATCCAGACCAGCAGCAACTCCCTGCGATACAAAAAAAGACTGCTTTAAAAAGCTGGTCAGGTTACAGCTGTTTCTGGGTCACAGCAGGGAGTTTCGGGGGGGGGGGGGGGGGGGAGGGATTTAGGTGTACGCTGCTGGATGAGCATTTGTTTTTTCTAGTAGTGTGTCTGCATCTTCCATGCTCCATTCTAATTCCAGCCAAACTCACCTCTGACTGTGAGACATTCAATTTACTACTTTTATTTTGCCATTTCATCAGTTTTAGTTTTTAGAATTAAACTACCTACAGCAGATGAATGATATATAGAGAGAAAGATCAACTTTTCCCTTTCTTTACTTTTACCAACAATAGCTCAGCAAAAGTTAAATTTTTCTTCTTTTCTATGCTGCCTGCAAGCTGATTCTCTAACTTGTTGCAAAGTGTGCTGGCAGGCAGCCAAAGATAACTTAAAATTCTTGATTTCTGAGTGACAAGTCTTTCTCTGTATATGCTGTTATTTTAAACAAATATATGTCAGGATATTTACAGTAGCTCTGATTTCAAAATTGAAAAAAGTGTCAGAATAGTGGGCACTATCTTAAGGTGCCATTTTTGAAAATTACATTTTTTAAAGTAAAGATTTACCCTTTAATATCTTGCTCTGTTATGGCAATACTGTTCATACCTTAGTTGTCAGATCCTCCATTGTCTCAAAGTAATGCTTGTCATCTCTCTTTCCTGGTCCTGAATTCTTGCTGTACCAGTCTCTGATCTGTCCCTCAAGTTGAGCATTAGCCTTCTCCAACAAGTGCACTTTGTCTAGATAGGTGGCTAGGCGGTTATTTAGGTTTTGCATAGTCTCCTTGTCATTGCCACTGACAGATATCCTATTACTGCTATATAAATTATAGCTAGGAATGTCTCTACCATGGCTTCCAGCTGTTGAAATCTTGGTGCCCAGACCTCCTGCTCCACCATAGACACTAGAAGCATACCCTGCAACTGAGACTTTCTTGTAATGTCCTCCACTTGAGCTATCAAACTGTATTTGGCCACCTCTAATAACAAACATCCTTTTTGTTGACACTGAATTAGCCATTAAGTGATAGATGTGGAAATGTGAGAAGCAATGGATATCAATGCCAGTGCTACTAATATTTCATTTCTCTGCTATTCAGTCTCTTAAATGCCTTAAATAAGACAATCCTTGGAGCTGTCCCATTGTCCTATAAAATTCCTGGTGTAATGTTTAAACAATGATTAGCTGGGTAAAAAACGCAGCCTTGAATATTAACCATAGTAGGTCATTGGCCTGCAGAGTCCGCTCATTAATGATTTACATTTGGAGACGGTATCATCATCTGCAGATAAATTCTAAAAAATGAAATGACTTGTTGTTGTCCGTGTGTCATCACCATCTATAGATTGTTTTATTTATTTCCAATGCAGAAATGACATTACAGATCATAATTATTGACATTATGGTTAGATGGTTATTTATATCTGTATCTTAGATGAGTATATAGTGTTGCATTGGGATAAGTATGTCAATTAACAACTATTATAACAACAATAAAAGAAAGAAATGAAAAAAACAACAACATTGGTCTGTCATTCTTCACACAAAATATGTATTACCTTAGATAAATTGGAGTCCGATCCTCCGGTGCACGCATCCCGGCCCCTCCAGTTTCTAATCATCCATATTCATACAGATTAAACTTTATATCTTTCAAGTGGAGACTGTGTCAGGGGAGTCTATCCACATCGTCCAAATTTTCTTAAATTTATTTTCACATCCTCTGTGTTTGTATATCAATTTAATCAGAGGGAGATTGTTATTTATTAATTTCATCCACACCTTTACTTTGGGGATCTTATGGGAGACTATGGTCTTTCTAGCGTAAAATAATGCTGCCTGCCGGAATTGGGTCTCATAGGTAGACCAGATATCCAAGTTTAATATACCAAATAAACATAGCGTTGGTGATTGCAGGAGTTGATGAGGTGAATACAAGACTAGAAAACATACACCCTGGGGCATTGCCAGATTAGGTGAATGAAATCCACATTGTATTGGTGGCATTTAGGACAATTTGGTGGTCCGTTGGGTCCAAAGTGTTGAGTTTATCTTGGAGTGTAATAGGTTTGGTGTAAAATATTAAAGTGTATCATTTTGTTATTGACTGCAGATGAGACTGTTTTGTGTGAACTAGATATTTCTAGCCATTGTTCATCACTTATTTGTGTGTTGCTAAAATTGGTGGACCATTTGGATTTAAGATGATTCAGATTTGCTTGCGACTTGGCTTGACTCAGGCAGCTGTAGGGTCGAGAAATTAAACCCCGTGGGCCCTTGGTTCGCATCACCCCAATGACAGAGTGTTTGTTAATTGTGATGGTAGTTGAGTGTAAGATGGGTCTTAGTGCATGTCACAGTTGTATGTATCAGTAGTGCATTGAGTCGGGAAGTTTATATGAGTTTTGAAGGTCTGAGATCGAGACCATGTTGCTGTTTGGTATTAATTGTCCCAAGGAGTCAATTCCAAACCCTCCCATAGTGTCGCACCTGACATACAGTGTAATCCAGATATCAGTTCATAGTGGGGGGTGTTCGCAGTGTCCCTCGATGCCCAGTAATTTGTTGGATAAATTCCATATTTTTTGTGCTTGTTTGTGTATTACTGTCCCTTTACCAATCATATACAGTGATGTGAAAAACTTTGCCCCCTTCCTGATTTCTTATTCTTTTGCATGTTTGTCACACTTGTAATGTTTCTGCTCATCAAAAACCGTTAACTATTAGTCAAAGATAACATAATTGAACACAAAATGCAGTTTTAAATGATGGTTTTTATTATTTAGTGAGAAAAAAAACTTCAAACCTACATGGCCCTGTGTGAAAAAGAAATTGCCCCCTGAACCTAATAACTGGTTGGGCCACCCTTAGCAGCAATAACTGCAATCAAGCGTTTGCGATAACTTGCAAAGAGTCTTTTACAGTGCTCTGGAGGAATTTTGGCCCACTCATCTTTGCAGAATTGTTGTAATTCAGCTTTATTTGAGGGTTTTCTATCATGAACTGCCTTTTTAAGGTCATGCCACAACATCTCAATAGGATTCAGGTCAGGACTTTGACTAGGCCACGCCAAAGTCTTCATTTTGTTTTTCTTCAGCCATTCAGAGGTAGATTTGCTGGTGTGTTTTGGGTCATTGTCCTGCTGCAGCACCCAAGCTCGCTTCAGCTTGAGTTGACGAACAGATGGCCGGACATTCTCCTTCAGGATTTTTTGGTAGACAGTAGAATTCATGGTTCCATCTATCACAGCAAGCCTTCCAGGTCCTGAAGCAGCAAAACAACCCCAGACCATCACACTACCACCACCATATTTTACTGTTGGTATGATGTTCTTTTGCTGAAATGCTGTGTTACTTCTGCGCCAGATGTAACGGGACACGCACCTTCCAAAAAGTTCAACTTTTGTCTCGTCGGTCCACAAGGTATTTTCCCAAAAGTCTTGGCAATCATTGAGATGTTTTTTAGCAAAATTGAGACGAGCCTTAATGTTCTTTTTGCTTAAAAGTGGTTTGCGCCTTGGATATCTGCCATGCAGGCCATTTTTGCCCAGTCTCTTTCTTATGGTGGAGTCGTGAACACTGACCTTAATTGAGGCAAGTGAGGCCTGCAGTTCTTTAGACGTTGTCCTGGGGTCTTTTGTGGCCTCTCGGATGAGTTTTCTCTGCGCTCTTGGGGTAATTTTGGTCGGCCGGCCACTCCTGGGAAGGTTCATCACTGTTCCATGTTTTTGCCATTTGTGGTAAATGGCTCTCACTGTGGTTCGCTGGAGTCCCAAAGCTTTAGAAATGGCTTTATAACCTTTACCAGACTGATCTCAATTACTTTTGTTCTCATTTGTTCCTGAATTTCTTTGGATCTTGGCATGATGTCTAGCTTTTGAGGTGCTTTTGGTCTACTTCTCTGTGTCAGATAGCTCCTATTTAAGTGATTTCTTGATTGAAACAGGTGTGGCAGTAATCAGGCCTGGGGGTGACTACAGAAATTGAACTCAGGTGTGATAAACCACAGTTAAGTTATTTTTTAACAAGGGGGGCAATCACTTTTTCACACAGGGCCATGTAGATTTGGAGTTTTTTTCTCACTAAATAATAAAAACCATCATTTAAAACTGCATTTTGTGTTCAATTATGTTATCTTTGACTAATAGTTAACGGTTTTTGATGAGCAGAAACATTTAAGTGTGACAAACATGCAAAAGAATAAGAAATCAGGAAGGGGCAAATAGTTTTTCACATCACTGTAATTGCTTTGGTGCATCTAAAAAAGCCATAAAGGGACCTGTGAGATATTTTGCAAGCATATTATCTGAGGATGTTGGTTGATAAGTTGGTGACAGCCAGCATAGGAGATAACTGATTTGTGATGCCCAATAATAGAGTTGTGTTTGGAAAGGCTTCCCAATGATTTGGGGGCTTGGAGTTTATTGATGTTAACTCTGGGTCTCCCTTTGTTCCAGATAAAGGAAGATATTAATGAATTAAGTTTTATAGATTGTATCTTTGATAAAACATTAATATATTTTCACCCTCAAGCTAATGCCTTCATCGCTATCAGTATGGATGTTTATCAGCCCCAAACACTTTTCTGTTTCATATAATAAACTGCAGGTATAAGAACCAGTGTAACAATGTTTAAAGTAAGACCAAATATATTAAATCAAAAGTATTTACTTATTTTAGAGGCTAGTGATGTCCTAGTCTGTCATAGATTTGGGAATGCCTTACAGGTGAAAGTCTTCATGAAACGGGTCAAGCCATGGCTTACTCCTTTGTGTATACTGTATGTGCTTTTATGACCTTTTAATATACATTAAGTTTTATCATATATCTTGTACTGATGCCGTTATTTTGAGCTGGAGCCATGCCATTCCGAGAGTGTTTGCTTCTGATTTTCCCATCTGCTGGACCAGTCTTTCTCATGTGTTTGGTGCTCGCCGATGACGCTGTACAGATACATTGAATTTGTGATGAGCTCCCTGATGTAAATGACGATTTCCTTTTTGCATTTCGTACATCAATAATTATGCAAAATGTATATGTTATCAGAATTTGAAGACAAATTGACTGTAGGACAATAAAATGTAATACTTAAAGGACAATTATACTCACCTTTTCCACACTCCACACCGGAATAGTACCCAGTGTAAGTACTGGGTACTGGAATACTTACATGAAGTTTCCCTTGCTGCTCTGGTCCACTCTGCCTCTCAGCTGCTGTCAGTGACAGTTTGCGTCTGGCCAATGGGAAAACATGCTTCTTTGCAGAGCAGGTCTTCCTATTGGCTACATCGCAAACTCCGTAGACAAGCAGGAAGAGGTTCGGAGCGGCAATGGAAACCTCATGTAAGTATTTCAGCTGATTGGGTGAGGACTTAGTGGTTTAGGTACTCACACTGGGTACTATTAATAAATGGTAGAAAAAAGTGCAAGGGGTAGTTAGTATAATTGTCGTTTAAGGGGCATTTTAACCGCAAAAGTTCAAAATCACCCACCTTTTTGAATATCCAGAGATGCCTTAACCTTTCTACTCCTGCAAAAAATCTGCATTGTCCAGGCTATCATCTCAAAGACTGAAGCCTCCCCCCACCATCAATCATGGCTGTGGTCACTGACATTACAGCCAATAATTGACATGGAATCATATAATTCCCTTTATGCCTTCAAATGCAAAACGCAGTAACTTTCAACAGCAAGTGCTGTTTTATCACAACATGTTTCGGACTACAATCAGTCATTTATCAAGCAAAAAGTGAAGAGTAACAAACTTACATAAATACCCTCCACCAGAATCCACCCACAATCTTCTTATTGGTGAGTTTCAAAATCATCCACAATAGTCTCTAAAAAGTCCAAAAGTCTTAGAAAATAGACCATAGTGAGCGTTTCCTATATATAAATGTCCATCCTGTGGAATATCTAAAATGACATAAAGTGCATCATAAATAACATCTTTAAAAACTGATTAAAAACAATATTACAAAACATTCTAATGCTAATGCAATGCATAAATATACAATGATTATTATATGGACTAGTTCTGAGATATTCTGCTTTCTGGGTTGTCTAGAACTTTAGTTTAGAGTTTCTAGAAATCCTTTCTTTGACATGCCAATGCAGGGCTCATTATAAATCTGAACTACAGTTACTGCTAGCCAGCAATATTTTAGCACTACTATATAGCCAGTGCCAAATGTAGCAAGTGTCTGTAGTTAGCTATCCAGGAGCTGTCATCTTATGTATTTGTAGTAAACAAGCCAATAAAAACTGCTACCAATAGTTAATAGTGTCTGTGCAAGGCTGGCAGCACCCACCCAGGTGTTTTAATACAGTCTAGGTTGTTGATGGACACACCCAGACAGTTAGAAGTGTCTCCATCACTTGTACCATTTGTAGCTTACTCTTTCTGAAGAATCTGTCAGTACTGGGAGAGGTAGAAGATAGACTTTAACTCTCAGACACAATGGATTTTGTTTATTAGATTAACCAGGTGTCATAAAAACCCTTCAATCAGTAGCAGTGTAGAATTAAAACCATTTGTCAAATGTAATCGTTTGTAAAATCTATTACCTGTCTGGCTTCCAAATATTTTCTATTCAACTCATAGCTGTTGCCTAATATTTGTTCTGACATTGACTGTTTGTACTCCACAAATGGAGAAGCATTACAACCATTATTTTATTTTAAGTGCTTAAGTACTTAAGTGTTTGTTGTATAATATACAAAACAGATTTTAATGGACCTTATTATTAACATTCAAGACATACAGTTTTTATTTGTTAAGAAGAATGTGCTAAACACCTACTGTACAAGTAGTGATTATTTAGGCCTCACACACTTTGGAGACTTGCAACTGATCTGGGTTGACAATCGTTCAGTAAAACGATCTATTAGTGGATCATGTCAGAAATAAGGCAAAGACCACCAGGTTAGATTACTCAAGGCTACTAATACAACATGCTGACAACCGCAGTTTAGTTTAATGGACAAGAAGATGATGCAGACAGGAAGGGGTTGGATATTTTGCATTATATTTTATTGTATGGCAAGAAATACTGAAATCAATTTATGCTTTTTATTCCATCACACAGAGAGTTTATTTAAATATCTAGATTAGTATTATAGTATTGTATAGAATTATATAGAATAGTATAGTATAGTATAGAATATAATATTATAATATAGAATAGTATAATATAGAATAGTATAGTATAAATTAGTATAGTATAGTATTTGAGGTTGAATAAAGACACATGTCCATCCAGTCCAACCCATCTAGCAATATCCTCATTTCTAACTGTTGATCCAGAGGAAGGCAAAAAAACCCGCCAAATTTATGAAGGGGAAAAAATGGGAATTTCCCTGGATCAACTCTACTTTATGAATCAATACCAGTAACTTGCAACATTCCTTGTTTGCAGAAACTCCAGCTTTTTAATTTAAACTGACCAATGAGCCTGCCATAATTCTCTAATAAGATCAGTTCTGGAGACAAGTCAAGCATATGATCCCATAACAAAGTTTCCATCACCTTCCATACCACTAATGTTAGGCTTACAGGTCTATAGTTACCATGTTGGGAACGAATACCTTTTTTAAATATTGGTATTACATTGGCTTTTTTCCAATCCAGCGGCACATCAACAGACAAAAGTAAATCTGAAAAGATAAGAAACAGTGGTCTAGATAAAACTGAACTAAGCTCTCTCAATATCCGAAGATGTATTCCATCTGGTCCTGGGGATTTATTGATGTTAACTTTGTCTTAATGTTTCCGCACAATATCCTCTGTCAGCCAGAGTAAATATTCCTCATCTATACTCCTCACACCATCACAGTCCTCACCATAGTGAATACAGAGGGGGGAAAAATGGTTTAGCACATTAGCCTTCTCGGCATCTTCTATAACCATCCCAGCCCCATTATTTAATGGTCCCACATTCTCAGTCCAAACAAAAGCAATTCAGAGCGCACTCCAGTCCTAAATGTTCAAATTCATTTATTAAACACGTGACGTTTCGGTGTCCGTGCGACACCTTCCTCAGACGTGAGACGCACACTAGAGGTCACTCTTTGTTTTTTATTTGCTTTTGATTTGATCAGCTTGTTTATGCTCTTTATCTTGCACTTTTTTGCCATATGTTATACGTCTGAGGAAGGTGTCGCACGGACACCGAAACGTCGACGTCTGAGGAAGGTGTCGCACGGACACCGAAACGTCACGTGTTTAATAAATGAATTTGAACATTTAAGACTGGAGTGCGCTCTGAATTGCTTTTGTTTGGATACTATTGCCATTGGCTATGGTTTTTGGAGCAGCACCCAGCGATTTCAATTATACACTGCAGGTGTGCGGGGGAACTATCTACTTCCACATTCTCAGTCCTCATCTGTTTAATGTTTAAAAAACATTTTGGCAGTCCACTTCTGCTCAATATCCTTACCTAGGAACAAATCCCCCCAGTCTATAAGAAGGAGCGATCCCTTCAACAACATAAAATTAGCTTTCCTAAAGTAATAAGTTTTTGCTAACCCATTGCACTTTTGTTTTTTGCAACCTATATTAAATTACACTTTATCATGATTACTATTCTCTAAGCTTCCCATTACCTTCATCTCTAAAATGAGCTCAGGGTTATTAGATATCACCAGATCCAACAATGCATCTTGTCTAGTAGGAACTTCCACCATCTGTGAAAGAAAATGCTCATAAAGGAGATTTAAGAACTTGGTACCTTTTAAGGTGCCGGCAGTTCCCTTACTCAATCTATGTCAGGGTAATTAAAATCCCCCATAACCAGAACATGCCCCATACCGGCAGCCTTAGCCAACTGCATATGGAGATTCATTTCCACTTCCTCACTGGCATTTGGCGGCTTATAACATACACCAACAATTAGTTAACCCACTTTCTTGCTTCCTGTACACAGCTCTACCCATATTGTTTCTGACTTATGGTCTATATCCCCATCTATCTCATCTTCAATTATTGTTTAACATACATACATACATACATACTCCCCCTCCTTTCTTATTAACTCTCTCATGTCTAAATAAGGAGTATCCTTCAATATTTTCTGTCCAGTCCTGTGAATCATTTAGCCATGTTTCTGCTATACTTATCATATTGTACCTTTCCTTTAAAGATATTAGTTCTAGTTCTCCAGTTTTTCCAGCCAGACTTCTTGCATTTGTAAACATACATTTTAGATTATCATTCAATTTACTTCCAAACTTGGACGTATATGCCTCCTTATCCACTATTCTCCTCCCTCCCCCATTTCCACCCTCCATTATCTTATTAGCGCCCTAATCCCTATTCCCTCCGTCTATCCCTGTGTAGTCCAATGTACCCTCAACCCATACCTAGTTTAAAATCTCCTCCAACCCTCTAGCCATCTTCTCCCCCAAAACAGCTGCGCCATCATCATTGAGGTGCAGTCCATCTCTACAAAAGAGACTGTAGCCAACAGTGAAGTCAGCCCAGTACTTCAAAAACCAAATCAAGAAGGGTAAACAGCACTTATTAGTTCTGCTCACAGGTTAATCCAATCGAGAGGCAGGTAATCAGCGCTGATTAGGTCTGCTCACAAGGTGAATCCGATCTAGAGGCAGGTAATCAGCATTGATTAGGTCTGCTCACAAGGTGAATCCGATCAAGAGGCAGGTAATCAGCACTGATTAAGACTGCTCACAGGTGAATCCAATCAAGAGGCAGGTAATCAGCACTGATTAGGTCTGCTTAAACTTGCTTGGAGAGGGCTGGATGAGAACGCCGGGGGATAGAAGTACATGTACTCTATTTCTCTATTCTCTATGTATCATGAGCACCTGAAGGGGCACAATATCCCCCGAAATGTTGTATTTTGATGTGTGGTCACAAAGATTAGAGCATTGCGAAAACCATTCAAAAGGCGGAAATGGCAGTATAACACAAGAATAACCATAGTAATGTCTATCTCACATTCAAAAATGAGAAACCAACATATTACAAATTAGATACGTTTCATTTCAATATTTTTCCCATGATTGTGAAGGTTCTCATTTATCCAGGTCATGGTATATCTGTTGTATTCAATTAGATCAACCGGACTTGAAGTTTAGTTCTTGAAGACGTTTCGCTAGTCATCCGACTGGCTTTCTCAATTCAGAATGACTTGTACAAGAATCTGTGGCACTTATTTACCCTGGAAAATCCCAATTAGCATATCACAGCCAGGTGTTAAGGGCGTGATTAGATAGTGGCTAAGAGGTGTTATAGGAAACCTAAGTCATTCTGAATTGAGAAAGCCAGTCGAATGACTAGCGAAACGTCTTCAAGAACTAAACTTCAAGTCCGGTTGATCTAATTGAATACAACAGATATTTTTCCCATGACTTTTATTGTCCCAAAAAAATAGGAACCTCTCTAGCATTACAGGCTAATGTTAACATCTACAACGAAAACATTGTTGTTAAGGGCACAGCCACACTGCACCGCAAAGGGATGCGCAAGCGTAATCACACGCAATTGCGCTTGAAATTTGCGTGTATTGCAGCAACCAATTTCCCTAATGGAAGCCCATGTGATTCCACTTAAAAATGGCGATTGCATGCGTTTCCAAAATAGAATTGGAATTGCAAATGCAGTGCATTGGAAATCGCAGGAACCTTTTGTGTAACCTGGGATTTACATTAACTCAATGTGCGTTTGCGCATGTGCTCGGAGTTGTGTGTGATTAGCGCATTTGCGCATGCAATTTTAATGTGCGTTCACTTTTTTAATGCATTCACCTTACTAATGTGAGGTCGCCTTTCTAATATACACCTTCCTAACGCGCGGTTGCTTTTCTAATGCACATTCACCTTCCTAATGCGCGGTCGCCTTTCTAATGCACATTCACCTTCCTAATGAGTGGTCGCCTTTCTAATGCACATTCACCTTCCTAATGCGTGGTCACCTTTCTAATGCACATTCACCTTCCTAATGCCCGTTCGCTTTTCTATTGCACATTCACCTTCCAATACGTGTTCGTATCAAGAATGCGCTTTTATCAGCTCATTAGGTGTTTTAAGTTTTCTTAACAATTGTTTGTTTCTCTTAATTCTCCCAATCCAATGTTTGTTTATTTGAAATATAGTAACAATTACATTGAACAGCTGACTAGCCGGTAACAATGATTGTGTGTGTTTTTTTCACTTCTTGTGCTACAAGTTTGACATAATTGAAAAGCATCAACAAGTTTAATTGAATGGAAACACTATTTAAACAAGCTTATCAATGTGAGTAGAAGAACATGTCTGAGGAGAAGGTGGATTTTGGGTGCACTTTCAAAATCTTGCAGCAGCTGCAGTGCTGCATGTGGAGACTGCAGAGAGGCAACATGGAGGACAGGACAGGGAACACAGTGACCTCAGTGGGGTTGGTGTCACCAGCCCAAAGACGGATCAAGACGCCGGCAACATCGGCCTCGTTGAGCGGAGATGGTGTCACCGGATGGAAGAAAGAAGACGTGCCAAAGGGCTCTTTTAAGAGCCACTCACTGGGGGTCCCGGTTCGAGCTGCGGGACCCCCGCCAAAGGCACTTGTGCCGCAAGGGCCCTTATAAGGGCCGGGGAAGGGGGTCCCAGTTCGAATTGCGGGACCCATAAGCCCCAAAGGGCTCTTGTTAGAGCCGCAAGGGCACTTGTAAGTGCCGCAAAGGCCCTGATAGGGCCGGGGAGGGGGGTCCCGGTTCGAGCTGCGGGACCCCTAAGCCCCAAAGGGCTCTTGTTAGAGCCGCAAGGGCACTTGTAAGTGCCACAAAGGCCCTGATAGATGAATCAATACCAGTAACTTGCAACATTCCTTGTTTGCAGAAACTCATCCAGCTTTTTTTTTAAACTGACCAATGAACCTGCCATAACAACGTCCACTGGAAGACAGTTCCATAGCTTTACCGTTCTCACAGTGAAAAACCATTTCAGAACTTGAAGCCTAAACCTTTTTTCTTCAAGTCTTAAGGGATGTCCTTGTGTCCTCTGCCATGTTCTATTGGTGAACAATGCCCCAGATAGTTTATTGTATGGCCCGTTAATGTATTTATACACAGTAATCATATCCCCATGCAAGCACCTTTTCTCCAGCGTACATAATTGTAACTTATCCAGTCTCTCTTCATATTCAAGCTCTCCGAATCCCCTTATTAATTTAGTTGCCCTTCTCTGAACCCTTTCCATTTCAAAGATATCCTTTTTGTACACAGGATTCCAAAATTGCACTGCATATTCCAAATGAGGCCCTTTGTAAAAAGGGAGAATAATAACATTTTCCTCCCTTGAATCCATACCTCTCTTTATACAAGACAATACCATGCTGGCTCTGGCTGTTGCCATCTGGCACTGCTTGCTTCCTTTAAGTTTGTTATCCACCAAAACTCCAAGATCCCTTTCCAACAGGGATTCACTTAACACAGACACATTTATAGTATAAGCAACACAAGGATTTTTAAGTCCAAAATGTATCACCTTACATTTATCAACATTAAATACTGTATATTATAGTATAGTATAGAATAGGATAGTATAGAATAGTATAGTATATTATAGTATAGAATAGGATAGTATAGAATAGTATAGTATATTATAGTATAGAATAGGATAGAATAGAATAGTATAGTATACTATAGTATAGAATAGTATATTATAGTATAGAATAGGATAGAATAGAATAGTATAGTATATTATAGTATAGAATAGTATATTATAGTATAGAATAGGATAGAATAGAATAGTATAGTATATTATAGTATAGAATAGTATATTTATAGTATAGATTAGGATAGAGTAGTATAGATTAGGATAGATAGAATAGTATAGTATATATAGGTATAGAATAGTATATTTAGTATAGAATAGGATAGAATAGAATAGTATAGTAGATTATAGTATTAGAATTAGTATATTGAATAGTGTATAGAATAGGATAGAATAGAATAGTATAGTATATTATAGTATAGAATAGGATAGAATAGAATAGTATAGTATATTATAGTATAGAATAGTATATTATAGTATAGAATAGGATAGAATAGAATAGTATAGTATATTATAGTATAGAAATAGATCTTATAGTCTAGATAGGAAGAATAGATAGTATAGTATATTATAGTATAGAATAGGATAGAATAGAATAGTATAGTATAGAATAGTATACTGTATTATAGGATAGAATAGAATAGAATAGGATAGAATAGAATAGGATAGAATAGAATAGGATAGAATAAAATAGGATAGAATAGAATAGTATAGAATAGTATACTGTATTATAGGATAGAATAGAATAGGATAGAATAAAATAGGATAGAATAGAATAGTATAGAATAGTATACTGTATTATAGAATAGAATAGAATAGGATAGAATAGAATAGTATAATATAGAATAGTATAGTATAGAATAGTATATAGAATAGTATTGCATAGAATAGTATGGTATAGAATAGAATAGTACAGTATAGTATAATTTAATATAAGATTACTTACTGTCTAGAAGGAACCCAGGATGAGCCATGGCCGTATGCAGTCCCATCCCCTCCACTCGCGTGCGTGACAGAGTGCAGGTAAAATTGCTGACAAGCTTGTCAGGCGCCGGCCTCGTAGTTTTGTTTCTCCCCTCCACACACAAATTAATGCCACCTTTGTATGATGTCTCAGAGGAAAAACCCTGGCCAATCATCATGTTATAACAATCTAACATGTGTACATAGATTAATACTCTTGTATTGTATTGTATTTGCATTGTTGCATTTATCTACACATTACTACTTTAAAAGGTAACTTTACAAAAAAAAATAATTTGCCATATCTTAAAGCTCCACCCCCCTGTGAAAAGCACCCAGGGACCTAAACCGTGGCTTGAATCAATATCGGGTAGTGGATGGGGCTGGTCTGGAGCCATATTCACAAAGCCTAGTTTGCAGGGCTAGTTCTAAGTAATATGGTAAGATCCAGAGGTTAGGACCTACTGGTTTAGGTATACACTCTGGGTACTGTCACCGGGTGAGGCAATGGGGGAGGGGAGAAGATGGGGTTATCACATGCACAGTAAGTAGCACTGTAAGTGTGTGTTGCTGCATGCCTTTTATTATGTCCTTGTTTTGTTTAGGCTTAGTATCCCCACTCCCTCTCCTAACTGACGCCTCCTTTATCAGACCTGACTATCTGTTTAGTCTGACATGCTCAGTAATTACTATCAACCAGCACTTGGAAGAGGGGAATTCCCATCCATGCAAATTAAAATAAAGAAAATGATCTTGCCCTTTCTGTCAGCCTACAAATTGTTACAGCAGAACTGTAACTTTTCTGCACAGCAACAGAGTTAATGCTGATAGTATACTTCATTGACATCTTAAATCTAAAAGGTTTAAAGTTGGCTATACACACTGATGATACACAACAAATCCTTTTGGATCCGCAAGTCAAGTCAACTGCTGGAACCCCAATGTGGCTTATACTTCTTTCCACCAAGTAAATATTCCCTACTAACCTAAAGAGCCCTATCAAGCCTATTGGGGCACAATCCCTACTTCTGAACCTTCTAGATCTGAACCTTCTAGATCTGCCTTTGGTAATAAGACAGTATATTTTATTTAGCCTGATTCTTTGTAAACATTTGCAGAAAATATTTGTCATTCCGTTTAAAGAAAGGAAGTCAGGCATTGCCTTTTTCTAGTAATCAGTAAAAAACTTAATGGTTTACAACCTTCTATTACAATGTTAGTGCTCTATTGATTGACAAATTCTTTCCATTGTGTTAAACACACAAAAATAAATGTTTTGCATCTGTTAATCAGTGACTAGGAATTTTAAGCCCTGTTACCAGTAAGAATGTGTAAGTTGTATTTTCAAGAACAAGAAAATCTTTTACTGTTTTATTTTGAAATACAGGGGTGGTGAGAATGAAACAATATTACTTCCTTGATGAAAAAAGCAGCATTTTTTCTACCAGCCTGCTAGACACATTATGCAATCCCTTTAATTAAAGGGACACTAAACCAAACTAAGGGGTATATTTATTAAGGTCTGTTAACTTTTCAACGCCTATTTTCCCGCAGTTTTTGGCAAAATCGCTAATAACGCGATTTATAAAAGGGTCGAAAATGGCAGGCAAAAGTTAACACGGCGAAAAATTAACGAGGTGGAAAACTACCGCCGCGCTAACATCGCATCACTTACCGATTGCTTCTATTTATAAAGCGATAAGTGCTCTCTGGCGTTAACATCAGTCATTTTAATTCACCAGCTGGCGAAAACGGATGATCCGCCAGAGAGATTGTGGTCGCAACCCCCACCCACACCCCCCACTCGAAATATGATTGGGCACTGTATAACCATGTGATCGCAAGCATTGAAAAATTGACCCATTGGCTGCCTCCCAGACTGTCCCTGACAGTGCCAGTGGGGAGGATCCGACCGGAGCGACGAGGGAGATTACAAGTAAGTACTTCAGGACTTTTGTAAAGTACCCAGAGGTGAGGACTAAGCGTTTTAGGTCCTCACCCTGGGTACTTTGCAGGAGTGGATAGGGGAAATGGTAAG
The DNA here is from genome assembly GCA_019447015.1 of Hymenochirus boettgeri. Taxonomy (NCBI): domain Eukaryota; kingdom Metazoa; phylum Chordata; class Amphibia; order Anura; family Pipidae; genus Hymenochirus; species Hymenochirus boettgeri. The sequence continues at coordinate 61,734,596 of CM033476.1, read as the reverse complement.
TATAATTGTCCTTTAAGCACCAACACAAACCACACTTTTTTGTTTTCCTCTACACAAACATTATTGCGTGACCAGTAGGAGACCATGTGATTGAGTTTAAAGGGGATCCCCACCCCTCATATAAAATTTTGATATACTGTAGTCCACTTCCCAAAACCCCAGTTATGCTATACTTACATTTAGAAGATACTCCCAGCATTAGAAACTCACCTTACAAATCCCCGATCCACCGGCACGGCTCCCTGCTACTTCTTGGTAACGGTCACCAGTCACCGCCGTGAAGGTGTTGTCACAACCAATGGACAACAGTTTATCAAAATTTTATAGGAGGGGTGGAGATGCACTTTAAATTTTCAACAAGTATGATTCATTTCTTCCCAATTTAGGCAAAAATGAAAAATCTATAGAAAACGTATATTTTTAGACAGAACAACCAATACAATGTCCGAGATGGTCATTGTGTGCACATTAAACATGACTATGCATTAGTCTCATCAAAATCCATTTTCAGAAAGACGTTTCAATAAAACTAATTTTTCATTGGAGTGAAAGGATAGTCAGTAACATACGGAACTGGGAATATTTTCTTTGTAGTTCTGGGAAGTAATAATAATTTAGAAGATGATTCAGCCTTTCACTGGAAGTGCTGGATAACGTGGGGCGTGATCTGTTTACTGTAACTGACAAATGCGGGTTGGCCTTTCAATATGAAGGTAAACACAAGTGTGAGTTGACAGATGATTTCAATAGAAAGTTCCTGCACACCTTGTGCAAAGCAGACAAATCATGCTCATAGTCCATTCTTCTACTCCAAGGTTTACTACTTCTCCCTTTCCGTCAGACACAAAATAAAAAGGTCCTGTCAGTAGACAATACAATGGCATTCATAGATCGCTACCCACGCATTCCTTCTATTTATTCACGTTTAAGGCATGTTTAAGAAATTAGCTTTGTATGGAATAAAACAAGAAGGTAAATCTATCTGTCATGGCTCCCACCTCTTATGGTGGCCAATCAGAGCACAATACCGATCGAATAATACAGATTTCATATTGATTGGTTTTGGTCTGAGAAGTAAAAAAATAACAGTCCTCAAAATCACTGACAATCCTCCACACACAGTTTGATCGACATATGAAATAGGAATATCCTAACATAGTACGATCAGTATTGTTGCATTGATATCCACACTATATAGTATGTCATCTGCCAAATCCAATGCACAGTCTTAAGCTTATTTCACACATGAGACACCCAATGCCCAACGAACCCGCAGCTAATGAAAAGTTGTACTGGCCGACATTAGCATGTGTGTGGCCTCTGGGTAATGCACAGTTGATGGTCTGACCTGTAGGATAAATAAAAAGTGCCCGACTTAAAATGTAAAGTTTACATTCCTGCAGATGAGATGTTCTGGGTTTTCCTTGGCAGTAGATCCTCTTCTTCCTCAGATTCTCTAGTGGCTCCAGAAAACTGTGTAGTGCCCCCTTGAAAAGTGTATGCTGTAGGTCTTATTTACCAACTAATACATTTTATAACTATTCTTTCACAAAAGTTGCCATATAAGCTGCACCAACTGCTTTACACCAGTTTTTCAGTGACATTAGGCCACTTTTGCATGCTAAATTGCATGAAAATTCCAATAGAGATAATTTAGCACCTTTTCAAAAATGTAGACATGCTTTTCACTGAAATTGCACCAATTTTACTAAAAAAAAAAACTTTCAGCCCCAAATGGCTCTGGGAAAATGGTTCTAGTTTACAGGTTCATTGCCTCATTTGCTTTAAGAATTTGTAAGTTACATGACAGGAAAATAAAAATTTTCCTGTCATGTAAGTCATATAAGTAAAGATTAACACCAGGATAACAGCATGTTAAAGGGCATCTATAATGGGAAAATTAACTTTTTATTTTAAGAAAATTATTCTTTCTTTCCATGTGTTCTATAATTCCCCACAACCCCTACAGTATCTTCACTTTTTTCAGATTCCCTCTCTGTACTGAGATACACCAGTTAGAAGAATACGTGATTGCATTCCTCTACTCCTACTTGGACTGTCAATCAAATCCCTGTGACGTGATCCCCCCCTCCAAGCTCTGTAATAAACATAGAGATAAGAACATTAGCAGGGGAGAGAGGTAGCTTTGATGGTAGATATAAGGCTGCACTCTAACCCCCTTCTTAATAGCTTTTACTGATTGATGATGGGTCACAAAGTGAGAGATCGTAAACTGTACTGTTCTCCTTCTTCTTCCGTGTCTCCAGGACAGCTTGCTTTCTATTGGTCACTGTGCGTGGGTGTGTTTTTCAGGATGTTGAACTTTTAACTCCTACTGCACATGATAAGCTTGTCGGTTAGCCGGAGTTGAGACATGGAGGAGGTAACAGAGGGGAGGGGGAAGGGGGGAGTGCTGCACAGAGATCTGACACAATGGTTAAACAAAGTCACTGACAGAGATAGGATTAAGGCAGCACAGAGTACATGAATTTAACTTTGCAAAGGGGCAATGTGTTTTTTTCACTATAGATGCCCTTTAAAGGCATAACCATGGTAAATATAAGTATCTGGGGCAGGGAGATAAGATTGATAATTACATCCTCCTAATATCATTTCTGTGAGGAGTGCCAGCATGTAGTAAATTACTTCTGCCAGGCTGTTATTTTTAATACAGGAAGGCTCAAGACACTAACCTGGTAGATATGTTGTTTTTTTACAATGGCTGTCAGTTTGTACATCTTGGGAAAAGAACAACAGGATGGTTTCAGGCTTTTTACAGAAATTCACTTGTGATTTAAAGTAACATAACAATAAAAACAAGAGGACAAAGAATTAGTCTTTATATGAATCCCAGAGCAAACCATGTAACTAGACCCCTGCTTCCATTTTCTGTCCCCTTAACAAGTAACCTAATCATACAGGTTTCCATCACGGATAACTGAAGTGGGGCAAAGTTTCTTCTTCTCAATACTCAGAAACAAAGAGAAAATATTTGTTTTTCCTCCTAAGGAAAATCTGAAATTAATAAACCAGTTACTGCTATTATGAAAACCCAAAGGTCTGGCCACCGAAACGTGATACATTTCAAGTGAAACTTTCTCACGGAAAAAATTAAACCGGTTCAGAATGGTTGAGGTCTATAGGATCCGCTGGACAAAGGAAACAGTGAACCATAAGACAGATTTAAATACCCAGCAACACAATATTCTTCCTCTGTGTCAGTGTAACATATACAAAGTGTTGTTTAGGGAATTTGAAGCATACTGACTGAATTTATACAGAGAAATTACTTTTGTGGTGAGATGCTATTGCTCACCCTCTAGGCTAAGGTCTGTCTTCAAATCTGTCTTCATTCTTAGTTACTTTAACAGCAGGTATTTGCTGGCATGTAAAAAAGTAAAAAAATAAGCCTGACTACATCCATATTTTAACTAGGCATTGAAAAATAGCAGTTCTAGCTGGTAATCAGGCAAATCTCATGATCAACTAGATCACTACAGGGAGATTCACCCTGAGTCACACTTGCTATTTACCAGAGACTGCGCTTCTCTGGGTGTATCTCACCCACATGCCATCAGCTGGCATTAAATACTTGTGCAGTCTCTGCCAAATAGGCTTGTAATTTCTCTTCCGATACTCGCAGATGCCGCAGACTACAGGTCATACTAACTGTTCTTGAATTGGTTAGCACAACTTTAATGGCTTGAAAGTGCACTGCGCACCTCTGTAAAAGACTCTGTAGGAGTTTACCAGAGTCTGGCTATTAATAAAGTAGTTTCGTTTTAATCCAGATGCATTTTACATCCATTTGTCCTAAATATTCATGGAATTACGTTTCTTGTATTACACATTGTGTAACCTGATTTTATACTAGGCCAGATTATTATATAAATCATGGTTTGCTTTCCTACGGGGCCCCACAGATACAGAAGCTAAAAACTATTATAGAAATAACAATTCATTTCCATGGATTGATTAAGAAGAAGTGTGTGTTTAACTGGGCTTAAACCTGTTCTAACCACTGCTTTTGTTAGGGTTACAAAGTTAAAAACTACTCCTGATGAGTACATTAACTAAGGATAGACATTTACACTATGTAATTACCTCTATCCCCTTTGTATGTAGGTATTTAGATACAAAAACACATTTCAGAGATTGATGAGTTAAGTTGCCAGTGCCTAAAGGCCTAGCTTATAGAATTTCAAACCTCCGTTTCATGTGCTGAACATTTAGTCTATTGTCATATTCTACATCTAAACAAATAATGCTGAGAACTTGAGATTAACGATTAATCTTTGGCTTAATTCATTATGTATTAAACTGAGGCAATGGTCCTTTTATAGTTTGCTATGAAAAGTTTACTGGATATGTGCTAACATTAAAAGCAACTTTACAAATATTGGAGTAAGGTCACCCATTTTCATACACAAGGAAATTAAAAAATAAAATGTTAAGTAAGTGCTTGCCATACACTTGCCTAATACTGTATTGAATTAACATTGAATATTGAACCAATCTATATAATGGTCCATCCAGTGGACAATGGATATACAGTACCTGCTGAAATTCCCTGTAATAGACTATTCATATGGGATGAACATTAAAATAATAACCAAGTCGAACGGGGCATTTTGGATCACAAAAATTTAATATTCGAGAACTAGCGATTTTTGGAAAGTATATTTCGGAAATTATTGAATGTACATGCCTACTTCAAGAAACATCAAATACGCAAATCCTTGATTCCGAATACATGAACCTTTGATTCCGTATAAATATAGATTCACTAAATATTGAATATGGGAGCCCCCGAATCCAAATATTGGAAATTTATTGAATATTCAATGCGGAACCTCTAAAATACGTCACACTTGAAGAAAGTTTGTTTTATTAATAAGTTTTGGTTAGATGTACATGTTCCCTAGACCATTTCCCATGTCCCTGAGCCATTTACACTAGCTTACTATTGATTTTTATAAGGTAATTGTTTTGTAGAAAAACACACTCCTTTAAGTATTATCTCAATTTATTTGTGACATGCTGTGTGCACTACGTTTTGGGGTCCTCACCCTTCCTTAGGTGCATGATGCACCTGAGGATGCACCATCATGCCACTCACGTTTGTAACAGCGCAGTGTGATGATGTCATGCAGAGCAAATTGCCTGTGGGTTTTTAGACACAGTCTGCAACGAGGTCCAGGGAGTCTCGCATGGCGTGATGTACCTGTCTGGGGAACAGGTACAAGTATCCAGAGCTTTCAAGCTTCCGTATTCAATAATTATCCCGAAAATCCTGAGTATTTTTTGAAAATGCAATCTGAAACTCTTAAAAAGGGGTGCTCATTATTATACAAGATGAATCATGCCCAGCATGGAGGGACAATGGGTAAAAGCTAAAAAAAATTAAAAGGAGATTTAAATGCTTAAGTTTATATTATGCATACCTAATTATTCTACATATTCTATTTCATTTTAAAAATTATAGAATTATTAAAAATTTGTACATTTTGTAAACCCTTGCTATTCCCTGCCGTTGTCATTAGTGAGCTGACACTAACATGGAATGTTCCTAACAGTAATTTCTACGGATTGGCTGTTGTTTGGGTCAAACATGCTCAGATCTCTACTGAGCAACTGAATCAACCCAGGCTCTTGGTCAAGGGCAAGACCATAACGGTGTCTATAAGATTACTCTAAAAAATCTAATTTTCAAAAAGTGTACCTTTAGATCCACTGCTCCAAAACTTTTTTCAGATTTTAAATCTGAGCTGTAGATTCTGAGAAATCAACATTTGAAATCACAGCATTTACAGGGAATGACCTGTCACTCAAAAAGCAGAAATTATAATATGTTACCCCATTGCCTGATACACAAATTCGCTAAAGTTTGAAAATTGGAAATTCAACAAAAGTCCTAATAGTCGGAAAAATCCAAGTCAGTTCGAACTAGAAAAATCTGATTCAAACTTGTGTTCAAGTTTGAGTTCTAGTCCATCTCTAGTTACAACCTGGAGTTTTGTGCTAAAATTACCTTTGACAATTAATGGAATGGAAACAATTTTAGACTAGAAAGTGAAAGTATAAATGTGTTTGTGTCTTTTATTTATTCATTTTTATTCTTGTGGTTTTAATTTCTTTTCTAGCGTAGAAATGGTGGGAGATACAGAACGAAAACGGGATTGGAAAAAAAAATAGAAACATTTAGTTACCGTAATTTTTCTTTTCAGTTAAAATTAATAATGCTGGTATGTATGTAAAAAACATATATTTTAGTAATTGAAAGTCAAAGCACTCTGATCAAAGCTCAAAAGAACTTTAAAAAAGTGTAAGTAAGTAAGTAGAAGAAAATAGTTGAATGTTGTGCTTGAGTAGGTAAGTACTTGACATTTGGTTATTATACATGAGAACTGTTATTGTTTCACCAAAATGTCCTATATTTATCAAGCCTTTCCAAAGGACCTATGTTACTGTCAGATGTACAGGTACTGGCTGGGGCCAGTATACTGGTGAGCGGAAATGGGGAAAATGCCTAAATACTGGTACTGTTTTGTGAAGGGAAGTAATACTAAGAGGTGGAAGAGTACGGTTGCTTCTACTTAGTCCATCTCAACAGATTTACCATTTTAGGTGAAGTAGAGGAGAACAGCCCAGCATGTATGGAATGGTTCGATCCGCACCAAGAGGACTAGCATCTTTAATAAAATACATACATTTGTGCTTATGCAGCGTCACTGGCCGACAATAAAATACTGATCTGAAAGAAAGGATATGTGGTGACAGTAATCTCCTCAGGTTTTTTTTCCAGCCGGGTGGCACAAGAAAAAAAATTGGTGAGATGTGAGATTTGAGATGTTTGCGTGCCACAGACTTTCCCAGAGTATTGACATTAACACTGTCATTGCCAGAAGAGTATTACCCTTTCAGCTGCCAGCATTAACAATATATGCAATTTTTACCTGATGTCCATGTCTCCTATAGGATTTCACTGCTGCCTGTCAGAGGCCACTGTTAAAAAGTCTGTATCAGGTTTTACTTGCTATTTTATAACTGCTCTTCTCAATACTTTTAGCTAAGCTCATCCTCCCCCCACCTTCCTTCCTCGTTAGCCGCTTCTCTTTGCAACATTGTTGCAGAGTAGAGTGAGCTGAGTTACTACTTTCTACTTACTACAATGTTGCAAACTAAATCAACTGAATGTACTACAGGGAAGGAGGGTCACCTAAAAGTTATCACTGTTATTCAATATAGAAGAGCAAACCTATAAATAAATAAATAACAAAGAATAATTGTACTTATCCGTCCTCTACCAGTCAGTGAGTCACATGTTATTAGAGTCAAGCAGTGGCACTGAAGGATCTGGCTTCAGGTAAAGTATCAAGTAGAGTATGCGGAGGGAGAGGACACCATCACAAGTTAGAGGAGGAGGAGAGGTCCTTAAAAATGACTTTCAAGTGTTAGGAGCCAGGTAAAAATTAAGGACCTCCAGGATAGTATTTCCAAAAACACTTCTGCAGCTACGTGCTATGTTAGGGAGGCAAAAAGAGCTTACGAGTATTAATGAGTATAAATGAGTATTAATGAGAAGAGGTTGGTTTAAGGAGAGATTTGGTTTTTTAGAGAACTGAACTGACTTTTCTGTTTGATACAGGCTCTTTAGTAGGGATGGGTTGCCTCTTACTGGGGAGAAGATAGCTTGTGGGTTGGATGAGATTTTAAACTAGATACTGTATACTGGAAGGGTATTGTGGACTTCACTGGGGTAGATAGAGGAATAAGGAATCAGAGTGTTATTAAGATATTGGAGAGAGAAGAGGAGAGGGGGTAGCATAGAGGAAAGAGAACCATGTACAGTAAGTCAACGTTTTGAAATAAAATAATCTAAAATGTAGGTTTAAAAATGCATGAAGTCGGGTTGGAAAAACTGAAGAACTAGAGCTTATAGCTTTTACTGTATGATGTGATTAGTATAGCTGAAACATGGCTAAATGATTCACACGACTAAATAAATAAGTAATACATTTAGGATGATATTCCTCGTTTACACATGTAGAGTTAATAGGAAAGGAGGGGATATGTATGTATGTTAAAGAAGAGTTGAAGCCAAATTTCAAAGATGAAATTGCTGGGGATATAAACGATAAGCCTGAAAGCAAGAAGGTAAGTAAATGATTGTATGTGTTTGTTACAAGCCACCAAATGCTAGTGAGTAGGAATAAATTGACCTTCATATGCAGCAGGTTTGGGCCACATTTTTGTTCATGGGGGATTTCAATTACCCTGACATTGATTGGAATAGGGAAACAGCCAGCACCTCAAAAGGTATCAATGTCAATATTTTTCTATATGTGCATTTTTTTCTAATAGAAAGGATGCTTTGTTGAACTTTGTAATATTAAATAACCCTAAGCTCATTTGGAGATGAACGTTATAAAAGTGATCATGGATAGAGACGGACTAGAACTCGAACCCGAGTTCGAGCCGAACTATTCGAATTTGGACTTCTCGAACTATCCCGGACCCGGCTTTTCGATATTTTCGGACTTTCCATAAATATCGAATGTTCGACCGTTCGAATGTGCGAGTAAAATGCCTATTATACCTATATGCGAGCATCGAATCCGCGAGTAAAGGGTCCATTAAAACCTATACGTGAGCATCAAATCCGCGAGTAAAATGTCCATGGTATCTAGGCATGAACGCAAGCATTGTATCCGCGAGTAAAGTGTCCATTAAAACCTATACGCGAGCATCGAATCCGCAAGTAAAATGTCCATGGTATCTAGGCGCAAACATCGAATCTGCGAGTAAAGTGTCCATTAAAGCCTATACGCGAGCATCAAATCCGCGAGTAAAATGTCCATGGTATCTAGGCGCGAACATGGAATCTACGAGTAAAGTGTCCATTAATGCCTATACGCGAGCATCGAATCCGCGAGTAAAATGTCCAAGGTATCTAGGCGCGAACATCGAATCTACAAGTAAAGTGTCCATTAAAGCCTATACACGAGCATCGAATCCGTGAGTAAAATGTACATGGTACCTAGGCGTGAACGAGCTCGAAAATAAAGTAAAATTGATTTTTCGAATGTCCTGGATATTCGAACATGTTCCCCAGACCATTTCCCAGGTCCCATAGCCATTTACATTAAGTTACCATTGATATTTTAATTGTATTTCATTAGAACTTTTCGAACTATTTGACTCCCATTGACTTTAATGGGTCCATTTTCGAACTTTCAAACTTTCCATATAGTTCGAAAAATCGAAAACGGACCGAACTTTAGAAAATTCAGCCTTCTCTAATCATGGCCTAATGATTTTTTTTATCAAAATATTGAGAATTACTGGTATTAATGCATATAGATCTGGTTGATCCAGGGATACTTTCCGGTTGCCGTTTGGAGTCAGGGAGGAATTTTTTCCTCCTTTTTAGCTGGTTTTTTTTTTTTTGCCTTCCTCTGGATCAACTGTTAGGTAGGGTTAATAAAAAAAAAAAAAATTTAAAAAAGAGGGTGAATAGGTTGGACTTGATGGACGTATGTCTTTATTCAACCTTAATTACTATGTTACTATGGACGATATTTTCTTAGGTAAAGATACTGAATGGAAGTGGATGGCTTTTAAAGGATTAAACTATTACATTTCTAAATTTATACCTTTAGGGAACAAATTTAAAATAAAATAGGTCCACACCTGTCTAGCTTAATGGAGTTTTGGTAGATAATGAAGCGTCAGGCGGCAACAGCTACAACCAGCAAAATATTATCTTGTATAAATAGGGCTATGGAATATTATTATTCTCCCTCTTTGCAACGCATTCAATCAGGGTCGTTTGGAATATAAGGGGCAGTTTTGAAATCCTGTGTTCAAATATTGGAAATAGCGCTGTGCTAACGATCCAAAACCCCTGCTGTTAAGTTTTGCGCTACCTCGTAGCGCGAAACTTAACGGTAAAGGCTGTGGAGCGTTGCAATAACTGATGCAATAACTGACGTAATCCCGTTTACGTCAGTTTTTGTATCGCGGGATCAGGCTAAGGTAAGTAATGCGGCTCTCACTTATTGAATCTCTCCGTTAGATCTTTTGGCCTAGAAAAAAACATTTGTACATGGATAGATAATTTGTTTTTAGATATTTTGCAGAGACTTTTGGTCAATGGAGCTACATTTATGTGTGCTAAAGTTCTAAATGGAGTTCCTCGGGGTTCTGTACTGGGGCCGCTTCTATTTAATCTGTTTATAAATAACTTAGTTATAGGTATCGAGAGCAAGGTCTCTGTGTTTGCTAATGACAAATCTATGCAGAGCTTTGGAAACTTTAAATTATGTGCAATTGCTGCAAGATCGAATCCGCTAGTAAAATGTCTATTATACCTATACGCGAACATCGAATCCGCAAGTACAGTGTCCATTAAAACCTATACACGAGCATCGAATCCGTGAGTAAAATGTCCATGGTATCTAGGCGCAAACATCGAATACGCGCGTAAAGTCTCCATTAAACCCTATACGCGAGCATCGAATCCGCGATTAAAATGTCCATGGTATCTAGGCGCGAACATTGAATCTACAAGTAATGTGTCCATTAAAGCCTATACGCGAGCATCGAATCCACGAGTAAAATGTCCATGGTATCTAGGAGCGAACATCGAATCTACGAGTAAAATGTCCATGTTATCTAGGCGCGAACATCGAATCTACGAGTAATGTGTCCATTAAAACCTATACACGAGCATCGAATCCGCAAGTAAAATGTCCATGGTATCTAGGCGCGAACATCAAATCTACGAGTAAAGTGTCCATTAAAACCTATACGCGAGCATCGAATCAGCGAGTAAAATGTCCATGGTATCTAGGCGCGAACATCGAATCTACGAGTAAAGTGCCGATTAAAACCTATACGCGAGCATCGAATCAGCGAGTAAAATGTCCATGGTATCTAGGCGCTAACATCGAATCTACGAGTAAAGTGTCCATTAAAACCTATACGCGAGCATCGAATCAGCGAGTAAAATGTACATGGTATCTAGGCGCTAACATCGAATCTACGAGTAAAGTGCCCATTAAAACCTATACGCGAGCATCAAATCAGCGAGTAAAATGTACATGGTATCTAGGCGCTAACATCGAATCTACGAGTAAAGTCTCCATTAAAACCTATACGCGAGCATCGAATCCGCTTCACCATAACTGGCTCTGAAAGTGAATTTCTGTTGAAAAAATATTTTGGGGTTCTAGTAGATAACGGACGTAGCTGTAGCAAATAGTGCCAGACAGCAACTGCTAGAGCAGAGTATAAAGAGGGGAATAGATTCAACCGACTTGCACTCTGCAACAAGCGTGCCTTCCTATTGGCCTCGTCGCCGACGGGGAGGAGGGGGCGGAGCCTACCAGAGCAGCGTTGCTCTGAAACTCTGCTGTAGGCTGCGCGAACCCAGGGGTGAGGACTTAGTGGTTGAGGTCCTCACCCTTGGTAAAAGCTAAGGAACTAAGAAGAGGAGCGGAGGGAAGGTGAGTATAATTGTCCTTTAAAGGACAAGTCTAGCCCCAAAATGAAAACTTACATACAGGTAAATCACCCCCAAAACCCTAAACGGTAATAGTTTGAAATCTGAAATATATATGTATAACCTGAAATCCTGCACAATGTCCTGTTTGCCTTGTTTCTGCTTCCTGGTTCTTCCAGTTAGAAACTGTCAGTTATGGATTTGACAGTTGACATCACAGCCAATGACTGAATGTTAATCCCGTCTGCCTCTTCTGAGCATGCCCAGGCTCAGTACAGGTTTCTAAATTGCTCAGTTTCCATGAGGCATCCAGAAGCATAGCAGGCATACAGTAATGAATTCATAGGACAAACTATGATATATCAACATATTTTCAAGAGGCCATTCTTTCTAAAAGATGTTCTCGTGAGGGTGGAGTTGTCCTTTAACTCTGCTGCCAGGCTCATTCACCTCTATTTCATTATTCCATATTAATATATCCCCCACCTGTACCAACCAGAACTACAGTATATGTTTACACCAGTCATTCACATATTTTTTAGTTTTAGAAAATTGTTCAGCCTACTCTTAAAGCTTTTAATAAACTTGCTGTTACCACATCTGCTAGAAGACAGTTCTACAGCTTTACCGTTCTCAAGTAAAGAAACCTTTGCTAACCTGAAGATAAACCTTTTTTCCCATCTAATCTTAGGATGATATGATACCTCTGATTGACCTTTGGTGAACAATGCATCAGAGATTTATATGGTACATTAATATTGTTTTAGAAATGTATGTATTCCTCGCAATCTCAGTTATCCAGCCCTTACTTGCCTAATCTGCCTGCTTAGTAAATCCCTTCCATTCCTCTTATTAATTTAGTTGCTTTCTCTGAATACTTCCAATTCAAGATGTCCATCTTGTATATGGTTACAAAAACTGCACCACATATTCCAAATGAGGCCTGTACCAGTGCCTTGTAAAGGGAAAAATAATAAATTTTCTCTCTTTTTATTATTATGTTGTGATTTATATAGCGCCAGCATCTCCGTGGTGCTTTACAGTTGTATTTATATACATTAAAAAACATACATGTTACATACAAGGGTAGTGCAAGTAATACAAAGTGCAAATTAAAAACAAAGTACTGGTCCAGCAGCATTCAGTGTGGTAAGTTCAGCATTCGTGTGGTTACAATAGGAAGGAGGACCCTGCCGAGAGCTTAAGGTGGCCATACACTAGCGCTGATATTACTTACCCGCCACGCCCGCTCACGCGACGTTTGCGATCCTGCCGGAACCACCTCTCCCGTCTTATATACCCCGTCATGCATCGCAAAATCCCATTCATTTTGCATGTCGGTCGTATATAAATCGGGAGAGGTGTTCCGGCAGGATCGCAGGAACGTCGCGTGAGGCGGATCGGTCGGGTAAGTAATATCGTACTAGTGTATGGCCCCTTTCACAGTCTAGACGAGATGCAGATGAAACATAAGGTGAAGCAAACAGTAGCTGTAACTAAGTTTGTCAGTGGATTAAAAATAGCTGGACTGCGATAGGACAGTAAGAGGGGTAGGATTGTCCCAGGTCCAGACTGTAACCATGCATGAAGGGGTGAGTTTTGAGGTTGCATTTGAAGATATAAAGTATAGCGAGTGACGTCGTTAGGTAGTATCTGTTTAACAGATTGGAGTGTATGGCGGGGTGTATTGGAGAGAGCCTTGTAGGATAAAGTTAGAAGCTTAAATTGGATCCTTGGGTAATGGGAAACCAGTGGAGAGATTGACAGAAGAGCATTTGAGAGCAGATTTCCGCTTCTCAAATGCTCTTTCTGTCAATCTCTCCACTGGTTTCCCATTACCCAAAGATCCAATTTAAGCTTTCAACTTTATCCTACAAGGCTCTCTCCAATACAACCCGCCATACATCCCAATCTGTTAACAATACTACCTAAGGACGTCACTCGCTATTACTTTATATCTTCAAATACAACCTCAAACTCACCCCGCATGCAGGTTACAGTCTGGACCTGGACACTCCTACCCCTCTTACTGTCCTATCGCATTCCAGCTATTTAATCCACTGACAACTTAGTACAGCACTGATTTGCTTCACCTTATGTTTCATCTGCATCTCGTCTAGACTGTAAGCTCTCGGCAGGGTCCTCCTTCCTATTGTACCACAGTAATGCTGTAACTTACCACACTGAATGCTGCTGGACCAGCACTTTGTTTTTAATTTGCACTTTGTATTACTTGCACTACCCTTGTATGTAACATGTATGTTTTTTACATGTATATAAATGCAACTGTAAAGCACCACGGAAGATGCTGGCGCTATATAAATCCACAATAATAATAATAAAAAGAGAGAAAGTTATTATTTTCCCTCTTTACAAGGCACTGGTAAGGCCTCATTTGGAATATGTGGTGCAGTTTTGTAATCCCATATACAAGATGGACATCTGGGAATTGGAAAGTGTTCAGAGAAAAGCAACTAAATTAATAAGAGGAATGGAAGGGATTTACTAAGCAGGCAGATTAGGCAAGTAAGGGCTGGATAACTGATGATTGCGCAGGAATACATCACATTCTAAAACAATATTAATGTACCATATAATAAATCCTCTGATGCATTGTTCACCAATAGGTCATATCAGAGGTATCATATCATCCTTTAAGATTAGAGGGGAAAAAAAGGTTTATCTTCAGGTTAGCAAAGGTTTCTTTACCTTGAGAATGGTAAAGCTGTAGAACTGTCTTCTAGCAGATGTGGTAACAGCAAGTTTATTAAAAAGCTTTGAGTGTAGGCTGAACAATTTTCTAAAACTAAAAAATATTGTGAATGACTGGTATTAATACATATACTTATTTCTGGTTGGTAAAGGAATACCCTTTTTTTATTATTGTTGTTGTTTGTACGGGAGATATATATTGAGAATTACTGGTATAATACAATACTGTAGTTCTGGTTGGTACGGATGATATTATAATATTAGAATTATCTGGTATTAATACATATACTGTAGTTCTGGTTGGTACAGGGAGATATATATTGAAATTACTGTATTAATATATACGTAGTTTGTTGGTACGGATATTAATTAGAATACTGGTATTAATACATATACTGTAGTTCTGGTTGGTACAGGATACTATTAATATTGAGAATTACTGTTAATTATACATATACTGCAGTTCTGGTTGGTACAGGGATACTATATAATGTTGAGATTACTGGTATTAATACATATACTATAGTTCTGGTTGGTACAGGAATACTATATAATATTGAAATTACTGGTAATATACTATACTGTAGTGCTGGTTGGTACAGGGATAGTAAATAATATTAGAATGACTGTTATTAATACATATACTGTAGTTCTGGTTGGTACAGGGAACTATATAATATTAGAATGACTGGTATTAATACATATACTGTAGTTCTGGGTGGTACAGGATACTATATAATATTGAAATACTGGTATTAATGCATATACTGTAGTTCTGTTGGTACAGGGTACTATATATTGAGAATTATTGTATTAATACATATACTGTAGTTCTGTTGTTGGTACAGGGATACTATATAATATTGAGAATTACTGGTATTATACATATACTATCGTTCTGTTGGTACAGGAATACTATATAATATGGAGAATACTGGAATAATACATATACTGTAGTTCTGGTTGGTTGGTACGGGGATACTATATATATATGAAATTACTGGTATTTAATCAATACTGTAGTTCTGCTTGGTACAGGAATACTATATAATATTGAGAATTACTGGTATTAATACCATATACTGTAGTTCTGGTTGGTACGGGATACTATATAATATGAGAATTACCGGTAATATGCATATACTGTAGTTCTGGTTGGTACGGGATAGTATATAATATTGAGAATTCTGGTATTAATACATATACTGTAGTTCTGGTTGGTACCGGATCTATAACTATTGAGAATACTGGTATTAATACTATACTGTAGATCTGGTTGATCAGGGATACTATATAATATTGAGATTACTGTTATTATACATATATTGTAGTTCTGGATGGTATATGTATAATATATAATATTGAGAATTTCTGGTATTAATACATATACTGTAGTTCTGGTTGGTACAGGGATACTATATACTATTGTGAATGACTGGTATTAATACATATACTGTAGTTTTGATTGATCCAGGGATACTTTCTAATTGCCATTTGGAATTAGGATCCCCCTGTCAGCTCCCCCCACCCCCTCCTCAGATCAGGGCCGCCTCGCTAATGATTGCAGGTTGCAGCACACTGCAGAGCGGCACCCTGTATGGAAGCGCACCCTGAGTGGGGGGGAAGGACGCTCTCATACAGTCCATGTGAGATTTGACAGTCCATTCCGGCAGTACCAGAACAGGCTGCTTGCGAGGATCTCCCAGGTGGTCTAATGCGTGCGCTGTGTCGGCGTGCGTACGTTGTGGACGTCAGCGCTGACCTAGAGCCCAAGTTCAGCCTGTGCAGGACCAGACAGAAACTTACTTGTGCCTGTGGCCTTGCGTACTCGCCGACTTTGAGGGAAAGTGGTGAGTCAAATTGGCAAGGCAACTAGTGGCATAATACTAGTAAGGGTAATAGGTGCTGTCTAACCTAACCCCAATTTAATTTCCTGGGCAGGCTGTGGCCCAGCGTGGCCCTGCTTGCCTGCACGTTAGGTTTAGGTTTATATTTTACCACTGTGCCTACTGTGGACTGTAGCCCCCCCTCCCCCCTCGGGCCTGCTAGCACCACCACCAGCACATGCATCCCAGGATCCCCCCATATGCCACAAGAAAGTTACTTAAAAGTTTTGGCATGGGCGCCTGGCACAGCTCACAGCAAATAGGTATTTGCTTTGCCACAGTGCCGGGGGGAAGCAGGTATGTGCTATGCCAACTATATATTTGTGCTATGGGGATGGGGGTATTTGTATGCTGGTGGTGCCAACCTGCCAGGGTGTGTGCCAGTGCTCTATAACTGTGCCAGATGCACAGAGAGCACAAGCACATCACATATACAGTACCCCCCTGGCACCACCAGCATACAAATACCCCTACCACCCCCAGTGCACTTTTTGTGCTGTACCGGGTGCCAGGGGGAAGGGGGAATGTGTTGTGCCCAAGTTTGCCATGTGCCCAGCAGACATAATATTAAAATAATGTGCCCAGGCCCTGTCTGCTGCCCATCTATGTAAGATAGATAAGCTAGATAGATAGATATGATAGATAGATAGATAGATACTAGATAGATAGATATCGATAGATATGATAGATAGTAGATAGATAGATAGATATAGATATAGATAAACAGACAGACAGATAGATAACGACAGCAGACAGGCAGCATAGATAGACAGATGAATAGATCGATGTAGATAGATAGATAGACAATTTGATAGATGATAGATAAAGATATGATAGATAGATAGATAGATAGATGGATGGATAGATAGATAGATTAGATCAGATATATAGATCGATAGATAGATAGATAGACGAGAGACAGATAGATATATGATGGACAGATGATGATAGATAGAGACAGATAGACAATGAGATCTTTGGGGATACTATTCTAAGAGGTGGGTCCCTAATGTATTGTAAATAAATGGAGGAATGATATTAAATACAATGATAATGACCCAAGTTAAATCATGTGTATAAGCCCCTCCCACTTCTGGACAAGCCACATCCCCACTTCCGACAAAGCACCACCCACTTTCAATTATAAAACCACACCCCTTCCGGCGGCGAGGGGGGCAGCATTTGAATTTTGTGTCAGTGGGCAAAATTCTAGAGACGGCCGCTCAGGATCAACTGTTAGTAGGGCTATAAGGTGGGACTTGGTTGATTGATGTATGCCTTTATTTAACCTTAATTGCTATTTAACTATTTACCTATACTATGTAAACAGGTCCTGCACATATAAACACATTTGGATGTGTAATACATAGTCTGGACATTCACACTTTACCCTTTTATGACTGAATAATGCCCTCAGGTTAGGAACTGATCTTAAAAACATGGGTGGCATGTTCCCAACCTGCCAGAAAGTTGAAATGTTTGACCCTAAATCATCAAAATCCTTACTACAATGAGAAACGTTTGTATTAGCAAGAACAGTTCATGACGCTCTAACGCAAGTTGCTCAATTAATCTGCGAAAGTGTCCCGACCTGTTTTATCACACACCAGTTTACAAACAGCCCCCAAAGTGCATTGCTGGCGCGAGCTACTTATTTAGTATTCTCAAACCAGACGGCCATCATCTGCCTAAATCCATAAGATTACATACTTGGCTGAGTAGTCCTGGAGAGTGCTATAAAACCATTAAGGCTGACAGCTAGTTTTCTGCTGCCTGTCTGGAACACAAGCTTAGATTAGGAATGTTAATGTTTTATTGCTCGGTGAGAAACTTGCTTGACATCTTTTTACTAATCTAGCTTCCCTTGCTAGTAATAATGATATGTCAGACAGCTATTCTATGTAATGTTTTTGGAACTGATCCTTTTTCCAATGTGAGTTTGATCCCCTTATTAACAGGCAGCAACAGGCAACACACGCAAACATGAATTATTCTATAATACATCAATGATGTCTTTCAAAAGAGGAAACAAAACATAATACAATTAAAAGCTTTAGTTTATAAGCACAGAATAGGACTTTGAAAGTCTGGATATATTGACTAATCACGGTCTTGCTAAGCAACTTAGTCAATTTTGTAGACTCCCTCTGTTTACTAATTGGTAGGTGTACACTCTCCTGAACATGCCTAATGTAATTTCATGGTGTCACGAAATTTAATGAGGATATAGTAAACTAACAGATGGACTTTTTAAAATGAATTATCATAATAGGCACCATGGAATTCAATTGTAAATTGTTCAAGTTACGGAACATACTGTAATGAGGTGTGAATTGTTAACAACAGTGAAGACTTTAAAGATTTTGTAGAGCTTTTTTCAAAGGGTGAGCATGAGAGAGCCAGAGGGGTTCCTCAGATTATGGTGAATAAAAGTTGTTTATTACTTTTGTGTCTTCCTAGACAGACATACGCATCACCAAGTGTTGCCACAGAGCCCTACATACTAGAGATGGCTAAACTTACTAGTTTCGTTCCGTTTTCACATTCCAGGATCTCGGGAAATTCCCGAAGATCCGAAAAATCTGGAACCAGAAACAATTTTTGATAATTTTTGAATGTATGGAGCTTTTTCGATAATTTTTTTTAAAAGTTCAAAATACGATCAGAGACCATTTTCAAGTTTCCGATCGTATTTTCGAATTTAAACGCTTGATGCTATTGTTGAAAATTAGCGATATAGCTCCATACATTCGAAAATTAACGAAAATTCATCCGAAGTCCCGAAATCCGGACATCCGTCTTGGCTCTCCATAAGTAGTGATGAATCCCAATTTTTAACTAACCTTGTTTAGATTTGGAACTGATCTATGGCTTTTTATGTTTGAAACTTTTCAACTTTTCAACAAAATTGAAACATTAAAAACTCCATTCGCAACGTTTGAAAGTTTTATTCCAAAAACGAAAATTTCTATCAATATTAAAATGTTGATCTAAAATCGAAAATGACATAGAAAATTCAGAAAATTTGTGATCCAGTCAGATTTTCGGAACTTCAATAGGTTTCTTGGAACCGTTTGGAATGCAATTATAATATGTTAGAAACTAAGGGCTAGTCTCTTTTAGCAATATCCGATTGCGGTTGCAATCTATTGCGCTTTTTAAAGTGCACACAAGTGGGCCCAGTGATGTGGCCACACTAGTGTGCTGCTGAATGCTGTGCAGTGTGGCCTTAGCCTAAGGAAACTTATGAAGAAACTAAGGTAATGGCCAAATCTCAGGTCGGGGCATCACTCCGATGCTTCTATATAAGCGATAAGTGCTCTCTGGCGTTAACATCAGTCCTTTTAATTCACCACTGGCGAAAACGTGATCCGCCAAGGAGATTGTGTCGCAACCCCCACCCACACACCCCACATCGAAATATGATTGGCACTGTTAACCATGTGATCGCAAGCATTGAAAAATTGACCCTTGGCTGCCTCCCAGACTTCCCTGCAGTGCCAGTGGGGAGGATCCGACGGAGCGACGAGGGAGATTACAAGTAAACTTCAGGACTTTTGTAAAGTACCCAGAGGTGAGGACTAAGCGTTTAGGTCCTCACCCTGGTACTTTGCAGGAGTGGATAGGGGAAATGGTAAGTATAATTGTCCTTTAAGCACCAACACAAACCACAACTTTTTGTTTTCCTTACACACAACATATTGCGTGACCAGTAGGAGACCATGTGATTGAGTGTAAAGGGGATCCCCACACCCTCATATAAATGTTTGATACTACTGTAGTCCACTTCCCAAAACCCCAGTTACTGCTAACTTACATTTAGAAGATACTCCCAGCATTAGAAACTCACCTTACAATCCCCGATCCACGGCACGGCTCCCTGCCTACTGTCTTGGTAACGGTCCCAGTCACCGCCGTGAAGGTGTTGTCACAACCAAGGAAAAAGTTTGTATCAAAATTTTATGGAGGGGGTGGAATGCCCTTTAAATTTCAACAAGTATGTTCATTTCTTCCCAATTAGGCAAAAATGAAAAATCTATAGAAAACGTATATTTTTAGACAGAACAACCAATACAATGTCCGAGATGGTCATTGTGGTGCACATAAACATGCTATGATTAGTTCTCATCAAAATCCATTTCAGAAAGACGTTTCAATAAAACTAATTTATTTCATGGAGGAAAAGGAGTAGTCAGTAACATACGGAACGGGATATTTTCTTTGTAGTTCTGGGAAGTAATAATAATTTAGAAGATGATTCAGCCTTTCACTGGAAGTGCTGGATACGTGGGGCGTGATCTGTTGTTACTGTACTGACAAATGCGGTTGGCTTTCAATATGAAGGTAAACACAAGTGTGAGTTGACAGATGATTTCAATAGAAAGTTCCTGCCCACACCTTGTGCAAACAGCACAATCATGCTCATAGTCCATTCTTCTACTCCAAGGTTTACTACTTCTCCCTTCCGTCAGACACAAAATAAAAGGTCCTGTCAGTAGACAATACAATGGCATTCATAGATCGCCTACCCACGCATTACCTTCTATTTATTCACGTTTCAGGCATGTTTAGAATTAGCTTTGTATGGAATAAACAAGAAGGTAATCTATCTGTCATGGCTCCCCCTCTTATGGTGCCAATCAGAGACACAATACCGATCGAATAATACAGTTTCATATGATTGGTTTTGGTCTGAGAAGAAAAAAATAACAGTCTCAAAATCAATGACAATCCTCCCACACCAGTTGATCGACATATGAAATAGGAAAATCCTAACATGTACGATCAGTATTGTTGCATTGATATCCACACTATATAGTATGTCACTGCCAATCCAATGCACAGTCTTAAGCTTATTTCACACATGAGACACCCAATGCCCAACGAACCCGCAGCTAATAAAAGTTGTACTGGCCGAATTCAGCATGTGGTGTGTGGCCTTGGTATGCACCGTTGATGGTCTTCTGACCTGTTAAGGATAAATTTAAAAAAGTGGCCGACTTAAAATGTAAAGTTTACATTCCTGCAGATGAGATGTTCTGGGTTTTCCTTGGCAGTAGATCCTCTTCTTCCTCAGAGTTCTCTATGGCTCCAGAAACTGTGTAGTGCCCCCTTGAAAGTGTATGCTGTAGGTCTATTTACCAACTAATACATTTATAATATTCTTTCACAAAAGTTGCCATATAAGCTGCACCAACTGCTTTCAACAAAACACCAGTTTTTCAGTGACATTAGGCCACTTTTGCATGCTAACTTGCATGAAAATGTCCAATAAGAGAATTAGCACCTTTCAAAAAATGTAGACGTGCTTTTCACTGAAATGTGCACCAATTTACTAAAAAAAAAAAACTTTCAGCCCAAATGGCTCTGGGAAAATGTTCTAGTTTACAGGTTCATTGCCTCATTTGCTTTAAGAATTTGTAAGTTAATGACAGAAAATAAAAATTTTCCTGTCATGTAAGTCATATAAGTAAAGATTAAACAACCAGGATACAGCATGTTAAAGGACATCTATAATGGGAAAATTAACTTTTATTTTAAGAAAATTATTCTTTCTTTCCATGTGTTCTATAATTCCCCACACCCCTACAGTATCTTTCACTTTTTCAGATTCCCTCTCTGTACTGAGATACACCAGTTTAGAAGAATACGTGATTGCCATTCCTCTACTCCTACTTGGACTGTAATCAATCCATGTGACGAAGCTCTGTAAAAACATAGAGATAAGAAACCATTAGCAGGGGAGAGAGGTAGCTTTGTGGTAGATATAAGGCTGCACTCTAACCCCCTTCTTAATAGCTTTTACTGATTGATGATGGGACACAAGTGAGAGATCGTAAACTGTACTGTTCTCCTTCTTCTTCCGTGTCTCCAGGACAGCTTGCTTTCTATGGTCACTGTGCGTGGGTGTGGTTTTTCGGATGGTGACTTTTAACTCCTACTGCACATGATAAGCTTGTCGGTTCGGAGTTGAGAATGGAGGAGGTCGAGGGGAGGGGGAAGGGGGAGTGCTTGCACAAGATCTGACACAATGTTTAAACAAATTCACTGACAGAGATAGGATTAAGGCAGCACAGAGTACATGAATTTAACTTTGCAAAGGGGCAATGTGTTTTTTTCACTATAGAGCCTTTAAAGGCATAACCATGGTAATATAAGTTCTGGGGCAGGGAGATAAGATTGATAATTACATCATCCTAATATCATTTCTGTGAGGAGTGCCAGCATGTAGTCAAATTACTTCTGCCAGGCTGTTATTTTTATACAGGAAGGCTCAAGACACTAACCTGGTGATATGTGTGTTTTTTTACAATGGCTGTCAGTTTGTACATGCTTGGTGAAAAGAACAACAGGATGGTTTCAGGCTTTTTAACAGAATTCACTTGTGATTTAAAGTACCTAACATAAACAGAGGACAAAGAATTACTCTTATATGAAATCCAAGAGCAAACCATGTAACTAGACCCCTGTTCCATTTTCTGTCCCCTTAACAAGTAACCTAATCATACGACGTTTCCATCACGGATAATGAAGTGGGGCAAAGTTTCTTCTTCTCATACTTCGAAACAAAGAGAAAATATTTGTTTTTCCTCCTAAGGAAAATCTGAAATTAACCAGTTACTGCTATATGAAAACCCAAAGGTCTGGCCACCGAACGTGATACATTTCAAGTGAAACTTTCTCACGGAAAAAATTAAAACCGGTTCAGATGGTTGAGGTCTAAGGATCCGCTGGACAAGGAAACAGTGAACCATAAGAACAGATTATTTAATACCCAGCAACACAATATTTCTTCCTCTGTGTCAGTGGAACATATTACAAGTGTGTTTGCTAGGGAATTGAAGCATACTGACTGATTTATACAGAGAAATTACTTTTGTGGTGAGATGCTATGCTCACCCTCTAGGCTAAGGTCTGTCTTCAAATCTGTCTTCATTCTTAGTTACTTTACAGCAGGTATTTGCTGGCATGTAAAAAAGTAAAAAAATAAGCCTGACTACATCCATATTTTAACTAGGCATTGAAAATAGCCAGTTCTAGCTGGTATCAGGCAAACTCATGATAACATAGATCATACAGGGAGATTCACCCTGAGTCACACTTGCTATTTACCAGAGACTGCGCTTCTCTGTGGTGTTCTCCACCCACATGCCATCACTGGCTTAAATACTTGTGCCGCTCTGCCAAATAGGCTGTAATTTCTCTTCCGATACTCGCAGATGCCGCAGACTACAGGTCATACTAACTGTTCTTGAATTGGTTGCACAAACTTAATGGCTTGAAAGTGCACTGCGCACCTCTGTAAAGACTTGTAGGAGTTACCAGAGTCTGGCTATTAATAAAGTAGTTTCGTTTTAATCCAGATGCATTTTTACATCCATTTGTCCTAAATATTCTGGAATTAGTTTCTTGTATTACACATTGTGTAAACCTGATTTAATAGGCCAATTATTATATAAATCATGGTTTGCTTTCCTACGGGGCCCCACAGATACAGAAGCTAAAAACTATTATAGAAATAACAATTCATTTCCATGCTTGATTAAGAAGAAGTGTGTGTTTAACTGGGGCTTAAACCCTGTTCTAACCATGCTTTTGTTAGGGTTACAAAGTTAAAACTACTCCGATGAGTACATTAACTAAGGATAACATTTACACTATGTAATTACCTCTATCCCCTTGTATGTAGGTATTTGATACAAAAACACATTCAGAGATTGATGAGTTAGTTGCCAGTGCCTAAAGCCTAGCTATAGAATTTCAAACCTCCGTTTCATGTGCTGAACATTTAGTCTATGTCATATTCTACATTAAACAAATATGCTGAGAACTTGAGATTAACGATTAATCTTTGGCTTAATTCATTATGTATTAAACTGAGGCAATGGGCCTTTTATAGTTTGCTATGAAAGTTTACTGGATAGTGCTAACATTAAAAGCAACTTTACAAATATTGGAGTAAGGTCACCCATTGTCATACACAAGAAATTAAAAAATAAAATGTTAAGTAAGTGCTTGCACATACACTTGCCTAATACGTATTGAATTAACATTGAATATTGAACAATCTATATTATGTCCATCCAGTGGACAATGGATAATACAGTACCTGCTGAAATTCCCTGTATAGACTATTCATATGGGATGAACTTAAAATAATAACCAAGTCGAACGGGGCATTTTGGATCACAAAAATTTTATTCGAGAAAGCGATTTTTGGAAAGTATATTCGGAAATTATGAATGTACATGCCTACTTCAAGAAAACATCAAATAAGCCAATCCTTGATTCCGAATACATGCCTTGATTCCGTTAAATATAGATTCACTAAATATTGAATATGGGAGCCCCCGAATCCAAATATTGGAAATTTATTGAATATTCAATGCGGAACCTCTAAAATACGTCACACTTGAAGAAACGTGTTTTTATTAATAAGTTTTGGTTAGATGTACAGTTCCCTAGACATTTCCCATGTCCCTGAGCCATTTACACTAGCTTACTATGATTTTTAAGGTAATTTTTTTGTAGAAAAACACACTCCTTTAAGTATTATCTCAATTTTGTGACATGCTGTGTGCACTACGTTTTGGGGTGCCTCACCTTCCTTAGGTGCATGATGCACCTGAGGATGCACCCATCATGCACTCACGTTTGTAACAGCGCGTGTGATGAGTCATGCAGAGCAAATTGCCTGTGGGTTTTTAGACACAGTCTGCAACGACGGTCCAGGGTCTCGCATGGCGTGATGTACTGTTGGGGAACAGGTACAAGTATCCAGAGCTTTCAAGCTTCCGTATTCAATAATTATCCCGAAAATCCTGAGTATTTTTTTGAAAGCAACTGAAACTTTAAAAAGGGGTGCTCATATTATACAAGATGAATCATGCCCAGCATGGAGGCAATGGGGTAAAAGCTAAAAAAAATTAAAAGGAGATTTAAATGCTTAAGTTTATATTATGCATACCTAATTATTCTACATATTCTATTTCATTTTAAAAATTATAGAATTATTAAAAAATTGTGTACATTTTGTAAACCCTTGCATTCCCTGCCGTTTCATTGTAGTGATGCAGTGACCACCTAACATGAATGTTCCTAACAGTAATTTCTACGGATTGGCTGTGTTTGGGTCAAACCTGCTCGATCTCTACTGAGCAACTGAACAACCCAGGCTCTTGGTCAAGGGCAAGACCCATAACGGTTTGTTCTATAAGATTCTCTAAAAAATCTAATTTCAAAAAGTGTACCTTGATCCACTGCTCCAAAACTTTTTTCAGATTTTAAATCTGAGCTGTAGATTCTGAGAAATCAACTTTGAAATCACAGCATTACAGGGAATGACCTGTCACTCAAAAGCAGAAATAATAGTGTTACCCCATTGCCCTGATACACAAAATTCGCTAAAGTTTCGAAATTGGAAATTCAACAAAAGCCTAATAGTCGGAAAATCAAAGTCAGTTCGAACTAGAAAATCTGATTCAAACTTGTGTTCAAGTTTGAGTTCTAGTCCTCTCTCGTTACAACCTGGAGTTTTTTGCTAAAATTACCTTTGACAATTAATGGAATGGAAAAAAATTTTAGCTAGAAAGTGAAGTATAAATGTGTTTGTGTCTTTTATTTATTCATTTTATTCTTGTGGTTTAATTTCTTTTCTCGCGTAGAATGGTGGAGATACAGAACGAAAACGGGATTGGAAAAAAAAATAGAAAATTTAGTTACGTAATTTTCTTTTCAGTTAAAATTAATAATGCTGGTATGTAATGTAAACAAACATATATTTTAGTAATTGAAGTCAAAGCACTCTGTCAAAGCTCAAAAGAACTTTAAAAAAGTGTAGTAAGTAAGTAGAAGAAATAGTTGAATGTTGTGCTTGAGTGGTAAGTACTTGACATTTGGTTATTATACATGAGAACTGTTATTGTTTCACCCAAAATCCTATTTATCAAGCCTTTCCAAACCTATGTTACGTCAGAATGTACAGGTACTGGCTGGGCCAGTATATGGTGAGCGGAATGGGGAAAATGCCTAAATACTTTACTGTTTTTGTGAAGGGAAGTATACTAAGAGTGGAAGAGTACGGTGCTTCTACTTAGTCCCATTCAACAGATTACCATTCTTAGGTGAAGTACGAGGAGAAACAGACCCAGCATGTATGGAATGGTTGATCCCACCAAGAGGACTAGCATCTTTAAAAAATACATACATTTGTGCTTTATGCAGCGCGTCACTGGCCACAATAAAATACTGATCTGAAAGAAAAGGATATGTGGTGACAGTAATCTCCTCAGTTTTTTTTTTCCAGGCACAGCCGGTGGACGGTGGACAAGAAAACAAAATTTGTGAGATGTGAGATTGAGAGGTTTTGCGTGCCACAGACTTTCCAGAGTATTGCATTAACACTGTCATTTGCCAGAAGAGTATTACCCTTTCAGCTCCAGCATTAACAATATATGCAATTTTACCTGATGTCATGTCTCCTCCAGGATTCAACTGCTGCCTGTCAGAGGCCACTGTTAAAAGTCTGTAACAGGTTTTACTTGCTATTTATAATGCTCTTCTCAGTACTTTTAGCTAAGCTCATCCTCCCCCCACCTTCCTTCCCGTTAGCCGCTTCTTTTGCAACATTGTATCAGAGTAGAGTGAGCTGATGCGTACAGTGACTTTCTACTTACTACAATGTTGCAAACTAAATCAACTGATGTACTACAGGGAAGGAGGGTCACCTAAAGTTATCACTGTTATTCAATATAGAAGAGCACCCTATAAATAAATAACAAAGATAATTGTATTATCCGTCCTCTACCAGTCAGTGAGTCACATGTTATTAGAGTAAGCAGTGGCACTGAAGGATCTGGCTTCAGGTAAAGTATCAAGTAGAGTATGCGGAGGGAGGAGGACAACCTCACAGTTAGAGAGGAGGAGAGGTCCTTAAAAATACTTTCAGGTTAGGAGCCAGGAAAAATTAAGGACCCCAGGATAGTATTTCACAAAAACACTTCTGCAGTACGTGCTATGTTAGGGAGGCAAAAGAGCTTACGAGTATTAATGAGATAAATGAGTATTAATGAGAGCAGGTGGTTGTTTAAGGCGAGATTTGGTTTTTTAGAGAACGAAGACTTTTTGTTGATACAGGCTCTTTAGTAGGGATGGGTTGCCTCTTACTGGGGAGAAGATAGCTTGTGGGTTGGATAGATTTTAACTAGATAATGATATGGAAGGGTATTGTGGACTTCACTGGGGGTAGATAGAGAATAAGGATCAGAGTGTTATTAAGTATTGGAGAGAGAAGAGGGAGGGGGTAGCATAGAGGAAAGAGAACCATGTACAGTAAGTCAACGTTGTTGAATAAAATAATCTAAAATGTAGGTTTAAAATGCATGAAGTCGGATGAAAAACTGAAGACTAGAGCTTATAGCTTTTATGTATGATGTGATTAGTATAGCTGAACATGGCTAAATGATTCACACGACTAAATAAATAAGTAATACATTTAGGATGATATTCCTCGTCTGTAGAGTTAATAGGAAAAGGAGGGGATATGTATCATGTTAAAGAAGAGTTGAAGCCAAATTTCAAGATGAAATGCTGGGGATATAAGATAAGCCTGAAAGCAAGAAGGTAAGTAAATATTGTATGTGTTTGTTACCAGCACACCGACTAGCTAGCAGAGTAGGAAAATTAAATACACTTCATATGCAGCAGGTTTGGGCCACATTTTTGTTATGGGGGATTTCAATTACCTGACATTGATTGGAATAGGGAAACACCAGCACCTCAAAAAGGTATCAATGTCAATATTTTCTATATGTGCATTTTTTCTCTAATAGAAAGGATGCTTTTTTGAATTTGTATATTAAATACCCTAGCTCATTTGGAGATGAACGCTGTTAAATGAATAGTGAGTGATGATGAGACGGACTAGAACTCTCGAACCCGAGTTCGAGCCGAACTATTCGAATTTCGACATTCTCCCCGAACTATCGGACCCTGGGCTTTTCGTATTTTCGACTTTCCATAAATATCGAATGTTCCGACCGTTCGAATGTGCGAGTAAAATGCCATATACCTATGCGAGCATCGAATCCGCGAGTAGTAAGGGTCCATTAAAACCTATACGTGAGCATCAAATTCCCGAGTAAAATGCCATGGTATCTAGGCATGAACGCAAGCATCGTATCCGCGAGAAAGTGTCCTTAAAACCTATACGCGAGCATCGAATCCGCAGTAAAATGTCCATGGTATCTAGGCGCAAACATCGAAATCTGCGAGTAAAGTGTCCATTAAGCCTATACGCGAGCATCGATCCGCGATTAAAATGTCCATGGTATCTAGGCGCGAACATGCATCTACGAGTAAGGACATTGAATGCCTATACGCGAGCATCGAATCCGTGAGTAAAATGTCCATGGTATCTAGGCGCAACATCGAATCTACGAGTAAAGTGTCATTAAAGCCTATACGACGAGCATCAAACCGGCGTAAAATGCCATGGATCTAGGCGGGCGAACATGGATTACGAGTTAAAGTGTCATTAATGCCTATAGGAGCATCGAATCCGCGAGGTAAAATGTCCAAGGTATCTAGGCGCGAACATCGAATCTAAAGTCAAGTGGCATAAAGCCTACACGCGCATCGCATCCGTGAGTAAAATGTACATGGTACCTAGGCTGAACGAGCCGAAATAAATAAAAAATTGATTTTCGAATGTCCTGGATATTCGAAAGGTTCCAGACCATTTCCCAGGTCCCATAGCCATTTACATTAAGTTACCATGATTTTATTGTATTTCATTATAAACTTTTCGAAATATTGACTCCCATTGACTTTAAGGGGTCATTTTCGAACTTTCAAACTTTCCATATGAGTTCGAAAAATCGAAAACGGACGAACTTTAGAAAAATTCAGCCTTCTCTAAGCCATGGCCGAATGATTTTTTTTTCAAAATATTGAGAATTACTGGTATTAATGCATATAGATCTGGTTGATCCAGGGATACTTTCCGGTTGTCCGTTTGGAGTCAGGGAGGAATTTTTCCTCCTTGTTAGCCTGGTTTTTTTTTTTTTTTTCCTTCCTCTGGATACAAACTGTTAGGTATGGTTTAATAAAAAAAAAAAAAAATTAAAAAGAGGGTGAATAGGGGGACTTGATGGACGTATGTCCTTATTCAACCTTAATTACTATGTTACTATGGACGATATTTTCTAGGTAAAGATATGAATGGGAAGTGGATGCTTTTAAAGGATTAAACTATTACATTGCTAAATTTATTACCATTAGGGAACAAATTTAAAAATAAAATAGGTCCACACTGTCTAGCTTAATGGAAGTTTTTGGTGGATGACGAGAAAGAGTGTCAGGCGGGGCAACAGCTACAACCAGCACAAATATATCTTGTATAAATAGGGCTATGGTAATACTATATTCTCCCTCTTTACAAAGATTGGTAGGTAAAGAATTCATTTGGATATAAGGGGCAGTTTGATGAAATCCTGTGTTCAAATAGGAATCTTGTGGAAATGGAAAAGGGTTCAGCAAAAGGAAACTAAATAATAAGGGTGTGGGAGAGGAGAACTTGAAAATAAAGACAGACTGCATAAGTTACAGCTATGCACACTAGAGAAAAGGCACTTGTGTGAGTAAAAGATTGCTGTGTATAAATACATTTATGGGTCATACAATTAACATTGTTCACTAAACAGAACATGTCAGAGGACATCCGGACATCCATTAATACTGGGGAAGAGGGGGAAAAGGATTATCTCAGAAAAGGGCTTTTTACGGGGGAGACAAATTACAAAAAAACTGATGGAACTGTCGTCCATTGGAACGTTGGGTGTGATGGGCAGGGTTTTAGACTAGTGTAAAAAAATAGACTGGGAGAAGTTTATAAAAATAAAGAATGTTGCATTTTACTGGTCCAGGGATATATCCGAATTACCACAAGTCAAAAAGTCAGGAATTAATTTTTACCCCCTTTTGCAGTTTTTTTTTTTTGGCCTTCCTCTGTATCAACATTTAGGGAGGAAATGTGGCAATGTACCTCTGTAATGGGAAAAAGCTGATGTAATGCCAATATTTAAAATAGATAGTAGTTTTCAACCTGGTAACTATGACCTGTAAGTTAAACATCAGTGGTGGGGAAACATTGTGGGATATCTATAATATTCAGTAAGATCGACTGGACTTGAAGTGTAGCTCTTGAAAATGTTTCCCTAGTCATAAAACTGACTTTCACAACTCATAATGACCCGTTGTTATAGGATCATATTCTTGACTTTGTCTGAAGAGCTGATATTATAAGTAGTAATCAGTATGGATTTGTGGAAATGATCTGTGGAGATTGAACTAATTTAGTTGTTTTTTATGAAAGAATGGCTCTTTTTACCTTTGGAAAGAATGGGCCCTCTGTAAAAACATGTTGATATACACACTTTTCCTATGAATTCATTACTGTATGCCTTGCTTATATTCTGGATGCCTAATGGAAAAACTTGAGCAATTTTAGATTTAGAAACCTGTACTGGCTGTTACTGAGCGCGGGCATGGCCAGAAGTGGCAGAAAAGGGGATTCATTTAGTCATGGATGTGATGTCAAACTGTCAAATCATAATACAGTTACTAAATGGAAAGAACAGAGCAGAAAACAGGAGCACACGGAATGTGCAGGATTCAGGTTTTAGATTACATTATTTCAGATTTCAAACTATGTACCGTGGGGGGGGTTAGGGTTTTGGGGGGTGATTTTACCCTTTATGTAAGTTTTCATTTTCAGGGCGGATTGCCACTTTAAAGAGTGGATTGGTATATCTTAAATATTGCTAAAAGGTTTTGACACTTTTGCCATGCAGGGAAACTTAGAAACTAAGGGGGGGGATTCAATATGCCCTTTCCGGTCAAAACCCACGTAACGAAAAAAAAAATTGGTGGTTTTAACGGGGTTTTAGCGGAATTAGAGCCACAGCGCCATTCCGAATGTTTTTGAAATAGCGCAGTTGCTAACGATCCAAAATCCTGCCGTTAAGTGTTTGCGTACCTCGTAGCTGCGAAAACTTAAGGTTAAAGGCTGTGAGCGTGGCCAATAACTGATGCAATAACTGCGTAATCCCGTTTAAGTCAGTTTTTGTATCGCGGGATCAGGCTAGTAAGAATGCTCGGCTCTCACTTATGAATCTCTCCGTTTAGACTTTTGGCCTAGAAAAAAAATTGGTGTATAGGATAGATAATTGTTTTTAGATATTTTCAGAGACTTTGGTCAATGGAGCTACATTTGATGTGTGCAAAGCTAAAAGTTCTAAATGAGTGTTCCTCGGGGTTCTGTACTGGGGCCACCGTTGGCGCTTCTATTTAATCTGTGTTATAATAACTTAGTTTAGGTATCGAGAGCAAGGTCCTGTGTTTGCTTAATGACCAAATCTACTGCAGAGTCGAACTTTGAATTAATTATGTGCAATTGCTGCAAGCAGACCTAGATAGATTATCAAAATGGGCAGTAGAGTGTTAGATAATATTCATCATTGATAAATACAAGGTAATGCATTTTGGGTTTAACAACTCCTGTCAGCTTACATCTTCACCATAAACTGGTCTGAAAGGAAATTTCTGTTTTGATGGAAAAAAATATTTTGGGGTTCTAGTAGATAATGGACTTAGCTGTAGCAAATAGGGCCAGACAGCAACTGCTAGAGCGAGTATAAAGAGGGAATAGATCAACCGCCTGCATCTGAACAAGCGTGCCTTCCTATTGGTCGTCGCCGACGTGGGAGGAGGGGGCGGAGCATACCAGAGGCAGCGTTTTGCTCGGAAAACTCTGCTGTAGGCTGCCGAACCCAGGGGTGGAAGGGCACTTAGTGTTTGAGGTCTCACCCACTTGGTTAAAAGCTAAGGAACTAAGAAGAGGAGCGGAGGGAAGGGAGTATAATTGTCCTTTAAAGGGACAAGTTAGCCCCAAAATGAACAACTTACATACAAGGTAAAACAACCCCCAAACCCCTAAACGGTAATTAGTTTGGAATTCGGAAATATATATGTATAACCTGAAATCCTGCACAAGTTCCTGTTTGCATTCGTTTCTGCTTCCTGGTTCGCCAGTTAGAAAATGTCAGTTATGGATTTGACAGTTGACACACAGCCAATGATCTGAATGTTTAATCCCGTCTGCCTCTTGAGCATGCCCAGGCTCAGTACAGGGTTCTAAAATTGCTCATTTTCCATGAGGCATCAAAGAAGCAGAGCCAGGCATACAGGACGAATGCATAGGACAAAAAATATGATATATCAACATATTTTCAGAGGCCATCTTTCTAAAAGAGGTTCTCGTGAGGGTGGAGTTGGCCTTTAACCTCTGCTGCCAGGCTCATTCCACCTCTATTGGAAATGAAGAGGTGAATGAAGCTGGCAGCAGAGTTAAGACAACTCCACCCTCATGAGAACATACTTTAAAAAGAATGGCTCGTGAAACTATGTTGATATATCACAATTGTCCAATGAATCATTACTGTATGCCTGCTATGATTCTGGATGTCCTCATGGGGAAACTGAGCAAGTTAGAAACCTGAACTGAGCCTGTAGAGCCTGGCATGCTCAGCAAGAGGCAGACGGGGATTAAACATCAGTCATTGCTGTGATGCAACTGTCAAATCCAATAATGACAGTTCTAACTGGCAGAACCAGGAAGCAAAACAAGGCCAACAGGACATTGTGGCAGGATTCAGGTTATACATATATATTCAGATTTCAAAATATTACCGTTTAGGGTTTTGGGGGTGATTCACCTTGTATGTAAGTTTTCAGTTTGGGAGCTAGACTTGTCCTGTTAAAGGACAATTATACTCACTTCCCTCCGCTCCCTCTCCCGTTCCTTAGCTTTACCAAGGGTGAGGACCTCAACTGCTAAGTCCTCACCCCTGGGTTCGCGCAGCCTACAGCAGAGTTTCAGAGCAACGCTGCTCTGGTAGGCTTCGCCCCTCCTCCCCATCGGCGACGAGGCCAATAGGAAGGCACGCTTGTTGCAGAGCGTGCCTTCTATGGCCTCGTCGCCGACGGGAAGGAGGGGGGGGGGGGAGCGACCAGGCAGACGTTGCCTCTGAAATCTGCTGTGGCTGCGCGAACCCAGGGGTGAAGACTTAGCGGTTGAGGTCTCACCCTTGGTAAAAGCAACGGAACAAGAAGCGGAGCGGAGGGAAGTGAGTATAATTGTCCTTAAGGCTTGTTGAAGGGGGGTTGCCAGTCGGTGAATCTATCCCTCATTTATTACTTGCTTAGCAGGTGCTGTTCTGGCACTGTTGCTACAGCTGACGTCCGTATCATACTCAGAACCCCAAAATATTTTTTCAACAGAATCACTTCAGAGCCAGTTATGGTGAAGGGTGTAGCTTTTTTTTGTACAAGGATTTTAAACCCAAAAATTGCGATCACCTTGTATTTATCAAATGATTATTATTATCTAAACTTTATGCCCATTTTGAAAATCATCTAGGTCTCCTTGCAGCAATTGCACATAATTTAAAGTTTCAAAGCTCTGCATAAGATTGTCATTAGCAAAACAGAGACCTGCTCTCGATCCTAAACTAAGTTATGTTTAAACAGATTAATAGAAGTGGTCCCAGTACCGAACCACCGAGAGGAACTCCATTTGCACTTAGCACACATAAAGTGCTCCATTGACCAAAAGTTCTGCAAATTAGATCTAAAAACAAAATCTATCCATGTACAAAGTGTTTTTCTTTAGGCCAAAGATCTAAGGGAGGGGAATTTTCCCAATAACGTGAGAGCCCGTTACTTTACCTTAGCCCGATCCCGCGATACAATAACTGACGTAAACGGGATTAACGTCATATGTGGACAGTCAAGTATTGAATCAGTTATTGCCAAACGCCACAGCCTTTACCGTTAAGTTTCGCGCTACGAGTGGTTAGCGCAAAACTTAACAGAGGGGTTTTGGACGTTAGCACAGCGCTATTTCCACTTATTTGAAAAACACAGGCATTTCCAAAACTGCCTTATATCTAAATGATTCTTACCAAAGACTTGTAAAGAGGGAGATAAATAATATTCCAAGCCTATTATACAAAGATAATATTTTTGTTTTGCTGGTGTAGCTGTTGCCGCCGACGCTTATTATCTTTTTCATACCAAAACTCCCGTAAGCTAGACAGGTGTGACCATTTTATTTTAAATTGTGTCCCGTAAAGGTATAAATTTAGAAAATGTAATAGTTGTAATCCTTTTAAACGGCATGTTACCCGAATTTTAACTTTTGATATGTGTAGGGCATGCTCCCCAGCCCAACCGCATTAATCATACATGGTTAGAAAGTCCCCCGATTCTTACTACCTGCCACTCTCTCCTTCCGTCGCAGTGTTCAAGCCCTCTGCTTTGCATGGGATTGAAAAGCAGGGGGCGGGACCGGGCAGCCCGCTCGTGTGATGGCCTGAGAGGCAGGGAGGGGCGCACATGAGCATGCTCAAACCTTGATGAGTTGAGGGAACGTTTCAGGCACAGACAGTGAGTCACACATATCCTACACACAGTTTTCCTGGACTTTGGAGGGGCACAGCAGTTTGGAAATTTGAGCAGGAATGTAAGGGTAAGGATTATTTAACTACTTGATGTGGCCATAACGGGTTAAGATTTTTAGTTTTAGTTTAGGAAAGTCTGAAAATATCGAAAAAAGCGGGTCCGGGATAGTCAGAAGTCCGAATTCGTTCGAAATCTTCGAATAGTTCGGCCTCGAACTCGGGTTCGATGTTCGGTTAGTCCGTCTCATTCCATGATCACTTTCATACACGTCACTCCAAATGAGCTGTTATGTTTATTTAATATTACAAGTTCAAAAAGCATCGTCTCCCATTAGAAAAAAAATGCACAATAGAAAAATTGACATTGATACTTTGTGAGGGCTGGCTGTCCCTATTCCAATCAAGGTCAGGTTAATGAAATCCCCCATGACCAAAATGTGTGGCCCCAAATAGCTGCATAGAGGTTATTTATTCCTACTGCTGCATTTGGTGGATTGTAAACAATACAACATACAAATTATTTACTTCCTAGTCTTGCTTTCAGGCTTATCATTTATATCCCCAGCAAATTCACTTTGAACTTGGCTTCAATCTTCTTAACATGCATTACATATCCCTCCTTTCCTATTAACTCTAACGAGGAATATTCATCCTAAATGTATTACTTATTTATTTAGTCGTTGTGAATCATTTACCATGTTTAGTACTAATCACATCATACATAAAAAGCTATAAGCTCTAGTTCTTCAGTTTTTCCAGCCGACTTTCATGCATTTTTTAAACCTATCATTGTTGATTATTTTATTTCAAAACGGGGACTTATGACATGGTCCTTCCTCTATGCTACCCCCCCCCTTTCTCTCTCCAATATCTTAATGAACAGCTTGATTCCTTATTCTCTATCTACCCCAAGTGAGAGGTGAGGAGAGTTTCCAGGACACAGCATTGAGCACACACTGCTCTACCACAGCAGTTTCCTGGACTTGGAGGGGCACAGAACGGGGAACTATTTTGAGCAGGATTGTAAGGTAAGGATTGTTTTAAAACTACTTGATGTGGCCAATAAGGGGTTTAAATTTTAGTTTGTGGGAGTGGGACATGCCCTTTAAAGCCACCACTTCCATTCAGTATCTTACCTAAGAAAATATCGTCCATAGTAACATAGGAATTAAGGTTGATAAAGACATACGTCCATCAAGTCCACCTATTCACCCTCTTTTTTAAATTTTTTTTTTTTTTTTTTTTATTACCCTCCACAGTTGATCCAGAGGAAGGCAAAAAAAAAAAAACCAGCTAAAAAGGGGGGGAAAATTCCTCCCTGACTCCAAACGGCAACGGAAAGTATCCCGGATCAACCAGATCTATATGCATTAATACCATAATTCTCAATATTTGATAAAAAAAATCATTGGCCATGATTAGAGAAGGCTGAATTTTCTAAAGTTGGTCCGTTTTCGAACTTTCGAACTATATGGAAAATTGTGAAGTTCGAAAATGGACCCATTAAAGTCAATGGGAGTCAAATAGTTCGAAAAAGTTCTAATGAAATACAATTAAAATATCAATGGTAACTTATGTAAATGGCGTGGGACCTGGAAATGGTCTGGGGAACATGTTCGAATATCCAGGACATTCGAAAATCAATTTACTTCTATTTTCGAGCTCGTTCGCGCCTAGGTACCAGTGTACATTTTACTCACGGAGTCGATGCTCGGTTATAGGCTTTAATGGACACTTACGCGTAGATTCGATGTTCGCGCCTAGATACCATGGACATTTTACTAAGGATTCGATGCTGGTTATAGGTCATTAATGGACACTTTACTCGTAGATTCGAGTGTTCGCGCTCCTAGGGAAGCACTGGACATTTAATCGCCGGATTCGATGCTCGAGTATAGGCTAAATGGACACTTTACTCGCAGCATTCGATGTTGTTCGCGCTAGATACCAGGACATTTTACTCGCGGATCGATGCTCGCGTATAGGTTTAATGGACACTTTACTCGCGGATACGTGTCGAGTTCGTGCTAGATACCATGGACATTTTACTGGATTGATGCTCAGTATAGGTTTTAATGGACCCTACTCGCGGATTGATTGCTCGCTATAGGTTATTTAATAGGAATTTTACTGAGCCCCACATTCGAACTTCGAATGTCGGACATTCGATATTTATGGAAAGTCCTGAAAATATCGAAAGCCGGGGCGGGATAGTGAAGTTCCGAAAGTCTCAATTCGAATAGTTCGGCTCGAACTCGGTTCGTTTCGAGTTCTAGTCCGTCTCTATCATGATTCAATTTTCATAACGTTCATCTCCAAAGAGCGTAGGGTATTTAATATTACAAAGTTCAAAAAAGCATCCTTCTATTGAGAAAAAATGCACATATAGAAAAATATTGACATTGATACCTTTTGAGGTGCTGGGTTTCCCTATTCCATCAATGTCAGGTAATTGAAAATCCCCCATGACAAAAATGTGGCCCAAACCTGTGCATATGAAGGTTAATTTATTCCTACTCAGCTAGCATGTTGGTGGCTTGTAACAAACACATACAATATTTACTTACCTTCCCTGCTTCAGGCTTATCTTATAATCCCCAGCATTTCATCTTTGAAATTTGGCTTCAACTCTTCTTTAACATCATACATATCCTCCTTTCCTATTAACTCTACACGAGGATATCATCCTAAATGTATTACTATTTTATTAGTCGTGTGAATTATTTAGCCATGTTCAGCTATACTAATCACATCATACATTAAAAGCTATAAGCTCTAGTCTTCAGTTTTTTCAACCGACTTCATGCATTTAAACCTACTTTTGAGTATTTTATTTCAAAACGTTGACTTACTGTACATGGTTTCTCCCTCTATGCACCCCTCCCTCTTCTCTCTCCAAATCTAATAAACACTATGTTCCTTATCCTCTATCTACCCCAGTGAAGTCCACAATACCCTTCACTATACAGTATCTAGTTTAAAATCTATCCAAACCCACAAGCTATCTTCTCCCCAGTAAGAGGCAACCCATCCCTACTAAAGAGCCTGGATCAAACAGAAAAGTCAGTTCAGTTCTCTAAAAAACCAAATCTCGTCCTTAAACCAACCTCTTCTCATTAATACTCATATTACTCATTAATAAATCTGTAAGCTCTTTTTGCCTCCCTAACATAGACGTAGCTGCAGAGTGTTTTTGTAATACTATCCTGGAGGTCCTTTATTTTCCTGGCTCCTAACACTGAAAGTCATTTTTAAGGACCTCTCCTCCTCCTCTAGTGTGAGGTTGTCCACTCCCTCCGCAATACTCTACTTGATACTTTACCTGAAGCCAGATCTTCAGTGCCACTGCTTGACTCTAATAACAGTGACTCACTGAATGGTAGAGGACGGATAAGTACAATTGTTCGTTATTTTTATTGATAGTTTGCTCTTATATTGAAAACAGTGATAAACTTAGGTGACCCTCCTTCCCTGTTACAGTCAGTTGATATTGCAATTTAGTAGTAGAAGTCACATGTAGTAAGTAAGTAGAAAGTCGTACTCAGCTCACTCTACTCTGACAATGTGCAAGAGAAGCGGCTAACAGGAAGGAAGGTGGGGGGAGGATGAGCTTAGCTAAAAGTACTGAGAGAGCAGTATAAAATAGCAAGTAAAACCTGATTACAGACTGTAACAGTGGCCTCTGACAGGCCGCAGTTGAATCCTAGGAGACATGGACATCAGGTAAAATATGCATATATTGTTAATGCTGGAGCTGAAAGGGTAATACTCTTCTGGCAAATGACAGTGTTAATGGCAATACTCTGGAAAGTCTGTGGCACGCACAAACATCTCAAATCTCACATCTCACCAATTTTTTTCCCCTTATTTCTTGGCCCCGGCTGGAAAAAAAAAAACTGAGGAGATTACTGTCACCACATATCCTTCTTTCAGATCAGTATTTTATGTGGCCAGTGACGCGCTATAAGCACAAATGTATGTATTTTATTAAAGATGCTAGTGCCTCTTGGTGGGATCGAACCATTCCAATACATGCTGGGCTGTTCTCCTCCCTTCACCTAAATGGTAAACTCGTTGAATGGACTAAGTAGAAGCAACCGTATCCTTCCACTCTTAGTATACTTCCCTTCACAAAAAGTATAGTATTTGGCATTTTCCCCATTTCCGTCACCAATATACTGGCCCCAGCCAGTACCTGTACATCTGACACGAACATAGGTTTGGAAAGGCTTGATAAATATAGGAATTTTGGTGAAAACAATAACAGTTCTCATGTATAATAACCAAATGCAAGGACTTAACTATCAAGCACAACATTCAACTATTTCTTCACTTACTTACTTACACTTTTTTAAAGTTCTTTTGAGTTTGACAGAGTGCTTTGACTTTCATTACTAAAATATATGTTTTTTACATTAATACCAGCATTATTAATTTTAACTGAAAAAGAAAATTACAGTAACTAAAGTTTCTATTTTTTTTTCAATCCCGTTTTCGTTTTTGTATCTTCCACCATTCTACGCTAGAAAAGAAATTAAACCACAAGAAAAAATGAATAAATAAAAGACACAAAACACTTTATACTTCACTCTAGTTCTAAAATTTTCCATTCCATTAATTGTCAAAGGTAATTTTAGCACAAACTCCAGGTTGTAACTAGAGATGGATAGAACTCAAACTTGAACACAAGTTGAATCAGATTTTCTAGTTCGAAACATGACTTGGATTTTCCGACTATTAGGACTTTTGTTGAATTTCCAATTTCAACTTTAGCGAATTTGTGTGATCAGGCAATGGGGTAACATATAATTTCTGCCTTTTGTGAGTGACAGGTCATTCCCTGTAAATGCTGTGATTTCAAGGTTGATTTCTCAGAATCTACAGCTCAGATTTAAAATTGAAAAAAGTTTTGGAGCAGTGGATCTAAGGTACACTTTTTGAAAATTAGATTTTTTAGAGTAATCTTATAGAACACGTTATGGTCTGCCCTTGAACAAGAGCCTGGTGTTGATTCAGTTGCTCAGTAGAGATCGAGCATGTTGACCCAAACAACAGCCAATCGTAGAAATTACTGTTAGGAACATTCATGGGTAGTGTCAGCTCACTAATGAAACGGCAGGGAATAGCAAGGGTTTACAAAATGTACAAATTTTTAATAATTCATAATTTTTAAAATAGAAATAGAATTGTAGAATAATTAGGTATGACTATATAAACTTAGCATTTAAATTCTCTTTTAATTTTTTTTAGCTTTTACCCCATTGTCCTCCATGCTGGGCATGATTCATCTTGTAATAAAATGAGCACCCCTTTTTAAAGTTTCAGATTGCATTTCAAAAAATACTCAGGATTTTCGGGATAATTATTGAATACGGAGCTTGAAGCTCTGGATACTTGTACCTGTCCCCAGACAGGTAAATCACGCCATGCGAGACTCCCTGGACCCGTTGCAGACGTTGTCTAAAAAACCACAGGCAATTTGTCTGCATGACTCATCACACGCGCTGGTTACAAACGTGAGTGGCTGATGGGTGCATCCTCAGGTGCATCATGCACCTAAGGAAGGGAGGACCCCAAAACGTAGTGCACACAGCATGTCACAAATAAAATATGATGAAGATATTTAAAGGAGTGTGTTTTCTACAAAACAATTACCTTATAAAATCAATAGGAATCTAGTGTAAATGGCTCAGGGACAGGGAAATGGTCTAGGGAACATGTACATCTAACCAAAACTTATAATAAAACAAAATTCTTCAAGTGTGACGTATTTTAGAGGTTCCGCATTGAATATTCAATAAATTTCCAATATTTGGATTGGGGGCTCCCATATTCAATATTTAGTGAATCTATATTTATACGGAATCAAAGGTTTATGTATTCGGATCAAGGATTTGCGTATGATGTTTTCTTGAAGTAGGCAGTACATTCCATAATTTCCGAAAATACTTTTCAAAAATCGTGTTTCTCGAATATTAAATTTTTGTGATCCAAAAGCCCCGTTCGACTTGGTTATTATTTTAATGTTCATCCCACAATGAATGTCTATTACAGGGAATCAGCAGGTACTGTATTATCCATTGTCCACTGGATGGACACATATATAGATTGGTTCAATATTCAATGTAATTCAATACAGTATTAGGCAAGTGTATGGCAAGCACTTACTTAACATTTTATTTTTTAATTTCCTTGTGTATGAAATGGGTGACCTTCTCCCATATTTGTAAAGTTGCTTTTAATGTTAGCACCATATCCAGTAAACTTTCATAGCAAAAATATAAAAGGACCATGCCTAGTTTATACATAATGAATTAAGCCAAAGATTAATCGTTAATCTCAAGTTCTCAGCATATTTGTTTAGATGTAGAATATGACAATAGACTAAAGTTCAGCACATGAAACGGAGGTTTGAAATTCTATAAGCTAGGCTTTAGGCACTGGCAACTTAACTCATCAATCTCTGAAATGTGTTTTTGTATCTAAATACCTACATCAAAGGGGATAGAGGTAATACATAGTGTAAATGTCTATCCTTAGTTAATGTACTCACAGGAGTAGTTTTAACTTTGTAACCCTAACAAAAGCCGTGGTTAGAACAGGGTTTAAGCCCAGTTAAACACACACTTCTTTTAATCAATCCATGGAAATGAATTGTTATTTCTATAATAGTTTTTAGCTTCTGTATCGGTGGGGCCCCGTAGGAAAGCAAACCATGATTTATATAAAATCTGGCCTAGTTAAAATCAGGTTTACACAATGTGTAATACAAGAAACTATTCCATGAATATTTAGGACAAATGGATGTAAAAATGCATCTGGATTAAAACGAAACTACTTTATTAATAGCCAGATCTGGTAACTCCTACAGAGTCTTTTACAGAGGTGCGCAGTTGCACTTTCAAGCCATTAAAGTTGTGCTAACCAATTCAAGAACAGTTAGTATGACCTGTAGTCTGCGGCATCTGCGAGTATCGGAAGAGAAATTACAGCCTATTTGGCAGAGACGCACAAGTATTTAATGCAGCTGATGGCATGTGGGTGGAGAACACCCAGAGAAGCGCAGTCTCTGGTAAATAGCAAGGTGTGACTCAGGGTGAATCTCCCTGTAGTGATCTAGTTGTCATGAGATTTGCCTGATACCAGCTAGAACTGCTATTTTCAATGCCTAGTTAAAATATGGATGTAGTCAGGCTTATTTTTTTTTACTTTTTACATGCCAGCAAATACCTGCTGTAAAGTAACTAAGAATGAAG
This sequence comes from Hymenochirus boettgeri, assembly GCA_019447015.1. Classification (NCBI taxonomy): domain Eukaryota; kingdom Metazoa; phylum Chordata; class Amphibia; order Anura; family Pipidae; genus Hymenochirus; species Hymenochirus boettgeri. The sequence continues at coordinate 61,692,715 of CM033476.1, read as the reverse complement.
ACAGATTTGAAGACAGACCTTAGCCTAGAGGGTGGCAATAGCATCTCACCACAAAAGTAATTCTCTGTATAAATTCAGTCAGTATGCTTCAAAATTCCCTACAAACAACACTTGTATGTTCCACTGACACAGAGGAAGAATATTGTGTTGCTGGGTATTTTAATCTGTTCTTATGGTTCACTGTTTCCTTTGTCCAGCGGATCCTATAGACCTCAACCATTCTGAACCGGTTTTAATTTTTTCCGTGAGAAAGTTTCACTTGAAATGTATCACGTTCGGTGGCCAGACCTTTGGGTTTTCATAATAGCAGTAACTGGTTAATTTCAGATTCCTTAGGAGGAAAAACAAATATTTTCTCTTTGTTTCTGAGGAGTATTGAGAAGAAGAAACTTTGCCCCACTTCGTTATCCGTGATGGAACGAAACCTGTATGATTAGGTTACTTGTTAAGGGGACAGGAAATGGAAGCAGGGGTCTAGTTACATGGTTTGTTCTGGGATTATATAAAGAGTAATTCTTTGTCCTCTTGTTTTATGTTATGGTACTTTAAATCACAAGTGGATTCTGTTAAAAAGCCTGAAACCATCCTGTTGTTCTTTCACACGATGTACAAACTGACAGCCATTGTAAAAAAAACAACATATCACAGGTTAGTGTCTTGAGGCCTTCCGTTAAAATAACAGCCTGGCAGAAGTAATTTAACATGCTGGCACTCCTCACAGAAATGATATTAGGAGGATGTATATCAATCTTATCTCCTGCCCCCAGAACTTAATTACCAGGTTATGCCTTTAAAAGGCATCTATAGTGAAAAAAACACATTGCCTCTTGCAAAGTTAAATTCATGTACTCTGTGCTGCCTTAATCCTATCTCTGTCAGTGAATTTGTTTAAACCATTGTGTCAGATCTCTGTGCAGCACTCCCCCCTTCCCCCTCCCCTTGTTACCTCCTCCGTTCTCAAAATCCGGCTAACCGACAAGCTTATCATGTGCAGTAGGAGTTAAAAGTTCAACATCCTGAAAAACCCACCCAGCACAGTGACCAATAGAAGCAAGCTGTCCTGGAGAAACGGAAGAAGAAGGAGAACAGTACAGTTTACGATCTCTCACTTTGATCCCATCATCAATCAGTAAAAAAGCTATAAGAAGGGGGTTAGAGTGCAGCCTTATATTACCACAAAGCTACCTCTCTCCCCTGCTAATGTTCTTATCTCTATGTTTTTACAGAGCTTCGCACAGTGGATTTGATTGACAGTCCAACGTAGGAGTAGAGGAGATGGCAATCACGTATTCTTCTAACTGGTGTATCTCAATGTACAGGAGGGAATCTGAAAAAAGTGAAGATACTGTAGGGGGTGTGGGGAATTATAGAACACATGGAAAGAAAGAATAATTTCTAAAATAAAAAGTTAATTTTCCCATTATAGATGCCTTTAACATGCTGTATCCTGGTGTTAATCTTTACTTATATGACTTACATGACAGGAAATTTTTATTTTCCTGTCATGTAACTTACAAATTCTTAAAGCAAATGAGCGGCAATGAACCTGTAAACTAGAACATTTTCCCAGAGCCATTGGGGCTGAAAGTTTTTTTTTTAGTAAAATTGGTGCAATTTCAGTGAAAAGCACGTTACATTTTTTGAAAAGGTGCCAAATTATCTTATTGGAATTTTCATGCATAGTTAGCATGCAAAAGTGGCCTAATGTCACTGAAAAACTGGTGTTTGGTGTAAAGCAGTTGGTGCAGCTTATATGGCACTTTTTGTGAAATATAGTATTATAAATGTATTAGTTGGTAAATAGACCTACAGCATACACTTTTCAAGGGGCACTACACAGTTTCTGGAGCCCTAGAGAATCTGAGGAGAAGAAGAGGATCTACTGCCAAGAAAACCAGAACATCTCATCTGCAGGAATGTAAACTTTACATTTTAAGTCGGGCACATTTTATTTATCCTACAGGTCAGACCATCAACAAGTGCATTACCAGAGGCCAAACACATTGCATGTTCGGCCAGTACAACTTTTCATTAGATGCGGGTTCGTGGGCATTGGGTGTCTCATGTGTGAAATAAGCTTAGACGTGCATTGGATTGGCAGCGTGACATACTATATAGTGTGGATATCATGCACAAATACTGATCGTACTTGTTAGGATATTCTATTTCAATGTGATATCCAACGGGTGTGGAGGATTGTCAGTGATTTTGAGGACTGTTATTTTTTTACTTCTCAGACCAAAACCAATCATATGAAATCTGTATTATTCGATCGATTGTGCTCTGATTGCCACCATAAGAGGGGGAGCATGACAGATAGATTTACCTTCTTGTTTTATTCCATACAAAGCCATAATTCTAAACATGCCTAAACGTGAATAAATAGAAGGTAATGCGTGGGTAGGCGATCTATGAATGCCATTGTATTGTCACTGACAGGACCTTTTTATTTTGTGTCTGACGGAAAGGGAGAATAGTAAACCTTGGAGTAGAAGAATGGACTATGAGCATGATTGTTGCTGTTGCACAAGGTGTGCAGGAACTTTCTATTGAAATCATCGTCAACTCACACTTGTGTTTACCTTCATATGAAAGGCCACCGCATTTGTCAGTACAGTAACACAGATCACGCCCCACGGTATCCACACTTCCAGTGAAAGGCTGAATCAACTTTAAATTATTATTACTTCCCAGAACTACAAAGAAAATATCAGTTCCGTATGTTTACTGACTATCCTTTATCCAATGAAATAAATTAGTTTTATTGAAACGTCTTTCTGAAAATGGATTTTGATGAGACTAAGCATAGCATGTTAATGTGCACCACAATGACCATCTCGGACATTGTATTGGTTGTTCTGTCTAAAAATATACGTTTTCTATAGATTTTCATTTTTGCCTAATTGGGAAGAAATGAATCATACTTGTTGAAATTTAAAGTGCACTTCCACCCCCTCCTATAAAATTTTGATATAAACGTTGTCCATTGTTGTGACAACACCTTCACGGCGGTGACGGTGACCGTTACCAAGACAGTAGCAGGGAGCCGTTGCGGTGGATCGGGGATTGTAAGGTGAGTTTCTAATGCTGGGGTATCTTCTAAATGTAAGTATAGCATAACTGGGGTTTTTGGGAAGGGACTACAGTAGTATCAACAATTTTAATGAGGGTGGGGGATCCCCTTTACACTCAATCACATGTCTCCTACTGGTCACGCAATATGTTGTGTTAAGAGGAAAACAAAAAGTGTGGTTTGTGTTGGTGCTTAAAGGACAATTAACTTACCATTTCCCCTATCCACTCCTGCAAAGTACCCAGGGTGAGGACCTAAACGCTTAGTCCTCACCTTGGGTATTTACAAAAGTCCTGAAGTTATTACTTGTAATCTCCCTCGTCGCTCCGTCGGATCCTCCCCACTGGCACGTCAGGGCAGTCTGGGAGGCAGCCAAGGTGTCAATTTTTCAATGCTTGCGATCACATGTGTTATACAGTGCCCAATTCATATTTCGAGTGGGGGGTGTGGGTGGGGGTTGCGACACAATTCTCTGGCGGTCATACGTTTTCGCCAGTGGTGAATAAAAGGACTGATGTTAACGCCAGAGAGCACTTACGCTTTAATAGAAGCAATCGGTAAGTGATGCGATGTTAGCGCGGGGGGTAGTTTTAGCCTCGTTAATTTTTCAGCCATGTTAAACTTTTGCCTGCATTTTGACCCTTTTTATAATCGCGTTATTAGCGATTTTTGCCAAAAACTGCGGGAAAATAGGCGTGAAAAGTTAACAGACTTAATAAATATACCCCTTAGTTGGTTTTTTTAGTGTCCCCTTAATAAAGGGATTGCATATTGTGTTCGCGCATTTTCATCAAGGATAAGTAAGATTGTTCTTTCTCAACAACCCTGTATTTCAAAATAAAACAGTAAAAGATTTTCTGTTCTTGAAAATACAACTAACATTTTCTGGTAACAGGGCTTAAATTCCAGTGCATGATTAACCAGATGGCAAAACATTTATTTTGTGGTTTAACACAATGGAAAGAATTTGTCAATCAATAGAGCACTAACATTGTATAGAAGGTTTGTAAACATTAAGTTTTTACTGATTACTAGAAAAGGCACTGCCTGACTTCCTTTCTAAACGGAATGGACAAATATTTTCTTGAAAGTTTTACAAGATCAGGCTAATAAAAACATACTGTCTTATACCAAAGGCAGATTAGAGGTTCAGATCTAGAAGGTTCAGAAGTAGGGATGTGACCCAATAGGCTTGATAGGGCTTTTAGGTCAGTAGGATATTTACTTGGTTGGAAAGAATAATAAGCACATGGGGTTCCAGCAGTGACTTGATTGCGGATCCAAAACGGATTGTGTGTGTATCATCAGGGTGTATAGCCAACTTAAACCTTTAATTAGATGGTCAATGAAGTATACTATCAGCATTAACTCTGTGTGTGTGCAGAAAGTTACGTTCTGCGTAACCAATTTGTGGCTGACAGAAAGGGCAAGTCATTTTCTTTATTTTAATTTGCATGGAGGGAATTCCCCTCTCCAAGTGTGGTTGATAGGAATACTGAGCATGTCAGACTAACAGATAGTCAGGTCTGATAAAGGAGGCGTCAGTAGGAGAGGGAGTGGGGATACTAAGCCTAAACAAAACAAGGACATAATAAAAGGATGCAGCCAACACACACTTACAGTTGTACTTACTGGGCAGTGTGATAACCCCCATCTTCTCCCTCCCCCATTGCATCACCGGGTGGACAGTACCCAGAGTGTTAACCTAAACCATTAGGGTCCATAACCTCTGGATCTTACCATATTACTTAGAACTATCCCTGCCAACTAGCTTTGTGATATGGGCCCCCAGCCCAATCATCCAATACCCGAGTATGATCAGCCACGTGGTAGGTCCACTGGGTGCTTCACGGGGGGGTGGAGCTTTAGATAGGGCAATTATTGTTTTGTTGTAAAGTACCTTGTAAAATGTAGAAGGATAGATGAAATGCAAACAATGCAAATACATACAATACAAGATAATAATCTATGTACACATGTTAGCGTTATTTTATAAACATGCTTCTCAAATGCTCTTTCTGTCAATCTCTCCACTGGTTTCCCATTACCCAAAGGATCCAATTTAAGCTTCTAACTTTATCCTACAAGGCTCTCTCCAATACAACCCCGCCATACATCTCCAATCTGTTAAACAGATACTACCTAAGACGTCACTCGCTATTACTTTATATCTTCAAATGCAACCTCAAAACTCACCCCTTCATGCATGGTTACAGTCTGGACCTGGACACTCCTACCCCTCTTACTGTCCTATCGCAGTCCAGCTATTTTTAATCCACTGACAACTTAGTTACAGCTACTGATTTGCTTCACCTTATGTTTCATCTGCATCTCGTCTAGACTGTAAAGGTGGCCATACACTAGTACGATATTACTTACCCGACCGACCGCTCACGCGACGTTCCTGCGATCCTGCCGGAACCACCTCTCCCGATCTTATATACGACCGACATGCAAAATGAATGAGATTTTGCGATCGCATGTCAGTCGTATATAAGATCGGGACAGGTGGTTCCGGCAGGATCGCAGGAACGCCGCGTGAGCGGTCGGTCGGGTAAGTAATATCGTGCTGGTGTATGGCCACCTTAACTCTCCCTACTACAAGAGCGCAAAATTCCATTTAAGTGGGGCTTTCCATTCTCTCTCATAGCAAAAAAAGATGGTAAAACCGCTATTCTCCAAGACCCGGAGAATCTTCACGTGTTCCTGAACAAACTGGACTTACCTCAAGTCCCCCTCCCCGAATGGGATCAACCTACCCTTACTATATACACACCAAGGAGAGAAGCCTGGACAACCCAAAAAACTTTAAGGAAAAATATCCCGGCTAAACGATGACTCAGGAAGCCACTCCATACTCAAGGAAAGAGTATGCAAAGATCCCCCTACAATGCATGTAACAGGTCCCCCACAACTCCCAAACTCACCTCTGGGGCAACAAACAGGAATTTTCAATTCCTAATCCATCACACAAAAGGACACTAAGGGGCATAGTGACCACCGATGAGACCCGCGACAACCTCTATCCCCAACAGGGATAAAAACCTCCCAAGGGACTCGGGAGGTCAACGGTATAAGGTTTTTCACCAGGCACCAACCTGGTCATGTTCTATATTTTTGTTTATTTTGTTTATAATGTTGTTTAAGATGTGCATGTTTTATATGCTTTCTAATATGTTTTCAAACCGGCTCAGGACACTGGTCCTGATAATAAGCATCTTGTGCGGTGTAAGTGCTCCCCCTATACTAACACCTCAATACTCTAACTGCTGCAGACAGCATGTGTCACAAAGTGAAGGTGTGGCGGTAGCTCTGTATTGCACAAGAGACTTCTTTTCTATACTTTCATTCCTCCCCTCCCTATCGTCTTCCCCCCCCAAATCTCCTCCAATCCTAAGATCCCAGGTCTATACTATTTACAGGGAAAAAAATTGGGGCTGTTATGGGGACGAAGCTAAAGGTCTGCACATTAAACGTGAAAGGGCTAAACGTACCTCAAAAACGTTCACAAATCGTATATCAAATGCACAAGGAAAGAATAGACATAATCATGTTGCAGGAGACACATTTTAAGACGCATGCAACCCCTACAATTTGGGACAAAAATTACACTCAATGGTTCCACAGCACAAACCCAGAAGCTAAATCAAAAGGGGTATCCATATCACTCCACAAAAAATTAAACGCAGTAATCACTGACACGCAAATAGCAGATATGTAATGCTAAACATCACCATACATGAACACAGACTCACACTTGCTAATTGGTATTTACCTAATCAATCACAAATCACTACAAGCATCCACTATCTCGAAAAACTAATCAAGTTCGCCAGCGGACATATAATATTAGGGGGCAATTTCAATCTGGTACTAGACCCAAAACTAGACTCTACATCAGGACACACACACATCTCCTACAGAGCCCTCAGTAAACTCAAACTGAAACTTCATAACACACAAATCATGGACATCTGGAGAATTTTACACCCAAATACAAAAGATTACACTTATTATTCTGCTCCTCACAACACTTACAGTAGAATAGACATGTTTTTAACTTCCCATAACCTACTATTATGGCGACCAGAATGCTCGGTGGGAATATCCGTATGGTCCAATCACTCCCCGGTTTATCTCACCATAGAGATACCCACAAACTCTAAACCACCATGGAACTGGAAACTAAATGAACACTTACTGAGGGACAAAACCTGCACACAAGATATCCATCGAAACATATCTATATTCACAGAAACCCACCAATCAGATCCCACGCCCGCCCCATACCAATGGGAACCCTTAAAATGTGTTCTTAGAGGTATTTTAATAAAACACGGCACAAGAATAAAAAGAGAATCTGCTAAACACATCCAACACTTACAATCAGAAATATTAAGACTAAAAACTACACATAAACTGTGCAGAGACGCACAAACACAACAAGAACTAATGCAAATCAGAGGTCAACTCCTTCACACCCTCAATAGAGCCTACTGCTTAAGACAAGATTACAAAAACAGAGTGATGTATGAACACAGTGATAAATGTGGCAGACCTTTGGCTAACTCCCTCAGGAAAAAAAAAAAAAAAAACTTTTATTCCAAAGGTAAAATCTGCCCAAGATGTATTGGTGCACAGGTCGGAGGACATCGCTGAGCAATTTAAAATTTTCTATTCCAAATTATATGCAATCCAAACACCACATACCTCCCCTACCACCCACAACATAATAGAAACGGAAAACAGCAATACCTGCTCTAACACCAGAACAAACATTAGCCCTAGAATCACCATTTTCCATGACCGAACTGAATCAAACTATTTCATCCCTTAAAGGGAATAAAAGCCCAGGACCAGACGGATTTATAACCCCATTTTATAAACTCTTCCAAAAAGAAATATCACAACAACTACTCAAAGCATACAAGAATATCTCTCCAGACTCTCCCTTCCCCCCACAGGCGCTAGAGACACATATTGTGGTCATACCGAAAGCTAATAAGGACCCGACTACGTGCAGTAGTTACCGACCTATATCTTTAATTAATATTGACATAAAAATATATGCTAAAATGTTAGCCTCAAGACTAAAACTCCTAGCCCCCACCTGGATCAACAGAGACCAAGTGGGATTTATCCCTGGCAGGGAAGGGAGAGACAATACTATCAAAACCATAATTGCAATAGATCAAGCACATAAAACGAAAACTCCTCTCTGCCTCCTTTCTTTAGATGCATAATATTGAGAATTACTGGTATTAATACATATACTGTAGTTCTGCTTGGTACAGGAATACTATATAATATTGAGAATTACTGGTATTAAAACATATACTGTAGTTCTGGTTGGTACAGGGATACTATATAATAATGAGAATTACTGGTAATATTGCATATACTGTAGTTCTGGTTGGTACGGGGATAGTATATAATATTGAGAATTCCTGGTATTAATACATATACTGTAGTTCTGGTTGGTACAGGGATACTATATAATATTGAGAATTACTGATATTAATACATATACTGTAGATCTGGTTGATACAGGGATACTATATAATATTGAGAATTACTGGTATTAATACATATATTGTAGTTCTGGATGGTACAGGTATAATATATAATATTGAGAATTTCTGGTATTAATACATATACTGTAGTTTTGATTGATCCAGGGATACTTTCTAATTGCCATTTGGAATTAGGATCCCCCTTGTCAGCTCCCCCCCCCATCCTCAGGATCAGGGCCGCCTCGCTAATGATGCAGGGTGCAGCACACTGCAGAGCGGCACCCTGTATGGAAGCGGCACCCTGAAGTGGGGGGGAAGGACGCATCTCATACAGTCCATGTGAGATGTGACAGTCCATTCCGGCAGTACCAGAACAGGCTGCTTGCGAGGATCTCCCAGGTGCGTCTAATGCGTGTGCTGTGTCGGCGTGCGTAACGTTGTGACGTCAGCGCTGAGCCTGAAAGAGCCCAAGTTCAGCCTGTGCAGGACCAGGACAGAAACTTGACTTGTGCCTGCGGCCTTGCGTGCTCGCCGACTCTGAGGGAAAGTGGTGAGTCAAATTGGCAAGGCAACTAGTGGCATAATACTAGTAAGGGTAATAGGGTTCTGTCTAACCTAACCCCAATTTAATTTCCCTGGGCAGGCTGGGGCCTCAGCGTGGGCCCTGCTTGCCTGCACTGTAGGTTTAGGTTATATTTTACCACTGTGCCTACTGTGGACTGTAGCCCCCTCCCCCCTCGGGCCTAGCTAGCACCACCACCAGCACATGCATCCCAGGATCCCCCCATGATGCCACAGAAAGTTACTTAAAAGTTTTGGCAGTGGGGCACTGGCACAGCTCCACAGCAAATTGGTATTTGCTGTGCCACAGTGCCAGAGGGGAAGCAGGTATGTGCTATGCCAACTATATATTTGTGCTATGGGGATGGGGGTATTTGTATGCTGGTGGTGCCAACCTGCCAGGGTGTGTACCAGTGCTCTATAACTGTGCCAGCTCTATAACTCTATAAGTATGTGCCAGTGCTCTATAACTGTGCCAGCTGCACAGAGAGCACAAGCACATCACATATACAGTACCCCCCTGGCACCACCAGCATACAAATACCCCTACCACCCCCATGGCACATTTGTGTGCTGTACCGGTGCCAGGGGGGAAGGGGGAATGTGTTCTGCCAACTTTGCCATGTGCCAGCAGACATAATAATTAAAATAATGTGCCCAGGCCCTGTCTGCTGCCCATCTAATGTAAGATAGATAGATAGATAGATAGATAGATAGATAGATAGATAGATAGATAGACAGACAGACAGGCAGATAGATAGACAGATGATAGATAGATAGATAGATAGATAGATAGATAGATAGACAGATGATATATAGATAAATAGACAGCACAGATGATAGATAGATAGATAGATAGATAGATAGATAGATAGATAGATAGATAGATAGATAGATGATAGGCAGACAGATAGATAGATAGATATAGATAGATAGACAGATGATAGAGAGATAGAGAGAGAGAGAGAGAGAGAGAGAGAGAGAGAGAGAGAGAGAGAGAGAGAGAGAGAGAGAGAGAGAGAGAGAGAGAGAGATAGATAGATAGATAGATAGATAGACATATGATAGCTAAACAGACAGATAGATAGATAGACAGATGATAGATAGATAGATAGATAGATAGATAGATAGACAGACAGACAGAGACAGATGATAGATAATAAATAGATAGATAGATAGATAGATAGATAGATAGATAGATAGATAGATAGATGATAGATAGATAGACAGATAGATGATAGATAGATAGATGATAGATAGATGATAGATAGATAGATAGATAGATAGATAGACAGATGATAGATAGATAGATAGATAGATAGATAGATAGATAGATAGACAGATGATAGATAGATAGATGATAGATAGACAGATGATGATAGATAGACAGATAGACAGATGATCTTTTGGGGATACTATTCTAGAGGGTGGGTCCTTAAATGTATTGTAAATAAATGGAGGAATGATATGTAAATACAATGATAATGACACAAGTTAAATCAACGTGTATAAAGTCCCTCCCACTTCTGGACAAGCCACATCCCACTTCCGGACAAAGCACCACCCGCTTTCAATTCTTTCAATTATAAAACCACACCCCTTCTGGCAGCGAGGGGGGCAGCATTTAGAATTTTGTGTCAGGTGGCAAAAAGTCTAGAGAGGGCCCTGCTCAGGATCAACTGTTAGGTAGGGCTATAAAGGTGGGACTTGGTTGATTGATGTATGCCTTTATTTAACCTTAATTGCTATTTAACTATTTAACTATTACTATGTAACCAGTCTGCAACATATAAAACACATTTGGATGTGTATACATAGATAGTCTGGACATGCACACTTTACACTTTTATGACTGAATAATGCCCTCAGGTTAGGAAACTGATCTTAAAAACATGGGGTGGCATGTTCCCAACCTGCCAGAAAGTTGAAATGTTTGGACCCTAAAATCATCAAAATCCTTAACTACTAAATGAGAAACGTTGTATTAGCAAGAACAGTTCATGACGCTCTACGCAAGTTGCTCAATTAATTCTGCGAAAGTGTCCCGACCTGTTTTATCACACACCAGTTTACAAACAGCCCCCAAAGTGCATTGCTGGGCAGAGCTACTTATTTAGTATTCTCAAACCAGACGGCTCATCATCTGCCTAAATACCATAAGAATTACATACTTGGCTGAGTAGTCTGGAGAGTGCTATAAAAACCATTAAGGCTGACAGCTAGTTTTCTGCTGTCTGTCTGGAACACAAGCTTAGATTAGGAATGTTAATGTTTTATTGCTCGGTGAGAAACTTGCTTGACATCTTTTTACTAAGTCTAGCTGCCTTGTCTATTAAGTAATGATATGTCAGACAAGCTATTACTATGTAATGTTTTTGGAACTGATCCTTTTTCCAATGTGAGTTGATCCTCCTTATTAACAGGCAGCAACAGGGCAAACACGCAAAACAGTGAATTATTCTATAATACATCAATGAAATGTCTTTCAAAAAGAGGAAACAAAACATAAATACAATTAAAAGCTTTAGTTTATAAAGCACAGAATAAGAGACTTTTGAAAGTCTGGATATATTGACTAATCAGACGGTCTTGCTAAGCCAACTTAGTCAATATTTGTAGACTCCCTCTGTTTGACTAATTGGTAGGTGTACACTCCTGAACACGCCTAATGTAATTTCATGGTGTCACGAAATTTAATGAGGATATAGTTAACTACAGATGTGACTTTTTAAAATGAATTATCATTAATGCACCATGGAATTCAATTGTAAATTGTTCAAGTTACGGAACATACTGTAGATGAGGGTGTGAATTGTTAAACAAGTGAAGACTTTAAAGATTTTGTAGAGCTGTTTTTCAAAGGGTGAGCCATGAGAGAGCCAGAGGGGTTCCTCAGAAATTTATGGTGAATAAAAATGTTGTTTTATTACTTTTGTGTCTTCCTAGACAGACATACGCATCACCAAGTGTTGCCACAGAGCCCCTACATACTAGAGATGGGCTAAACTTACTAGTTTCGTTCCGTTTTCACATTCCAGGATCTCGGGAAATTCCCGAAGATCCGAAAATCTGGAACAAGAACAAATTTTTGATAATTTTTGAATGTATGGAGCTATTTTCGATAATTTTTTTAAAAAGTTCAAAAATACGATCAGAGACCATTTTCAAGTTTCCGATCGTATTTTCGAGGATTTTCAAACGCTTGATGCTATTGTTGAAAATTAGCGATATAGCTCCATACATTCGAAAATTAACGAAAATTCATCCGAAGTCCCGAAATCCGGACGATCCGTCTTGGCTCTCCATAAGTAGTAATGAATCCCAATTTTTAAACTAACCTTGTTTAGATTCGGAACTGATCTAATGGCTTTTTATGTTTGAAACTTTTTCAACTTTTCAACAAAAATTGAAACATTAAAAACTCCATTCGAAACGTTGAAAGTTTTATTCCAAAAACGAAAATTTCTATCAAAATATTAAAAATGTTGATCTAAAAATCAAAAATGACATAGAAAATTCAGAAAATTGTGATCCAGTCAGATTTTCGGAACTTCAATAGGTTTCTTGGAACCGTTATTGGAATGCAATTATAATATTGTTCGAAACTAAGGGCTAGGCTCTTTTAAGCAATATCCGATTGCGGTTGCGATCTGATTGTGCTTTTTAAAGTGCACACAAGTGGGGCCCAGTTGATGTGGCCACACTAGTGTGCTGCTGAATGCTGTGCAGTGTGGCCTTAGCCTAAGGAAACTTATGGAAGAAACTAAGGTAATTGGCCAAATCTAGGTCGGCAGCAGCACTTTGAGTTTCACATTTTCATGAACAGGTCAAATTTGACTGTTCTGCAAACTGTTTAGCTCCTTGCTTAACTTGCTAAACATTTTAAGCTTATATTAGCTTATTTCACCCCAGAAGTTCCAGAACTAGCAGGAACAATTGGAAAATTGAACCAGAAAGTACCAGGTACCAAGACTGGGTAGGTGACCTAGAAACCATCCACTGGGTTAAACATCTAGAAACAGCAAGGCTGAGTTATCCAGATAAGGATATGACAAACCACCAATAAGCAGCTCATAAAGAATAACGACAACGATTTTCAATACCAACTTTTGCTTTTTTGCAACACCAAATTTCAGCAAAGTTCAGCCAGATACGCAAAATTTCTAAGCCAGTGGTTTCGAGTTAAAACTGGGTTTATTTTTAAACTGGAAATCATCAAAGAAGAGCCAATAAAATTTAAAATTGCAAAACATGCACAAGTTCCAACAAACCTAATATGTTGAAATTATAATTTTTTTTAGAAAAATATCGAATTATAGCTCAAAAATGTAGTTTTTTTTTTAATGCTCTTTTGGCATTTTATTTACACATATGCAATTTATAATGAGAGGATTGTGGGAGAGAAATAAATGAACTTTAGAGCTAAAATTCTTTATTTTTCATTATTCTTGTTATTTTAACACATTAGGCTTGTTGGTTCTTGTAAGAGGAGTAAATATTTTGAAATTTTTTGGATTGATGTGCCGGAAAAATGTGCCTGCATTTGTTTTAGGGGAAGTTCAGTGCAAATACATTTACTTTTTATCTATTGCTGGATATTTATAGCTGGATAACTATAGATGGATATCTACAGCTGGGTACCTATAGCTGGCTACCTATAGCAGGAGAACTAAAGCTGGATATCTATAGCTCAATATCTACAGTATCGCTGGATAACAATAGCTGGATATCAATAGCTGGAAATCTATAGCTGGATATCTGTAGTTGGCTATCTATAGCTTGATATCTATAGCTGTAGGTATCTATAGCTCTATATCTATAGGTATCTATTGCTGGATATCTGTAGCTGGATATCTATAGCTGGATATCTGTAGCTGGATATCTATAGCCAGATATCTGTAGCTGGAAATCTATAGCTGGATAGCCATAGATGGATATCTATAGCTAGATACAGTCCCCCATAGGAGAATAATGTATAAGCTGAGGTCTGTTGGTCTGGGGTGTCACATTTGTACATGGATAGAAAATTGGTTAATGAATAGGATGCAGAGAGTAGTTGTAAATGGTGCTTCATCACTATGGACTTAAGTGCTAAGTGGAGTGCCACAGAGTTGTGTGTTGGGGCCGCTTCTATTTAATCTATTTATTAATAATTTGGAAGTGGGTATTGTCAGCAAGGTTTCTGTGTTTGCTGACGACACAAAACTTTGTTGACCATTACAAACTTCAGAGGATGTGCAATCGTTGCAGGGGGATCTAGATAGATTGTCACATTGGGCTGCTAAGGGGCAGATGAGATTCAATGTTGATAAATGTAAGGTGATGCATTTTGGACTTAAAAATCCTTGTGCTACTATAAATAGCTCTGTGTTAAGTGAATCCCTGTTGGAAAGGGATCTTGGAGTTTTGGTGGATAACAAACTTAAAGGTAGCAAGCAGTGTCAGGCGGCAACAGCCAGAGCCAGCATGGTATTGTCTAGTATAAAGAGAGGTATGGATTCAAGGGAGGAAAATGTTATTCTCCCTCTTTACAAAGCATTGGTAAGGCCTCATTTGGAATATGCAGTGTAATTTAGGAATCCTGTGTACATAAAGGACATCTTTGAAATGGAAAGGGTTCCGAGAAGGACAACTAAATTAATAAGGGGGTTGAGGGAGCTTGAATATGAAGAGAGACTGGAAATGTTACAATTATGTACGCTGGAGAAAAGGCGCTTGCGTGGGGATATAATTACTGTGTACAAATACATTAACGGCCATACAATAAACTATTTGGGGCATTGTTCACCAATAGAGCATGTCAGAGGACACGAGGACATCCCTTAAGACTTGAAGAAATAAGATTTAGGCTTCAAGTTCGGAAAGGGTTTTTCACTGTAAGAACAGTAAAGCTATGGAACTGTCTTCCAGTGGACGTTGTTATGGCAGGTTCATTGGTCAGTTTCAAAAAGAAGCTGGAAGAGTTTCTGCAAACAAGGAATGTTGCAAGTCACTGGTATTGATACATAAAGTAGAGTTGATCCAGGGAAATTTCTGATTGCCAATTGGAGTCAGGAAGGAATTTTTCCCCTTCATAAATTTGGAGGGTTTTTTTTGCCTTCCTCTGGATCAACAGTTAGGCAGGAAATGAGTATATTGCTAGATGGGTTGGACTGGATGGACGTATGTCTTTATTCAACCTCAAATACTATAGCTGGATATCTATAGCTGGATATTTAGCCCATGACAGGGGATGGTTCCAGAGTTATCTTTCCAGTTTTATCTGCTGCTTTTTGATTTGAGGAGGAGTCTTGTCTGACCATGGTGGGAAAACTGAACTAAAGGACCCAGTCAGCCATACCTTATAACTATTATGTATATGATAATATCATATCATTACTTAGTTGTAAATTAAGACACGGAATCAACTTTCTTTTGGGTAACAAATCGGCCATGGCTTTTATTAATCACTTTAAATAAATTTAAATAAATTATGCCCTTTTATTTGCTTAATAACACCACTGCACACCCTTGCGTACCATACCCATACTTGTTGTTAACCATCCTAGCCGTAGATCTCAGCTTGAATGCCAACCTCGGTCTTACCAGAGGGCATGTAACAGCTCCATAAACATATCCAGCAAGGGTGTACTGGCCAGCCATGACTCCAACAAACAAAGCATTTTTTTTTACAAACAAAAAGAGATGCTCCCAGGTCACCGGCTGAGTTAAAATGTTGGCGGAGACCGCATGGCGCCTCCTCTTAAAAGACGTCTCACGATACCCAGCCCTTGCAAACCCGGAAGTAAGAGGAGACGCCGCTGCCTGTAGAGGGAAACAGTCCCCCCCCACACGGTCAGACGCCCCATCCGCAATGCGTGGCGGGGCTACCAGATACCTGGTTTTATAACACTGTGGATTGGTTACTTACACATCACCTGGTGAAGGTGTTACACCCCCAGAACATTGTGATTATTGATGTTTTTGGTTCACCATTAAACCTTTGGAGTGCGACTTTCTCATCTAGTTTGTATACTGTATTTCTATACCCCTAGGGGTGGGGGTTTACAACATCTGCACCCTATGAGGTGTGAGTGCATTTGGGAATTTGCTTCTATGTTGTCTGTTGATGTTCCATGTAATGGTATTGTTCTTTCTGCTGCTATTAACACTGGGTATTTATGCTAATAGATAGATTAATAAGGCATAAGGATGTGTAACATTTTGTGGAAAGCTGCCCCCCCTTTTAAAGTCAATGAGGTTCGAAAGCAAATCTGCAATACTGCACATTTATAATTACAGTCTTATATTTGGATTAATGTGTAACATTATTAATACTTATAATACTGGCCGTGTGCAGTCAAGGCTGGTGAGCACCCAGCTTACTACTGTATATATTTCATAATTTAGAGAGTGTAACATATGCTGTGGATTACCTATAATAGGAAACAATTGGGCTGATGCAAAAGGAGTTGCATAAATTTGCCAGTGCTATTCATTTGCAGTGGCCAATCAGATGTAAGCTTTTTATTGGTTTAGATAACAGATAAAATCTGATTGGTTGTAAGATTTGTAAGGTGACAAATAGCAACCATAGCAGTAGATAACTTCTGAAACGTAAAAAGGTTATTTAGTAAAAGGGATTTTAAATGAAAACACTAGACGTAGAGAAATGAAAAACATGCACTTAAATATGTAAGGGAGTTGGCCGCATTCAACCAAGCCCATTCCACGGTATCAGTGCAGATACACCTTTGTTATCTTTGAATTACCCCATGAATATTCAGCTTCTGTGTTTTGTGACATTTTTTGTCTCTTACACGCACCACTGCAAGCTACTCAAAGCTGAACAATAGAAGATTAACAAACATTCGGAGCATCCAAATAACTCACCTGTTTTAATAGCCACAAATGTTTTTTTTAAACCCTTGCAGATTTCAATAAGATGTGCATTCCTGTTATGAAAATGCAATTTAGGGAATGTACATTCTGTGCTAACTCTACAAAATCATTACACACATTCACAAAATAGACACCCCAGCTCACAAGTAATATTTTATTCTCTGTGTTGTAATAAGTATTATTATTTAAAAAGTTACTTCACCAAAGCTAGTTATCCTTGAAATTATTTAAATATACCACAACTTTTTACTTTGGACCAAAAAATTTTTACTTGTCATTGTCAGTTTACCTACCCCAAATTCCAAGCGTTATTTTCAGCACATTATTAGATGCATTACTAACCAAATATTTAAGGATAATTATTGGCCCCATTCTGGCAGAGAAAGCTGGCTCCTCCCACTATGCAGTCAATCAAGTCTGTGACGACACCCCAGCCAATGATTGACTGCTCTCTCCTATGTACATGCTCAGGTTACTAAAAGCTCATTGAGCAGGGGGAGGGGGAGGCAAACTCTATCAGAAAGACAGAGGTGCTAACTAGAGGTGGACCCGAACCCTGCGGATTTCTGACTTTTTTTCCAAACCGCGGAACTGTTTTCGATAATTATTGAACGATCCAGAATTTTCTAATATAAAAATCTAAAATTTGGGATATTTCAAAAAATTTTAAATGTACAAAATCTAAAATTTTCTAAATTTCTCGAAATCTCCAAAATAGTACACGGAATTCTAAAACAGGAAGTACATGAAGTTTCTGGTAATGGAAAGTGTTTTTTAAAAAGATTGATAGGTGTTCCCCAGAATATTTCCCAGGTATTTCCCATTGACTTCAATGGGTTTGCTAGAGGATTTTCAAATTTTAGTTTTTTTATTTTATCTCTAGTACTAACGTTATTTCTTTTTTTATTGATAAAGAAAATAATGCACATGCAGCGTGTTATAATTTGCATGCAACGTCTGTTCTTTACTACTAGCTAAATCTATTAAGTTGAAACCTTCAGACACATTGCAGAGGTAACTGCTCTTGCTAATGGCAATCTAGATAATTTCCCTTGGGCAGTAAGTGTACGTGACTGAGTAACTGTCTCTCTGGTTGAAAGACTATTAGCATCAGAGAGATTTATTGGGTTAGACAGTCTGTGATCACTTTTTTGATGTCACAATCTTTTGAATTTTTGCTTTAATTTATTTTCTATAACACCTGTTTGTAGGACTTCACATGAATTTCATTCTGTGACTTTTGAATTCCTTCTTCCTTCAATACGTCATTTCAAGGTAAATAAGAGCAATGCCTGTATAGAATAGATTCCTATTTCTAGGATATTAAATAGACCACTAAACTATTGTATAGTATTTGAGACTAAATAAAGACATACGTCCATCCAGTCCAACCCATCTAGCAATATCCTCATTTCCTGCCTAACTGAGGAAGGAAAAAAAAACCCACTAAATTTATGAAGGGGAAAAAAATTCCTTCCTGACTCCAAGTGGCAATCGGAAATTTCTCTGGATCAACTCTACTTTATGTATCAATACCAGTAACTTGCAACATTCCTTGAACCTGCCATAACAACGTCCACTGGAAGACAGTTCCATAGCTTTACCATTCTCACAGTGAAAAACCCTTTCCGAACTTGAAGCCTACACCTTTTTTCTTCAAGTCATAAGGGATGTCCTCGTGTCCTCTGACATGTTCTATTGGTGAACAATGCCCCAGATAGTTTATTGTATGGCCCGTTAATGTATTTAATACACGTAATCAATCCCCACGCAATGTGCCTTTCTCCAGCGTACATAATTGTAACTTTTCCAGTCTCTCTTCATATTCAGCTCCCCCACATCCCTTATTAATTAGTTGCCCTTCTCTGAACCCTTTCCATTTCAAAGATGTCCTTTTGTACACAGGATTCCAAAATTGCCAAATGAGGCCTTACCAATGCTTTGTAAAGAGGGAGAATTACATTTTCCTCCTCCCTTGAATCCATACCTCTCTTTATACAAGACAATACCATGCTGGCTCTGGCTGTTGCCGCCTGACACTGCTTGCTACCTTTAAGTTTGTTATCCACTAAAACTCCAAGTTCCCTTCCAACAGGGATTGACTTAACACAGAGCCATTTATAGTTAAGCCATTTTAGAGTACAAGTAGCACAAGGATTTTTGTGATAACAAAATGCATCACCTTACATTTATCAACATTGATTTTCATCTGCCACTTAGCGCCAAATGTGACAATCTATCTAGATTCCCCTGCAACGATTGCACATCCTCTAAAGTTTTTAATGGTTGACAAGTTTTGTGTCGTCAGCAACACAGAAAACTTGCTGACAATACCCACTTCCAATCATTATAAATAGATTAAATACTCTATGATATCTTGTACTTGATCTTCTATGTGCTACAGAGGGGGGGGGAAAGTATTCAACATTTGCTTTATCGCCATCCTCTGTAATTAACTTATCCCCATTAATAATGGTGTCACATTCTCAGTCTCATCTTCTTACTATATATACTTAAAAAAAAAATTTTGGCTTAGTGATGCTTGTTTCAGCTATCCTAACTTTATTATTAATTTTAGCTAGTTTGATTGCTTTCTTACACTCCTTGTTTACAGTTTTTATAATCCCTAAAGGCCCTTTCCTTTCCCTCTGCCTTAAAGGTTTTTAAATTACTTTTTCTTCCCCATTTGCCTCTTTCCATCAGAATTCAGCCACATGGGCACAGATTTATTATTTTTTTTTTTTTTACATTTATTTCCCAAGGGTATAAATTTAGATGTGAACTGGCTTAAAATGCCCTTAAACACAGTCCACTTCTGTTCAGATACCTTTACCTGATATCAATTATCCCAGTTGACATTCTTGAGAGCTGCTTTAACCTGCGAAAATTTGCCTTCCCGAAATTAAAGTCTTGTTAACCCAGCGCACTTTTCCTTTCGATAACAAAGTCCAAACGCCACTATTCATGGTCACTATTCCCTAAGCTCCAGTTACCTTTATATCTATAATGCACTCCACAATGTTAGATCTTACCAATCCAACAGAGCTCCTTTTCTCTAGTAGGAACTTCAACCACCTGTGAGAGCCTGCAGCAAATTCAGGAACTCATCGCCTTTTTCTGTGATGCAGTTCCACACCACACCATCAATGTCAGGGTAATTGAAGTCCCCCATAATGAGCACACTCCCCAAACTTGCAGCCCTTGCAAACTGCATATAGTATATTATAGTATTTGAGGTTGAATAAAGACATACGTTCCATCCAGTTCAACCCATCTAGCAGTATCTCCTTTCCTGCCTAACTGTTGATCCAGAGGAAGGCAAAAAAACCCACCAATTTTATGAAGGGGAAACAATTCCTTCCTGACTCCAGTGGCAATCAGAAATTTCCCTGGATCAACTCTACTTTAGTTATCATACCAGTAACTTGCAACATTCCTTGTTTGCGAAACTCATCCAGCTTTTTTTTTTAAACTGACCAATGAACCTGCCATACAACGTCCCTGAAGACATTGTTCCTTAGCTTTCTTCTTTACTGTTCTCACGTAAAAAAACCCTTTCCGCGCCTGAATCCTAAACCTTTTTCTTCAGTCCCGAAGGGATGGTCCTCGTGTCCTCTGGCATGTTCTATTGGTGAACAATGCCCCAGATAGTTATGTATGGCCCGTTAATGTATTTATACACAGTAAAGGGATGCATATGGCCACAACGGCGAAGCAAGTCGCTCTTAGTACTGCATCGGGAAGTCTAACCTCAGGAGCAAACAGCATCACAAGTATGCATTCAACAATGTTTCTCCAGCGTCTAAACCCAGTTCTCTCACATCAAGCTCCCCCATCCCCTATATTTAGTTGCCCTCCTGACACTTCCATCAAGATGGCCTTTTGTAACAGGATTCCAAAATGGCAACTGCATATTCCAAGGAGGCCTTACCAATGCTTTGTAAAAGAGGAGAATTACATTTTCCTCCCTTGAATCCATACCTCTCTTTATACAAGACAATACCATGCTGGCTCTGGCGGTTGTCCGCCCACCTTGCTACCTTTAAGTTGGTTATCCACCAAAACTCCAAGATCCCTTTCCAACAGGGATCACTTAACACAGAGCCATTTTTATATAAGTAGCACAAGGATTTTTAATGCCAAAATGCATCCCTTACATTTATCAACATTTCCATCTGCCACTAGCAGCCCAATGTGACAATCTATTCTAGATCCCCTTGCATGATTGCACATCCTCTGAAGTTTTAATGGTCGACAAGTTTTGTGTCATCACAGCAAACACAGAAACCTGCTGACAATAGATTTAATAGAAGCGGCCCCAGCACAGAACCCTGTGGCAACCCCACTTCCCCCATTAACAACTACTCTCTGCATCCTATTCATTAACCAATTTTCTATCTTTAGCTTATACATGCCATCACAATGTCCAATGGAAGACACTTCCATAGTTTTACCGTTCTCACAGTGAAAAACACTTTCCAAATTTGAAGACTAAACTTCTTTTCCTTAAGAAGAAAGTCCAAGTGTCCTCTGACATGTTCTTTTGGTGAACAATGCCCCAGATAGTTTATTGTATGGCCCGTTAATGTATTTATACACAGTAATCATATCCCCACGCAATTGCCTTTTCTCCAGCGTACATAATTGTAACTTTTCCAGTCTCTCTTCATATTCAAGCTCCCCCAATCCCCTTATTAATTTAGTTGCCCTTCTCTGAACCCTTTCCATTTCAAAGATGTCCTTTTGTACACAGGATTCCAAAATTGCCAAATGAGGCCTTACCAATGCTTTGTAAAGAGGGAGAATTACATTTTCCTCCCTTGAATCCATACCTCTCTTTATACAAGACAATACCATGCTGGCTCTGGCTGTTGCCGCCTGACACTGCTTGCTACCTTTAAGTTTGTTATCCACTAAAACTCCAAGTTCCCTTTCCAACAGGGATTGACTTAACACAGAGCCATTTATAGTATAAGCCATTTATAGTACAAGTAGCACAAGGATTTTTGTGGATACAAAATGCATCACCTTACATTTATCAACATTGAATTTCATCTGCCACTTAGCAGCCAAATGTGACAATCTATCTAGATTCCCCTGCAACGATTGCACATCCTCTAAAGTTTTTAATGGTTGACAAGTTTTGTGTCGTCAGCAAACACAGAAAACTTGCTGACAATACCCACTTCCAAATCATTAATAAATAGATTAAATACTCTATGATATCTGTACTTAGATCTTCTATAGTGCATACAGAGGGGGGGGGAAAGTATTCAAGACATTTGCTTTATCGCCATCCTCTGTAATTAACTTATCCCCATTAATTAATGGTGTCACATTCTCAGTCTTCATCTTCTTACTATTAATATACTTAAAAAAAAAATTTTTGGCTTAGTGATGCTTTGTTCAGCTATCCTAACTTTATTATTAATTTTAGCTAGTTTGATTGCTTTCTTACACTCCTTGTTACAGTTTTTATAATCCCTAAAGGCCCTTTCCGTTCCCTCTGCCTTAAAGGTTTTAAATTACTTTTTCTTCCCCATTTGCCTCTTTACATCAGAATTCAGCCACATGGGCACAGATTTATTATTTTTTTTTTTTTACATTTATTTCTCTTTACTGTTTCACGTAAAAAAACCCTTTCCGCGCTTGAAGTCCTAAACCTTTTCTTCAGTCCCAAGGGATGGTCCTCGTGTCCTCTGGCAGTTCTATTGGTGAACAATGCCCCAGATAGTTATTGGTATGGCCCGTTAAGTGTATTTATACACAGTAGGTCAGATGGTGGCCACAACAAGCAAAGAGCGACTGTTAGTACGTAGCATCGGGAGTCGAAGAGATCAAGAAAGCTCACAAGTATGCATTCAACAATGTTTCTCCAGCGTCTAAACCCATTCTCTCACATCAAGCTCCCCCAATCCCCTATATTTAGTTGCCCTCTCTGACACCTTCCATTTCAAGATGTCCTTTTGTACACAGGATTCCAAAATCAACTGCATATTCCAATGAGGCCTTACCAATGCTTTGTAAAGAGGGAGAATTACATTTTCCTCCCTTGAATCCATACCTCTCTTTATACAAGACAATACCATGCTGGCCTGGCGTTGTCCGCCCACGCTTGCTACCTTTAAGTTTGTTATCCACCAAAACTCCAAGATCCCTTTCCAACAGGGATCACTTAACACAGAGCCATTTTTTATATAAGTAGCACAAGGATTTTTATTTAGCCAAAATGCATCCCTTACATTTATCAACATTTCTTCATCTGCCACTAGCAGCCCAATGTGACAATCTATCTAGATCCCCTTGCATGATTGCACATCCTCTGAAGTTTTAATGGTCGACAAAGTTTTGTGTCATCAGCAAACACAGAAACCTTGCTGACAATAGATTTAATAGAAGCGGCCCCAGCACAGAACCCTGTGGCACCCCACTTAGCCCCATTAACAACTACTCTCTGCATCCTATTCATTAACCAATTTTCTATCTTTAGCTTATACATGACTGTGTTAGGGTCTTTTAAAAAGCAGTTCACATCTAATTTATACCCTTTGGGAAGCCACTATTTCATGGTCACTATTCCCTAAGCCTCCAGTTACCTTTATATCTATAATGCACTCCACAATGTTAGATCTTACCAGATCCAACAGAGCTCCTTTTCTAGTAGGAACTTCAACCACCTGTGAGAGATCCTGCAGCAAATTCAGGAACTCATCGCCTTTTTCTGTGATGGCAGTTCCACCACACCAATCAATGTCAGGGTAATTGAAGTCCCCCATAATGAGCACACTCCCCAAACTTGCAGCCCTTGCAAACTGCATATAGTAATATTCCTCGTCTTTTGCGGTTTGCCTACCGCCTCCCCCGTCCGTCCCTCCCGTTCCCCCCCGTCGGATCATATATCCGCTTCGCACGCGTCTCCCCCTCCTCGCTTTCCGCCTACAACTGTTGATCCAGAGGAAGGCAAAAAAAACCCACCAAATTTATGAAGGGGGAAACAATTCCTTCCTGACTCCAAGTGGCAATCAGAAATTTCCCTGGATCAACTCTACTTTATGTATCAATACCAGTAACTTGCAACATTCCTTGTTTGCAGAAACTCATCCAGCTTTTTTTTTAAACTGACCAATGAACCTGCCATAACAACGTCCACTGGAAGACAGTTCCTTAGCTTTACTGTTCTCACAGTAAAAAACCCTTTCCGAGCTTGAAGCCTAAACCTTTTTTCTTCAAGTCCCAAGGGATGTCCTCGTGTCCTCTGGCATGTTCTATTGGACCAATGCCCCAAATAGTTTTATTGTATGGCCCGTTAAGTTATTTATACACAGTAATCATATCCCCACGCAAGCGCCTTTTCTCCAGCATCCATAATTGTAACTTTTCCAGTCTCTCTTCATATTCAAGCTCCCCCAATCCCCTTATTATTTAGTTGCCCTCTCTGAACCCTTTCCATTTCAAGATGTCCTTTTTTACACAGGATTCCAAAATTGCACTGCATTTCCAAATGAGGCCTTACAATGCTTTGTAAGAGGGAGAATTAACTTTTTTTCCTCCCTTGAATCCATACCTCTCTTTATACAAGACAATACCATCTGGCTCTGGCTGTTGGTCCCCGGCACTGTGCTACCTTTAATTTTGTTATCCACCAAACTCCAAGATCCCTTTCCAACAGGGATTCACTTACACAGAGCCATTTATAGTATAAGTAGCACAAGGATTTTAAGTCCAAAATGCATCGCCTTACATTTATCAACATTTCATCTGCCACTTAGCAGCCCAATGTGACAATCTATCTAGACCCCTTGCAATGATTGCACATCCCAAGTTTAATGGTCGACAAGTTTTGTTGTCATCAGCAAACACGAAACCTTGCTGACATAGATTTAATAGAAGCGGCCCCAGCACAGAACCCTGTGGCACCCCACTTAGCCCCATTAACAACTACTCTCTGCATCCTATTCATTAACCAATTTTCTATTTTAGCTTATACATTAGTCGCCTATGGGGACGGTATCAAAGCTTTTGCAAATCTAAGTAACTACATCTACACAATGCCAGAGTCTAAATTTCTTCTTACTACTTCCTCATAAAAGCCAAGCAAGTTAGTTTGACAAGATCTATTCCTCCTAATCCATGCTGGTTACTACTTATATGTCAGTCCTTAAACATACTCTAGAACATGTTCCCTTATTAAACTTTCCAGGATCTTCCCCACCACTGAAGTTAAACTTACAGGCCTGTAATTACCCGGCTGTGAACGACTTTTTTGAATATTGGAATAACATCAGCCTTTTCCCAATCCACTTTCCAATGAAGATTTTGATCCTGTAATTTTTTCGTACACTTTAATACACATGCCTCCCTATCCCTATGCTAGCCCCATCCCCCTTTGTGGCCCGCCCCTGCCTATCTACACCCTGCTTTCCTCCTGGGCTATCTATCCCAGTGAGACTGCTAATACCCCCCTCCCAAACCTAGTTTAAAATCTCCTCCAACCCTCTAGCCATCTTCTCCCCTAAAACAGCTGCACCTCCATCAGTGAGGTGCAACCCATCCCTACTAAAGAGCCTGTAGCCGACAGCAAAGTCTGCCCAGTTCTCAATAAACCCAATTGACTTGGCAGTGACTCATCCAGTGCCTGTTTCTCTGCTAACCTCAGCAAGGTCTGAGGCATGCTCACCCCCTCCCTCCCTCCCGATCCCTCCGTGGCTGGTAGTCTTCCATCTATAAAAGCTTTGTATATCATGCAGGGCATACCCTCCCACCCCCAACCATTATATTTATAATTGTAAAATCGCTTCCAATCTCTACTTACACCTCTTTGTTCCAGCGCCATTCTACATTGATGGCAGCTGCGGCTGTGATTGGCTGCCTCCCAGCCAATTACAGCCACGGCTGCCTGTCTGGCCCCCTGCTTGCAGTTCCGGTGGGCAGGGGAGCCAGAACAGGACAGCGCAGGAACAAGGAGGTGTAAGTAGAGATTGGAAGAGAATTTACAAGTATGAATATAGCCGTTGGGGGTGGGAGGGTATGCCCTGCATGATGTAAAACGTTTTTAAAGAGGGTGGACATGCCCTTTAACGATGTGTGGTGAAAATTCTGGCACCTTTTTTTATAAATAACATTAAATTTAAAAAAAGTAAAAATTGTGCAGAATTTGCACATTCTACCTATGCCCCTTTATTATACTATCATACAGCGCAGTGTTGCTATATAAATTATTATCACTGTATTGAAGATATTAAGGGATAGTTAGGGAAGGGATAATTCTAAAGCAAAGGGGCAGTGCAAGCAAAATCCTGTGGGAAAAGGTGACAAGGGTGGATGAGAGGAGGGTATCATTTGCAGAGCGTAGGTTATGCCTCGGATAATATATTGTGGATTAACTTTGAGATGTATGGAGAGACTGTATTAGGCTGGGTACTAACGTCCGTCGGTCACGGCAAATTCGGCCACGGCTGAAAATGCAAACAATCGATCGAGCATTCCCATAGGGAACCGCACAATCAATCGTAATTTTCCAACACGTCCGATCATTCGTTCGTCTGGTCCGGACGAACGGACGATCGAGGTCGGTCGCGGCCGGCCGCCCCACACCAGACGATAATTTCGGCTGGTGTGTACCCAGCCTAAGACATTGGTTTGTAGGAAAGGGTAAGAAGCTAAACTGGATCCTTTGTGTGATTGGCAGCCAGTGGAGAGACTGACAGAGAGGAGAGGTGTTAGAAAAGCCAGATGATAAGATGAGATTAAGATGAAGTGGTGCCAGGTAATTGTTTAGTAAACCACACAGTGTTGCAGTAGTCAAGATGGGATAGGATTAGGACATGAACTAGGATTTAACGAGAGATGTTTTTGAGTTGGAGACAACAAAACTAAGTGGATATCGGTGTGTCTTTCATATAGTAAGTCTAAGGAGGGGAATAGATTCTGAGGGTGGGAAAATGACAAGTTCAGACTTGTCCATGTTTAGTTTAAGGAAACAGGAGGACACGAAGGCAGAGTTGCCACTAAGGCAGGGACCTGGTATGTCATTGTAGGGAGATCTTGGGCAGAGGTATAAATTAGGGTATCATCAGCATACAGGTAATTGAAATCCAAATAAACTAATGAGTTGTCAAAGCAGTGGCGTAGCTAGATATCACAGGGCCCCATAGCAAGGTTTTAGATGGGGCCCCCCCTTCATAAAAATCAGTTTGGTGCAGTTCAACCTAACCCGGCAAAACTGCAGCAAGGTCATTTAAAGGGCATGTCCACCCTACTAAAAAAAATGACCTCACATAGTCCCACAAACTGCATTTTCATTTTACTTAAACCTGGGGGCATCTTTGAAAGGTTTAAGTAAAACAAAAATGGGGTTTGTGGGGCTGAACTTCATGGGGTAACATTTTTCTTAGGAGGGTAGACATGTCTGCAGGGTACCTGGATGGGGCCCCCTTTGGCTCTGGGCCCCATAGCAACTGCTACCGTTGCTATAGTGATTCCTACGCCCCTGTGTCCAAGGCTTAAGGTGTAAATGGACAAAAGAAGAAGACCAGTTTTGAAAAAGGGAGAAGGGAGACAGGCCGGTATCTGGAACGAGCAGATGAGTCCAGAGAGGGTTTTATAAGGTTTATTACATTGTGTGGATATGGGGGGACAATTAATTTTACTTGGCAAAGACAAAGCACTTTTGATCTGGTTAAGGGAACTTTTAAATTCTAGAAGGTCTTTATTCTTATTGCTCTTACAACAGTGTCGTACAGCTACAAAGGAGTGCCTTTTCATCTTTTTATCTGATCTGTCATAGTTGTGGGGTCTTACGACAAGTATGATGGGTGGTTAAAGGGTATGTCCATCAAAAAATTTACTTTCTTACTAACTGTTTACTTAAGAACAGGAGGTAAATGCACTATTTCTTACCTCCCGTCCAGTGAATCTTGCAGGAGAGCAGGAAAACTTACCGGGATCGTTCCAGCGCTGACAGAGCTGCAGCCCAAATCGCCGACACCTCCGACGCTTCCACTCTCCTTAGCACAGTGCGCACATGCTAGCGAGGACCAGAGATGCGTCGGAGGCGTCGGGGATTTTGGCCGTGGCTCTGTCAGCGTTGGAACGATCCCGGTAATGTTCTCCTCCTCTCCTGCAAGATTCACTGAAGAACGGGAGGTAAGAAATAGTGCATTTGTGGTTTACCTCCTGTTCTTCAGTACAGGATTTTTTGATGGACATACACTTTAAGGTTAAAAATAAATATATACATGCAAACCCCTAATTTATTATCTCTGATTAGATTGGAGGCCCCTTAATCCTCTTACCTTGCAGACATATAGAGCGATGCACCGAGAGCCACTGTTGCCAGCAATGCCGGCAACGCTATATGCGGATAGCGGCTCTCGGTGCATCACTATCTGACATTTTTTTATTTTGAAACTTTTAACGGCAGCTATTAGGTGCTGTTTAAAGTGCTGCAATAGAATGATTCTTTCAGCATATAACACCCCTTCATGGCAGCTGCACAGTTAACTTCCGCGTTAGCCACGCAGCTGCTACAATGAAGGTGTTTAAGTCACGCTAACCGTTATAACATTGGATAAGTGTGGATAAGTGTGACTTAAACTCGCCCTGCTGGGTGTTTTATCATACTTTCCAGATCATTGATAATAATCATACTTACATCATACAAATAATTATGGTGGGTTGCCTGAAGATTTTTACCATTGTCTCAAGAAATCAACTTTTCAATAAATTAGAAATTTAGCAAAGTTGAATAGATATTAAAGGACATGTTCACCCCTCAAATGAGAAATTCTACATATAATCTGTTATGCAGCAAAATTATGCTCCCTCCCCTTTCCTCTACCTCTCAAAAGTTTTCACCTCCTCTTCAAACTCTCCAAGCTTTATCACAAGCTTTTACACGCCCAAGTATAGGGAGTCGGCCACGATTGTTAGGGTTGTGGCAGCCCAAAATCTTCTTCCCTATACTTCAGTTACATACTGTACACACGTAAATATCTTCTGACTAGTTGGACTGGACTATTGGGGCCCACCAGGAAATCTGAGACATGGGGCCTACCAGGATGAGTTTAGGGGCCCACCTAACATTTTATATCTCAATTATCACACATTTACATATCTATCTGCCTCCTACTGACTCTATTGTTTATTAAAATGATTTTCTTACTGTCCCTTTGGCTCTGTATTTAAATGTTAGCAGTTTTTTTCTGTGGGCCCACCAAGTGATTCCCCTGTAGGTAAGGGGCAGATTTACCCCTCAGCCCAACCCCTAGTCCAACCTCTAGCCCAACCCCTAAACACAGTCCACACCCCTAAACTGCACCCATTTTATATTTTTTGATAATAAAATCAACTATAATGGGGTTGGATTGGTGGGGGGAAATTGACAGCCACCCTTCTAATTACAGGCGCCCCTGGGCATGTGCCTACTGTGCCTTATGGTAAATCTGAGCTGGCCTGTAATCCTGTGGGCCAGTCCAACACTACACACCAAAATATAGGGGAAAGACACCCAGAACCAAGAACCCCTATAAAAGCGTGCAATCACATTATCGGTTAAAAAATATGTATTTTATTAGATAGACACATAAGACCTCAAAATCCTACCCCCATAGAGTATAAACCCTATTCCACATGAACTGGGCGTCCCTGGATAGCACAACACATCCCCAGACCTAAAAGCACATGGTTTGCCAAACAAATACTATGTGGCTCACTAACACGGATCATATAGTTCTCCAATAGCGCTACATAGGATACAGTCACCCTAGGGGCTTGGTATGAGTCTGTCCCTCCACGCGGACTACTAACACTACTCCATAAACTAACATTACCATAGCAACATATTTATCATATACATCTGGAGATAATATATATCAGTTTCTCAGATGTTCACCTTACAAACATTATTATTTGTCAATATTTATTTTAAATAGGAAAACAGGAGCATTAGGTTTGCCTGGATTAGTTTAGTGTGTGAACAGGTCTTTATAATTTCTTTTCAATTCTTAGAAAACATGGAAGGATTTAGAGCTGTTTGCACTGGACAAGCAGGAATTGTGCAGGGATCACCTATAGAAATACCAGCAAACCCCCGTTTCTTAAAAGAATCATTCAAACCTGCCCCCCCCCTCTTTCTCTCTCTTCCTTCTTTCACTCTCTCCTCCATGTCTCTCTCGGCATTGTCGTGTCTCGCCTACATGTAGGGGTCGGCATCTCCAACGGCACGTGGACAGTGGAAGGAGTTTTGATGACGCAGCACCCAAGCTTCTGCATCCGTGGGCACTACTTTTCTGTAGTGTAGGGCACCCACCTGCCCCCCCCCTTAACCTAACCGCCAGGTTAATAAGTTAAAAAAAAGTCCAGAAATAGACTTATTTCATATGATAGACTTATTACCATATCTTATATGATATTTACATTGTAAATTATAAAGTATAAATCAGGTTATAAAACCTTAAGCAGTAAGGTCTTTATACTGTGATGAGTCCATAAATAATATCCATGGAATCCAAGTACATATGTATATGACATTTGTCTTCTCTATGATAAAGAGATGTCAGTTTTTCCATTTGTTTTTATAGTTGAGTTTGTTTATACAATCTTTGATTGGGCTTGTTGACTTTTCCCAATATCTTGGCAGTACAACTCAGCCTCGAGGAAAGGCCCTGTGTAATGTTGCTCTGCAAATATACCATCTTATTAAGATTTGAAGGATTTTCTAGTGCAGAGCATGCCATTGTCAATTTGTGGGATAGTCTGAAGTATTTTTCCCCTTTTGTGATTTGTTTAGTTTTATTTCCCATTTAGAAGTATATGATCCGGTATGGAGGAATCTTCAAGAATTTTTAAAATTTTGGACATTGTGTGAGATGGCTGGTTGGGAGTCTTTCAAATTGTGTATGTACTGCTCAGTTGATGGGTTATTTAGAATATTTGTGACAAAGGTTTTAGAATGAAGGTATTGAAATGGCATTTGGGTCTCTATTGGTCTATTGCCCAATATTGTTTGTATGGGATGTATTCCTGTGGATTCAACAATTTGACCAAGATATGGGCAATCAATTGTCAACTAATATAAAAAAAGGTGCATTTTGTAATACATTTGTAATAATTGTATTTTTAAGATAATATAAATATATAATATTTTTGGGATTGTCTGAAATATATATAGAAACCATGAAAGGATGCCAATCCTAATTTTATTAGTTTTCCCAAACCAAGAGTGTTTACCTTTACATCTGGTCATGTATACATGTATCAATGGTTTATGGTTCATTTTTCAGGGATCTGTGTCCCTAGGTATGTAAGTGATCTATGTTTCCATATTGAAAAAGGGAAGTTGGAGATTGATTGTTTTACTGTACCCAGGTCCTGGTATATCGGTTGTATTCAGTTAGATCAACTGGACTTGAAGTTTAGTTCTTGAAGACGTTTCGCTAGTCATCGGACTGGCTTTCTCAATTCAGAATGACTTGTACAAGAATCTGTTGGCAATTATGTACCCTTGAAAATCCTAATTACCATATGACAGCCAGGTGTTAGGGACCTTCTGAATGCAAGGTGTGGATGCATTAGGGCTAGGGGTGTTGGCCCAGGGTAAGGTGTTAAAACAACATTGTACATGGCAAATGTCTTACTACCCCCCCCCCCATCCGCCTGGTAAAGGAGGACACTGCTGCATTGAGTTTCCACCTGCAATTCTCAATTGCTTGGGTTCCCTGGTCTCCCTCCAATGGGCCATGGGGAAAACTTCAGAGCATACAATAATCAGATTGTTAGACATGGTCATGCACCTTGCTAAATCCTGTTTGATGTCCCTGATCAAGTGATGGCTGGATAGTACCCAGGTCATTGCCTTCTGCATGCACTAAACTGGATGAACTCTGGCAAGATCCTAGACCAACAGAGACCTGATGTGGGCCGAGGATGAAGCAATGCTCAGGTTCCAATATGGCCAGACCTCTGCCATCCAGAAGATGTGTGACTGGCTCAAGACCCACAACGAAGTGGCAACAGCACCTGAGAAATGAATTTTTTAAACCAGTAAGTGGGGGCGGATATACAATACCTGGAGTATTGCCATCTTCCCACACATTTGAGGTCCCTCTCGGGTAAACCCAGTAGGTGGGCTTCTGTCGCAGCCCCAATTCGGAATGAGTGGTTGGTATAACTCTTGTGTGCGGCATCCCAGCTATTATGTATTAGTAAAGACCATCACTGGGATAAGAACATTTTTTTAAACTGAGTAGAAATGGCAATATTCGATGGCATATGCTTAATGTCACATTATAAGTACAGTAAACCTACTAAAAAAGGCATACTCATAAAAGTCAGTTATTTAATGGCCAGGATTATGGAGAAATACAGGCTAAAATTGTGCTGGTGTGTAGGCATGTATATGTAAGCCACACAACTGGAATAATTGTATTTTTGAGGATACTTACTGTACTTGCCTGATATAAAATGTTATTTTTTTTTCCTTGTTCCATAATGTTTACTATTGTGTACCATTTCTGTTTTATACCCAAGTACATTCTTCCTCTAATGGGTCTATTTCTACATAAACAGGAGCAGTAGATCATTCCCAACTATTACAGAATGTTGAATCTTTCATGTGGTGAAGGAAGGATTCCCACTTGTATTTATATAACAAACAATCATTTAAAAATGAGTCTTTGACAAGCAAACTAACAATGATAATGCACACATCTTCCATTGGACATTGTGTAATTTACTTGTTGTTCCCGTCCAATTACCAAGCGATATTATATCTTGCTTTTCACATCCAATTTGGTAAAGAAGACTTAACATTTTGATCTGTTTTACTTTAAGGTTAAGAGTTAATTCCCTTACATGATACAGTATGTCATTTATTTGTACATTTCATCTTTAAAGGGTATGTCCACCCTTCTAAAAAAATTTTTACCTAACATTCCCCCTGTCCCCCCAGCCCCAACCGCTCTATTAGTATCATCAGAAAATGCCCCAAACTTTACTTACCTTCCCTCTTTCCTCCGCCGCGCTGCCAGGCCCTTTGCTTGCGAGAAAATGCAAGCAGAGGGGCGGGACCAGCAGTTGCATCTGTGATTGGCTGAGCGGCAGCCAATCACGGACGCGGCTGCCAGGAGTTCAGTGCGGCGGAGGAAAGAGGGAAGGTAAGTAATGTTTTGGGCATTTTCTGATGATACTAATAGAGCGGTTGGGGCTGGGGGACAGGGGGAATGTTAGGTAAAAAGGTTTTTACACTAGGGGGAGGGAATCCAAATCGGGAGAGAGAGGGAGGGGGAGAAGGGCTGCAGTCTTATATGGACTCTGCTATCCTCCTGGTGGGCAGTTTTTGGGACTTTGGGGGGGGACTACAGGAGAACCATATGGAGCTGGGATGTGAGGTAAGGATTAAACTACACTACACAATGGGGCAATAGTGGGGGGGATAATAGTTTTGGGGGTGGACATGCCCTTTAAAATGACATTGAATCCATATTTACTGTATTTAATGATGGATCTTTAAGATGAATAAATAATGTGCAAAGGCTGGAGTGTAAAATTTTTATCAATGTATCTATCAATTAAAATGTATGATGAGTGATGGTCTTCTTAAGGTGTTGCTGCCATAACATAGTATCATTATTCCATACAAGGAACAGTACAATAAATATAAATACATCAAAAGTTTTAATACAGATTAACCAATAAAAAAAAACAGATTTTGTTGAATAAGTCAAGGCTGCAATGATCATAATGAAAAGTCTTTACAGAGAATCTTTGAAAATCAAACAAAAAAGTTTGAATAGTACAGAAATCCTGGAAACCTAATGTCAAATGCAGTAAAAATGAATGTACTAAAGGGCATCAATACTGTCCCCCTCCTTCCCCCCTTCCTACCCCCCAAAGAAAACACCATATTTTGTTTTATCTAGGGACTGAGTAATAGGAGGACAAACCCTGCAAGGTGTGTGTCTTTCTATTGGCCTGGGTCACGGACACCACTATTACAACTTAAAAGCCTGTTCAGGTAAAATAAAGTAAACCTAGGGTTAAGGACTAAGTGGTTTAGGTCCTCACCCTGGGTACCGTATTTTCTTTGGGAGTGTGTATTGGAATCTGGTTTTGTTGCCCTTTAAATAGCCCTTTAAATATTTGCCCCCAAGGTGCTTGATATACATTTTTCTCCAACCACGCATTTCCCCTTGATGTTATCCAATTTCAAACCATTAAAGGGGAAGTTTAGTGCAAATACATATGCTTTTCAGAAAAAAGAGCAGTATTGTTTCATCCCAATGACCTTAATCTGCCAATTCAGCATTTTGTCTGTGTATAAATAAATGCAACCGAAATACTGACTTCCTGTTTGCAGGACCCCTAGTAGAGACTGTTATGGTCTTTCCCTTGACCCAGCGCCTGGGTTGATTCAGTTGCTCAGTAGAGATCTGAGCATCTTTGACCCATTCAACAGCCAATCAGTAGAAATTAATGTTAGGAACATTCCAAGGATGTGGTGCATCCTGGGAAGAAGAAGGACCATTAGAACCTGAAATGTCAGCTCACTGATGGGGAACTCACAGCAGGGAACAGCAAAGGATATGAAATCAACTGATTTTTCAAAATGGGAGAGAATATGTAGAATAACTAAGTATGCATTGCACAAACTAACAATTTAACAAATATTGATCATTTCCACTGAACTGTCCCTTTAAAGGGAATGTCCCCCCCAAAGACTAAAATTTAACCCTCTGTGTCATGTTCTTACGTTACACCTCCTTATGGTTCCTGCAGTGCCTTTCCAAAGTTCAGGAAATGACGTGGCTGCCAGTCCGGACCCTATTTTCTACTTCCAGGAACAAAGCAGAGAGTCGAGGGAATGAACGATGGTAAGTATATTTCTGTTTTTTTCCCCACTATTTAAAATAGCGGTTTGGGTGGGCTGGGGTTCCCTACACTACAGAAAATTATTTTTTGGGGTGGAGATACCCTTTAAATATGGATTTAATTAACCTGAGACACTTTCACATCCAAGTTATTGCTTTGTACTTTATCAGGTCTTGATAAATGGAGATCGGTTGATGATGGACGTTGCCTCTGAAATTAAAAAAAAATACACTGGGAATCTCAGTGATGCAAAAGTTAAGTGAACCTGGGGCAAGCTGATAGAGCCTAATTAAACATAATTAGAAGCTTTACTATGCACCATGGGGATATAAAATGCTTCATTAAAATCTATTGATTCAGAGGTTGGATATATCAACATATTTTAAAGGGGCCATTCTTTCTAAAAGATGCCATTTTGTTCTTCTACTTATGTATGTAGAATGAGAATCTGTCCCACACTCTATACTTGCATTCGTTTAACTATGTAGAAATCATTAGCATGAAAGCTTAGGGTTTGTGTTATAAACTATGCAAAAAGTTGACAGAAACCTAACACACCTAAGGGGCATAATAAAAGGTGCAAAATTGTGCCCATGCTATGAAAGGTCATGTCCAACCCCAAAACTAAAATTTAACCCCATACTGGCCCCACTGTGTAGTTAAAAAAAAATCCTTACATCTCTGCTCCTTATGGTTCTCCTGCAATGCCTTTGCAAAGTCCAGGAAAGTGAAGACTAGAAGCTGTCAGTGAGTCATCTGGTCCCTGCTGCTTTTCTAACCTCAACAAGGACTGTGACATTCGCAGGGGAGCCCTTTCCCCCCTCCCTCCCACCATCTGGATCCATCCTCTACAGCCGTGGGTGGCACCTAGTGTGAAACCCTTTGGCCATATGGTAGGTACCCCCTGCCCACCCCCAACCCCCGAAATATTTCTTTAAAAAAGTTTTGATCGATACATATAGACCCTTCTCTACATTGATAGCAGCCACATCTGTGATTGGCTGCCCAATCCAGATGCGGCTGATGCGGAGTTTGCAAGCAGGGAGCCATTTTAGAGATGTCATGGCTGTAAGAAGCGATCTAAACATTTTTTTAAAGAAATATCACGGAGGTTGGGGGTGGGCAGGGGGCACTTAGCTTATGGCCAAACATCATTTTCATGGTGGACATGCCCTTTAATTTGCAGCAACCAATCAAATGCTAGTTTTTAACTGAGTTATTGCAGTTAGAAAATTTGATTGGTTGCTGCAGATTAATAGCACATTTAAACTTTGGCACCTTTTATTGGATTGGACCTTACACAAGATAAGGTGGGACACAAAGCAGGGAAATATTTAGATTTTGGATAAAAATAGTAGCACACATTTGTTTACACAATAAAATATCCTTCTGGGGGCAAAAGTCTTCTGTCTGCAACCCACATGTAGCTAGGTTACCTCAAGGATCAATGCCCAAAATATGACATTTATGTGCCTAAATAAATTAACCACTGTGGTGACTATTGAGAAATACAGTAGGTAGGTTAATGCACACTGGTTTTATAAAGCTACTTAAAAACCCTTTAAGCTGCAATAATTATCCTTAGTTGTGTATGTTACTGGTGTTATATCTACAAATAATAAAGTTATTTTTATGACTTAAAAGATGCATTTTTTTAAACCCAAGGAAACGTTTATATGGTTCAGTAAAAAAAACACTAATATGACTTTTTATACTTATGAAACTTACTTCGTTTAGGTTTTGGTGCTTGATTAAGTGAACTGTTCATCACGTCGCTCAACCTTGGAAAAAACATAGATCAAAGAGATTAAATATTATAGAGTCTCTGTGTATTGACAATTTTTATCTAAATTGCCTCTGATCAAGTGCAACAGGCATGATCTTCCCGTAATTTCAATAATGCTTGATTTCTTACTACAGGAGAAGAACCAGTGTCCGTATTTAGGTTGCTCTGCTCTCATTTGCATCAAGTAGGAAGTTAGCTGGTCTAGAGAAGGGCCACAGCCCGAGTACGTTGGTTGTTGTATTGCTATAACCCAATTACTGGAAGTGATGAGGGCTGTTTTTTTCCCCACCTGCTCTACTTTGAGAGGAACGGAGTTCCCTCATTATACACACTTAAAGGACAACTCCACCCTCATAAGAAAATCTTTTAGAAAGAATGGCCTCTTCAAAATATGTTGATATATCACACTTTGTCCTATGAATTCATTACTGTATGCCTGCTATGCTTCTGGATGCCTCATGGAAACTGAACAATTTAGAAACTTGTACTGAGCCTGTACTGAGCCTGGGCATGCTCAGAAGAGGCAGACAGGGGATTAACATTCAGTCATTGGCTGTGATGTCAACTGTCAAATCCATAACTGACAGTTGCTAACTGGAAGAACCAGGAAGTAGAAACAGGGGAAACAGGACATTGTGCAGGATTTCAGGTTAGACTTATATATTTCAGATTTCAAACTATTACAGTTTAGGGTTTTGGGGGGTGATTTACCTATATGTAAGTTTTTATTTTATGACCACCTTAAAGGGCTGGACTTGTCCTTTAAGGTGGTCATAAAAAGTGCTGATAACCCAACAAACCAGTCGGATCCGATGGGATTTACCAAGTATCAGCTCTGTTAATGAGTTCACCAGAGATAGTTGGGTAGCCATGTGCACTTAGGAGCTAAGGTGTTCCAGCAATGTGCACAAATGACTGTTAAAGTCCTATGGCCGGTGTCATCGCTGTCAGTCGTTCCAAACAGAAAATTCTGCCTATCTGTAAAATCAGTAAAAAATAATAAAATGTTATGGTGGATCCATTAAATCCTCTTCGAAATCAGGTTCGAATTTGGTCCATACTTATTTATAAATAAAGTGTGTACTGTTGGGTGAGCAGGCAAAGCAATGCATTCAAGTGTTTCCTGTGACTAAAGGGCCGTGTCCTCTATATAAGAGCAACTAAATGCTACAATTTGGAAATGCTAAAATCAAACTAAGGGCTAGGCCACACTGCTGCATTTTTTTTGCGCTTGTGTTTGCGATTGCGATTTTCCAAAATCATTGAAAACGCGGCAACGCAAAAAAATACGCGTTTTTCGGTGCGATTGCGTTTTGCACTTTTAATCGCATGCGTTTTCCTATACTTATTGAAGAAATCGCAATCGCAAACGCAACGAAAATCGCACATGAAATCGCATGCTATTGCGTTTGCGTTGCAGTGTGGCCGTGCCCTAAAGAATGGAAAAAGCAAGACTCTAGTCATGATGGTAATACATTCAGCCTTGTTAAAAGATACAGTAATGGTTAGACTCAACATGGATTGATTTTTCATTTTTGTAACACTTCCCTTTCTAAAGTTAAGGGGAAATAGTATGTACCTCATCTCTTCGTCATCCATGAGCAGACCATATGTGTTGATTTCCATCTCCAGTAGGTCCTTGAGATAAATCAATAATCTGCCGTCAGTAGATAGTTGCTTGGATTCTGCCTGTATCTTTACAATTTCTTTTTCTCGCTTTAACACAATATCTTGAATCTTCTGTAGTTGAGATGCAAATTTATTCTCGGTTTCAATAAGAGTAACCTCTTGAGTAAATTTCTGTAAAACATCACAATGTGGGACACCATTACATCTGCTACAAGACTTCAATATATTTATCTTAATTTGTATTTTTAGCTAAATGCTTATCTATGTTTCAATTATCATGCAAGTATTCAAATTATCTACTTAAAGTACAACTAATGACCACTTGGGGGAGCACTTGTATGTACAGATTACCTTACAACATGGATTTTGGTATTTTGAGTTTTCCTATTACTTTTTACATTTTTGAAGCAGCAATCCAACCAACAAATGAAAGAATTAAACAACAACAAATTTGCCACTTTTGTTACTCCAAATTAACATTCTAGGTGCTTTAAAGGGAACACGTCTATAAATCATCAATATATGAATGATCGTCATTTTCTAATTTTTGTTACTACTTTATATATATTTCTATTAGTAAAGCCCATTTCATATATTCGACACTAGATGGCACAGTTTCTATTTTTAACCCTTGTGCTACATTTCCCTTTTTAAAATGCTGGGAAAATGTTTGCACTAAAATATCACAGGCTCTTCCCCCTAAGCTATGTGCTTGCATGCACGCAACAACTTGCCGAGCAACTTTACCACAACAATCAGGCACAATTTAATATGTAGCCTATACAATTTTGTTTTATATCTACAGCTACAAATATCAGTGCATAAGGCAGTTGTAAACTGAGAGGACGCTGAACCCACAGGGAATAAAGCATTGTGTGTGTGTTATTAGCACAACAGATTTTGTTTTTATATAAATTGTCATAGTTTGTCTTAGTGAACTAGCCAGGGGTTCAATATGTTTTCTCAAACAGAAAAGGAGATAATGGCAACTCCTTTTGTTTTCCCTGTTACAGTATACATTTAATGGATTGTGGTGATTCTCCAGGCAAACAATAAGGGTTTAGTGTTCTGATTGCTATAAGACATCAGTCATATAAATGCATTTATCCAACTTTCCCAGATTAGTTGCCCCCATCAAAACCTTTTCAGTATCCATAGCTGCTTACCAAGCTAGGAGAATCCTAGATTCCTGGAATGTATATGAATGACTGGTTTGTCCTGATCAGTATGTATCAGTAAGGAACTCTTTTAATGGCTTTAATTCCTCTACTGAAATGTTGGTAGAATTCATTTGATGCTATGATACTGGTCAATAAATAGGTGAAGTTAATTTGGCTCCATATTTGGCACATATTAGACTTTCACAAAGTTTACTCTAAATCTAACTTTTTGGGATTTCTAGCAAAATATTGTTACAACAATTTTACATCATGACACAGGCACCAGAAAATACTGTAGTCTGATTTTGTCCTGATCGTATGTATCAGTATGGAACTGTTTAAATGGCTTTAATTCCTCTACCAAAATGTTGGTAGAATTCATTTGATGCTATGATACTGGCCAATAAATTAGTGACGTTAATCTGGCTCCGTATTTGGCATGAATTGGACTTTCACTGAAGTGTGCTCTAAATTCAACTTTCTGGGAACTTTTTTTTAACGAATTCCAGGTTTGAATTGATGTTTTACGAAGCAAAACAAAGATACCCCAATGCATGCATTGTTCAACATTAGAGATGGACCAAATCAGCTGGCATTCATTTCTTCGCCTATTTCATGAATGTTGACAAAAATCTGCAAGTGAAATGAGTGGGAGATGAAATTTCAGCACTACCTTATTTTATTGCAAAGTCTAAATAATTCTAACAGCACAATCATTGTATAGGAAGCTGGAGGATGTGCACCAATGTTAAATGTCTAGGAGGGG
Organism: Hymenochirus boettgeri; assembly: GCA_019447015.1. Classification (NCBI taxonomy): domain Eukaryota; kingdom Metazoa; phylum Chordata; class Amphibia; order Anura; family Pipidae; genus Hymenochirus; species Hymenochirus boettgeri. The sequence continues at coordinate 61,652,478 of CM033476.1, read as the reverse complement.
GAAAAGTTTTTGTCAGCACTTTTCATGGGCGCCACACAATGCAAATAAGTCCATTTTGTGCCAAAACAACTTGTTGTTTATATTGGACTTAATGTTGGAATTACCCATATTTTAAACAGATTATAGCCCATAACAAAATGAAACAACATAACAAAAATGTAAGTTACACAGTTCGTATGCCATAAAAACTAATTATTATTATTATTGTGGATTTAAATATCGCCAACATTGTCTGTAGCGCTTTACAATTACATGTATACATTCACATTAGGCCCTGCCCCAAAGAGCTCACAATCTAAGCACATTTATTTGACATATACAACCTAACAGTATGTCTTTATAATTGTGGGGGAAACCAGAGTGTCCAGAGAAAACCAAACGCAAACACACAGAGAACATACAAACTCCTTGCAGATGTGTCCAAGGGTGGATTCGAACTCAGGACTTCATCGCTCCAAAGGCATCAGTGCTAACCACTGAGCCACCGTGCTGCCCAATCATTGCTACACTGAGCCACCGTGCTGCATTTCCTACAATAGTCCTAAATCATAAGGCATGCAATCTGCCCAAAATGGTGATAGCGTGTATTGCAATTTCATACAGGAATGCCACACAGGTTGAATGGGTTGGGTCAGGACATTCTGGGGTGGGGCCAGGTGAGGTTTCAAATAGCCCCGCCCCTGTACTGGACCTAGTTTTCCCTGCAGGGGAAATAATTAATTTATTCAAACTGATCAGTTGCTTGAACCATTTCTATTAGCACAGACGGTTTAGGGATTGTAAACCACATATAAGTATGTTTAGACTCTCTCCCTACCAGGTTATGTAAAACTTCCAGCTCAATTTCCAGATTATGTAAGGTCTGTCTCCGAAGATCTGCTTCTCTCGACATGGCTTGTAAAATATGAATGTCTTCTGTGTTCTGATAACTGGATTTTTTTATCTAAAAAAGAAAATTCCAAGATGTTAGAATCTAGAATTAAATAATCTAGAATGAAATAATAGCGAATTTTGGATATAGACTAATACCTTCATCAATGGCTAATAAGGTACAATTCTCTATTAATACGAATTAAAAAAACATAACTGTACCAGAGAGACAAGCCAATCTTCTGTTTTCCTGCAGGTGCTGACTGTGAAGGCTTTGTACTGCTCTCTTATCTCTTTGAGAGCTTTAGTTAGGTCATTTGCTGGCATACTTTCAACTTCTACATTTATTTGGCATTTGCACTGTTCTTCTTTAAGTCTTGAAATAGCCTGCATTTAAAAAAAATGTTTTAATAAAGTATGTATTTTCCTTTAAGGTTAAAGGACAATTATACTCACCTTCCCTCCGCTCCTCTTCTTTGGTCAGTAACTTTTACCCAGGGTGAGGACCTGAACCGCTAGGTCCTCACCCCTGGGTTTGCGTATCTTGAAGCACAGCCTTAGTGCAACACTGCTCAAAGAAGAGGAGTGGAGGGAAGGTGAGTATAATTGTCCTTTAAATCATTGTGGTTTGTTAGATCCTGACCCTTTGGGATATACAACACAATGTTCAACCAAATGCTTCTAGAATGGACTACAATGGTCCTACAGAATCTGTAGCAAAGCAACTACAGAAAATAGAAGGAGAACTCATTATGTAACAACAATGAAGGAATGCCATGATGGCGTTTTCTATGTGGTCGAGTATAAAAACTGGAAAGCTGAATAGTGTAAAAAGTTAAGTTGATATAGCTCTGCCATGAAGACCACATAAAAGCTTGGGACCCAAGAGGAATCTTAGAGCCAACTATGGAAGAAAAGATCTAGAGTCAAGAGGCTGTACTAATCCATTAAGTGAAAGCCTAAGAGGAGCAAGCATTGATCCCCCTATTACCCCATGCTATAAACCACCTAAATTTAAAGGACAACTACACATTAAAAATTAAAGAAAAGTACCTGGGACAGGGAGGTAGATTGATTAGAGCACATACAGTTTTCATCTGCCAAGTTATAGATAGTGATGAAGCACTTGGGAAGCCTGGCAGAAGCAGTTTTCTTTGTGCTACTGCTCCTCATAGAAATGAGATTGAGTGGTGGAAAGTACAAATCCTACTTCCCTGCCGTATTGAAAAACGTTTATAATCACTATATAGTTCTCCTTTAATATTAGTTACTGTAGAATTAAAGAGCATAAATAGATTCTATCATTGTCACATTCATAAGTTTCCCTTTGTATAAGTTGACCCGAATATAAGTCGAGGTACCTATTTTTACCTCAAAAAGTAAGAAAACATAATTGACTCGAGTATAAGCCGAGGGTTAAAATTCTGACCACTACTGACTTCTAATACTGTTAGTTGTCCTTTCCAAATCTAGTATGGCTATTACTGTATGGGAACTGAGGCTTTTTTATGGAAAGCAACCTGCAGGAAAGGCCCAAAACATTCCTCCCAGAGAGCCCCCCAAGTTCAGTGAGGTAAGTAAGAGAAGTAAGTGAGGTCACTACTCAGCGCCGGGCAGTAAGTGAGACAGGCACGGAGTATGAACATCAGCCTGCAGATCAGTGCAGAGTGCCAGCCGAGACACTTGAATCTAATGTGAGTTACCTTATCATACAGAGTGATCTGCAGCCGGATTGGGAGGAAAGATTTTACAATACTTACTGTGACCCGAGTATAAGCCGAGGCTTATACTCGAGTATATACGGTACTTATATAACTACTGTATATAGTAAAAGGGATCCAAAAGGTGAGAGGGAAGGACCCCCTGCACATGCCAGAGTCCTTCAGACTCTTACAGTTCCTACTGTTCACTTTAACTTTGGACAGACACTGCAGGAGCTGAGGTGTAATGTATACACTACACAGTGGGCCAGTAGTGGGTTACATTTTAGTTTTGGGGGTGGACAGGCCCTTTAAAAACTCCAGGACTTTTTAAAAAGGAAACATTTTTTCTAAATGCCACTATGATTCTTGCAATGTTTAATGCCAAGAAAATTTTATTTGCCACATGTGGTGAAAATTTCATCGACCGGTAGATACTTACAGGGTTATTCAATAAAAGTTCTTCAGGGTTATTCAAAAAAAGTTCTTATTGTTTAAAATGGTGCTATTTTTGCCCCAACCAATCAGATGTTAGCTTTCAAATGTTAAATAAGATCTGATTGGTTGGGGCAAAATTAGCACCATTTTAAACGATAAGAACCTTTATTGAAATCTCCTGGTCAGATATAAAAAAACCGAGATTGCCACTCATAAAAATGCGCTGGAGTAACACATTTATTTTATTAAATGATCCATTTTAGTCGCTTTTTAATGTAGGCTATCTAATCCTTATTTGCAGGCTATAGGCTATGCATTCTTTATTCAGTACAGTACCTCTTGATGAGCTTTCTTCAAGGTGTTTAACTCTTCAGTTTGAATCTTTAACTCTGTCTCCAGGCAATATGTTTCCATCTGTAACTGACTGGCCATGTTTTGCACATCCTTCACATCAGCGCCTATAACACATCGTAGGGCTAGTTCTGCTTCATACCTGAGTTTGGTAAAGAATGATTACGCAGACTGTTGTGTTCAACTTGTCAGGAAGTCACCAGTAGGTCAAGTTCAAAATACTTAAGCTGAATGTTTGGAATTATTTGATTTTGACAGCAGAATAGAAGGAAGAATGCTAAACAGTCTAAGAGGAAGGAGAGAATTCAGTAGAAATAAATTACAACAGTACACCACAGGCAACAAGGTGTTTGTAAAAAAAAGTATATAATTTACCAACAAAAAACATATATTTTGTTTTATGCTTTGTGCCAAAGTTTTCTTATTGACGTATTTCATTTGTATGTGTGTAGTATCATCCTATATATTACATAAAAGGGCACGTCCACCAATAAAATTCAATTTCTAGAATACCCCCCAAACCATAAGAAGTGCTGTTATACAAAGTTTTACTGCCCAATACCTGTCGCCCCTGTGCTGTAGCTATTCCATGTAGCCCTATCAGTCACATCCATGATGGGTGATGTCACGGCCAATGACTGCAGGCTATTTCCTAGAGATTCCTCCAGTGAACTGTATGAGTTAGGGGAGTTGAATGGATGTGGCAGGCATCAGGCAGCATAACTCTGTATAACCGTTGGGCTGTGTGGGTTTTATAGTTTGAGGGTTAAGGGGCAGTGCTTTTCCTATACTACAGATTTCATTTTGGGGTGGACACGCCCTTTAATTACAAGGACCTGGAGCCATATTGTTTGTGATACTGATATTTGCACCAAACCTATTAAGAAAAAGATTATGCTTCTTCTTTTCAAATTATCAATTAACATTTAAGCATTTCTTGTTTATAGCTAAATAATAAATTGAAGAGGCCTGCATGTTTCAATGCACACATATACTCACTGATACTGGAATGTTGGGTGTAGAAGTACTGTATGAGGGGGGAAATGATATAAGCTATCCTATTAGTATTATGACAATTTAATTTGGAACATAGAAAACATGGGGGACAGTGATATAGACAGTGATGTAGACATAGTTTCACATGTTTACCACATGGTGTGAAAGTCTGGTGGGGTTTTCTATGACAATATTATTATCTAAATTGTGTGGGCAACAATGGCCATTGAGTTGTCCGCCTTTGAACTGGTGAAGGAAATCTAAGATTTACGTTGTAACCATAAATGAACATCACAGCAATACATAATTATATAATTTTATCATTTTCTGGTAACTTTAAAGGATAAATATTCTCACCTTTTCCTACACACATTGTAACCAGGGTAAGGACCTAAATCACAAGGTCTTCATCTCTGGGTAAAAGGATATTTAGCTTGAAAAAAATGAATAGTCCTTTATAGTAAAGCTCCAAAGTTATGCTCTGGATCCTATTTAGGGTTATTGGCTGGACACGGCTCTTTGTGCACTCACGCATGTGGCATACCATTTGATTCAGATACATGTGTGAGATTGATATTTAGTGTCTCTCTGTATGTGTGTGTGTGTGTGTGAGGGGGATTTGTCAAGTAGTCTTTGGTAAGATTTCTAACTTTGTAATTGCACCCTTCCATTGGGGGTTAGTTGGTGGCCATGTCTCTGTGTACACCCATGCATATTGCATACCATTTGATTCAGGATCTGTAAGAGAATGATATTTAGTGGAGCTTTTTTTTGTCTAGTGGATTTAGGTAAGATTCTTTTTTTTTTTTTTGCAATATTCCACAAAAGTGTGGAGTTCTCTACATCTAAATATATAATTTACAGAAGGTATTTTTAATTCTTAAGGGGTTTTCCGTTTGAAAAAGTGGAAGGTATTTTTTTTCTGTAATTGCACTAATGCATTGGTTCACTTTGGGGTTAGTTGGTGACCGTCTCTGTGTCTACTCTTGCATATTGCATGCCATTTTATTCAGTAGAGGTTAGGCTTTTACATTTGTGTTGGCTTTTTGCTAGTTTTTGAGTAAAATTCCCCTTTGGTTTTGTTTCTATTTTTTTTTTTTAAGAATTTAGGGGAAAAAGGAGGAGAACATGAGAAAAAACTTCCAATTTGATAAATATCTGTGTCCAGGTATCTGTGTTTTGATCAAAACTAACCCCAATTCTAGATATTCTAAAAATATCTCACAGGTATATTAATGATTTTTGAGATTATCCTACGATAACTGTCAGAAGGGCTTATACATTTCAATTTGCTGAAAAATTCTGTTTTAGATTTAAAATGTTTTCTACAAATGAAAATTCCAAAAACAAGTAACAAAATTCTGTTATTTTGTTAAAGTATTCTTTATGCTGGAGAAAACCCCCAATATATAATTGTAAAATTTGTCTAAACCAGTTGAGGGCAAAATCTTCTAGCACAGAATGCAACAAAAGTAGGACATTCTGCTGGCAAGAAAAGGGTTAAATATAGGTACAACATCAGCAATAGGACAATCAGTGATATTTAGAAAAAGAACAGGAGACCATTTAATATAAAAGATTATTTGCTAAACCAAAAGTAATCAATATAGAGTGTAAAAATGATTAGGACAGAGGATTGGGTGACAAAAGGGGGAGAACCTCTATAGTTTATTCAGACATAAAGCAATACAACATTTCGGGGGGGACGTATCCACCCTTCCTCAGGCATAACAATAAACAAGTGAAGCAGCAACTATATCACAACAGTGGGAGGAATCTAAACTCACTCAGAGATGTAACCATTTCCATACGGTAAAGTGCCACAAGTGTATAAATACACAAAAAGATAATAAAAAAAGATAATAAATGATGCAGTAGTCACAAGTTATGAATAAATACATATATGACACCTTTCCTAAGGTAATCAAAGGGCATGTTAAAGGGATATTTAAAGGGCATGTTAAAGGGATATTTAAAGGGCTATTACCCTAAAAGAAAACATCCAACTCCTGAGTCTGTGCATCTAAAACGCAGGATTTCTATTACTACTAATTTTCAAATAACAATTCATAAGGTACTCATCATTAAGTCCATGAGGTTTCAAGGATTTTAGAGTCCAGACCCAATAACATTTGCGTTGGGACAGTTTTTTTTGCCATATTACCTTTATTTTAACATGTTCTAAAATGATCCATCTCAGTTGAGATATATTACCGTATATACTCGAGTATAAACCGAGTTTTTAAGGTAAAAAAAATACCTTAAAAACCTAGGCTCGGTTTATACTCGAGTCACTGGGTAAATCTGCCTGAAAAAAAAACTTGTGTGTACCTTAATTTGATGACCGGGAGCTGTGAGACCAGGAGCTGTGAGTCCGGGGGCTGTGAGACCAGGAGCTGTGAGTCCGGGAGCTGTGAGACCGGCAGCTGAAGAGGCAGGGCTGTAAGATGCAGACCGGGAGCTGTTACAGGCAGAGCGCGTGGGACGTGCGTAACTTACGTCCCCGCGCTCTCTGCTGACGTCATCAGCCTGGACTCTTTCAGTACCGGACCCTTCCGACTGGTATGATGGAGGAGACTGCAGAAAGGCCTACCAGAGAACCGGTTCCTTCTACCAGTAAGGGTGTCAATTTAATTATGCATGGGGTGGTTTGGGGGTGGGGGGGCTCGCTTTACATAGGTATAGAGTAGAGCTTTACATAGGTATAGAGTACAATATCTATCTATCTATCTATCTATCTAATCTCTGCCATTCTATCTATCTATCTATCTAGCTATCTAATCTCTGCCACTCTATCTATCTATCTATCTATCTAATCTCTGCTATTTTATCTATGTATCTATCTATCTATCTATCTATCCTCTACTTCTAGTCCACCCCAATCTTCTAGTCCACTCAAATCTTCTAGTCCACCCCAATCTTCTAGTCCACCCCAATCATCTAGTCCACTCCAATCTTCTAGTCCACCCAATCTTCTAGTCCACCCCAATCTTCTAGTTCACCCCAATCTTCTAGTTCACCCCAATCTTTTAGTCCATCCCAATCTTCTAGTCCACTCCAATCTTCTAGTCCACCCCAATCTTCTAGTCCACCCCAATCTTCTAGTTCATCCCAATCTTCTAGTCCACTCCAATCTTCTAGTTCACCCAAATCTTCTAGTCCACTCCAATCCAATGTTCTTAACAGTAATTCCTACTGATTGGCTGTTGGATGGGTCAAACATGCTCAGATATCTACTGAGCAACTGAATCAACCCAGGCACTGGGTCAAGGGCAAGACCATAACAGTCTCTACTAGGGGTCCTATAAACAGGAATTTTGCATTTTGGGAGCATTTATTTAAAACCCTGTGTTTTTTTCTATGTATTTGCACTTAACTCAAAGGAAATGGATAGCCTTTAATAAACATATAGCCTTTAATAAATGGATAACCTTTAATAAACAGAGAGTCTTTAATAAACATAGAACCTTTAATAAATGGATACCCTTTAATAAACATATAGCCTTTAGATATCTGAGATGTCTACCTGATTTCTTTAGCATCTAAAACTAGACCTACCATTCTGATAAGGTTAGACAATGCTGTTGTGCTCTATTCTGATCAATATCATTGTTTTTTACAGGTTCCATGTGCCAAGCAGATTTCTCCGCTCACATTCACATGAATGGTTTAATGGGGTTTATCTCAATCAATATTTCCTCACAGACTTTCAAGGCCAATCTCTCTGGGAGCTGTAACGCTGCCAGCATTTCTTTACATACATTTCCAGTGATCTTTGGGGCCTACAGAGAGCCATGCCACAGGAACATCATCGGCCCATCTGTTTACCAGCTAACCTTGAATGTTTCTGAAGGAGATTTCAAAGCAAATCAAAGCCTAGTTGGACAATCAATATTGGTGGAGGCCTGTGGTAACGTGACATGTGCCAACCTCCATGATACCAGTGCCCCTCTCCAGGTGTGGTATAGCATATTCCAGTCCTTTATTATAGGAAAAATATACATTCTCCGAGTACCGGAACAAAACCCTATTGTTGTTTTGGCAGAGCTTGCTATGTTAGAGGGGATATCTAATTCTCCTGCCTCATTATATTTTGCAGACAATTGCCAAACTCCACTTAACCAGTCCTTGGGCAGTGTTGAAATTGGAAACCGTACAAACACTGTTAAGAGCCGTATCGAATTGTCGGCTACCACCATAAAGCCTTTTCTTTTTCTTGCTTATCAAGGGAAAAGAGTCTGTTTAAATTTGAGGGCGTTGACACCTAAGAAAGCATCGGCTCATTTTAGCATGAATGGAGTGCAAGGGCACTTTAAGTTCAAGCAGGCATCTCCTTTCCACCCTACCGAGGTAGAAATGAACATAAGAAATCTCAGAGGCCTTGCTGCTTCTTACAGGATCCACTCACTTCCAGTTCCTGCTCGTCAGGAAGCAGGAGAAAACCTGTGTAATCCGAACAGCACTGGAGAAATCTGGAATCCTTTGGAAGTGAATAGTAATGCCTCGGCCTATCCAGAAGGACCTGGAAGTCCTCATAGCCATTGTGGAATAGGTGACCTCTCTGGTCGTCATGGTAATCTTTATGGTTACCAGGAAATAAAGACTATTTTTAATGACTGGAATCTACCACTTTATGGCAATAACAGTATAATCCACCGTTCAATGGTTCTGTCCAAGCCAGATGGCACACAGTGGGTTTGCACCAACATCAGACCGGAGGGAAATGTAATTACAGCTCAGGCATCATTCCGTAAAGGAGTTGTTGGTCGGGTGATGTTCCGACAGTCTCCAGAAGACAACGATCTCTTCATTTTCGTGGAACTTTTATCTACCTCAGGATTAATGAGTACGGGCCACAACTGGCACGTTCATGAATTACCTCTACTCTCCGACTTAGAGAGCTGTTCTACTGTAGGGCCACATTTTAACCCAAATAATGTGTCAACAACAGGAAACTACAGTTACGAATGTAAATATTTGAATCCCCTGGTCTGTGAGCTTGGAGATTATGCAGGAAGATTCCAATCAATTTCCCTACCGGCTCTTTATCCTGGCCGATATGCCTTTACTGACACGTTCTCCTCTCTAATGGGGCCAATTTCAAATTCCATTCTAGGAAAGTCTCTTGTTATTCATGGCCCTGATGGTGCTGGAGCTCGTTTGGCTTGTGCTAACATTGTAATCCAGCATCCCTTGCTAGGTAGAAGTGGCAATTGGTTTGGTCCTGGAGATGCCCAAGGAGAGTTAAGAGTTTCACAGGTTTCAGATCTGGATCCCACATCAGTTAACATTACTTTCTGGGGAGTGAAAGGTAGAGCCGGGGGCTTCCATGTGCATCTGCTGCCAGTTATTAGAAGCTCTGTAGACCCATGTTCAAATGCACTAATTGGTGGACACTTCAATCCATTTGGGGTCAATATGTCAGCTTCACCACCAGCTGGCAACGGGACAGATGATGAATATGAGTTGGGGGATATAAGTGGCCGACGAGGCTTATTGGTTGGCAAAGACAATGTGACATTAGAATACACTGATGTAAATTTCCCCCTTTCTGGGAAACACAGCATCTTGGGGCGATCCCTGGTCATTCACTACACTAATGGATCTCGGTGAGTTTAAGTCATTTTGGCAATGTAGATGTTCTTTAACAACATCAAATCCATTATTTTAATGTAGAATATATGAGCGTTAAACCTTGAGTCTAGGAAAAATGAATGGACATTGATTTGTAATCTGACTGGCTGCATTATATGCATTGTGTTCCTATCCGATATTGGAATGCATGCTTTCGACAATTTTTGGTGGGAACACAAACGCATTGCAAAAAACGCAGAAATAATGCACATTCAGGGAGATTTTACCAGAGCTGCACCTCTGCAACTTAACACCACAGCTTGTGGCGGCTGCACAAGTGCCTCTTGCGATACTTGCTTGGCCGCCACAAGCAAAGGGTGAATCATTTAGCAAAGCTTTAACTGATGGCATGAGGCTTTGGCTGGATGTGAATACTCCAGATTATATCTGTAGTGCAGTTTAGTGCAGTGTTTTATTGCAGTTTAGCCTTATCATAGAAGTTTTTGCCTGCACGCTTTGGGGGTCGCATATTAAAATTCTGCAGCTTTCCCAATCTATATCTGATCTGTGAGATAATAATGGGGCGATGTATAGAGAGCTGTTATCCCTCCATTTTGGTCATACATTGAGCCGATAATGGCTCTCTATACATCAGTTATTTGCTGACATTAAAGAATCTGACCTAAAAAGCCATTATTGGCTTGGTGCATTGGTTGAGACGATTGCACAACCCTCTTTTTGCACGCGGGTCGTTAAATTGCTCTTTAACGCGGCTTTAAGACAAAAAGAGCCCAAAACTCAGACTGCCCCTATCAAGGAGGGGGTTCGTTGGCTGTTGAGAAGTTATTTGGAATGTTAGTGCCCCAAAGAACACAGAAATCCAATCAACATTAGGCTCTTCGGCAAACTCAGTATGAAAAGGTCGTCATGCAGATAAGGTAAAATCAATAAGTTTTATTTTTGTAAATAAAAGAACAAACAAGAAAAGAGATGATCAATGCACATTCCTGGGCCCCATATATCATAATATCTGTGCTAGTGCAAACAGTAAAAACATGGGGCGGGGTTAGTTACAATTTTATGCATAAAAGTGAGAAGCCTTCCAACCACGTCAAGGTAACCCCAGTATGGAACAAGGAGTTAACTACGGGGGAGCAGGGGGAGCAACCACAGGGGTCCCGGAAGCCAAGGATGCCCCATCTTCTTATTTTTCCTATGAAAGATATAGCCTCCTCCCAGAAAACCACTGTGAATGAAGCACAGATAGGGGCCCCATCATCGTTTTGCTGGGGGGCCCAGTTATTGCTAATTACGTCACTGGTATGGAAGGTCCTAACAGTTTACCTTGGGTCATTTATCTGGGCTGACACTCCCTACTTGGTTGCATTTTCTTGGGAAGGTTGTCTCCCTGACCTTGCATTGGATTAGTATTGAAGGCTATTTATTTCTGTAAATAAAAGAGCATAATAGCCTAATGTTGATTGGATTTCAGGCAGAACCCCGACCACCGCGAGTTAGCAGTGAGTTACAGATCGTGAAATTGTTAAGCTGCTTTATGGACAAGTGAAGGGTTTGTACATCCGGACCACCTACTTATTGAAGTAACAATACACACTGAAAGCTCAATATGAGTGTCCACTTGTATTGGGGGAATATTCTAAGCGGTGGGAAAGGCTGATCCGCCTTTAATCGTGTCTGTCCACACTTTCTAACATATTACGGTATCCAAAGCTACTTCATCATTTTGTAATCATTTTCCAGCCTGGTACATAATAAAATATAATCATATGAACCTTAACTAAGGCCTGTCATTGGGTAGTGCCGGAGAGAAAAGAAACTTTCTTACCTGACCTGGCCTAGACATGGCAGGAATAGGCTCAGGATGGGATGGAACTCAAAGCCTCAAACCCATACTTAGAACAACAGAGCAAAGTATTATGAATGAATAAACCTCAGCGGTGTCTATTTAGTATAGAGAGATGGTGTCTTGTTACCCTACGCACTTAATGGAAACTACTGTACAATAAACACAGCAGATAGAATAGAATTTCAAAGAAGAATAGAAAATAGAATAAGGCATGATATATTTTCAGGGATCTTGTGGTTGCCGGAACAAGATTCTCCCTATATAATTACACTACAAAGGGAAATATTGTGTTTGAATAAATAGAAAATGTAGTACAAAGGCTTGAACTAGAACACAACCCCCCACACACTTTACAAGGTTGAGCAGTGATACTTCCTTGTTTCCTAAAGTTCGGTTTGTTTCCGAACCATAGAGATGGGATCCGGGTTTGACACGGAACCCCTTGGTTCTGAAATCTGAAATATCCGTCCAAATCCGGACGGATCGTTCGGATTTCGGGACTTTGGAACAAATTTTCTAAGATTTTCAAATGTACGAATTTCGAATGTAACCTTGAAAATTTAACGCGGGAGCCCATTTTCGAATTTACAGGGCTAATTTCGAAATTTTTTGAAAATATCATTGAATGTTCGGAAATCCTCGAAAATGTGATCCGAGACCGCTTTCAAGTTTCCGATCGTATTTTAGAATATCTAACGGTCGAGGCTATTTTCGACAATTTTCGAAAATAACCTCGAACATTCGAAAATATGATCGGAAACTCGAAAGTGGTCCCCGATTGTATTTTGGAGGATTTCCGAACGATCAAAGAAATTATCGAAAATAGCTCTGTAAATTCGAAAACGGGCTCCCATGTTCAATTTTTGAAGGTTATCAAAATCGAACGCTAAATTTGAGGGTTACCGAACAATACATATATACATTCGACTATCGATTTGAGAATTCGTGAATTATCGAATTTTCAAGAATTATCGAAAATAATTCCTCGAGGTTGAAAAAGTTCTAAAGATTTCACGTTTGTCCGAACTATTAAAGTCTTCTCTAATTGTCCATGAATAGTGCCTGAAACAGCGTTTTATATTTTCAATCTGTTTATCCTGGAAGTCTCACTTCACATCGTAACATAAGTGATGAGCTTGTGTACCAAGACTAAAGCTAGACATAAAATTGCCGCTAACTGTCAAATCACGTTGGACCCAATAGAATCAGCTGTTAATTAAGTTTGTGTATGTCTAAGACTGGGTTAACACAAAAATGTTTTCATCCCAAACACCATTGGCAGCTAGCGAGTAGTCGGGTGGGACGAATCACTGTTGATCGTCATCCGATCGCCCATTCGTCCAATTCGATACACGGAAATATCTCTTGGTTTGGCCGAAAAATCTGCTTGTGTGTGCCCAGCCTTAAAAAAGACCAATCAAGATGAAGGTCACAGGATAGGTAGTTTTAATTGGAAAATTATTAGCGGCTATCCAATAGTATAGGGAGCCCATAATAATCCGGTTAATGTATAGTAACCCAAACCACCAATCCCGATAAGCGGATCTCAGTTGTCCAATCGTCAGAGATTACCATCAATATCCCATTGCACTGAGTACGGTGACGTCTTATTTAAAAACAGGAATGGAAACTGCTTATGTTGCAAGAAAAAAAGAAAATATCCAACAGATGTTAAGGTAAAATAATAAAGAGCCAAATAAAATGTATACAGGCCCATAAAAACCACAGACAACGTGAGCAAGATGAATACAATTAGAACAGTGAAATGTAAATTATAGTTATTACGGTTTAATTGAGTAAATGAGACGATGACCTCAAGGAAAAACCACAAAATCCACTACAATTCGTAACTATGTAAAGTCATTGGTTTTGACTTTTCTTAGAGCCAAACTAAAATCCAACATCTTATATTGGTCCGGTCCCCCTACACCAGACAAGCACATTGGGTTCCCGAAGATGGTGGCCGTTGGTCAGCATTAAGGTTGGTCATTTTTGGCCATACACCTCGGCAAATCTCATTGGATCTGATGGGATTAGTCAAATCTTGACCAGTTGTATGGCCACCTGTTTGGGTAGCCGGTTCCATATAATCAATCCGAAGATAAGTTAATTCTAAACTTGGAGGGTGATGCAATAAAAGTTCTTGTCGTTAATAATTTTGTCCCAACCAATCAGATGTTAGCTTTCAAATGGTAAATAAGATCTGATTGGTTGGGGCAAAGTTAGCACCATTTTTAATGATAAGAACTTTTATTGAATCTCCCTATTGAAGTTAGTTCAGGGGTAAATTTCTAGGCACTTTGTCTACCTGGCTCCTGGGATTTGTCTAGCCCTCATTTAGCAATGAGTGGAACAGAGAGTTTCAGGGCTGTGTACCGAGAGCCGCTATTCATTTCATTTAGGCAATGCACCGAGCCGATAGTGACTTTCAGTGCGATGCGAATGGAGTTTGCCTTCGGCGAATCTTTAATAGGGCGGCAAATTGTGGGACTCATCTATCTTTCCTCTCCCGGGGAATCCTTTATGTCATGTGCACATTTCTTGCTGTTACCTCTCAAGAGCTTCAACGCCTGTGTCATAGTGAAATCTACAATCACATACACAGCTGTCACTGTCACATATGGTCAACCCCAGGACCTTATCAATCTATCTATCTATCTATCTATCTATCTATCTATCTATCTATCTATCTATCTATCTATCTATATATCTCTCTATCTATCTATCATCTATCTATCTATCTATCTATCATCTATCTAGTATCTATCTATCTATCTATCTATCTATCTATCTATCATCTATCTATCTATCTATCTATCTATTTATCTATCTATCTATCTATCTATCTATCTCTATCATCTATCTATCTCTATCATCTATCTATCTATCTATCTATCAATCAACTATCTATCATCTATCTATCTATCTATCTATCTATCTATCTATCTATCATCTACATATCTATCTATCTTTTATTATAAATTGTCATTAGTTTGTCTTAGTGAATAGCCAGGGGTTAATATGTTTTCTCAAACAGAAAAGGAGATAATGGCAACTCCTTTTGTTTTCCCTGTTACAGTATACATTTAATGGTTGTGGTGATTCTCACAGGACAAACAATAAGGGTTTAGTGTTCTGATTGCTATAAGACACAGTCATATAAATGATTATCCAACGTCCAGATAGTTGCCCCATCAAAACCTTTTCAGTATCCAAGCTGCTGTACCAAGTAGGAGAATCCAGATTCCTGGAATGTATATGAATGCGGTTTGTCTGATCAGTATGTATCAGTAAGGAACTCTTTTAATGGCTTTAATTCCTCTATGAATGTTGTAGAATTCATTTGATGCTATGATACTGTCAATAAATAGGTGAAGTTAATTTGGCTCCATATTTGGCACATTTAGACTTTACACAAAGTTTACTCTAAATCTAACTTTTTGGGATTTCTAGCAAAATATTGTTACAACAATTTTACATCATGACAGCACCAGAAAATACTGTAGTCTGATTTTGTCCTGATCGATGTATCAGTATGGAAACTGTTTAAATGGCTTTAATTCCTCTACCAAAATGTGGTAGAATTCATTGATGCTATGATACTGGCAATAAATTAGTGACGTTATCTGGCTCCGTATTTGCAATGAATGGACTTTCACTGAAGTGTGCTCTAATTCAACTTTCTGGAACTTTTTTTTTAAACGAATTCCAGGTGTTAATTGATGTTTTACGAAGCAAAACAAGAAACCCCAATGCATGATTGTTCAACATTAGAGATGGACCAAATCAGCTGGCATTCACTTTCTTCGCCTATTTCATGAATGTTGACAAAAATCTGCAGTGAAATGAGTGGGAGATGAAATTTCAGCACTACCTTATTTTGATTGCAAAGTCTAAATAATCTAACAGCACACAATCATTGTATAGGAAGCTGGAGGATGTGCACAAGTAAATGTCTAGGAGGGGGAAAAGTTTTTGTCAGCACTTTTCATGGGCGCCAAACAATGCAAATAAGTCCATTTTGTGCCCAAAACAACTTGTTGTTTATATTGGACTTATGTTGGAATTACCCATATTTTAAAACAGATTATAGCCCATAACAAAAGAAACAACATAACAAAAAGTGTAAGTTACACATTTCGTATGCCATAAAACTAATTATTATTATTATTGTGGATTTTAAATATCGCCAAACATTGTCTGTAGCGCTTACAATTACATGTATACAATTCACAATTGGCCCTGCCCCAAAGAGCTCACACTTAAGCACATTATTTGACAGATAACAACCTAACAATTGTCTTTATAATTGTGGGGGGAAACCAGAGTGTCCAGAGAAAACCAACGCAAACACACAGAACATACAAACTCTTGCAGATGTGTCCAAGGGTGGATTCGAATCAGGACTTCATCGTCCAAAGGATCAGTTGCTAACCACTGAGCCACCGTGCTGCCCAATCATTGCTACACTGAGCCACCGTGCTGCATTTCTCTCACAATAGTCCTAAATCATATAAGGCATGCAATCTGCCCAAAATGTGTGATAGCGTGTATTGCAATTTCATACACGGAATGCCACAAGGTTGAATGGGTTGGGTCAGGACATCTTGGGGTGGGGCCAGGTGAGGTTTCAAATAGCCCCGCCCCTGTACTGGACCTAGTTTTCCTGCAGGGGAAATAATTAATTTATTCAAACTGATCAGTTGCTTGAACCATTTCTATTAGCACAGACGGTTTAGGGATTGTAAACCACATATAAGTATGTTAGACTCTCTCCCTACCAGGTTATGTAAAACTTCCAGCTCAATTTCCAGATTATGTAAGGTTGTCTCCGAAGATCTGCTTCTCTCGACATGGCTTGTAAAATATAATTTCTTTGTGTTCTGATATATTGGATTTTTTTATACTAAAAAAGAAAATTCCAAGATGTTAGAATTTAGAATTAATAATCTAGAATGAAATAATAGCGAATTTGGATATAGACTAATACCTTCATCATGGGCTAAAAGTACAATTCTCTATTAATAGAATTATTAAAAAAAACATAACTGTACACGAGAGACAAGCCAATCTTCTGTTTTCCGTGCAGGTGCTGACTGTGAAGGCTTTGTACTGCTCTCTTATCTTTGAGAGCTTTAGTTAGGTCATTTGCTGGCATACTTTCAACTCTACATTTATTTGGCATTTGCACTGTTCTTCTTTAAGTCTTGAAATAGCCTGCATTAAAAAAAATGTTTAATAAAGTATTGTATTTTCCTTAAGGTTAAAGGACAATTATACTCACTTCCCTCCGCTCCTCTTCTTTGGTCATTAACTTTTACCCAGGGTGAGGACCTGAACCGCTAGGTACTCACCCTGGGTTTGCGTATCTTGAAGCACAGCCTTAGTGCAACACTGCTCAAAGAAGAGGAGTGGAGGGAAGGTGAGTATAATTGTCCTTTAAATCATTGTGGTTTGTTAGATCCTGACCCTTGGGATTACAACACAATGTTCAACCAAATGCTTCTAGAATGGACTACAATGGTCCTACAGAATCTGTAGACAAGCAACTACAGAAAATAGAAGGAGAACTCATTATGTAACAACAATGAAGGAATCAAGATGGCGTTTTCTATGTGGTCGAGTATAAAAACTGGAAAGCTGATAGTGTAAAAGTTAAGTTGATATAGCTCTGCCATGAAGACCACATAAAAGCTTGGGACCCAAGAGGAATTTAGAGCCAACTATGGAAGAAAAGATCTAGAGTCAAGAGGCTGTACTAATCCATTAAGTGAAGCTAAGAGGAGCAAGCATTGATCCCCCTATTACCCCATGCTATAAACCACCTAAATTTAAAGGACAACTACACATAAAAATTAAGAAAGTACTGGGACAGGGAGGTAGATTGATTAGAGCACTACAGTTTTCATTCTGCCAAGTTATAGATGTGATGAAGCACTTGGGAAGACTGGCAGAAGCAGTTTTCTTTGTGCTACTGCTCCTCATAGAAATGAGTTGAGTGGTGGAAAGTACAAATCCTACTTCCCTGCCGATTGAAAAACGTTATAATCACTATTAGTTCTCCTTTAAATTAGTTACTGTAGAATTAAAGAGCATAATAGATTCTATCATTGTCACATTCATAAGTTTCCTTTGTATAAGTGACCCGAATATAAGTCGAGGTACCTATTTTTACCTCAAAAAGTAAGAAAACATAATTGACTCGAGTATAGCCGAGGGTTAAATTCTGACCACTACTGACTTCTAATACTGTTAGTTGTCCCACTTCCAAATCTTAGTATGGCTATTACTGTATGGGAACTGAGGCTTTTTTATGGAAAGCAACCTGCAGGAAAGGCCCAAAACATTCCTCCAGAGAGCCCCCCAGTTCAGTGAGGTAAGTAAGAGAAGTAAGTGAGGTCACTACTCAGCGCCGGGCAGTAAGTGAGACAGGACGGAGTATGAACATCAGCCTGCAGATCAGTGCAGAGTGCAGACCGAGACACTTGAATCTAATGTGAGTTACCTTATCATACAGAGTGATCTGCAGCCGGATTGGGAGGAAAGATTTTACAATACTACTGTGACCCGAGTATAAGCCGAGGCTTATACTCGAGTATATACGGTACTTATATAACTACTGTATATAGTAAAAGGGTCCAAAAGGTGAGAGGGAAGGACCCCCTGCACATGCCCGAGTCCTCAGATTACAGTTCCTACTGTACTTTAACTTGGACGACATGCAGGAGCTGAGGTGTAATGTATACACTACACAGTGGGCCAGTAGGGGTTACATTTTAGTTTTGGGGGTGGACAGGCCCTTTAAAAACCTCCAGGACTTTTTAAAAAGGAACATTTTTCTAAATGCCACTATGATTCTTGCAATGTTAATGCCAGAAAATTTATTTGCCACATGTGGTGAAAATTTCATCGACCGGTAGAATACTACAGGGTTATTCAATAAAAGTTCTTCAGGGTTATTCAAAAAAAGGTTCTTATTGTTTAAAATGGTGCTATTTTTGCCCAACCAATCAGATGTAGCTTCAAAAGTTAAATAGATCTGATTGTTGGGGCAAATTAGCACCATTTAAACGATAAGAACCTTTATTGATCTCCCTGTTAATATAATAAAACCGAGATTGCCACTCATAAAAATGCCTGAGTACACACATTTTTTTAAAGTTTCCATATTTAGTCGCTTTATATTATGATACTTATTGCAGGCATACTGATGCTATGCAGCATTCTTTTTCAGTACAGTACCTCTTGAGAGCTTTTTCAAGGTGTTTAACTCTTCAGTTTGAATCTTTAAACTCTGTCTCCAGGCAATATGTTTCCATCTGTAAGCCTGATTCGGCACTCTTGTTGCACATCCTTATAGCAGCGTCCTCATAACCACATCGTAGGGCTAGTTGATCTTCATACCTGAGTTTGGTAAAATGATTACGCCGATGTTGTGTTCAATTGTCATGAAGTCACCAGTAGGTCAAGTTAAAATACTTAAGCTGAATGTTTGGAATATTTGATTTTGACAGCAGAATAGAAGAAGAATGCTAAACAGTCTAAGAGGAAGGAGAGAATTCAGTAGAAAAAATTACAACAGTACACACAGGCAACAAGTTGTTTGTAAAAAAAAGTAATAATACCAACAAAAAACATATATTTGTTTTATGCTTTGTGCCAAAGTTTTCTTATTGACGTATTTCTTGTATGTGTGTAGTATCATCCTATATATTACATAAAAGGGCACGTCCACCAATAAATTCAATTTCTAGAATACCCCCCAAACATAAGAGAGTGCTGTTATACAAGTTTTACTGCCCAATACCTGTCGCCCCTGTGCTGTAGCTATTCCAGTAGCCCTATCAGTCACATCATGATGGGTGATGTCACGGCCAATGACTGCAGGCTATTTCCTAGAGATTCCTCCAGTGAACTGTATGAGTTAGGGGGAGTTGAATGGATTGGCAGGCATCAGCAGCATAACTTGATAACCGTTGGGCTGTGTGGGTTTTTAGTTTGAGGGTTAAGGGGCAGTGCTTTTCCTATAATACAGATTCATTTTGGGGTGGACAACGCCTTTAATTACAAGGACTGGAGCAATATGTTTTGTGATACTGATATTTGCCACCAAACCTATTAAGAAAAAGATTATGCTTCTTCTTTTCAAATTATCAATTAACATTTAAGCATTCTTGTTTATAGCTAAATAAAATTGAAGAGGCCTGCATGTTTCAATGCACACATATACTCACTGATACTGGAATGTTGGGTGTAGAAGTACTGTATGAGGGGGGGAAATGATATAAGCTACCTATTAGTATTATGACAATTTAATTTGGAACATAGAAAACATGGGGGACAGTGATATAGACAGTGATGTAGACATAGTTTCACATGTTTACCACATGGTGTGAAAGTCTGGTGGGGTTTTTCTATGACAATATTATTATCTAAATTGTGTGGGCAACAATGGCCATTGAGTTGTCCGCCTTTGAACTGGTGAAGGAAACTAAGATTTACGTGTAACCATAAATGAACATCACAGCAATACATAATTATATAATTTATCATTTCTGGTAACTTTAAAGGATAAATATTCTCACTTTCCTACACACATTGTAACCAGGGTAAGGACCTAAATCACAAGGTCTTCATCTCTGGGTTAAAGGTATTTTAGCTTGAAAAAAATGAATGTCCTTTATAGTAAAGTCCAAAGTTATGCTCTGGATCCTATTTAGGGTTATTGGCTGGACACGGCTCTTTGTGCACTCACGCATGTGGCATACCATTTGATTCAGATACATGTGTGAGATTGATTTTAGTGTCTCTTCTGTATGTGTGTGTGTGTGTTGAGGGGGGGATTTGTCAAGTGTCTTTGGTAAGATTTCTAAATTTGTAATTGCACCCTCCATTGGGGTAGTTGGTGGCCATGTCTCTGTGTACACCCATGCATATTGCATACCATTTGATTCAGGATCTGTAAGAGAATGATATAGTGGAGCTTTTTTTGTCTAGTGGATTTAGGTAAGATTCTTTTTTTTTTTTTGCAATATTCCACAAAAGTGTGGAGTTCTCTACATCTAAATATATAATTTACAGAGGTATTTTTAATTCTTAGGGGTTTTTCCGTTTGAAAAAGTGGAAGGTATTTTTTTCTGTAATTGCACTAATGCATGGTTCACTTTGGGGTTAGTTGGTGACCGTTCTCTGTGTCTACTCTTGCATATTGCATGCCATTTTATCAGTAGAGGTTAGGCTTTTACATTTGTGTTGGCTTTTTGCTAGTTTTGAGTAAAATTCCCCTGTGTTTGTTTCATTTTTTTTTTTTAAGAATTGGGGAAAAAGGAGGAGAACATGAGAAAAAACTTCCAATTGTAAATATCTGTGTCCAGGTATCTGTGTTTTGATCAAAAACTAACCCCCCTCTAGATATTCTAAAAATATCTCACAGGTATATAATGATTTTTGAGATTATCCTACGATAACTGTCAGAAGGGCTTATACATTTCAATTTGCTGAAAAATTCTGTTTTAGATTTAAAATGTTTTCTACAAATGAAAATTCCAAAAAAAAGCAAAATTATGTTTTGTTAAAGTATTCTTTATGCTGGGAGAAAAACCCCCAATATATAATTGTAAAATTTGTCTAAACCAGTTGAGGGCAAAATCTTCTAGCACAGAATGCAACAAAAGTAGGACATTCTGCTGGCAAGAAAAGGGTTAAATATAGGTACAACATCAGCAATAGGACAATCAGTGATATTTAGAAAAGAAAGAACAGGAGACCATTTAATAAAAGATTATTGCTAAACCAAAAGGAATCAATATAGAGTGTAAAAATGATTAGGAAAGAGGATTGGGTGACAAAAAAAAGGGGGAGAACCTCTATAGTTTATTCAGACATAAAGCAATAAAACATTTCGGGGGGGACGTATCCACCCTTCCTCAGGCAAACAATAAACAGATGAAGCAGCAACTATATCACAACAGTGGGAGGAATCTAAACTCACTCAGAGATGTAACCATTTCCATACGGTAAAGTGCCACAAGTGTATAAATACACAAAAAGATAATAAAAAAAGATAATAAATGATGCAGTAGTCACAAGTTATGAATAAATACATATATGATACATTTCCTAAGGTAATCACAGCCTCAACAAAAATTTAAGGGGATGTTAAAGGGATATTTTAAAGGGCCTGTTAAAGGGATATTTAAAGGGCTATTACCCTAAAAGAAACATCCAACTCCTGAGTCTGTGCATCTAAAAACGCAGGATTTCTATTACTACTAATTTTCAAAAACAATTCATAAGGTACTCATCATTAAGTCCATGAGGTTTCAAGGATTTATTTAGAGTCCAGACCCAATACATTTGCGTTGGGGACAGTTTTTTTTGCCATATTACCTTTATTTAACATGTCTTAAATGATCCATCTCAGTTGAGATATATTACCGTATATACTCGAGTATAAACCGAGTTTTTAGGTAAAAAAAATACCTTAAAAACCTAGGCTCGGTTTATACTCGAGTCACGTGGGTAAATCTGCCTGAAAAAAAAACTTGTGTGTACCTTAATTGATGACCGGGAGCTGTGAGACCAGGAGCTGTGAGTCCGGGGGTGTGAGACCAGGAGCTGTGAGTCGGGAGCT
Source organism: Hymenochirus boettgeri (assembly GCA_019447015.1). NCBI lineage: Eukaryota > Metazoa > Chordata > Amphibia > Anura > Pipidae > Hymenochirus > Hymenochirus boettgeri. Next base: position 61,630,049 of record CM033476.1, on the reverse strand, counting down.
GTGGACCGGCAGCGTGAAGAGGCAGGGGTGAAGATGCAGACCGGGAGATGTTACAGGCAGAGCGCGTGGGACGTGCGTAACTTACGTCCCCGCGCTCTCTGCTGACGTCTCAGCCTGGACTCTTTCAGTACCGGACCCTTCCGATGGTATGATGGAGGAGACTGCAGAAAGGCCTACCAGAGAACGGTTCCTTCTACAGTAAGGGTGTCAATTTAATTATGCATGGGGTGGTTTGGGGGTGGGGGGGCTCGCTTTACATAGGTATAGATAGAGCTTTACATAGGTATAGAGTACAAAATCTATCTATCTATCTATCTAATCTCTGCCATTCTATCTATCTATCTATCTAGCTATCTAATCTCTGCCACTCTATCTATCATCTATCTATCTAATCTCTGCTATTTTATCTAGTATCTACTATCTATCTATCTATCCTCTCCCATTTATCTATCTATCTATCTAATCTGCTATTCATCTTCATCATCTATCTCTACCATTCTATCTATCTATCTATCTACTCTTGCTATTCTATCTATATATCTATCCCTTACCATTCATATCATCTCTATATCTATCTATCTTGAATGCCACCCTCCACTTGGCATTCAAGATGTTTGGAAACTACAACTCCCAGCTAATAAAGCATGCTGGGAGTTGTAGTTTCCAAAACATCTTGAATGCCAAGTTTCTACCCTCGGTTTATACTCGAGTCAACAACTTTTATTAGGATTTTTAGCTGAAATTGGGTACCTCGGTTTATACTCGGGTCGGTTTATACTCGAGTATATACGGTATGTCTTTTCTCATTAAAGTGTGTCTCTAATGGTGTTTTCTTATTTATACGAATATCACTTTTGTGTTCATTTAGACAAACTTTTACAGGCCTAGTTGTTTGACCAACATAATATAATGCCACATGGACAATGTATCCCATATATGACATTTCCGCTGTTGCAGTTTGCAGTCTTTAAGCGGAATGTTTTGTCTGGAATGTGAATGGGTAATAGAGGTTCCTCTGATGATCCCATTACAATGAGAACAATTTGAGCAGGGGAATGTACCTTTTGCTTTCTGTCCTGAAATTGTGGTCTGTGTTCTATTATCCTGTATGTAATATTTCACCAATCTTTTACCGACAGAGGCACAGGTCCTGTATGAAAACAAGGGGGGTTTAAAAACAGTTTCCCATATGTTTTATCTTCTTTTAAAATGTCCCAATATTTCAAAATGTATTGAAAATAATATTGTTGGCGCCAACGTTATTAAGTACTAACAAATGGGATACGATCATTTTTACATTTTCTTCTAGGGATTTTTACCCTTAGCAACAGACTTTTTTGGTAAACTTCTAAAAATCTTTTGGGGATGAAAACTGTCTCTTTTAAGTAATCGATTCCGATTTGTGGGTTTTCTAAAAATACATGTCTCAAAACCCACAGAGTTTTAGTTACTAATACATCCAAGAAGTTAAATGACTGCTATTGTTTTCATTGTAAATGTACCGTATATACTCGAGTATAAACCGACCCGAGTATAAACCGAGGTACCCAATTTCACCTAAAAATCTAATAAAAGCTGTTGACTCGAGTGATAAACCGAGGTGTAGAAATTGGCATTCAAGAGTTTGGAAACTACAACTCCCAGCTAATAAAGCATGCTGGGAGTTGTAGTTTCCAAACATCTTGAATGCCACCCTCACTGGCATTCAAGATGTTTTGGAAACTACAACTCCCAGCATGCTTTATTAGCTGGGAGTTGTAGTTTCCAAACATCTTGAATGCCAAGTGAGGGTGGCATTCAAGATGTTTGGAAAACTACAACTCCCAGCACTGCTTTATTAGCTGGGAGTTGTAGTTTCCAAACATCTTGAATGCCACCCTCACTTGGCATTCAAGATGTTTAGAAACTACAACTCCCAGCTAATAAAGCATGCTGGGAGTTGTAGTTTCCAAAACATCTTGAATGCCACCCTCACCCTCCCACCCAGTTCAGTTTGTACCTGTGGGCTCTTTCATCCAGGATCTGTGGGCTCTCCTAAACTAAGGGCTTCTGGGACTGTGTGCTGTGGTAAGGTCCTCTCCATTCACGGCAGCAGCGTCCTCTCCATTCCGGCAGCAGCAGCGTCCTCTCCATTCCGGCAGCAGCGTCCTCTCCATCCGGCAGCAGCGTCCTCTCCATTCGGCAGCCGCACGATCAGTCCATGTACTGGCGCGGCTGACGTCACTAATTGGCGCCGGCTTGGCGCTGGGCAGTGACCTCGGCCGGAGCGCCAGTACATGGACTGATCGTGCGGCTGCCGGAATGGAGAGGACGCTGCTGCCGGAAGGGAGGGCTGATCTTCAATGGTGAGTGACTCGAGTATAACGAGTCCGAGTTTTCAGGCTGATTTTACAGCCTGAAAAACTCGGTTTATACTCGAGTATATACGGTAATAGTTGGATATATAGGAGTTAAACTATTGAGGAGAAACAAATTCAGATCCTCAGTATTCCACTCCATAAAATGAATGTATCATCTACATATTGGAGGTACATTTTTATAAACTTTTTTTATAAACATAATCTCCAATATGTAGTTGATTCCTTAGGAAATGTATATATGTATTTATTCATAACTTGTGACTACCGCATCATTTTTATCTTTTTATATATTTATACACTTAATTTTTTACTCGCAATGCATAATTAGGTGACCTCACTTGGGATTACCATGCCAATTGTGAACACTTTGAGGGGATTTTTGCCCGATCACCCCGCCCAAAAACAAAAGGTTGTAGCCAATTCCCGAAGGTTTTTTACCTTATATTTTTTCTCCCCTTTTTCGGTCTTGGCCACCTCCTTTTCGACCGTCACCATATCTGTGGTTAAGAGCGACCATATGTCCACCATAAGTGGTACCCCCAGCGGGCAACCCCGCAAAAAATATGTCTCCTTCAATGCCTCTGCTGAAGGAGCTTCCAACGCAGGCGGGGGCCCTGTGACCCCCCCTAGGGCTGGACTCACCGCAGAGCCGGTGGTAGGGTATCTATCTTCCCCATCAGTGCCTTCAGCACTTGCACCAACCCCCACCTTCACTTCCCCCACTTTTTCCCATGCCCTGCACAGGGTACTCACCACCGACGACAGTTGCAGGGGTGCCGCTCACGAGTGGTCTCTCTCCACCGGGGGTTCTTTGTTTGCTGCTCCCCTTGTCGCGCTGAGTTCGCACTGATGACTTCCCTTGTGAAGCCGCCCATGAGGATACCCTGCTCTATCGGTCGTAGTTGAGCGGGATGCCCTGTCTCTCCCTGTCCCTAGATCTCGAACGCCCGCTGCTACTATGATCTCTGGAGTGTGACGGTATCTGCGGCGCTCCCTCCTGCGATACCTCCTAGACTCCCACTATGATATCCTCGCTACTATCTTCTGACGAGGAGTATCTCCCTCTCCTAACGCTCCGTCTAGGGCTCCTCTCTACCCTTCTGTGGCGGCTCTATCCCCAGTGACCTTATCTCCTCACAATCCCTAAGCCGTGTAGTGGCAGGTGTAAGGCCTCTCAGTTGGACCTTGCGTCCACAAACTGTTCTCCCTTATCTGACGCCTCTCCTGACACTATGACCTGGGCATCTCTCGCCCTCTCACCCACCGTGCTGCGCTACAGCTGGGCGAGTCGCTCTCTGTGCCCAGGGGCCCGGCCCTCCTCTGCCCCCTATTCCTCCCCATACCAGATGCTGGAATGGCGACGGCAGCTGGCTCAGTGGCTTCCTCTCTCAAAGAGTTCCTCAAATCCAGCCAAATTCCAAACTTTTGCGAAGAGAAGAACAGACCTCTCTGTCTTCCTAGCAATTCTCAAAATGGCGGCTGGCTCGCGCATGGCCGCCTCTTATAGGGCCGGGTGACGTCATCCGTGACGTCAAGATCCCACCTCTCGCAAGATCCGGCGCAGCCAATCCGCTTCGCGCTGCCGATGACGTCATCACGGAAGCGCCGGACCCGCAAGAAGAGGAGAGAAAGAGGCAGACCACGATGCCTACAAATCCCAGCATGCCTGAAGGGACCACCCCGCCCCTAACACGCGCCGGTGCTTCAAACTCTATGGAGGTGGTTGTTAGGTGTATACAGCTTCTTTTACACTGTGTGAAGTAAAATGTGCACTTTATAGTTATTAGTATATTATGTGGATATTATATTTATATTGTATTTTGCACTGATTGTGACACTTTACTGTATGGAAATGGTTACATCTCTGAGTGAGTTTAGAATCCTCCCATTGTGTGATTAGTTGCTGCTTCATTGTATCTCTAAGGAAGGGAGGATACGTCCCCCCGAACGTGTATTGCTTTATGTCTGAATAAAACTATAGGGGTTCTCCCCCTTTTGCGACCATGCTCTAGTGTAGCGTGCTGGGCTTTGAACACAGCAGCACGGAGATAACTAGCAGGTTGTGGAAGTGTGCCTATCTATTATGTTTTAGGACAGACGATTAAACACAAGTTGACAGTGGCTAGCTTTTTAAATTTTAGAACCACTAGAGGTTTTATCTTTGAAACACAGTGCATTATGGGACCTTCCACTTTAAACCTGCAGGTTGGTCATGCAGAAACACAGTGAATAGCAGTGACCCATAAAAGTAAATAATCTCTCTGAGAAAGTCACTGAAATGCATACAGGATAGAATGTGATACTACTTCTCTTTATAGCCGTCGCAGACAGTTTTGTATTATCAATAGTTAAACAGAGCTCACAGTTTCCATTTTCAATTGGCTTATCTTTAAAGGGAAAAGAGAGAATTTTATATTAAATGGTACAGGAAAAACCTAAGGTGTTACTACTAGCGATGGTCAAAGAGATTATACTAGATCACTGCTTTGTTGAATGATTTAAGGGTAGCATGGCACACCGTGGGTTACTCTGGTGGTCTGACACAATGCTACTTTTACAAACAAGATTAAACCAGTTTTAAATGAATTTAACAGTAAGTTTGTAATGATTTAATAACAATCAATCACTGATTCTCCACATATGTGATTAATGCAGTAGTCCTTTCATATCATTCATCACACTAAATTGATCAGGCCTGTATATGTGTGTACTTGAAAGTTGGTGTACAGTATCTGCTGCTCAGAGATTGTATCCAATAAGGTAAATTGTCCAAGTAATCTGTCCTCCCAGCAGGTGGTTATAGGATCTTACACACAGGATTTTTGTGTTGCAGTAAAACAGGACATCACACTATGCAAGGGATCACACTTGTCCATATACAAGGCTGCATAAGGGATCACACCAAGCAGCTCACTGATACCTCCTGCAGGCTGAAGTTGGGATATAAGGAGCAGTGGTGTATTTGTCCATTACACTGCCCCCTCTTAGAGAAGATGCGGCCTTGATCCTATAGTTTGAAGCACATAATCAGAATGCCAGGTTGGCACTCTCCTTTGCCGAATCGGTCTGCGGAGGTAAAGGAGAAGAACTGGCAACTTATGAGTTTCAAAAACTACAAGGAGAGTCAGTCTCCTATCATCAGAATAAAAGTCAGGATTTTTCCTGGTGGAAGCGGTTCAACAAACTCCATAGACAAATCAATGGAAGATGTATTCTGGGGTTGGAGAAAACATCAGACAAAGAGCCAGAGATTGTGGTTGGTCAGCAGTGGAAGGGAAATGAGTTACGAAATGTTTTTAACCTGAACGTTGGTACACCCCCCATTCCACGAGGTTAATACAACAATCAGACAATTTCTAAACAGTTAATGTGGACCTTTATATTTAGGTCTAAGTAAGGGCACAGACTTTGTAGTATAGTATTTGAGGTTGAATAAAGACATACGTCCATCCAGTCCAACCCATCTAGCAATATCCTCATTTCCTGCCTAAATGTTGATCCAGAGGAAGGCAAAAAAAACCCACCAAATTTATGAAGGGGGAAAAAAATTCCTTCCTGACTCCAAGTGGCAATCGGAAATTTCCCTGGATCAACTCTACTTTATGTATCAATACCAGTAACTTGTAACATTCCTTGTTCTTACGGTGTAGAATCTTCAACCCACACAAATCAACTAGATCATAGGACATGGGATGTCACTTGAGGTCAAAGTATTCTTTCTGCTTTCTAGAGGTATTACCTGGTGAGATTGAACTATAATTTTAATTCTGAAAGGCATTTTGTCACTCCTTATATAGTTGCTAGGATCAGCAAACCTTGTGGACACATCTCCCTCATGAATAAGGTCAACTGGTAAACATACTTCCCACAAAACATTACCTGAAAGGGGAATAACCAGGTGTAGCTTGTATACTATACTGCTATGGTAGGCCATCATGACATATGGGAGAATGTTATGCCAGTGTACTTTGTCTTTCTACAAAGGAGGATAACATAGCAAGAAGGGTACTGTTCAAACAAATGGGGTACCCCGTAATGGCAAATAAAATTCTCTACAAGAATTTTGTGATAGTTTTAGCTTCCTGGTCAGGTAAAGGGTAAGCTTCGTCATTTTGAAAAATAATCACAAATTACTAAAATGTACTATATTGGCATCATGAGTTTGAGGCAATGAACCTAGAATATCTAAAGCAATTATTTGCAGTGGATGACTTGTTTACACCATAGGGGTTTAGGGGGGTCTTTCCATTAGTTGCCCTACAGGCACATTACATGCTTTACACCATGCTCTGACTTCTTTGCGCCAAGTTGTCCAGAAATAGTGAGCCATTACTTTGCCAGAAATTCCATATAAAAGACCGTCTCTGGAATCATTTACAGTATTCCATACCATGCATCACTCATTAGGCACCTATGCTCTGTTTTGCATTTAGCTTGTGGAATGCTGTAAAAGTCTTTTTAAAGATAAAGCATTCCTAACCATTCCATGGAAAACATGGTAAATTCCCATAAGTCTTTGCTCCTTATTTGCATATTGCTGAAAAGGGAGTTTCAAAGCCTGAATTCTCTCCCTATCCTATTTAATGTATTAGTGGATAGGCACCTAGAAACCTATTTCAGATGGTAAGACTATGGCCCCCAAAAGGGTTGCTTATTACTAAAGGTCGTAATCTGTTTTTCAAATTGTATATCCACAGGGTGAAATTAATATTTTGAGTCATAGAAGACATAAAGATTTGTATTACACAGGGATTCTAATGGGAGACAGAGTAGGGAGAGCCAGGAGAGGGACTGGGCCCGTAGGCAGAGGGGCAATAATCCCCACTTTTCTATACTAACTGGACCATTGCAGCTGGTGTGATACATAACCATAAGGCAGTAGGCCACACGAGTTGGACTAGCCTGCAAATAGTCCTAATAACGTTAAAACTCTCTTGATGCTCCTATGCATCTTGTTACCCCCTAATGTAGTGTACAGTGAGATTCCTTTATTTGCTCGCACAATGGGGTCAGGAGATTGAAATCCTGACTCTGTCTAGCTGGCAGTGATGGCAGTGTAAATTACTGAGATCTGTATGGCCCTTGGAGATGAAGATGACAATACCTTTGCAAATAAAATGTATTTTGCAAAAGATTTAATACTGTATAATTAATTCTACCTATTCCACAAGGCCCAGTCCCCCGTGGCCGGCCATTTATTAAAAAAAAACACAATAAGCATTGTAATTTATATACTTTTGCACTGGCAATACCGGAAAGACATTGAAGACTGAAGAGCAATTAACAGGAAATACACGGTTTGCTTGTTTGTATATACATATGGCAAGGTTCCTGTGTTATTGTTTTACATATCAATGTGCAATACAAAATACAATAAAAGAAATATCTGGTGCCTTTATCCCTTTTAACGGTAATAATGGTATATACACATGATGATTGTGCCGACCGATGAATGAATGGCTGATTTGGCCAATCTATTGTACAGTACATGTGTTCCGGCTCCAGTCAGTGCCATTGTGGGATCTTTCCAATGGATCAATAAATGTCACCCTTGCAAACCACCACACACACGTGATTGATGGCCAAGCGGTTGTTTTAACATTGTTCGCCATTCGTGTGATGCAGGAGTTTGCCTCGTGGAAAGGACTGGGCAGGTTTTTCAACTAAAGATATCAAATAAATCCTTAAACAGAAAACCGGTATAAGAAAAGAAAATTACTTAACCACAGACTTGAAAGCTGATTTTTGTTTGTTCTTTTAACCGGCACTTGAAAAAGCACAAGAATCAACCTTTTAAAATACACAATTTGAACTAATTACCAGCCACCGCCTTTAAATAATAATAAACACATGTATAGAAAAATTGTGTGACTTATAAAACACCAAACACAGGCGCAAATACTGTAAACATGGCTATAGAAATGAATGGACAGACTCAAACTTTCGTTAACTTGATTACCTAAGTGGGAAGTATGTCACTGTCACTTTTACAGTACAATCAGAATTACATGAAGGTGACCATATGGGTATTTATCTAACCATGTAAATGGCTAAATGACAGAAATGTATCAGACTAACATTTTTAATCAAAAAAACAAGAGGGGAAAAAGACCAAAAATCTAAAATATTTCCAGGTTTTAATTTATTGGTGGGGCGATGACTCTTTTTGTAGAAGATTTGGATGTTGTATAAATTTTATTTATGGGTGAAAGTAGTAGGTACATACAGTGACAATGTTCTAAATCCGTAATGTGACAATGGGACCACTGTGTCTATGGGGTTATTACAGAGTACAATATATAATGAGTGCCTAAAATTAATTAAAATTTATGACATACAAATCTACTCTCCATCCCTAGTCTTAAGTGACATAAACAATGTTTGCAAAACATCTGTCACTTTATTCTTCTCACAATATTAAAAAAATCTATAGGTTCCTTTTACTTCCAACTACCGCTATTCTTATCCACACCTGGACTATTGTAACCTTCTGTAACTGGTCTTCCTGTTTGTTATCTTTCTCCCCTTTAGTCAATACTAAATTCTGCTGCACACATTGTTTCACTCTCTAATAAACGGAACTTAAATGGTGTGCCCAGACCTGGCTCCCTTCAAACAATGATTAGTTTGATTATATCAATATCCTTCTCTCTGCTGCTACTATTTCTTCTCTAGTGCCTTCAAAATCTCTGCCCCTACCCTACTCTCTTCACAGACTCAACTCTAAAGACCACCCAAGCACACTGCTTCCTGCCACTGTAAAACCTTTTCTCTTCTGAATTCCCTCTCTCTTTGTCAAGAAAACTTCAATCAGTAGGTTTAAATTATCTCACATCCTACCTCTCAGATAACCAGAACAGTATATGATTTTTAAATTGACTGCATGAATTCTCACTATGCCCCTTCTCCATATATCTGTATTTTACTCAAAGGGACAAGGACCTTTTTCTTCATTTCATAGTTCAAGAACTGTATACTTATTAATGAACATAATTATGTATTTATTATATTTGTCCCTTTTATCTTACATTCCTATTCTTTCAAAATAACTTGCTGTTTGCCAGTCTAGTTGTGTCTGTGACATTCTTTACTGCGTCTTCCTGAATTTTCTTAATTGCGTACAGCGCACCACATGCAAATGAAGTTGAATATGAAAGCCTCTCTGCTGAGTGCATTTAAAGGGTAAACTGTGGTCTTGAATACTTCCAAACTAGTAAGGATTATATAAAAAGCATCCATCATACCTTAAATCATGAGAAGTTATTGCTGAAAGGTTCAGCAATATTACTTATATATTACTTATATACAGACCAGCTGTCTGCATTAATAGGCTCCCTTTCTCAACTGTCAATTTTTTCCCCAGGTACTCTGTTTTCCCCAGCATTAAGTCTTAAATGAGCATGTCTCCCCCAGGGCAGAGGGGGCGAGCAGAGATAAGGTGATGTCACTCAACCTACTGGAAGCAGGAAGTTTGAACATTCACCCCAATGTAATTCTCACAGGGTGAAGCCAGATATGTGATTGTCGGCTATTTATAAAGGAAATACTGCAGGCTTTCATTCAACCCTAACTTGTTTGGAGATTACAGTTGCCCTTTAAGTATATGTGGCATGGCAGATGAAGGCATGTGCAGCAGAAGCCACAATCAGACTGTTAAATGATTTAATTATAAGGTTATTGGTAGAGATGAGATACGGGTCCTACTCTGACCCACATCCGACACGGAACCCTCTGGACGATTGTCTGGATTTTGGGACTTCAGGGCGCATTTCGATTATTATCGAATGTTCAAGGCTATTTTCGAAAATAGAGCGAAATGTCGATAATCCTCGAAAATACGATCGGAAACTCGACAGTGGTCTCTGATCATATTTTCGAGGGACATTGAATGTTCTAGTCTATTTTTAAAAATTAGCGAAAAATAGCTTGAACATCGAAATTCGTTCTGTTTTGGATCTTTGGGATTTTCCCAAGATCCAGGAATCCGAAAACGGATGAAACTGGTGAGTTTCGGCCATCTCTAGTATTGGGGAGAATTTTGTTTTTCTGTATAGTTTTCATTCTACAAAACTTTAACTCAATATTTGAGTAAAAGAGAAACTCCAGGTTCTACAAAGTTCTACATCAGCAATTCATGCATTTTCTGTGTTAACTTAATACCAATTGTTCAGTACTGTGGGTATAGATATTGGCAGGGCCATAACTACCAGGGGAAAGAAACCACAGAGGGGCCTGGAGGCAAGTGGGCCTCATCTTCTTATTTTTTCCTATGACAGTTATAGCCTCTACCCAAAAACCACTGCATGGATAGGGGCCCATCATAGTATTGCTAGGGGGACAAGTGATTCAGTTACACACTAAAATATTGGGACTATTTTTTAGAAATAAAAATATATTCAGAAACATTCTGCTTGTAGAGATCCTAACTATATAAAGTTCGGTCCGTTTCAGAGAAAGTTCGAAAGTTTGAATGGACCCATTCAAGTAATGGGGGAGTGATAGCTCGAAAAAATCCAAGTGGAATACAGCTAAACTAACCATGGTAACTTACTGTAATGGCTGTGGCACCTGGGAAATGGTCTGGGGAACGTCACTATCTCCAAAAAATTGTTAAAACTACATTCGACGATACATTCGAGGATTATCGAACGAACGATCCTTCCTGTTAGCAAAGAAGGGTTGGATAGTGTAGTGGTTATAAGGCACCGCCTTTGACATGGGGACCAGAGTTTGAATCCTGGCTAGGGGCAGCTATACAAAGTTTGGATTATTATAATACCCTAATAAGTATATAAACCCTAGTAATATAATATGTTATTATATTAAAGGTTATCTATGGTTATTATATTACTAGGTATTATATGGTTATTATATTACTAGGGTATTATAATATAATAACCTAGTAACAATTATATACTAGGGTATTATAGGTTATAATATACTAGATTATATGGTTATTATATTATTAGGGTATTATAATAATCCAAAATTTGTAAAGCTGCCCTCGCCAGGATTTGAACCTGGTTCTGCCATGTCAAAAGGTGGCACCTTAAACAGTACAATACCAGCCACACATTAAATGGATAATATTACTAGGTTATCATATGGTTATTATATGGTTATTATATTACTATATAACCTAGTAATATCATCCATACAATGTAGTGGCTGGATAGTGAGTGGTTGAAGGCACTGCCTTGACAGGGAGACTAGGGTTCTAATCCTGGCTGGAGGTAGCTATCAATTTTGGATTATTATAATACTCTAGTAATATAAAACTATAAATAACCTAGTAATATTTATAACCATATAATACCCTAGCAATATGCTTGTGAAGGTTCTCATTCATCCAGGTCATGGTATATCCGGTATTCAATTAGATCAACTGGACTTGAAATGTAGTTCTTGAAGACGTTTCGCTAGTCATCCGACTGGCTTTTCAATTCAGAAATCGAAGAAGCCAGTCGGATGACTAGCGAAACGTCTTCAAGAACTACATTTCAAGTCCAGTTGATCTAATTGAATACAGCGGAATCCCTAGCAATATAATATTATATAACTAGGTTATCATATGGTATTTTATATTACTAGGTTATTATATGGTTATTATATATAATCCCTAGTAATATAATAACCATATAATAAACCAGTAATATAATAACCATATGATAGCCTAGTGTATATAAGAATATAATTACTAGGTTATTAATGGTTATTTATTACTAGGGTATTATAATAATCCAAACATTGTAAGCTGCCCTTAGCAAGGATTAGAAACCCCGAGTCTATTAGAACCCTAGTCTCCATGTCAAAGGCAGTGCCTTCAACCACTACACTATCTAGCACTACATTACACTATACTACATTCTAAAGTAGTGAACGTCCCATAAATTCGATAATTATCAAATTTACCATCGAAAGTCCGGAAACATCGAAAGTCCGAGAAAGAATCCGGGTCGGGATAGTGCGAGAAGTCCGAGTCCGTTCGAACTTATAAAGTTCGTCTCAACTGGGGCTCGAGGTCGAGTTCCGTTATGGATTATAAACTGCCAACAACAAGATTTTAGAACAGAATGTTGTGTTTAGAACTACAACAAATACAATGTTTGGGGTTACAAAACCAGCAACAACTAGGCATGTCTGTCTAGTGACGCTTATTGTTGCTGGCGGGTTTTAATGAGATCCCAGCATGCATTTTCCGTAATTTGGCACATGTGTGTTCCTTAGCAAGGAAAAACAGACGCTGTCTCTACATCTATGATAAAATATGTATTTTAATGCAATAATTATATTAGGTATGTAAAATGTTTAAAACATGTTTATAACAAAGATGTGATAGCATAAAGTTAGTCCACTCCTGAAAATGTTATATTTACTGTACCTCCCCACTGAGATGCAAACCCTGCTATCTGCCATGCTCTTACTCGGTTGGTGCAGCTTTCACCTAAAGCTGGGAAAACTCATGCTCAGAGTAGGCAGCTGAGTGAATAGTATTAAAGGGGAAGTCCCGCCTCTCAAATAAAAAAAATCTATATTATATATGGTAATCACCCCCCAAATCCCAAAAACTGCAATAGTTAGAAAGCTAAATAAAAAGAGACTAACCTGTTTCCTCATCTGTTTTTTCCGTTAGCACCTGTCATTGATGTTACAGTTGACATCACAGCCAATGCTGAATGCTAAATCCCTAGTGCCTCCACTGAGCATTTCCAGCTCATAACCTGCTCACTAAATGCTGAAGGGCCCATGAACAATATCGTCATTAACCCCCCCCCCTCCTTTTTTACAAGGCATCCAGGAGCACAGGAGGCATCTTATGAATGTAAAGTTTTTAAAGGTGCCATTCTTTCTAAAATATGTTATTTTGAGGGGTGAAGTTTTCTTAAAGTAAAAGTAAAGAGGGCTACATATCAACCGCATGCAAAAACGTGTAGCTGCTAACTGGAAGAACCAGGAAGCTAGAAAAATGGTCAATGGTGAGTGACTCGAGTATAAACCGAGTCCGAGTTTTCAGGCTGATTTTACAGCCTGAAAAACTCGGTTTATACTCGAGTATATACGGTAATAGTTGGATATATAGGAGTTAACATATTGGAGAAACAAATTCAGATCCTCAGTATTCCCACTCCATAAAATGAATGTATCATCTACATATTGGAGGTACATTTTTATAAACTTTTTTTATAAACATAATCTCCAATATGTAGTTGATTCCTTAGGAAATGTATCATATATGTATTTATTCATAACTTGTGACTACTGCATCATTTATTATCTTTTTATATATTTATACACTTAATTTTTTACTCTGCAATGCATAATTAGGTGACCTCACTTGGGATTACCATGCCAATTGTGAACACTTCTGAGGGGATTTTTGCCCGATCACAGTCCCTGCCCAAAACACAAAGGCTTGTAGCCAATTCCCGAAGTTTTCCTACCTTATATTTTTTCTCCTCCCTTTTTCGGTTTGGCCCCTCCTTTTCGACCGTCACCATATCTGTGGTTAGAGCGACCAATGTCCACATAGTATGTCACGCGAAGGTACCCCCGCGGGCTAACCCGCAAAAAATATGTCCTTCAATGCCTCTGCTGAAGGAGCTTCCAACGCAGGCGGGGGCCCTGTGACCCCCCCTGGCTGGACTCACCGCAGAGCCAGGTGGTAGGGTATCTATCTTCCCCATCAGTGCCTTCACACTTGCACCAACTCCCCACCTTCACTCCCCCACTTTTCCCCATGCCCCTGCACAAGGGTACTCACCACCGACGACAGTTGCAGGGGTGCCGCTCACGAGTGGTCTCTCTCCACCGGGGGTTCTTGTTGTTGCTGCTCCCCTTGTCGCGCTGAGTTTGCACTGATGACTTCCCTTGCTGAAGCCGCCACTGAGGATACCCTGCTTCTATCGGTCGTAGTTGAGCGGGATGCCCTGTCTCTCCTGTCCCTAGATCTCGAACGCCGCCTGCTACTATGATCTCTGGAGTGTGACCGGTATCTGCGGCGCTCCCTCCTGCGATACCTCCTACGACTCCCACTATGATAATCCTCGCTACTATCTTCTGACGAGGAGTATCTCCCTCTCCTACCGCTCCGTCTAGGGCTCCTCTCTACCCTTCTGTGGCGGCTCCTATCCCCAGTGGACCTTATCTCCTCACAATCCCTAAGCCGTGTAGTGGCAGGTGTAAGGCCTCTCACGGTGGACCTTGCGTCCACAAACTGTTCTCCCTTATCTGACGCCTCTCCTGACACTATGACCTGGGCATCTCTCGCCCTCTCACCCACCGCTGCTGCTGCTACAGCTGGGCGAGTCGCTCTCTGTGCCCAAGGGGCCCGGCCTCCTCTGCCCCTATTCCTCCCCATACCAGATGCTGGAATGGCGACGGCAGCTGGCTCAGTGGCTTCCACCAGCCCAGCCCGTGGTGGGGGGTGGATCTCAGCCTGCACCAGTTGTGATGGGTGCACTATATTGAAGGCTCTTAAGAGTCCTTCAGTGGCTGCGCTAAGCTGCCTAACCTGGGGCCCCTGCCGTCTCCTACCGGTGTGCGGGGGACTGGGACTCAGACGAACAGGGGGACCAGAGCGGCGTACAGGTCTACCGGAGAACACGGATCGCTGGCCTGGCCCCTGGCCTAAAGCCTGCACTCCTACCTTGAGTGCTGGGGGAAGCCTCCCCCATCAGTGCCTGAAGCCACCCATCCCCCTCCAGCCTGATCCTCTTCCTTACCCTTTCCAGCATCTCATTGTCCTGTGCTGCCATAATCCTCTCTCAAAGATTCCTCAAATCCAGCCAAATTCCAAACTTTTGCTCAGAGGAAGAAACAGACCTCTCTGTTCTTCCTAGCAATTCTCAAAATGGCGCTGGCTCCGACCGCATGGCCGCCTCTTATAGGGCCGGTGACGTCATCCGTGACGTCAAGATCCCACCTCTCGCAAGATCCGGCGCAGCCAATCCGCTTCTGCGCTTGCCGATGACGTCATCACGGAAGCGCCGGACCCGCAAGAAGAGGGAGAAAGAGGCAGACCACGATGCCTACAACTCCCAGCATGCCTGAAGGGACCACCCCGCCCCCTAACACGCGCCGGTGCTTCCAAACTCTATGGAGGTGGTGTTTTAGGTGTATACAGCTCTTTTACACTGTGTTAAGATAAAATGTGCACTTTTATATTTATTAGTATATTTATGTGGATATTATATTTATATTGTATTTTGCACTGATTGTGACACTTTACTGTATGGAAATGGTTACATCTCTGAGTGAGTTTAGAATCCTCCCATTGTTGTGATATAGTTGCTGCTTCACTTGTTATCTCTAAGGAAGGGAGGATACGTCCCCCCGAAACGTTGTATTGCTTTATGTCTGAATAAACTATAGGGGTTCTCCCCCTTTTGCGACCTGCTCATCCGTGTAGCGTGCTGGGCTTTGAACACAGCAGCACCGGAGATAACTAGCAGGTGTGTAAGTGTGCCTATCTATTATTGTTTTAGGACAGACGATTAAACACAAGTTGACATGTGGCTAGCTTTTTAAATTTTAGAACCACTAGAGGGTTTTATCTTTGAAACACAGTGCATTATGGGACCTTCCACTTTAAACCTGCAGGTTGGTCATGCAGAACACAGTCTGAATAGCAGTGACCCATAAAAGTAAATAATCTCTCTGAGAAAGTCACTGAAATGCATACAGGATAGAATGTGATACTTACTTCTCTTTATAGCCGTCAGCAGACAGTTTTGTATTATCAATAGTTAAACAGAGCTCACAGTTTTCCATTTTCAATTGGCTTATCTTTAAAAGGGAAAAGAGAGAATTTTATATTAAATGGTACAGGAAAAACCTAAGGTGTTACTACTAGCGATGGTCAAAGAGATTATACTAGATCACTGCTTTGTTGAATGATTTAAGGGTAGCATGGCACACCGTGGGTTACTCTGGTGGTCTGACACAATGCTTACTTTCTACAAACAAGATTAAACCAGTTTTAAATGAATTTAACAGTAAGTATTGTAATGATTTAATAACAATCAATCACTGATTCTCCACATATGTATTAATGCAGTAGTCCTTTCATATCATTCATCACACTAAATATTGATCAGGCCTGTATATTGTGTGTACTTGAAAGTTGGTGTACACGTATCTGCTGCCTCAGAGATTGTATCCAATAAGGTAAATTGTCCAAGTAATCTGTCCTCCCAGCAGGTGGTTATAGGATCTTACACACAGGATTTTGTGTTGCAGTAAATCAGGACATCACACTATGCAAGGGATCACACTTGTCCATATACAGGCTGCATAAGGGATCACACCAAGCAGCTCACTGATACCTCCTGCAGGCTGAAGTTGGTATATAAGGAGCAGTGGTGTATTTGTCCATTACACTGCCCCCTCTTAGAGAAGATGCGGCCTTGTATCCTATAGTTTGAAGCACATAATCAGAATGCCAGGTTGGCACTCTCCTTTGCCGAATCGGTCTGGCAGGTAAAGGAGAAGAACTGGCAACATTATGAGTTTCAAAACTACAAGGAGAGTCAGTCTCCTATTCATCAGAATAAAAGTCAGAATTTTCTCCTGGTGGAAGCGGTTCAACAAACTCCATAGACAAATCACTGGAAGATGTATCTGGGGTTGGAGAAACATCAGACAAAGAGCCCAGAGATTGTGGTTGGTCAGCAGTGGAAGGGAAATGAGTTACGAAATGTTTTTAACCTGAACGCTGGTACACCCCCCATTCCACGAGGTTAATACAACACATCAGACAATTTCTAAACAGTTTAATGTGGACCTTTATATTTAGGTCTAAGTTAAGGGCACAGACTTCTGTAGTATAGTATTTGAGGTTGAATAAAGACATACGTCCATCCAGTCCAACCCATCTAGCAATATCCTCATTTCCTGCCTAACTGTTGATCCAGAGGAAGGCAAAAAAACCCACCAAATTTATGAAGGGGGAAAAAATTCCTTCCTGACTCCAAGTGGCAATCGGAAATTTCCCTGGATCAACTCTACTTTATGTATCAATACCAGTAACTTGTAACATTCCTTGTTCTTACGGGTAGAATCTTCAACCCACACAAATCAACTAGATCATAGACATGGGATGTCACTTTGAGGTCAAAGTATTCTTTCTGCTTTCTAGAGGTATTACCTTGGTGAGATTGAACTATAATTTTAATTTCTGAAAGGCATTTTGTCACCTCCCTTATATAGTTGCTAGGATCAGCAAACCTTGTGGATACATCTCCCTCATGAATAAGGTCAACTGGTAAACATACTTCCCCACAAAACATTACCATGAAAGGGGAATAACCAGGTGTAGCTTGTATACTAATACTGCTATGGTAGGCCATCATGACATATGGGAGAATGTTATGCCAGTTACTTTGTCTTCTACAAAGGAGGATAACATAGCAAGAAGGGTACTGTTCAAACAAATGGGGTACCCCGTAATGGCAAATAAAATTCTCTACAAGAATTTTTGTGATAGTTTTAGCTTCCTGGTCAGGTAAGGGTAAGCTTCAGTCCATTTTGAAAAATAATCACAAATTACTAAAATGTACTTATATGGCCATCATGAGTTTGAGGCAATGAACCTAGAATATCTAAAGCAATTCTTTGCAGTGGATGACTTGTTTACACCATAGGGGTTTAGGGGGGTCTTTCCCATTAGTTGCCCTACAGGCACATTACATGCTTTACACCATGCTCTGACTTCTTTGCGCCAAGTTGTCCAGAAATAGTGAGCCATTACTTTGCCAGAAATTCCATATAAAAGACCAGTCTCTGGAATCATTTACAGTATTCCATACCATGCACTCACTCATAGGCACCTATGCTCTGGTTTTGCATTTAGCTTGTGGAATGCTGTAAAAGTCTTTTTAAAGATAAAGCATTCCTAACACCTTCCATGGAAACATGGTAAATTCCCATAAGTCTTTGCTCCTTATTTGCATATTGCTGAAAAGGGAGTTTCAAAGCCTGAATTCTCTCCCTATCCTATTTAATGTATTAGTGTCATAGGCACCTAGAAACCTATTTCAGATGGTAAGACTATGGCCCCCAAAAGGTTTGCTTATTTACTAAAGGTCGTAATCTGTTTTTCAAATTGTATTATCCACAGGGTGAAATTAATATTTTGAGTTCATAGAAGACATTAAAGATTTGATATTACACAGGGATTCTTAATGGAGACAGAGTAGGGAGAGCCAGGCGAGGACTGGGCCAGTAGGCAGAGGGGCAATAATCCCCACACTTTTCTATACTAACTGGACCATTGCAGCTGGTGTGATATCATACCATAAGGCCAGTAGGCCACACAGAGTTGGACTAGCCTGCAAATAGTCCTAATAACGTTAAAACTCTCTTGATGCTCCTATGCATCTTGTTACCCCCTAATGTAGTGTACAGTGAGATTCCTTTATTTGCTCGCACAATGGGGTCAGGAGATTGAAATCCTGACTCTGTCTAGCTGGCAGTGATGGCAGTGTAAATTACTGAGATCTGTATGGCCCTTGGAGATGAAGACTGACAATACCTTTGCAATAAAATGTATTTTGCAAAAGATTTAATACTGTATAATTAATTCTACCTATTCCACAAGGCCCAGTCCCCCTGTGGCAGGCCATTTATTAAAAAAAACACAATAAGCATTGTAATTATATACTTTTGCACTGGCAATACCGGAAAGACATTGAAGACTGAAGAGCAATTAACAGGAAATACACGGTTTGCTTGTTTGTATATACTATATGGCAAGGTTCCTGTGTTATTGTTTTACATATCAATGTGCAATACAAAATACAATAAAAAGAAATATCTGTTGCCTTTATCCCTTTTAACGGTACATAATGGTATATACACATGTATGATTGTGCCGACCGATGAATGAATGGCTGATTTGGCCAATAATTGTACAGTACATGTGTTCCGGCTCCAGTCAGTGCCATTGTGGATCTTTCCCAATGGATCAATAAATGTCACCCTTGCAACCCACCACACACACGTGATTGATGGCCAAAGCGGTTGTTTTAACATTGTTCGCCATTCGTGTGCAGCAGTTTGCCTCGTGGAAAGGACTGGGCAGGTTTTTCAACTAAAGATATCAAATAAATCCTTAAACAGAAACCGGTAAGAAAATTACTTAACCACAGACTTGAAAGCTGATTTTTGTTTGTTCTTTTTAACCGGCACTGAAAAAGCACAAGAATCAACCCTTTTAAAATACACAATTTGAACTAATTACCAGCCACCGCCTTTAAATAATAATAAACACATGTATAGAAAAATTGTGTGACTTATAAAACACCAACACAGGCGCAAATACTGTAAACAATGGCTATAGAAATGAATGGACAGACTCAAACTTTCGTTAACTTGATTACCTAAGTGGGAAGTATAGTCACTGTCACTTTTACAGTACAATCAGAATTACATGAAGGTGACCATATGGGGTATTTATCTAACCAATGTAAATGGCTAAATGACAGAAATGTATCAGACTAACATTTTTAATCAAAAAAACAATGAGGGGAAAAAGACCAAAATCTAAAATATTTCCAGGTTTTAATTTATTGGTGGGGGCGATGACTCGTTTTGTAGAAGATTTGGATGTTGTATAAATTTTTATTTATGGGTGAAAGTAGTAGGTTACATGCCGTGTCCAATGTTCTAAATCAGTAATGTGACAATGGGACCACTTGTCTACTGTGGGTTATTACAGAGTACAATATACATGAGTGCCTAAAATTAATTAAAATTTATGACATACAAATCTACTCTTCCATCCCTAGTCTTAAGTGACATAAACAATGTTGCAAACATCTGTCACTTTATTCTTCACAATATTAAAAAAATCTATAGGTTCCTTTTACTTCCAACTACCGCTATTCTTATCCACACCTGGACTATTGTAACCTTCTGTATACTGGTCTTCCTGTTTGTTATCTTTCTCCCCTTTAGTCAATACTAAATTCTGCTGCACACATTGTTTCACTCTCTAATAAACAGGAACTTAAATGTTGTGCCAGACCTGGCTCCCTTCAAACAATGTATAGTTTTGATTATATCATATCCCTTCTCTCTGCTGCTACTATTTCTTCTCTAGTGCCTTCAAAATTCTCTGCCCCTACCCTACTCTCTTCACAGACTCAACTCTAAAGACCACCCAAGCACACTGCTTCCTGCCACTGTAAAACCTTTTCTCTTCTGAATTCCCTCTCTCTTTGTCAAGAAACTTCAATCAGTAGGTTTACATTTAATCTCACATCCTACCTCTCAGATAACCAGAACAGTATATGATTTTTAAATTGACTGCATGAATTCTCACTATGCCCCTTCTCCATATATCTGTATTTTACTCAAAGGGACAAGGACCTTTTTCTTCATTTTACATAGTTCAAGAACTTGTATACTTATTAATGAACATAATTATGTATTTATTTATATTTGTCCCCTTTTATCTTACATTCCTATTTCTTTCAAAATAACTTGCTGTTTGCCAGTCTAGTTGTGTCTGTGACATTCTTTACTGCGTCTTCCTGAATTTTCTTAATTGCGTACATGCGCACCACATGCAAATGAAGGTTGAAAGCATTAAAGGGTAACTGTGGTCTTGAATACTTCCAAACTAGTAAGGATTATATAAAAAGCCTTCCATCATACCTTCAAAATAAAACCGAAATCACATCTCTAGATAAAAGTCATGAGAAGTTATTGCTGGAAAGGTTCAGCAATATTACTTATATATTACTTATATACAGACCAGCCTGTCTGCATTAATAGGCTCCCTTTCTCAACTGTCAATTTTTTCCCCAGGTACTTCCTGTTTTCCCCAGCATTAAGTCTTAACTGAGCATGCTTCTCCCCCAGGGCAGAGGGGCGAGCAGAGATAAGGTGATGTCACTCAACCTACTGGAAGCAGGAAGTTTGAACATTCACCCCAATGTAATTCTCACAGGGTGAAGCCAGATATGTGATTGTCGGCTCATTCTAAAGGAAATACTGCAGGCTTTCATTCAACCCTAACTTGTTTGGAGATTACAGTTGCCCTTTAAGTATATGTGGCATGTGCAGATGAAGGCATGTGCAGCAGAAGCCACAATCAGACTGTTAAACTGATTTAATTATAAGGTTATTGGTAGAGATGAGATACGGGTCCTACTCTGACCCACATCCGACACGGAACCCCTCTGGACAGATTGTCTGGATTTTGGGACTTCAGGGCGCATTTTCGATTATTATCGAATGTTCAAGGCTATTTTCGAAAATAGCGAAATGTTCGATAATCCTCGAAAATACGATCGGAAACTCGACAGTGGTCTCTGATCATATTTTCGAGGGACATTGAATGTTCTAGTCTATTTTTAAAAATTAGCGAAAAATAGCCTTGAACATCGAAATTCGTTCTGTTTTTGGATCTTTGGGATTTTCCCAAGATCCAGGAATCCGAAAACGGAATGAAACTGGTGAGTTTCGGCCATCTCTAGTTATTGGCGAGAATTTTGTTTTTCTGTATAGTTTTCATTCTACAACTTTAACTCAATATTTTGTAGTAAAAGAGAAACTCCAGTTTCTACAAAAGTTCTACATCAGCAATTCATGCATTTTCTGTGTTAACTTAATACCAATTGTTCAGTACTGTGGTGTATAGAATATTGGCAGGGCCATAACTACCGGGGAAAGAAACCACAGAGGGGCCTGGGAGACAAGTGGGCCTCATCTTCTTATTTTTCCTATGACAGTTATAGCCTCTACCCAAAAAACCACTGCATGGATAGGGGCCCCATCATAGTATTGCTAGGGGGACAAGTGATTCCTAGTTACACCACTAAATATTGGGACTATTTTTTAGAAATAAAAATATATTCAGAACATTCTGCTTGTAGAGATATCCTAACTATATAAAGTTCGGTCCGTTTCAGAGAAAGTTCGAAAGTTTGAATTCGGACCCATTCAAGTCAATGGGGGAGTGATAGCTCGAAAAATCCAAGTGGATTACAGCTAAACTAACAATGGTAACTTACTGTAAATGGCTGTGGCACCTGGGAAATGGTCTGGGGAACATGTCACTATCTCCAAAACTTGTTAAAACTACATTCGACGATACATTCGAGGATTATCGAACGAACGATCCTTCCTGTTAGCAAAGAAGGGTTGGATAGTGTAGTGGTTAAAGGCACCGCCTTTGACATGGGAGACCAGAGTTTGAATCCTGGCTAGGGGCAGCTATACAAATGTTTGGATTATTATAATACCCTAATAATGTAATATAATACCCTAGTAATATAATATTGTTATTATATTACTAGGTTTATCATATGGTTATTATATTACTAGGTTATTATATGGTTATTATATTACTAGGGTATTATAATATAATAACCTAGTAACAATTATATTACTAGGGTATTATATGGTTATAATATTACTAGATTATATGGTTATTATATTATTAGGGTATTATAATAATCCAAAATTTGTAAAGCTGCCCTCAGCCAGGATTTGAACCCTGGTCTGCCATGTCAAAGGTGGCACCTTTAAACAGTAAAAAAAGTAGCTGAGGGTCGCACTCCAAATCATCAAGAAATTTTATTTCAAACCACACATATTCACGTCACAACGTTTCGGGGGGATACCCCCTTCTTCAGGTCACCATTGTTTATCCACCTTTAAACAGTACACTATCCAGCCACTACATTAAATGGATAATATATTACTAGGTTATCATATGGTTATTATATGGTTATTATATTACTATATAACCTAGTAATATATCATCCATATAATGTAGTGGCTGGATAGTGTAGTGGTTGAAGGCACTGCCTTTGACATGGGAGACTAGGGTTCTAATCCTGGCTGGAGGTAGCTATGCAATTTTTGGATTATTATAATACTCTAGTAATATAATAACCATATAATAACCTAGTAATATTATAACCATATAATACCCTAGCAATATAATATTATATTACTAGGTTATCATATGGTTATTATATTACTAGGTTATTATATGGTTATTATAATATAATACCCTAGTAATATAATAACCATATAATAACCCAGTAATATAATAACCATATGATAGCCTAGTTATATAAGAATATTATATTACTAGGTTATTATATGGTTATTATATTACTAGGGTATTATAATAATCCAAACATTTGTATAGCTGCCCTTAGCAAGGATTAGAACCCTAGTCTCCCATGTCAAAGGCAGTGCCTTCAACCACTACACTATCCAGCCACTACATTACACTATACTACATTCTAAAGTTAGTGAACGTCCCATAAATTCGATAATTATCAAATTTACCATCGAAAGTCCGGAAACATCGAAAGTCCGAGAAATCCGGGTCCGGGATAGTTCGAGAAGTCCGAGTCCGTTCGAACTTATAAAGTTCGTCTCGAACTGGGGCTCGAGGTCGAGTTCCGTTATGGTATAAACTGCCAACAACAAGATTTTTAGAACAGAATGTTGTGTTTAGAACTACAACAAATACAATGTTATGGGGTTACAAAACCAGCAACAATAGGCATGTCTGTCTAGTGACGCTTATTGTTGCTGGCAGGGTTTTTATGAGATCCCAGCATGCATTTTCCGTATTTGGCACATTGTGTGTTCCTTTAGCAAGGAAAAACAGGCACTGTCTCTACCTCTATGATAAAAAATGTATTTTAATGCAATAATTTTTATTAGGTATGTAAAATGTTTAAAACATGTTTATAACAAAGATGTGATTAGCTATAAAGTTAGTCCACTCTCTGAAAATGTTATATTTACTGTACCTTCCCCACTGAGATGCAAACCCTGCTATCTGCCATGCTCTTACTCGGTTGGTGCAGCTTTCACCTAAAGCTGGGAAAACTCATGCTCAGAGTAGGCAGCTGAGTGAATAGTATTAAAGGGGAAGTCCCGCACTCAAATAAAAAAAATCTATATTTATATATGGTAAATCACCCCCCAAATCCCAAAATTGCACTAGTTAGAAAGCTAAAATAAAAAGAGACTAACCTGTTTCCTCCATCTGTTTTTTCCCCGTTAGCACCTGTCATTGATGTTACAGTTGACATCACAGCCAATGTCTGAATGCTAAATCCCTAGCTGCCTCCACTGAGCATTTTCCAGCTCATAACCTGCTCACTAAATTGCTGAAGGGCCATGAACAAATATCGTCATTAACCCCCCCCCCCTCCTTTTTTACAAGGCATCCAGGAGCACAGGAGGCATCTTATGAATTGTAAAGTTTTAAAGGTGCCATTCTTTCTAAAATATGTTATTTTGAGGGTGAAGTTGTTCTTAAAGTAAAAGTAAAGAGGCTACATATCAACCGTCATGTCAATAACGTGTAGCTGCTAACTGGAAGAACCAGGAAGCTGAAAAAATGGTAACAGTACATCGGGCGGCCATTTCTAGTTAGTCTTTGATCTCTCAATTCTAATTATAGCCAGTTTGTTGTTTGGGGGTGTTTATGTTAAACAGCTTTTAATTTGAAATGGTGCCACTTTTCCCCTTATTGTGACATGATACTCAAGCCGTAACTGACAGCTTTCTGCCTCCCCTTCGTTCTGCTGTGCCTGCCCTTCATTAACATATGTGCGTCTTAGTCTGAGATAGGAGGAATTGTGTTTTTTAATTCTTGCAATAAAATAATTTTTCATAGCAAAATAAAAAAACACAAAAATACAAATCAGATCACAGATATATCAGTATTTATCCATAAATCTGTATCTTTTTATATATATCAGTATTTATCCATAAATCTGTATCTTTTTACTCCTCCGTGTAAATATTATTTTCTTTCCTATCACTTTAATAATATCACTGAATCTACAGGCAGAAAATGTTGCTTTGCAAACTTGAAACACCCAGCATTTCATAAAAAATAATTTATCAAGGCATTTTTTTTACAAAGTATCCAAATTGTACTTATTTAATACAGAATCTTTTAAAAACACCACTCAGCAGATCTCAAAAACACCTCTGAGCATCGTTCTAAGATCTCTGGCCATTTTATTTCACATTCTGTTATTAAAGACTAGGGATGGCCGGTTCGCGGATCCGAACCTGGATCCGCCGCGGATTTATCCCGTTCGCGAACGGCGGATTTTTCCGGATTTTCCGCCTTCCGAACCGCGGATTTCTCGTATTTTCGAAAAATTTTGAAATTACAAGGATTTCTCTTATTTCCGTTAATACATATTTTCGAAAATTTTCGAAATTACGAGGTTTACTCCTATTTTTTTTTTTTTTTTTTTACTGTAGCTCGAATGGTGACAGAGTTTTGACAGCTGGAATGCAGTTTGGGGAAAAAAGTCAGGTCGGATGGTGGGAGTGGTTAAAAGATGGAGGGGGGGATACTGTTCCTAAGCAAAATGTGTGCTGGATTGAAGGCATGCAGCAACACACGCAAATCAGAGTACTACTTACATGTATTCAATTATATATTAAGATGAGGCAAAGTGATTTTTTCAGTATAGTGTTCCCTTAATGATGTTCCCTTACATAAAAAAAAGCTCCCACAGTTCCTGCTCCTCCCAGAATATTTCCAATCAGATCTCTTTATTTTGATGTGATGATTTAGTTTTAATTCCTCCAAACCAATAATCTATTCCTTGTTCCAATTGTGTAAGATATTTCTTACATTGAGGGAAACTCGTGGTGATTTTCCAATAAGATGTATTAAAATGCCACACAATAGTAACAAATTTACCATCTTTTAAAATGGGCTTTGGGTGTAAATAATTGATCTGGAACGGACTAGATGGTTTAAAATGTTCTTTAGTACAAGGGGTGAACCTAGCATATGGTACAACTGTAACATTAGATTGTTTATACATTTGTTCATTTTGTATTATTTTGCAACTGATAATATCATTTATCCCCTAGTTGTACATTCTTTCATGAACAAAAGGCATCGTAAAGTTTGGTTTATTGATGCTACATTGCCTATCGTACTTCTTTGAATTACTATACATGGTCCGTATGTCACACTTCCCCTGAAGTTTTGTTCTTTTGCCCAAGAAATTATCAATCCAGGAGGCAATGGTAAAGCTATTTTACACGTTAACCTTATGGCCTTCATGCAAAATCCTACTGTGCAGCCCTAAACCCATGGAAAAGTACAGAGAGAACCATGTGCACCAAGAGCAACAGAACCCCGCTACCATGACTGGACCATCACCGCATACACACTGAAAACTTTCTCCATACCTTCACCATACAGAGAAACTATGTCCCACACAGTCACCTCCAGACAGAAAGTAACTTCCCTTACAGGACAGTGAACTCTCTTTGAACAGGCAGCACAACCCACAGGCAAGGTAAGTGACACCTAGAAGTGGTTAGATGGCTTGTATTTATCACAATCGTTTAGTATTGCTTACACACAAAATTATATTTTCTTATTATTTATATTTATTTTATCATTACTAATTATTATTAGCTAACACTAAGCACATGGGCTTTTTTTTACCTGTACTACAGTATTAATTTGCATCAACCTATCAGATAATATCTAACTGTGGTACCCTAGTAAAAACTTACAATCTGATTGGTTGCTGCAAAGTATTAGCACAGGCAAACCTTTGAACCTCTTATTGAACCAGCCCGTGTATTGTTGTTCGAGAAAATGTATTAGAAACTTTCATAAGGTGTTTATCTCACCTGGGTTTCAAGTTCAGCGATGATCTTCTCGTAGTAGCTTTTGTTATCGGATTTTATTGCCCTCTTCATACAGTGATCTTGAATTTTTTGTTCAAGTTCTCTATTGGACTCCTCTAACATGTGCACCTTCTCCAGGTAAACTGCTAAGCGGTTATTTAGATCTATCAAGATTTCCTTCTGGGTCTGAGGAAAAAAGTATTTGATGGTGTCCCTATTTTTACGTTTCGTCGTGTTCTCAGTGTCATAGTACCTGTATTTTTGGCTGAGAAAACATTCTCTCCATCCATTGAATGACATTGCAAATCACAGAATGGGAATACCAAAGCACAGGTAACTACATTTGTCAGTTCTACTAGTTTGTAATTAACAGCTCCCATGGAAACTTAAAATAAGGAAGTCTTTATTTCTAATCTAACATGAACACTATTGGTTCTGCAAGGGGATTCTTTCAGCTAGCTCATATTTCATTCACCTTGGGCTCAATGAAATCTTTTCTTCTCCTGTTGTTTATCTTACTTGTTTTGCCTAAAGGGATTGGTCGGTGGACTGTGTCTAATTATACTACAGCATTGCTTTGCTTGAGCTGGAAACACTGTACTTGCTAAAGGTATAACTTGCATTCTTTAAATGCCAAAGGCAACCATTTATTTGTGTTCAGGACCTGTGAGCTGGATTGTAACATTTAAAGCCAAAAGTTTAAAAGTTTGCTATAAAAGTGCCTGATTTTTTTGGATATTTTTTTCTGCCTGTAGGATATTGTTTTGGTTTTCGTTGGATTATAAATCATTAAATAAGTAAATGTGATTCTAATCAGTGTTTCTTTCTATTCTCAGGCAGGTGCATCCAATGCTACCTGCTCATTTACTGAACTATCGTCGGTTTATTATCTTTAAATAATGAACTATCGTCTGTTTATTATCTTTAACTAAAAGCCACATTTATTTTAATTTCAAACTTTTAGCAACTCAGAATTCAGATTCTGCAAGGTAAGTTAGGAAAGATGTTTCATCCTACAGAGGATGTCCATTTTTTTCAGAATAAGGAGGTAGGTTATGTTACTCTCAGCTCCCTACGTGGCTGTATTCGAGTGGGGAGTTGTCACTCAGTGTAGAGTAGAAAGGTATCCAGGTAGCAGCCTTTCATTTTGAGAATGTTCTAAAAAAATGTTGTTTTATATCCTTCATATTAACAAAAAACGTTCACAGGTAAATCTGATGATTGATGATACTGCCACTGAAATGGGGGTGCTTCACTCTTCCCCCGTGGGCCACCGGGCCCAGCCCCGCCCCTCCCACCCCTCGCCCCATCCCCCCCCATCCCCACACCCCCCCCCTGCACCCCCCCTCCCCTCACCAACCGCCCCCCCCCACATCAGCCCCACTCAAAAGACTTTGGGTCACCTAAATGGTGTGTTCTGGAGGCACCAAACTGCCCCTTGAGCTATCTGATAGCCTCATGATCATGTGATACCCCTGAACAAAACCAGATTGTTCGATTCCTGTCAGGGACCAGATTTTTGTTTTAAAATAAAGAGATGTTTTTACAATATCACAAACTTGATTCATTTCATTGCTTTCCCTGTGTTGTGGAACCTTTCACTTATATACACAAAGTTGGATTTCATCCCAAAATATCAGGATTATCCAGTTTTGATAACATTATTAAATGTGCAACCTTCACCATTTATTTTAAGTCAAAACAATGCTTTGCAAGCTCATTGTGACCTTCTGCTAACAGCACAAGATCCCTGCTGTACAGAGATGTAACTGTGTTTTCCTAACAGCAAACACACCTGTTATATAGAACAGAAGCATGCCATATCAGTAAATGAAAGTCATTTAAATTTGATTCTGAATTTTAATTCTAATCTCTTTCTTCCCTAGAAATGGAAATGCCAAAGGTCAGGGTTGGAATTTTTAGATAAACATAGAGTCTGTTTGCAGCCTGTGTTGAATTCATTTGACTGTTTAAACACACTGGAATCCAGGAGCTAAAGTCAATAAAACAACAAGAACAAAGTTAACCCCTAGATTCCCTTTATTACTTTTGGGCCAGTTGATAGTTTAAACATAGCAATGAACTTGGTTTGATTGTAGGATCAAACACCTTAAAAAATTACTGAGATGCAGTTAAATAATAATCACAAATTCTTCTGCACCATCTTTAAAGTAAAAATGCTGCTAATTACTAGAAAAGGCTGTCTTACAAGTCTTAATCCTTATAATAAACATTGCTCTGGTCTCATCAAGGAGTCACTTACCTGTCCAGCAAGGCTTCATCCCTCCAAGGGCTCTTACTATAGTTTATAGTATTTGAGGTTGAATAAAGACATACGTCCATCCAGTCCAACCCATCTAGCAATATCCTCATTTCCTGCCTAACTGTTGATCCAGAGGAAGGCAAAAAAACCCACCAATTTATGAAGGGGAAAAAATTCCTTCCTGACTCCAGTGGCATCGGAAATTTTCCTGGATCAACTCTACTTTATGAATCAATACCCGTAACTTGCAACATTCCTTGTTTGCAGAAACTCCAGCTTTTTAATTTAAACTGACCAATGAGCCTCCATAATTCTCTAATAGATCAGTTCTGGAAGACAGTCAGCATATGATCCCATAAACAAAGTTTCCATCCCCTCCATACCACTAATGTTAGGCTTACAGGTCTATAGTTACCATGTTTGGAAACGAATACCTTTTTTTAAATATTGTATGTTATGTACATTGGCTTTTTTCCACCAGCGGCACACACAGAACAAAGTGTGAAATCTGAAAAGATAAGAAACAGTGTCTAGAAAAACTGAACAGGCTCTCTCAAATCCGAAGATTATCCATCTGGTCCTGGGGGGATGTATATTAGTGTTAACTTGCTTAATGTTTCCTCAAAACGCACATACCGCTGTCAGCCAGAGTAAATGCCTCGTCTAACTCCGCCCACCATCCACAGCTCCATCACCAAGTGAATACAAGGGGGGAAAAAGGTGTTGAGCACATAGCCTTCCGCAGCTTCTAACCATCCACCGCAATTTAATGGTCCCCCATTCCATAGTCCAAAAAAACACAATTCAGATCGCACCCAGTCAAATGTTCAAATCATTTAATTAACCGTGACGTTTCGTGTCCCGTGGCAGCACCCCATTAAACCACGTTAGAACCACAAGAGGTCACCTTTGGTTTTATTTGCTTTTATTTGACAGCTGGTTTATGCTCTTTATCTTGCACTTTTTTGCCATATTGTATATCGATATCGAGGAGTGTCGCACGGACCCGAAACGGTCGACAGTCGGAGAGGGTGTCCACGGACACCGAAACGTCACGTGAATAAATGAATTGGAACATGAAGACTGGGAGTCGCGTTGAATTGCTTTTGTTTGGATACTATGGCCAGGGCAATGTGTTTTGGAGCACCACCCAGCGATTCCATTATCACCTGCAGGGTGGCGAGGGAGAGTGGAACTACACCCACATCCCGTCCAAATACAGCGGTTTAAAAACAGGAGTCGAGACAGTCCACTCGGCTCAATACCTACCTAGGAACAAATCCCCCGTCTATAAGAAGGAGCGATCCCTTCAACAACAAATAAATTTAGGCTTTCCTAAAGTAATAAGTTTTTGCTAACCCATGGCACTTTTGTTTTTTGCAACCAATTAAATTACACTATTATCGTGTGATTACATCTCAAGCATTCCATTACCTTATCCTCTATACAAATGAGCTCAGGGAATAGATATCACCAGATCCAACAATGCATCTTGTCTATAGGAACTTCCCACATCTGTGAAAAGAAAATGCCCATAAGGAGATTTAAGAACTTGGTACCTTTTAAGGTGCCGGCATTCCCTACTCAATCTATGTCAGGGAATAATAAAAAATCCCCCCTAACCGACACGCCCCATACGGCGCACGCTAGCCAACTGCAATGGAATCATTCCACATCCTCACTGGCATTTGGCGGCTTAACCATACACCAACAAGAGAAACCCCTTCCGGCCCGGTACACAG
Source organism: Hymenochirus boettgeri (assembly GCA_019447015.1). Taxonomy (NCBI): domain Eukaryota; kingdom Metazoa; phylum Chordata; class Amphibia; order Anura; family Pipidae; genus Hymenochirus; species Hymenochirus boettgeri. The sequence continues at coordinate 61,599,027 of CM033476.1, read as the reverse complement.
CTCACCCCATTGTTCTGACTTATGTGCTATACCCCATCATCTCATCTTCAATATTGTTTAACATACATACTACATACCTACTCCCCCTCCTTTTCTTATTAACTGCTCTCATGTCAAGTAAGGAGATCCTTCATATTCTTCCAGTCCGGAGCTGTTAAATTAGCCGGTTTTCGGCGTACGTATCATATTACGTTCCTAAGTATATTATTCGAGTCTCCATGTTTCCGCAGACTTCTTGCATGGAAACGATAAAGAGTTCAGTCAATTTTTGGACTGTCAACTCTTGGAGCGTTGTCATCTTCCGCGTATGCCCAGTCCCTCCCGCCCCCCATCCGCCATCCACCCTCCATATCTTATGAGGCGCGTCTAATACCCATAATTCCCGCCGTCATACCCGTGGTAGCCAAGACCCCAACCCACGACGAATCTAACCATCATCCGGGTCCACGTCCTCTAGCCTGTCTCCCCCCACAGTGCCTGCCATCATGCATTGAGGTTTCAGGTCCATCCTACAAAAGAGACTGTAGCCAACAGTGAAGTCAGCCCAGTAACTTCAAAAACCAAATCAAGAGGGTAAACAGCACTTATTATTCGCTCAAAGGTTAATCATCGAGAGGCAGGTAATCAGCGCTGATTAGGTCTGCTCACAAGGTGAATCCGATCTAGAGGCAGGTAATCAGCATTGATTAGGTCTGCTCACAAGGTGATCCGATCAAGAGGTAGTAATCGCACTGATTAACTGCTCACAGGTGAAATCCAATCAAGAGGCAGGTAATCAGCACTGATTAGGTTGCTTAAACTTGCTTGGAGAGGGGGATGAGAACGCCGGGGGATTAGAAGTAATGTACTCTATTTCTCTATTCTCTTGTATCTGAGCACCGAAGGGGCACAATATCCCCCGAAATGTTGTTTTTTTGATGTGTGGGTCACAAAGATTAGAGCATTGCGAAAACCATTCCAAAGGCGGAAATGGCAGTATAACACAAGAATAACCATAGTAGAGTCTATCTCACATTCAAAATGAGAAACCAACATATTACAAATTAATACGTTTCATTTCAATATTTTTCCCATGATTGTGAAGGTTCTCATTTATCCAGTTCTGGTATATCTGTTGTATTCATTGATCACCGGACTTGAAGTTTAGTTCTTGAAGAACGTTTCGCTAGTCATCCGACTGGCTTTCTCATTCAGAATGACTTTTACAAGAATCTGTGGCACTTATTTACCCTGGAAAATCCCAATTAGCATATCACAGCCAGGTGTTAGGGCTCTATTAGATAGTGGCTAAGAAGGTGTTATCGGAACCTAAGTCATTCGAATTGAGAAAGCCAGTCGAATGACTAGGAAACGTCTTCAAGAACTAACTTCAAGTCCGGTTGATCTAATTGAACAAACAGATATTTTCCCATGACTTTTTTTGTCCCAAAAAATAGGACCACTCTCATAGCATTACAGCTAATGTTAACTCTACAACGAAAAATTGTTGTTAAGGGCACAGCCACACTGCAACCGCAAGGGATGCGCAAGCGTAATCACACGCATTGCGCTTGAAATTTTGCGTGTATTGCAGCAACCAATTTCCCTAATGGAAGCCCTGTCGATTCCACTCAAAATGGCGGATTGCATGCGTTTCCAAATATAGTTGGAATTGCAAATGCATGTGCATGGAATCGCAGGAACCTTTTGTGTAACCTGGAATTTACATTAACTCAATGTGCGTTTGCGCATTTGCTCGGAGTTGTGTGTGATTAGCCGCATTTGCGCATGCAATTTTAAATGTGCGTTCACCTTTTTAATGCATTCCACTTACTAAGTGAGGTCCCTTTCTAATATACACCTTCCTAACGCGCGGTTGCTTTTCTAATGCACATATCACCTTCCTAATGCAGCGGTCGCTTTCTAAGCACATTCCCTTCCTAATGGTGTCCCTTTCTAATGCACATTCACCTTCAATGCCCCCTTCTAATGCACATTACCTCCAATGTCCCGTTCCTCATTTTTTTGCAATTCTTCTAATGCGTTGTACTTATCAATCACTTCACCTTCCTATTCCTTGTTTTATTGATTACAATGCGGGTTCGCCTAATGCCGTTCTCTAATGCATTCACCGTTCTACTCACGTTCGTTTTTTCTATGCCATTCACCTTCCAATACGTGTTCGATCAGAATGCGTTTTCAATCAGCTCATTAGGTGTTTTAACGTTTTCTAACAATTGTTGTTCTCTATCTCTCCCAATCCAATGTTTGTTATTTAAATATGTAACAATTACTGAACAGCTGACAGCGGTAACAATGATGTGTGTGTTTTTTACTTTTGTGCACAAGTTTGAATAATGAAAGCATCAACAAGTTTAATTGAGGAAACACTATTTAAACAGCTTATCATGGTGAAGAACATGTCTGAGGAGAAGGTGGTTTGGGTGCACTTCAAATCTTGCAGCAGCTGCAGTGCTGCATGTGGGACTGCAGAGAGGCAACATGGAGGACAGGACGGGAACCAGTGACCTCAGTGGGGTTGGTGTCACCAGCCCAAGAACGATCAGACGCCGGCAACATCGGCCTCGTTGAGCGGAGATGGTCACCGGATGGAAGAAGAAACGTGCCAAAGGGCTCTTTTAAGAGCCACTCACTCGGGGGTCCCGGTTCGAGCTGCGGGACCCCCCCAAAGGCACTTGTGCCGCAAGGCCCTTATAAGGGCCGGGGAAGGGGGTCCCATTTTCATTGCGGGACCCATAAGCCCCAAAGGCTCTTGTTAGAGCCGCAAGGAACTTGTAATTGCCGCAAAGGCCCTGATGGCCGGGGAGGGGGGGTCCCGGTTCGAGCTGCGGACCCCCTAAGGCCCCAAAGGGCTCTTGTTAGAGCCGCAAGGGCACTTGTAAGTGCCAAAGGCCCTGATAGTGCCGGAGGGGGGTCCCGGCTCGAGCCGAGGGACTTACTAACTTTTCATGGCATTTTCGGGCATTGGTATCGCGTTATTAATGATTTTAGTGAAAATGGTGGAGAAACTCAGCCGTAAATAGTTACCTCTCGTTTATAAATATGTTGAAATCATTAGAAAAGCGAACTCGCATTAAGGGCTACGCCACACTAACACGTTTTAGTGCATTTGCGCAATAAAATTTTCAATTTTTAAGATTATGTTGGCTGAGGCCACACTGCAACAACCTAAGTGCACATTTTTGTCCTTGTGTGCATTAGTCACATTTGCATAAATGGAAATGCATCCGATTGCAGATAAAAATGTTTAAATGCTGCCTTTCCAAAACAGAATTGGAATTGCAAATGCAGCCCATTGGAAATCGCATGAACTTTTTTGCGTTTCTGCAATTTCCATTAACTCAATGTGCATTTGCGCATTTGATGGCGCTTGCAGTTGTGCGTGTGATTATGGTGTTTGCGCAAGATTGCACATGCGATTTTTACTTTAAGGGAAATTGAGAGAACGTAAAAAGTTCCTGCATTTTTCAATGTGCTGCGTTTGGGATTCTGATTCCTTTTTGGAACAGCATGCGATCACCATTTTTAATGGCAATCACATGCGTCACATGCACTTCTATAATGGCAATTGGGGAATCGCAAGTGCAAAGAAGCTGCAACACATGGAAATTGCAAACACAATAATTTCCAGTGACAAGGAAATTCTAAAGGCATGTCCCATGCAGAAAAAAGACTTTAAGGTTGAGGCTACACTAAGCACAAGTCTTGCATGTACGTGCTTTGTGTGATTTGGTACCCGCTTGTGCTGCAATCCCTGTCTTTTTTGGGGGTCAGAGCACATGTGAAATGCACAAAAACTGGTTATCGCATGGGCTCCGATCAACGGGCGGAGTGCAACTGGTCCCGGCGAAATAATCGCATGGATTTTCACCAGTGTCCCACTGACCGTTCATCGAAATCGGACTAAAAGATGATGGGACACAGCAGAAAACCACGTCTGATCCAGGAGCTAAAGTCAATAAAACAACAAGAACAAAGTTAACCCCTAGATTCCCTTTATTACTTTTGGGCCAGTTGATAGTTTAAACATAGCAATGAACTTGGTTTCATTGTAGGATCAAACACCTTAAAAAATTACTGAGATGCAGTTAAATAATAATCACAAATTCTTCTGCACCATCTTTAAAGTAAAAATGCTGCTAATAGCTAGAAAAGGCTGTCTTACAAGTCTTAATCCTTATAATAAACATTGCCCTCCACAGAACATAATAGAAGATGGCTTGCAGTCTCATGCTATATGAATAGCATTGCACATGAAATCTAAGAAACATTTGGCATATCTCCGCCCTTTACTCTGGGGAACCTGGGATTAAGAAATTACTTCTTGTTTCTTAGGTTTTGTGGGCAATGCTATTCATATAGCAAGAGACTGCAATATACCTTCTGTTACAAGAAGGCTCTGCTCCATTAATATTACTTATTAAATACAAAATGTTTTAAGAAAATACTTATTGGCCACCAAATAGTGCTAAATAATGCTAAAACATCATGTCAGAGGACACGCGGACATCCCTTAAGACTTGAAGAAAAGAAGTTTAGTCTTTGTCCTTTATGTACACAGGATTCCAAAATTGCACTGCATATTCCAAATGAGGCCTTAGCAATGCTTTGTAAAGAGGGAGAATAACATTTTCCTTCCTTGAATCCATACCTCTCTTTATACAAGACAATACCATGCTGGCTCTGGCTGTTGCCGCCTGGCACTGCTTGCTTCCTTTAAGTTTGTTTTCCACCAAAAGTCCCAAGATCCCTTTCCAACAGGGATTCACTTAACACAGAGCAATTTAAAGTATAAGCAGCACAAGGATTTTTCAATCCAAAATGCATCACCTTACATATATCAACATTGAATCTCATCTGCCGCTTAGCAGCCCAATGTGACAATCTGTCAAGATCCCCCTGCAACGATTGCACATCTACAAGTTTTTAATGGTCGACAAAGTTTTGTGTCGTCAGCAAACACAGAAACCTTGCTGACAATACCCACTTCCAAATCATTAATAAATCTATCTATCTAAATCTAATTATCTGTCTGACTGTCTGTCAGTCAATCTGTATCTATCTCTGTATCTATCTATCCATCCATCTATCTCTCTTTTATCTCCATCTCTGTATCTCTCTATCTCTTTCTCTCTCTAACTCTATCTCTCTAACTCTATCTCTCTATCTAACTCTGTCTATCTATCTCTGTCTCTGTCTCTCTGTCTCTCTCTCTCACTCTATCTATTAGTATAGTATAGTATTTGAGGTTGAATAAAGACGGATGCCCATCCAGTCCAACCCATCTAGCAATATCCTCATTTCCTGCCTTCTACGCGTTTCAGCCCAATGTGCGAGCCGTCATCAGGATGCAAACAATCCACAGTGTATAGTCCCCATTTTATAGCCATCATCCTACACACTCCCACCCACCATCTGTGAATCCCAGCGTGCACATGAACCCAATCAAGTAATTAAAACCCAGAGTGGTTCATTGAGGGAGGTGATTAATCGACGGTGGGAAATGATTACTCGTGACAAATCCTTGCCCTTTAAGAATACAAGCATACGACACACATATAAGAGAGGGGATAATTTATCTGACCTATTGGTGTGCACGGATATAGCTAAGATGAAAAAAGATGTTTTACCCCTGCATGGGATATGGCAATCCAAAAAGAGACATGGGTGTTTTCGATGCCCTAATTGCATCACATGCAGTTCCATGTTGTCCGGTCAATATTTTGCACACCCTAGGGATGGTACCAAGATAGCCATTAATCAGAGATTTACGTGTACTAGCCGATATGTGATCTATTTCATTGTCTGCCCATGTGGCATGTATTATATTGGGAAAATAAAAACAATGTTTAAGGAACGCATGGCTAATCATCGTGCGTCCATTAGAAATGCATTACAAGCGAATGAAAAAGTTGTTGCCAATAAATTTGGTGACCTGGCGGTTGCCAGGCATTTTAAGAAGATGGCACATCCACTGTCAAGCCTTCGGTGCATGATAATAGATGGCCTGGTTGGTGAACAGTTGGGTCCATTTGTTGACAAGGACAAGTTACTGTTACAAAGAGAGGCGAGGTGGATATACAGGTTACAGACACTATCCCCTAGTGGGCTGAATGAGCAGTTTTCGCTACATTGCTTTTTATGACCCACTATATCCTTTTATGATTCCCTACTATTTATTGGTTTTTAGGGGTATTTATTCGGCTTTGTATACCATGGTTATCTATGTATTTATGTGATCTTTTATGGTATGAGATTTGGATATATTTATTTATCTGTTACACTGTGATTCTCTCTCATATGTGTGTTCATTGAGTCTGTTTTTAAATTGTTCCACAAGGATTTTAATTACTTGATTGGGTTCATGTGCACGCTGGGATTCACACATGGTGGGTGGGGAGTGTTGTATGGAGATGGCTATAAAATGGGACTATACACTGTGGATTGTTTGCATCCTGATGACGGCTCGCACATTGGGCTGAAATGCGTAGATGTGATTGTACAATAAAAAGCTGTTTTTGTCAAAAGACCCGTGAGTGACATCTTTTTCCTTCATATATATATATATATATATATATATATATATATATATTTTAAAAGTTTTTTTTATGTAATCAAATCAATGATCATGATGTGGCAGTCTTTAGCAGTACTAGTGAACTTGTACTTTACTTACTGATCTCTTCTGTCAGTGACAGTGTGTCCGTATTCAGTAGTCAAAACTTGTTGTCTCTCAACACAAAGACTCAGACTCCTTCTTAGTCCTTACTAGTCACTGCCAGGCTCAGCTCTGCGCACATAACTAACTCTGCTCCCACTCTGGACTGCGCTACTCCATACTGGCAGGACTGCACACATGAAGTAAATGACCTGACCTCACGCGCCAACGTAATACAGTCTGCTGCGCCACCTCCTGGGTCAGTGACATCCGGCTTTTCCCAGACTGCAGCTCTGCTCCTGGGGGAAGGGGTGTGTGTCAAGTTCTTCGACTTCTGATTGGCCAGAAGATGGATGGGAGCCCAGGAAGAAAGCAAGTAGCGCAGCAGCAGCATTACACAGCGCTGGTTGGATTAGGAATGGTACTGTATGCTATGCACAATCCCTTGAGGGCTGTGGATGCCGGTCGCGCACATGCATTATCATGGCTGCAGTAGCCGCCAGTTATACACATTTCCCCCCCACCGCTTGCCTGCTTTGTTCTTAGTCCCCCAGGGTGCCGTCTGAGTCACATGGCTCAGTATGTCTAATGGTAGATGCGGCCCTGCACTCCGCTTCTAGGCCACCAGTCCTCAGTTTATACATTAGTCGCCTATGTGGCACAGTATCAAAAGCTTTCACAAAATCCAAGTATACCACATCCACTGCTGTGCCTGAATCTAAATTCTTACTTGCTTCTTCATAAAAAACAATTACATTTGTCTGGCATGATCTATTTCTCATAAATCCATGCTGACTACTACTAATAAGATCTGTTCTGGAGACAAAGTCAAGGATATGATCCCATAACAAAGATTCCAGAACCTTCCCTACCTAGTTATTGGTATTATGTTGGCTTTTTTCCAATCCAGCGGCACATCCCCAGAACAAAGTGAATCTGAAAAGATGAGAAACAGTGGTCTAGATAGAACTGAACTAAGCTCTTTTAAAATTTGAGGATGTAATCCATCTGGTCCTGGGGCTTTATTAATATTTACTTTGTCTAATTGTTTCTGTACCATATCCTCCGTCAGCCAATGTGAATACTCCTCATTTCTCCACTGCATATGATAACAATCCCTGCTGTAAGGACTAGGATTCTCTATAGTGAAAACAGATGTAAATAAATGGTTTAGCAGATTAGCCTTTTTGGCATCCTCTACAACCATCTCAGCCCCATGGTTTATTGGTCCCACATTCTCAGTCCTCATCTTTTTACCATTTATACACTTATATACATTTTGGGGTTGGACTTTACTTTGTTCGGCTATCCGTATTTTATTTTCTATTTTAGCTAGTTTAATTGCTTTCTTGCACTCTTTATTACAGCTTTTATACTCCCTGTAAGCCTGTTCTGTTCCATCTGATTTCAAAAGTTTAAAAGCCTTTTTCTATTTTTCCATTTTTTTCTATTTCCCTTTTTACCTTTTTTGATTCATAAAGTAGAGTTGATCCAGGGAAATTTCAGATTGCCACTTGGAGTCAGGAAGGAATGTTTTACCCCTTCATAAATTTGGTGGGGTTTTGTTTGCCTTTCTCTGGATCAACAGTTAGGCAGGAAATGAGGCAGAAAATATGTCTTTATTCAACTTCAAATACTATACTATACTATACTATACTATAATATATAGAATATATAATCCCTATACCTAGGTACAAATTTAGAAATTAATAGTTTTAATATCCTTTAAAAGTGGTCCACATCTGCTCAGTATCTTTACCTAGAAACAATTTCCCCCAGTCTATGAGCAGGAGGTTCCTTTAAACAGCATAAACTTAGCTATCCTAGTTATAGGAAATTAGTTTGTGTTAACCCATTGCACTTTAGTTTTTGCAACCTATATTAAATGACAGTATATCATGATCAGTTCCCTTACTCCAATCTATGTCTGGGTAGTTAAAATCCCCCATAACCAGAACATGCCCCATACCAGCAGCATTGTCAACTGCATATGGAGATTCATTTCCACCCCCTCCCCGGCATTTGGTGGCTTATAACATACACCAACAATTAATTTACCCACCTGCTTCCTTAGACAGCTCTACCCATATTGTTTCTGCGTATCTTTATACCCCCATCGTTCCATCTTTTAGATTTGGCTTCAATTCTTGTTTAACATACATACTACTCCTCCTCCTTTCTTATTAACTCTGTCATGTCTAAATAAGGAGTATCCTTCAATTATTCTGTCTAGTCGTGTGAATCTTTAGCCATGTTTCTGCTATAGCTCGATCACACCATACCTTTCCTTTTTAAACTATTAGTTCTAGTTCCCCAGTTTTTCCAGACAGCTTCTTGCATTTGTAAACATACATTTAGATTTACTTCCATACTTGGACGTACATGCCTCCTTATCCTCTATGCTGTCCCCTCCCCATCTCCACTCTCTGCCTCCGTTGTGTCATTGCCCCCTGATCTCTAACTTCTATATCTACCCCTGTGTAGTTAATGTACCCTCCCCCCCATACCTAGTTTAAAAATCTCCTCCAAACCCCCTAGCCATCTTCTCCCCCAAAAACAGCTGCACCATCATCACTGAGGTGCAATCCTCTCTAATAAAGAGCCTGTAGCCACAGAAAATCAGCCCAGTTCTCAAAAAACTCAACACCCCATCTCCTTACATCTACCATCACTCTCTAGCCACACATTATACTCCTAAGCTCCCGTTGCCTCCCTAGCAAAGCCCGTGGCTGCGGTTGTATTTCTGAAATCACTACTTGAGGTCCTTACTTTAACTTGGCCCCTAACTCTCAAAAATTATTTTAAGGACCTCACCTTCACTTTTTAACTTTGTCATTGGCACCCAATGTGAACCAAGACCGCCGGGTCACTCCTAGCCAATAGTTTAATATACCTTTAAAAGTGGTCCACATCTGCTCAGTATCTTTACCTAGAAACAATTTCCCCCAGTCTATGAGCAGGAGTGATTCCTTTAACAGCATAAACTTAGCTATCCTAGTTATTAGGAAATTAGTTTGTGTTAACCCATTGCACTTTAGTTTTTTGCAACCTATATTAAATGACAGTATATCATGATCAGTTCCCTTACTCCAATCTATGTCTGGGTAGTTAAAATCCCCGATAACCAGAACATGCCCCATACCAGCAGCATTTGCCAACTGCATATGGAGATTCATTTCCACCTCCTCCCCGGCATTTGGTGGCTTATAACATACACCAACAATTAATTTACCCACCTGCTTCCTTTAGACAGCTCTACCCATATTGTTTCTGCGTATCGTTTATACCCCCATCTGTTCCATCTTTTAGATTTGGCTTCAATTCTTGTTTAACATACATACATACTCCTCCTCCTTTCTTATTAACTCTGTCATGTCTAAATAAGGAGTATCCTTCAATATTTACTGTCTAGTCGTGATTAATCATTTAGCCATGTTTCTGCTATACCGATCACACCATACCTTTCCCTTTAACTATTAGTTTCTAGTTCCCCAGTTTTTTCCAGACAGACTTCTTGCATTGTAACATACATGTAGATTACTACTCCATACTTGGACGTACATGCCTCCTATCCTCTAGCTCTATGCTGGTCCCCTCACCTGTCCCCTCCCCCATCTCCTGCCTCCGTTGTGTCATTAGCCCCCTGATCTCTAACTTCTATATCTACCCCTGTGTAGTTCAATGTACCTCCCCCCCATACCTAGTTTAAAATCTCCTCCAACCCCCTAGCCATCTCTCCCCCAAACAGCTGCACATCATCACTGAGGTGCAATCCATCTCTAATAGAGCCTGTAGCCAACAGAAAATCAGCCCAGTTCTCAAAAAACTCAAACCCCATCTCCTTACACACATCCTCTTAGCCACACATTATACTCCTAAGCTCCCGTTTGCCTCCCTAGCAAAGCCCGTGGCTGCGGTTGTATTCTGAATCACTACCCTTGAGGTCCTTACTTTTAACTTGCCCCTAACTCTCAAAATTATTTTTAAGGGACTCACCTTCCACCTTTACTTTGTCATTGGCACCAATGTGAACCAGACCGCCGGGTCACTCCTAGCCCCACCCAATAATCTGTCTACATGATCCACATGTCGAACGCTAGCACCGGCGAGGCAACACACTGCTTGGCATGTAGGTTCTTGGCGACAGATTACCCTATCTACACTTCTATAATGGAGTCTCCTACCACACACCTCCTATCCTTCCTGGCCCCAGTTCTCCTCCTCCCTTGTATTGAGATGGCGGTCCCCAGGAGCTCAAGGGAAAGGCCCACTCCATTATCAGACCTCAATGCGATGGTGATAAGTGTCAGTTTGGAAGTTAAAAAGAAAGAAAACCTTTCATCAAGGTGATTCATTTTTTCTAACAGGTGTTAACCTGCACCAAAAAAGTAGCACAAAAGCTGTAAAATAGTTGCTTCTGAATGTCTGCAGCTGGTGTAATCCCTGTCTTAAAGAGGAACTGTGGTCCAAAAATGACTTTAGATAAATTGATGGAATTGCTCTCCTGAGAGTTTTGCAATTTATTTCCATTGTTAATTTACATAGTTTTGAAGATATTTACATTTTTGTGTGGATATTGCAGCAGCATCACCAGGTGCACTTCCTGCTTCCTGCTCTGAAACTTGTCAGTCATTTGCCCTGTGTCTCCTCCCCTTTGCACCCCCCTGGTCCCCCCACACATGGACCCCATGGTCCTCCAGTTGCAGGACCCCGTGGCCCTTCCCTTACAGCCTCATGTGGCCCCGCCCACTCACGGGCACCATGGTCCTGCCCACTCGTGGGTGCCTAACCTCGCCCACTCGCGGGTGCCTAACCCCCACCTGCTCACAAGTGCTGTGAGTGAGAACTCGGCCGGAAAAGGCTGTTTTCACATAGTGAGACGGAAGGGCTGTAGATTCCCTTACCTCTCTGCAGCTGCAGGTCCTTCACACAGCAGAGAGGAGGCGGGACTTCCTGTCTCCCCTCACACACTGAGGGAGTCTGAGGCTGTGCTCCTCAGCGGCACTGTGCAGGAGAAGCCTTAGGAATGTCACATGTCAGCACCCACCCTAACTTTCTCGTCAGTCATTTCTTTATATCTTGGGCTGTGGAGCACGTGAGAGGTGGTTGATGACTCTGGCCTTTCAACTGTTTTGAGACCACAGTGCCCCTTTAAATGATTTAATATAAAGACCACCGTTGGTGGGTAAATGAGCCCTATGGAAAAGCATTATTAACAAAGCAAGATTGGTTGGGATCCCAAGACTGGTGATTAAGTCAGTTTAGATGTGCACCATAATGACTAGAGATGTAATGTGGGTTCAAATAGAACCGGCTTCAAAACGAATCTGAGGTTTTGAAGTCCCAACGAACCTTCAGAACTCACGCAATTTCCGGAACCCGGATTTTCCGAATTTTCAATGTTTAACGAAAATAGACGATTATCACAATCAAAAATCTTAACCGCAAATGAAGTATGATCGTTTTTGGTAACCCTCGAAGCGAGAAACGATTTCGTGTAACCTTTGAATTGTAATATCGGTAACCCAGAAGTAGCGCTCGATTATGGTAACTCGAAAACAGCCCGATCGTGAGAAAAGATAGTTTTAAAATAAGTTTTGGTATATTTGCGGGTTCCCCAGACCATTCCCCAGGTCTCTGTGTCATTTACGTAACCTACTATTACTATTTGTCCCCTCAAAATGGATAGAACTTTCAATTTTTTTCTCTCATAGACTCTATGGGTACGTTTTCGGATTTTCGAATTTTCGATTCGAAAATGGAACGAAACTCAACAGTTTTGAACATTTCTACTAATAATATATGATCACATAACCAAATCACTATAAAAAAAAAAAAGTACTGTAACTTTGCGACCATTATTACATCATTTGAACGAGACTGGTAATTTGAGATCTTTTAGACAGCTTTAAAGTTGCTTTAATTGGAGGATTTACACCTTGAATACTAAGCATTGGATGAGAGGCCCTTCCCTCCTTTTTAAAAGCCAGTAGGCAGGGGAGTGATAGCCTTCAATACTAATCCATGCAAGGTCTGGGAGACACCTTCCTAAGAAAATGCAACCAAGTAGGGAGTGTCAGCCCAGATAAATGACCCAAGGTAAATTTTAGGACCTTCCATACTGGGGTTACCTTTTCATTTTTATGCATAAAATTGTAACTAAAACCCCCATGTTTTTACTGGTTGCACTAGCACAGAATTTATGGTTATGGGGCCCAAATGTGCTTGATCATCTCTTTTATTGTTTGTTTTAAAGCCACAATTTTTATGCTAAGACTATTGAAAAAAATCATCGCTAAATGTATTACATTGCTTTCATTGCGCTAATTCCAAAAATCTTTTTAAAAAGTCCATGCTAATTCATTAATACATAAGTTTTTGTGGGGTTTGCTCTTCTTTTTTTTCTTATTGCATCCCCTTGTTAGTATTTAAGTTTAGTTACCATATTATAAATACACTAATGCCTGTTCATTCATTATTGCATAATTGTTTATCAACTGCACTTTGTTTTTTTTTGCTGCTTGCAGATTGTGAATAGCGTTACTATCCTACACTAGTATAATCTATTTAGCTTTGGGGGGTTAAATACAGTTAACCTCATCTTCCTGATGTTATTTCGGGTTTGTGTGGGGTTAACTCCATTTTTCCGGGGCCTGCACCGTTTCCTTGCAACGGCACAGCGCCTGATGCAAAACAAAAAACGTTTTTTTTTTGTGCTACTTTGTAGTGCGAAAACGAACGTGATTTCAATGGTACCATTACCTCTACACTCCTTACCTGCCTAGTTCCTGCGATGCAGACACTCACTCTAAGTGTGTACTGCATCGCAAGAACTCGGCAGAAGAGGAGTGCGGAGGAAAGTATTGCATCTCCCTTTATGGGATATTATGGGCCCATGGTAGTAATAAAATATCTGTTGTATTCAATTAGATCAACTGACTGAAATGTAGTTCTTGAAGACTTTTCGCTAGTCATCCGACTGGCTTTCTCAATTCAGAATGACTTGTACAAGAATCTGTGGCAATTATGTTACCCTGGAAAATCCCATTAGCATATCACAGCCAGGTGTTAAGGGTGTGATTGGATAGTGGCTAAGAGGTGTTATTAGGAACGCCCAGAGTAAGGTGTTAAAACAGCATTGTACATGGCAGACAGTTGGTGTCGAACCCCCCCACCTCTATTTAGGCTTGGTTCTTTATTTTCACATAAATGGCCTCCTTAACACCTCTCTTGAAACCAGTCACGTTCCTTCGCCAGTATGTTAACATTACAATCTTCAAAGGTATGTCCTTTATCCTTAAGATGCAGATACACGGCTGAGTCCTGACCCGAGGAATTGGCTCTTCTGTGCTGGGCCTACGTTTGATGCAGTTGCTGTTTGTCTCCCCACATACAAATCAGAGCATTCTTCACTGCACTGCACCGCATTATGATGTCGCTTTTCTGTGTTTTGGTATTGGGTCTTTTGGATGTACCAATTGCTGCCTCAGCGTGTGCTCGGTTTAAAGCAGACAGGGATACGATGTTTTTTAAAATTCTTCTTATTTCTCAGAGACCCCTGCTACATAGGGATGACCATGTTGACATGGTGAAAAAAACGGCTGGGCCAAGACAGCACTCCTTACCAGCAGAACTGATCTCAACCCAGAACAGGTGTGTTACGTATATAACCCTCTTTTCGGTGGGGTGTGGTCTTTACCTTTATGCTATATAGCGACACAAAAGGGCCGTATATATTTATGTTTCTAGGATAGCAGTAGCCAGTATAATTGCCTCATTGCCCCTCGTTATTCAGCTTTTATACCCCGGAGCCGTTCTGTGCCATCGTGAATTGCAAAAGATTTCAAACAAGCTCAGTTGAGTTCTTTTTTCCATTTTTTTGTTCTATTTTCCCCTTTTTACCTTTGGATCAATAAGTAGGTTGATCCGGGAGAAATTTCCGATCTTGCCTAACGTAGGACTGGAGTTAGGATTATGGAATTTCCTACCCCTTCATCTTTGGTGGGGTTTTGTTTGCCTTTTCTCTGGATCAACAGTATACAGGAAATGAGCAGAAATAAAAATGTCTTTATTCAGCTTCAAATCCTCATAAAGCTAATACGCTATACGCCCTATAATATATAAAGTATATATACTATCACCTAGGAGGTACAAATTTAGAAATAAGACGTTATAAATATCCGGTACATTAAGAAGTCGGTCGCACACTGCTCAGTATTCTGTACCTATGTAATATACAATTCCCTTATCCCCCAGTCTAGCAGCAGGAGGATTCCTTTAACACGGGCAATAAACTTTGAGCTATCCTTAGTTATAGAAATTAGTTTGTGGTATAACCCACCTTCTGCACGTAAGGTTTTTTTTGTGCACCGTACATAAGTTAAGTTTGACAGGAACAATACAAACGGCAGCTACCTTGCCCCTTACGCCCTTAACGAACTCACGACCGAGTCTGGGTAGTGAAAAGCCCCCATATACACACCAGCACAGGCCACCATACCACAGCATTTCGTGTCGACTTGCGATAGAGGTAGAGAATCGATGAGGAAGCCCACCACCCTCCACCGGCAGTGTGGGGGCGGAGCAGGCTACCTATCACTGAGAAGGGACCCACACTCGCGGCCCGTACGGTGAGGACAAGCGTCTGACCCTAGGGGGGGTCGGGGGAGCGTACACGACAGCTGTCGGCGGCGGTGTATCATGGTAGAATAAGGGAAAACCAAACAAAAACAAATAAACCGGGCCCCTTCCCCTGTCTCCCGCTTACTTGAGAGTTGGCGCTTCAAACATCTCTGGGTAACAGCATACAAGACGCCGCCTCCGTGCGAGGACCGGTCGGCTTAATAGGAGCGATCCGTCAATAGTGACGGGCTAAGCGGGGAATCAGTTCCCAGTTGTCGGCGAGAGTAAATAAGAACCAGAGTAACGACCGAATCGATCAACCGAGGCCGGTGCCGTGAATAGCTAAGTAGATCCCTAGTGGCCTCCAGCAGACGACTTTCCCGCATTGTAAACATACATTTTAGATTTACTTCCATACTTGGACGTACATGCCTCCTTATCCTCTATGCTGTCCCCTCCCCCATCTCCTGCCTCCGTTGTGTCATTAGCCCCCTGATCTCTAACTTCTATATCTACCCCTGTGTAGTTCAATGTCCTCCCCCCCCCATACCTAGTTTAAAATCCCTCCAACCCCCTAGCCATCTTCTCCCCCAAACAAGCTGCACCATCATCACTGAGGTGCAATCCATCTCTAATAAAGAGCCTGTAGCCAACAGAAAATCAGCCCAGTTCTCAAAAAACTCAAACCCCATCTCCTTACACCATCCTCTTAGCCACACATTTATACTCCTAAGCTCCCGTTGCCTCCCTAGCAAAGCCCGTGGCTGCGGTTGTATTTCTGAAATCACTACCCTTGAGTTCCTTACTTTTAACTTGGCCCCTAACTCTCAGAAATTATTTTTAAGGACCTCACCTTCACCTTTAACTTTGTCATTGGCACCAATGTGAACCAAGACCGCCGGGTCACTCCTAGCCCCACCCAATAATCTGTCTACATGATCCACATGTCGAACGCTAGCACCAGGCAGGCAACACACTGCTTGGCATGTAGGGTCTTGGCGACAGATTACCCTATCTACACTTCTAATAATGGAGTCTCCTACCACTACCACCTGCCTATCCTTCCTGGCCCCCAGTTCTCCCTCCCTTGTATTGAGATGGCGGTCCCCTAGGAGCTCAAGGGAAAGGCCCACTCCATTATCAGACCTCAATGCAGATGGTGATAAGTGTCAGTTTGGAAGTTAAAAAGAAAGAAAACCTTTCATCAAGGTGATTCATTTTTATTCTAACAGGTGTTAAACCTGCACAAAAAAGTAGCACAAAAGCTGTAAAATAGTTTGCTTCTGGAAATGTCTGCAGCTGGTGTAATCCCTGTCTTAAAGAGGAACTGTGGTCCAAAAATGACTTTAGATAAATTGATAGGAATTGCTCTCCTGAGAGTTTTTGCAATTTATTTCCATTGTTAATTTACATAGTTTTGAAGATATTTACATTTTTGTGTGTGATATGGCAGCAGCATCACCAGGTGCACTTCCTGCTTCCTGCTCTGAAACTTGTCAGTCTATAACTTCACAGTATCACTCTTAATGCGTTAATGTATCGCTACTGTACAATGTTCAATATACGGGTAATGTGTGGACCAATATCTAAAAGATTAATTTACTGCACAGCGATTATTGCTTCTTTTTCCCATAGGTTATTGAATTGATACATGTTGGGAAACTGCCATAACTGTTCCCCTAAGGGAATTTTTGTTTTTCATTATTTTGGCTTTTTGATGCATTTTGGCTAAAAAAAAAAATTACCTTTTTACCGGGCATAAAATATTTTATCTGGATTATTTTTGCGTTATTTAACTCTTCTCTACTGGTGTTGCTATTTGTTTCTCTTTCGTTCTTCTGTTTTAAGAGCTACGTCAGGCTGCTTAGTAGTGTTCATGGGGTCACCATATGGGGTCCTAGCTGGCCTTCAATCAGGTTTTCTTTGCTCATACCTGCAAAATCAGCAAACAGTTCTGCATTTGCGGTCGTGTGTGGTGTGTGTGTGTGTGGGGGGGGGGTATGGTGGAGAAACTCAATGGGGTTTATGTTTAGCAGCCTCAGTTTCTAACCACATTAACCAGTTAAATTTATTGTTTTTTTTTTAATTTTGCTCTATGTTCCTGAGAATTATGTATTGGGTCAGTCTTTTAATATATTTGTATAATATACATATAATAATAATTACAAAAACCATTATTATCACCCCAAAAAAATTACCAGGTTGGTTCCAGTGACGCAAATATCCTTCTCTTGAAGCTGTCTTCTTAAACCTTTCCTTTTTTCTTGCTTAACTTTCTACGCGGAATGTGTTTGTTTGCACGTTAATGGTACATGTGATCCACTCAATGCCAGGGGCAACAAGCTATTAGAAATTCTGTGTCACGAATGATAAGCTCACTGTAGCTCTAGAAAACATTATTGACAACAATGAAATTCAACAGACACACCTTAGGATGTGCGACTAAAATAAAGAGGGTTTAATCAGAAGTCTCTGTTTTTATTCTAAATAATAATCAAAGATACAGGATGAGCATAGGAACATAGTTTAATTAGAGATGACACAAACTATTTGCATCGCTTGGCAACACCCACTCTGAATGACATAAAGTACACAAGCAAAGATAACATTCAACCCTGTCTGGAACTGATGCTGAGCAGAAATCGTAGCTGGTAACCATGTTTTCATTCTCCTCATCCTCTCACAATGAAAGTTTCTCTCAAGTTGGAGTTCCTCCATCTTCCGTGTTAAACAGGGTGGGATCAGTAGAGACCGGTCAGTATCTCCAAGCCTCTCATTTCCTGCGTCATCAATCTTGACCCTGCAAATGATTCAAAAGAAAGATCATAAACCTCAATGGCAAAAAACAATCCAAACTTAAATGACCGCTTGGCCCCCTACCTTGACAAGTAACGGTCCCTGGAGAAGCCATGTGGAGCTGGAAACGAAAAATCAGAGTGGCATCTAAAGAAGTCTACCAAAGCAAACGAGATTACAGGTGCATCAGAAGCCATTGCTGACCTGCAAGGACAGGTATGGGGGTCCTCTAGCTCTCAGTGTGTATTCTCTGTGCATCATAGTAAATAGTCATTCAGGGTATAGATTGTGGGCGTAGATAGCAAATGACATAACTGAAGGCTTGTGTCTGAAAACACAGTGAACATTTAAATGTTTAACCCTTGGGGCAAAATACTGTTTTTCCAGAAAGAGTTTTTTTTTTTTAGGATAAAACATTCTTCACACCTCTCAATTGATGCAATGTATGATTTCTGTAATATATGAGTAAACTGTATTTACCATTCATATTTATTCCTCTAAATCCACTTTGTGGGATGCACTTCTTATATGGTATATTAAATCCTCTCTATTACTGTAATTGACAGAAAGTGATTTATAAGGCTTAGTCCATACGCAAGTAGGTTAGTAGGGAAGCAAAAACTTTTTACCTGCTTTATATTGAGATGACAATTAAATTAAGCAATCCTAATCCTTACACAGGTTTGGAGATTGTGTTTAAACTCACATAATTGTAAGCAGGAGTTGTCAGTCTGTGATTTTGTAGTATTGAATGCCTGACTTATCTGCCCTCTTACGGCACAATTCGTGCCACGTTCATCCTTTTACTAAAATACTGTCCCCAGTAATGTGTATCTTTGTAATGACATCACCTCTATTTAATCATATTTTGGTTGGGTCATTGCAACAAGAAGATTGAACGTACAATGACCTTCTCCACCCACACCAATGTCATGAAAGTGCACAAACCCAAACCCTGTATGGCATCTGGCTTGACAGCTAGGTTAGACAACCAACCAAGCAAACATTAAATAACAATACTGTAGAGAGAGCCTCCCACACTAGAAAATCGAAGTTGAAAATGAGCAATGGAAATGACTTGTTAGTTAATTTTTATATACAAAAAGCAAACAATGAAACAATATCTTGTTTTATTAATAGCATGGAAACATTACATTGTTGGGGTAAAGTTCACCAAACCCACAAACATCAATGAAACATACAGCAGCTGAATTGCTTTATTAAACCAAGGTATTTTGCCTGTCAGTGGTTTAAACGTGTACGATATATGATGAGTTACTCAATCACAAATTTATAAGAACTATCATGGAAGTGGCCAATAGGAATTGTGTTCACACTTGTGGTGTGTTGTTCATATCTATAAAGATTCACATCCTAAAAGGGCAATACTCATACCTCAAATAGAAAATGAAATATAGGTAAAACATCCCCGAAAACCCTAAAGCCAAATACTTAGCTAACAGATTAAATATAACCTGTTCTGAAACAAAATGTTTTTCTCCCTCTTCCTCTTGTCACTCAAATGGTTGTTCCTCCTCTATAGTATTTTTGCAAAGCTGCAACTGCTCAGAAGATGCATCTAAGAAAATGCACACTCAGTCACTGCCTGTTGATGTCAAATGTCACATCTATGACTTGCAGATCTGGAAGAACCAGAAGCAGAAATTATAAACAGGCAGCGTTTCAGGATAGTCTTACAGTTCTCAGCTTTTTAAGTATTGCCAGTTTTGGGATTGGCCTATATGTATTTTTTAAGGTGTGGAACGACTCCTTTACAATTAAAAAACATTATATTTCAATTTCACCCTTTGAGAGTCAATTAAAATAAATGAC
The DNA here is from genome assembly GCA_019447015.1 of Hymenochirus boettgeri. NCBI lineage: Eukaryota > Metazoa > Chordata > Amphibia > Anura > Pipidae > Hymenochirus > Hymenochirus boettgeri. The sequence continues at coordinate 61,579,118 of CM033476.1, read as the reverse complement.
TCCGGTAACATCTTGCATCTACTACCAGCGCAACCACACAATTGCATTTTTGTAACAATATTCTTCCCTACTATTTGTCATTGTCATTATCAATTACCTCATTACAAGCCACATCAGTTCGTTGTGGACGGTCAGTCATTATTGGAAACCTGTTTACCTAGTCATTATAATTTCTAATGTTTACATGAATATTCAGTATCACCAAATCCTGTATACATTGCCCCAGCTAGATAATATATGCCTGTGTTACTGTATAGAGTAAATCATCACATTATTTATGCAAATTGTAGACTTTATTTTTTATATGCAATTCACACACAATATTGGTAAATCCCACACTGGAAGCCATCATTGGCCTAGCATCAATGGATACGCCCTAGGTAAATGCGTTTCTGATCCCTGTCTATCTATCACTATCACTCCCAAATTCGAGCCTAATACCCAAAATATAATCATGATGGTTCCACTGTTACATTTAGTCTAATCCAACATGAACCCCACTGTCCTCCTTCTGAAGTCTACGGTAACCTAGGAATTTTTTCTAATTTTAACATATTTCTGTGTTAACCAAGAGCTCAATAGCTTAGGGAAAGAAAAATGAAACATTATAGTAACTGAAATAAGCTCTTTTGTGTTTAGCACATCAGTAAAATCTTATGTTGCTGAAACCTGCAGTGCTCTAGGATCATTCTGTGTTAAAATGTTTATAAAACTAATGCAAAATCTACCCCTAATAAGGAAACCTTGTGAGGTCCTCAGTCATCCAGTCATGGTATATCTGTTGTATTCAATTAGATCAACTGGAATTAAAGGTTAATTCTCTTACTAAACTTTAATTCCAGTTATCTAACTGAATAAAACAAAATAGGAAACCGTTATACTGTATTAATACTCTGGCTTTTTAATGGAATGTTATCAACATGCACACCGTAGTATTTGATTGCATTAATATGATTGTTTTTGCTTTAAAGGACAATTGTTAGTTTTGTGTAATGCATTCTTAGTTTTCTGCTATTCTTCCCATTTTGAATATCAGTTGATTTCATACCCTTTGCTGGTACCTGCTGTTGACATGTGACTGACATTTCAGGTTCTACGGTCCTTCTTCTTCCCAGGATGCACCACTCCTTGAATAATCCTAAACGTAAATTTCTGCCGATTGGCTGTGGGTGTCAAGATGCTCAGATCTCTACTGAGCAATTGAATCAACCCCAGGCGCTGGGTCAAGGCAAGGCCATAACGTCTCTACTAGGGTTCCTGCAAACAGGAATTCAGTATTTGGTTGCATTTATTTATACAAGACAAAATGCCAGAATGAAAAACAACTGCTCTTTTTCCTAAAAAGCATATGTATTTGTAACTGGACTTCCCTTTAAGAGGGAGGAACATTTTTATAGCTATAATTTCAACAGTTGCTTGAAATTGTGGTTTTTCCTTAGTTTTAACCATAAACTTGAGGACGTAGAACAAGAAGTTAAGATATAGATTTCTCAATTGCAAAAATGTATTTTAAAAAATCACATATTATAAACAGTATAAAATATATAGTATAAAACAACTAACTTGTAACATATATAAAAATAACAAAAAAAATAAAACAACATTACAACTCCTGTTATCCTGTCTTGTCACATGACTCACTGCTGGAGTGACACAGCAAATGACAAAATGCAGGCTACATTAGTATCCAATCAGGAGAATCAATGGTCTCTTGACATCACTTTTGGATAAAGTGATGTCAATTCCAATGCCTTCAAAATTTTCCCAAAGCATCAACAGAGGAATGTTTAGCACAGGTTAAGATAAGTTAAGATAAGGCCCCTCTTAACTAGTAAACTGGGCCTCATTTATTTATTATGACATGTAGTTTCCCTTTAAAGATGAACTAGAGGGTATACATTTTTAAAGGATAACTATTGTGTTTTAAATGTTATTTAAAAAACGTTAAACTGAAAAGTAACTTGGGCAGGATATAGACTGGTAATCCTTTCCTACCTCCATAGTTGTTGATCCAGAGGAAGAAAAATAACCCACCAAATTTATGAAGGGAGAAAAATCCTTCCTGACCTCCAGGTGGCAATTGAAATTTCCCGTATCAACTCTACTTATGTATCAATACCAGTAATTGCAACATTCCTTGTTTGCAGAACTCATCCAGCTTTTTTTTTTAAAAACTGACCAATGAACCTGCCCATAACAACTTCAGATTTATGTTCTTCAAGACAGTCTTAGGGATTTCCACCTCCCCCACGGGAGTGCCTTTCTCCAGCGTACATAATTGTAATTTTCTAAGTCTCTCTTCATATTCAAGCTCCCCCAATCCCCTTATTAAGGTAGTTGCCCTTCTCTAAACCCTTTCCATTCCAAGCAATTAGTGCAGAGCCCGAAAGAGAGGGGAAAAAAACAACTTAATTAACCCCTTTACAACCTGTTGCGATAAACAGGTGGCAATACTGAAGAAAGCCAGTGAACCCCTTTAACTGGAAGAAGAGAAGATTAATCGCCTTGCTGCACACACAGTCCTATACACAGCACAAACAATCCTTATTTCAAGTATTGTCAAACTTTCACACACACACACCATACAACCATCAAATGATTAAATGCCCTTTCTTTTTCTATTCCTTGAGATCAAGGTCCTTGGAGCAGGGACTTTACACATTCCTCTCTAGTCATTTCACTCACAGAAAACTTCTTTTGTTAGGTACACACCACAGTCTATCCAATGTGAATCCTACTTATCTAATAGGTCCCACCCACCCCCACACCAATAGTGCAAGAGCCAGGAAGAGAGGAAAAAACACAACATGTATTAACCCCTTCACATACTGTTTGCAATTACAACAGGTGCAATACTAGAATATAGAAGCCCAGTGCACCCCTTTAACTGGAATAAATAAATATTAACCTGCTACTGCACACACAGTCTGCACAACAGTCCTAAACGACAAACATCCTTTTATTTCAAACTTATTTTCAAACTTTCACACACCACTCACACACACCATACCCATCAATGATTAAATGTCCTTCTTTTTAATGTCCTAAGATCAGGTCCTTTAGCAAGGGACTTTATCCACTTTTTCACTACAGGAAACTCCTTTTGTTAGTCCAAACCTAACAATTATCTATATATATATATATATATATATATAGATATATATGATATATTATCTCTCCAAGAAGACCATGTGTGTTATTTAGTTTGATATTTGGTTCGAACTTTTATGCTATTATTGTGTAAAAATTGCAAATGTCTATTCCCGCAAGAAACTCATTCTGAATCTTGTCTAATAGAATAATCCTAATGCCAATGCCAAGGTCTCCTCCAGTACAAGAGCTCAATTACGTTTCTGAATTGTCTGTGCTGGGTTGACAGCTATAGCAAGATGGAACATCTAGAAGGAATATTCAGCCAAATTTCTGTTCATATTTGCCTTTTCTAAACTAAAACATGTTTTTTTTTTTGCTGTTTAACTAGACCCAAGGGGAAAACAGACTTACAGGACCCTTCTTAACCTTAAGAACTAATAATCGACACAGACCACTTTCCTTTTTGGGTAACAAAATAGGCCACGGCTTTTATTAATAAATTACCATATATATTTAAATAAATTTTAAATCAATTTAAATACATATGCCTTTTATTAATTTGCATATTATTTCCACCCTTGCGTACCATAACCTTTGTTGTAACCAACTAGCTTGTAGATCTCAGCTTGAATGCCAACTTCTGTCTTGCCAGAGGGAATGGTAAACGCTCCATAAACCTCTCCAACAAGGTTAACCCGCAGCCGTGACTCCAACTTCCCCCAACATAAAACTTTTCTTATCTCAGTTTCTTTTTTTTTCTTTTTAAAAAACTTTTACATAACACACATAACTACTTATAACAGGGTGGAAGGAGGGGATATCCTTCTCTGGGTCACCAGCGCTGCTAAAATGGCGCCGGTGACCACGTGGCTCCGCCCTTTTATATCGAAACGCGTGCGGCGTATGATGTAACGAAACGTCGCGCGACTGCGGCTCCTTGTACCAGGAAGAAAGCAGCCGCATCACATGCGTGGGCCGCAGCCCTCTGGAAGGAGGGGAAGGGGATGCCTTCCCCCTCTGGGTCAATTGCCCCATCACCTAGAATGGCGCGGGGCTCCCAAAATGAAGCGTTATTTTATTTTAGATAATGATGGTAAAATTAAGAGCACGGATCAGTCCTATATGTTATCTGCTGGTTTACAAGTTAAATAAAAAACTTGAATTCCAACCAGGATACTTGTACCATGTAATGCAATGAGAACTATAGCTAGTGACATGAATGTGTTCTGTCCTATCGTTCTCTGTGCAGAACTTTTCTTTTACATCCGTTTCGTATGTCTGCAAATCGGTTTTTATCGTCGTTTGTCCCCCCCCTAAATTAGCAGTTTAAGTATAAGGACATTTACAGCTCTGGAAATCTAAACAAATCTAATGCTCATTTCCTAACTAACCCTTTGCACGTACAGTATCTGCTCTTAACACTGCCAATGGATCACAGACCTGGAGACAACCCATTATCAAAACCAAATTGTCTCATAGGCAGAACCATCAGCAAAGGGCAATCAATCCACTGGACCACTGGTACTATAGGATGTCCAACTTCGCAAAATCGGTCCGTCGAGATCCGCGAATTTTCGAAAATTCGAAAATTGAAAATCCGCGAGCGACCATTAAAATTAAAATACCCTGAATAACGAGATTTTTCGTATTTCGAAAATTTCGAATACGATTTTCAGTATTGTTCGGAATTTTCGAAATTACGAGTTTTTCAGAGGTCCGAATATGTTATTCCGAATACAAGTAATCTGTAATTTCGATTTTTCGAAAATACGTATGTAGGAAGTAAGAGAATCTTGTATTTCGAAAATTTCCGAAAATACAGTTTTCCGTATTTTCGAAAATTTCGAAATCGTGAAAACTCGTAATTCGAAATTTCAAAATACAAAATCCGCAATCGGAGTTCGGAAGGGGAAAATCCGGAAAATCCGTAAAATCCCCGTTCGCGAACGGGATAACGCTCGGTCCGGGTTCGGATCCGCGAACCGGCCATCCCTACGTGACACCATCCTATTGCGAGATGGTTAGATCAAAGGACCTCTGCAGGGCTGTCTTTGTGGCCCCTTTGTTCAAATATTTCATTGCATGGTCAATTTACTGGGCCTAGGCAGTCTGACTAAGGTAGTTGCCTGTGGAATTGAGTAAATATATAAGGAAAATCTCACCTCTTTAGTTTGTGCTGATAAATGGAACGGATTCATTGGAAAAAGAACTTCATCTTCAGGTTAGGAAAGGTTCTTATACGTGAGAACGATGAAACTGTCGTCCAGCCAGAAGTGTAATGGCAAGTCATTGAATAGCTTTAAAAATAATGGCCTGGATAAGTTTCTAAAACTAAAAAATATTTAGAATTACGTATTAATACATAAACTGTAGTTCCAATCCAGGGATACTTTCCAATTGCTATTGGGAGTCAGGAAGGAAAATTTCCCCCCTTTTTAGCTGTTTTTTTTTTGTTTGCCTTCCTCTGATCAACTGTTAGGGTAAGGGTTAGAAAGGAGGGTGAAAGGTTGGACTTGATAGACATATGTCTTTATTCAACCTCAATTACTATGTTACTTGATATTCAGGACCACGACAATAACACCCCACAGGAAGGCAATGTGTGTTAAAACAAGGGTAACTCTCGTCTAAAAAGGACTTTAGGTAAATTTGACCGAATTGCTTAATGGATTATTTGTTCAATTAACTTCATAATTTTTTTACATAGTTTTAAGATATTTTACATTTTTATGTTTTGATATGGTAGCAGCATCACCAGATCCCCTGCACTTCCTGCTTCTGCTCTGAAATCATGTGACATTAAGTTAATTTACAGACCTTACACACTCCCTGCTTTGATCGTGCTGTTCTCCCCCCACCCCCCCCTCCACTTAAGTCCCTCTTCAATCTCTGCAACTCGAACCTCTTACTGTTTCTTCACTTCTCCTGCACTGAGCAGTGTGAGCATGTACCAACCACAGATTAGAAGGAGGAACTAGTATTTTTGACTGCAGATTCAGAACTTCCCACCCCCTTTCTGATCAGTGATTTCTTCATATATTGGATGTCAGCACATAGAGGGGTGGTGATGACTCATTTTAAAAGGTTGGAACTGGTCTTCCTTTAAAATCAACTGTTTGAGACCACAGTACCCCTTTAAATTGTTCAAAGAGAAGTGGGATGAGTGTTTTAGAAGATAAGATCCAGCTCATAAAGTATTTTTGACTTCTTAAAACCGGAGCTGGGAATCAGATGTTGCACTTCCTATAGGTTTAACTTTATATGAAAATAAACAGGTAATAAGCCTTGAGATAGAAAACATTTATGTCTAAACCTAATATAGACATGAATAGGATAATAACTCACTAACATAGGTAGAACAGTTGTACTAGCACGTTTTGCTGGTGGGGTAGCAATGCTGGGAGTTCAGTTCTTGGAGGCAGCCCAGAACATGATTGAATTCCTTTGTATCCAGACATAAAGTATGAAAATGAAAAATAGTTTATATAGTGTTACACAAAACAGGGTGGGTTCTCAGATGCTAATAAATTGACAAAAACTATTTATTGAAAAGTAAAATAGAAAAGGTAGATCATTTGAACATTTATTTTATCAATAAAACAGATAGGAATGAATTCTGGATTTTTTTTTTTTCTAAATACCTTGACAGTTGATATCACAGCCCAATGATTAATTACTATTTCAGGTACCCCATATAATACAAAACTACAGAGGGATTCAGGATATTGTGCAGCCATATTGCTTTTTCCTTGGTATCACAAGAATCAGACTTAACACCCAAATGACCAATCCTAATAAATACATACCATAGATTATATGAGGATGAAAGGATAAATATTTTTTTATTTATAACAGGTGCAACATTTTGTGTTTATTTATCTCAGCAACACCATCATATGTTATCAATATTTCTAAACTGTATTAGACAAAGTTTGCCCCTTTAATTAAATAAGCATGTTATGTTCCTATGTTCAACATCACTATGACTCATTCTGCTTAATCAATAACCAATCAAGATTCAATAAACTTCTTATCGTTAAAAAATGGTGCTAATTTTGCCCCAACCAATCAGATTAACATTTAAAAGCTAACATCTGATTGGTGGGGGACAAATTTAGCACCATTTTAAACGATAAGACTTTTATGAATCTCCTGTTAGAGTGAAAGACCCTTTCCGAACCTAAGACTAAACTTCTTTCTTCTTCAAGTCTTAGGATGTCCGCGTGTCCTCTGACATGATGTTTTAATCCTTATTTGCACTATTTGGTGGTCAATAAGTATTTTCTTAAAACATTTTTGTAATTAATAAGTAATATAATGGAGCAGAGCCTTCTTGTAACAGAAGTATTTTGCAGACTCTGCATATAATAGCATTGCCCACAAAACCTAAGAAACAAGAAGTATTTCTATCCCAGGATCAAACAGGCCCTGCAACATTCCTTGTCTTCAGAAATTCATCCAGCTTTCTTTTGAAACTACCAATGAACCTGCCATCACCTTTCCAATGGAAGACAGTTCAATAGTTTTACCATTCTCACAGTGAAAAACCCTTTCCGAACTTGAAGCCTAAATTTCTTTAGCAAAAAAAATATAAACTCACAGGCCTGTAATTACCTGGCTTTGAACATTGAAATTACATTGGTCTTTTTCCAGTTCAGAGGCACACTTACGGACATGAGGGATCTGCAAAAATAGAAATAATGGCCTAGATAAAACTGAACTTAGCTCCCTAAGATTCAAGGTTGTATTTTATCTGGTCCAGGAGATTTATTAATATAAATCTTATTTAGTTGTTTCTTGGTACCATATCCTTGGTTGGCATTGCATCTTCTACACTCTTATTTCTACTATAAGCAACTAACAGTACTTGGATCTTCTATAGTGTATACAGAGGGGAAAAGTTTGTTAAGACTTTGCTTTATCTCGCCATCCTCCGTAACTAACTTATCCCAATTAATTATGGTGCCCACTTTTCAGTCTTCATCTTCTTACTATTAATATACTTTAAAAATGTTTAGGGTTAGTAATGCTAATGTCCCTCTGAAGTAAAGGTTTTGAATGCCTTTTTCTTCCTTTCCATTTCCCTCTCTACATCAGAATAAGCCATATGGGTGGGGATTTATTTTTTTTACATTAATTTCCCATGGGTATAAATTTAGAAATGAAATTAAATGGCTTAAAATCTCCTTAAAAATAATCCACTTCTGTCATGTACCTATATCTGATAACACCCACCCCTTGACATGCTGAAGAGCAGGTGTATCATGGGAAGAGGGAACTGTGTTTGGTATGAAAAAAGTAATGTTATATTTCTATTTAATTTACACAAAATAGATCTTGGGGAAGAAAAATGTTCTTCTGCCTACCTTAGCCATTATTTACGGTTACATAATATAGGAGAGGCCTAATTAGGGGTTTTCATCTAAACCACATTCCTATTTCCTAGCCTGGCATTAATTACAGAGGTAAATCCTGCTTGATAAACTTTGAAAAACCAAGTCAATATTTTTTTTAGATTTTATTAGAATCTTGGTTCATTTCTTGGTTCCATTAAAGGCTCGTGCTCCACCAAGAATAAGACTAGAGTTTTTTTCCCTTTTAATAAATATGCTGTTATCATTATTGTATGAGATATACCAAAGGCGTTGCTCTCTCCTAGCTAAAAGCTAACATTTAATAGGGAATTAATGTAACCAGACAATATTGCCCCAATCGAGAGAGCACATTCACAATTAAAACTTGGTGTACTAAGAGGTCAGATTCCATATTCAGTAAAAAAAGAGAAAAAAAAAAACGGTAAAGAATCTGGCTATTTAGTTTTGTTCCGGACAGTTTTCTGTCTTATCAGGGACTTCCACATGGGTGTTAGGACATCTGAATATAAAATAGTCTGTGGAGAGATACGTAAACACTGAGGGGTTTGAAGACTACATGGACATAGACATTATTTTTTAATTATTATTATTGTGAATTTATATACGCACCAACCTCTTCTGTAGCTCTTTACAATTACATGTTTTAATGCACATCAGGTCCTGCCCCGAAGAGCTTACAATCTAGAACATTTATTTAACACGTCAACCTATCAGTATGTCTTTAAATTGTGGGGAAACGGGGTGCCCCAAGAGACAAATGCAAGCACAGGAGAACATACAAACTCCATGCGATGTATCCAGGGTGGATTCAAACTCAAAACTTTCAGTGCTGCAATGCATCAGTAACCACTGAGTCACTGTGCTGCCCATGTACTGGCAACAACATGGAAGCCTTCTTATAGCAATTCTTATGCAACTTACTGAATAATATCTTACAATGTATGGTGTTCTGGCGGAGAAACTGTCAAATTAAATGTTAAAATTATGTTTGCTCTCCTTTAAGATAGACCTACAGACAGAGTGATGATTTCACTTAAAGGGCATCTATAGTGAAAAGAATACATTGCCCCTTGCAAGGTTAAATTCATGACTCGTGCTGCCTTAATCCTATCTCTGTCAGTGACTTTGTTTAACCATGGGTGCATCTTGCGCACTCCCCCTTCCCCCTCCCCTCTGTTACCTCCTCCATGTCTCAACTCCGGTCTAACCGACAAGCTTTCATGTGGCAGTAGGAGTTAATTCAACACCTGACAACACACCCACGTCACAGTGTCCAATAGAAAGCAAGCTGTCCTGGAGACACGGGAAGAAGAGAACCGTACAGTTTACGATATCTGACTATTTGACCCATCATCAATCATGTGAAAAGCTATTAAGAGGGGGTCAAGTGCAGCCTGTATATCTACCATCAAAGCTGACCTCTCTCCCCTGCTATGCTCTTATCTCTATGTTTTATTACAGAGCAGGGAGGGGGGATCACGTCACAGGATTTATTGACAGTCCGTAGAGTAGAGAAATGCAATCACTTATTCTTCTAACTGGTGTATCTCAGGACAGAGAGGGAATCTGAAAAAGTGAAGACACATCTGGGGTTGTGGGGAATTATGAACACATGGGAAAAAAGAAAAAAAAGTTCATTTCCCCTATAGATGCCCTTAAAGGAGATTAGAGATGGGATTTGGGTTCGACACAAACTCGGATCTGACACGGAACCCCTCGGTTCCGAAATCCGAAAGATCGTCTAAATCCGGAAGTATCCTCCGGATTTCAGACTTCGGGAGACATTTTCGATAATTAGTACGTGTCTATTTTCCATGATTTTCAAAAATAGCCTTGAATGTTCGAACATATCGAAAATACGATGGAGACTATTTTCAAGTTTCCAATCAAATCTGATTGGGAAACTCGAAAATGTTATCCGATTGTATTTTCGTAATTTTCGAACGTTCAAGGCTATCTTCGAAAATTATCGAAAATAGCCCCGTAGAAAATTTGTTCCGGTTTCAGATTTTTGGATCTTCGGGATTTTTCTCAAGATCTGGGAATCCAAAACAGAACGAAACTAGTGAGTTTCGGCCATCTCTAAAGGAGATGATATAAAGGTTGGAAACTAGGGTGCATTTAGGTTTAGGTTTAGCTAAATTACATAGTGTTATTGTTTGCTTTAGATATCCTTCCAGTACAGTCTGGTTGGCATAGTTCTTAACTTTCGATTAATTGCATGACTGCACCTTTATATTCATCTTTTTACTAAGAATGTTTATTTATATATCCAGTCTCACTTCTTTCCAGTTTTAGATTTACCCATCCCTAGAAAAAATGCTGCTGTAATAAAATGTGTCTGGATGCATATATTGAAAGTTTAACCAATAGTCATTGATAAAAGCAAAGATATCTGGAAAAAATGATAATTGAAATTTGAAGCACTTTATGCTGATTCGGCAGACATGATACTGAGATATATACAGGTAATACTTTATGAGGAAGCATATAGGCCATATTTATAAACCTGTGGTATCAGTTGACTGTAATATAACAATACGGGCATATAAATTGTAGACATTGTTGGTATTTCATGACTACCCAGTTATATCACGATTGGTCATAAAATGGCCAATATCATGACAGTAAAATAATACACATTATGTTATAGCATGGTCGTAAAATACCCACTGAAACAAAAAGGTGTAAAATACTGCACCAAAGCAGTACCGTATAAATACTCGAGTATATACGTAATTTAACATAACAACCGCGTCCATGTTTACCATGTGCTTTTCTTATATTAAGTGCCTATATATGTAAGTGAGGGGGTTTTAAGGATTGCGTAGTTTCTCCTTCAACTAGAAAGTTTTTTGGACTCGAGACTTTGGACGGTATTTATAAACATTGTTAAATTTGTATATTATATCAACGGAATAAAGATTTAAGAACTTTATAAATACCATATACCGTATAAAAGAAACCAGCAGTACAAATGCACAAAGTACATCATTATTTTATGATGATGTATCAAGGTTCACACTACTTTTCCTGCAGGCATTTCAGGAACTTAATGTGTAAGTAGCCTAAATCTTCAAGATCAGAAGGGTTTTTCACTGTAAGAATGGTAAAACTATGGAACTGTCTTCCATTGGATGTGGTGGCAGGCAGGTTCATTAGATAGTTGCAAACACTTTCTGAAAATAAGGAATGTTACAAGTTACTGGTATTGATACATAAAGTTGAGTTGAAATTTCAGGGAAATTTCCGATTGCCACTTGGAGTCAGGAAGGTATTTTAACCCGCTTCTGGTTTTTTTTTTTTTTTTTTTTGCCTTCTTCTGGATCAACAGTTAGGCAGGAGATGTGGGTATTGCTGAGAATGTTTGGAGCTGATGTCGTTATGTTGGAGCTGATAGTCGTTATGTTGAGCTGATAGTCGTTATGTTGGAGCTGATAGTCGTTATGTTGGAGCTGATAGTCGTTATGTTGGGAGCTGATAGTCCGTTTTGGAGCTGATAGTCGTTATGCAACCTCAATGCTATACTAAACATAAGTCTTACTGATTTTGATCGCCATGTAAAATACTCACTTTGTAAAATAATTATCTATATTCATTTATATTGTATTTACATGAACAATGTTTTATATATTATATATTTTTTTTTTTACTGGTTATCTGCTGCTAACTTCTTATATTTTCCTCAGCTTCTTGATGGCACATGAATGGAGAAGTTAACGCTTCAGATGGAAAATGCCAAGTTGGCTTCTGAGGACTTCAAGAGAAAGTAAGCCCAAAACATGTGTCCCTATATTAAACACTCCTTTTGGCTTCTTTTATGATTTATTATACATCAACCTGTACTTGCTTACTGTACATGGAAATATGAAGCTCTGCCCAGGTTCCCCACTACAATTGTGGTTATTCTGGTGTGGCACAAAAGCTCATACTACAAACTCGGTGCATACGCCAAACATCTAGCGGTGCCTCAAGGAGCAGAATAAGCACAACACAGGAGATGGGGTCAAAGCCAACCCCTAAAAAAGGCCCATTCAAAAAAAGGCACATTGCACTTGCCAAACGAGTCAAATATGCAAAACAACGTTTATTGGTAATCAATTGATGCGAATCCATTATCCCAACACCAGTACAATTTATATGCAATAACCTTTTTTTTAGATGTATAGATGTGTGTAGATAGGATTAGGTATAAGGGTATTTATTATTGCTAGATATTGCATATAAATTGTACTGTTGTTGGGATAATGGATCGCATCATTGATTGCCAATAAACGTGTTTTGCATATTTTGACTCGTTTGGCAAGTGCAATGTGCCTTTTTTTGAATGGGGCCTTTTTTTAGGGGTTGGCTTTGACCCCATCTCCTGTGTTGTTCAAGGTTCCCCGCTGCCTTAAATATGTTTAGTAACTTGTAGGTGGCGCAGTCTTTGAAGCAGCCAATGGCCTCTTGGAAATAACAGCTTTAAAATGATTTAAAAGCTTTTAGTGGCGGGACTTATGATGCAGCAGATGATGCTCTGTTACAGCAGTATGTATGTATATATGCATCAGGAATACAACTGGGCATGCTCAGTGCTGGTCATGTGCTAGCTGGAAACTCCGTGTATGGAGACCACATTTACTGTTTAAAAATAGTGTTTACTTATTTATAAATATAAGACAAATGAAAAACAGATTTATGAGTGTAAGCACCTGTGGTTATGCCCCCAACCACTCCTAACATGTCCTGCTCTGTTCCAATTATTATTATCTGCCCAGGCTCCACCACTTTGCACATGGAGTTGTGAAAGCTGAAACTTGTTCCACATTTTCCGCAATTTATATTGACTTTATAGTGATCAATGACTATCTATTTATAACCATGGCATTTTTTGTCAATGCTGCCAGATATTTCTCACCAGCCTCCAGCAGAATTGCTAATAATCTACAGCACATTTCTGCTGCTGCCTTCCTACCAGACCTGTCCTTGCTGAGTATAATAATGGGAACATGGTTTAAAGAAACAAAGAGAAATTCGCAAACATTTACTGATAACAACAAAAAGTCATGAGAAATGATTTCCAGTAAATGATGATGAATTGGAATCCACCTCCTGCTGTAAAATCCCTTTCTGAGGAATGTCACATATAGATATCAAATGTAACATTGAGGTCAACAGATGAGGTAATAACGGTAGGTTCCAGAGAACTGTAGTTTTTAAGTTCTATAGTTCGGAAACAAACCCATTAAAGTCAAGGGGGAAAATAGTTTTGAACATTTCTAGATAATTACAAAAAAGCTATGGTAACTACTGTAAATGGCTCTGGCACCTGGGAAATGTCTGGGGAACATGTCCTATCACCAAAACTTGTTGAAAACCTTTTCACCTGATTGGGCAATTTTCGGTTTCCTCCTATGCACATTAAAGGGTTATCGCCAATTCGAGGGTTACCGAATGAACCATACATTCGAGAGTTACCGAACATTCAAAGGCCGAACATCAAAGGTCATTGCCGAATCGCTACATTCGAGGGTTAACAAATATTCAAGGTTACCAAACAAACAGCTACATTATGAGGGTTACTGCCGAACTGCTACAGTCGAGGCATGTCACCAAGATTCCACTTCCAGGTTTATCACCAAAACAGTACATTCGAGGGTTATCGAATTTTCAATAATTATCCAAATTTTGTTAATTATCTAACATAAGTTTGCGAGTTCTAAAAACCCCCGAACTAGTTCGTAGGTCTGGAAGTTCCTATGTTCGAACTATTAAAGTTTAGGGTTGAACTCGGGTTCAGGTTCGGTTCTTGTCCATCCCTAGTGCCCAGCAGGAACTATATAACACAAACACTATATTTAGAGAAGAAATACAAGACTGCATAACTCAATTATGTATATCACAAAATTAATTTAACCCAACTATATACCCAACTCAAACTAGGAGCATATCCTAGGTGCATGTACTTCCATCTTTTCAATGAAGAACATAGCTTTAGCTTGGGGCACCATCTTTAAAGAGTGCTACAATGAGCAGAGGATTTAATTGCCAATTGAACACAGAAATATGTATGTCTATTAAATAGTTCACTGAATAGATCTTAACCACATAAAGGATTTACAGCCAATGTTATAGTAGCCATATTTGTGGTAAATTAGTGCAAAACCAACCTTGCCAGTTAGCGTGGTTTTCACCTAATTTTGCACTGGCCCACAACAATTTTTTGGCATAATCACGGCATAGCCTATGTAGTAAAACTTGTTAAGACTAGCGCAACATTTTTTTCTTAACGTCATTACTACTGTGGCTTTAGGGGGCCAATGCCGTGATAAAAAAGTTACATCTTACCTGACAGGGATCATACGATGCAGTAAGTCTCACTAAGGACTTTAAATCATTGCGGGATTGCGGTCAGGTAACACGTAACTTTTTATTACTACGCTTGTGAAGGTTCTCATTCATCCAGTGTATGGTATATCTGTTGTTTATTCAATTAGATCAACTGGACTTGAAATGTAGTTCTTGAAGACGTTTCGCTAGTCATCCGACTGGCTTTCTCATTCGAATACTTGTACAAGAATCTGTGGCAATTATGTACCCTGGAGAATCCCAATTAGCATATCACAGCCAGGTGTTAAGGGTGTGATTAATAGTGGCTAAGAGGTTTATAGGAACGCCCAAGTAAGGTGTTAAAACAGCATTGTCATGGCAACAGTTGGTGTCTATTTAGGCTTGGTTTCTTTATTTTCACATAAATGGCCTCCTTAACACCTCTCTTGAACCAGTCACGTTCCTTCGCCAGTATCTTAACATTACAATCTTCAAAGGTATGTCCTTTATCCTTAAGATGCAGATACACGGCTGATGTCCTGACCCGAGGAATTAGCTCTTCTGTGCTGGGCCATACGTTGATGCAGTTGCTGTTTGGTCTCCCCCACATAAAAATCAGAGCATTCTTCACTGCAACTGCACCGCAATATGATGTTGCTTTTCTTGTGTTTTGGTATTGGGTCTTTTGGATTGTACCAATTGCTGCTCTCAGCGTTTTTGCTCGGTTTTAAAGCAGACAGGGATACTGATTTTTTTTTGAAAATTCTTCTTAATTTCTCGGAGACCCCTCTACATATGGGATGACCATGTTCTTCCTCTGTCTTGCTTTTCCCCCTTCACTGTTGGTATTTGTGTTCTTTTCTTTCTTCTACTTCTTTTGACAAAGGCCCAGTCTGGATATCCACAAGTTTTAAGGGCTCCTCTGAGATGTTTCATTTCTTTAGCCTTCGCCTCTGTGCTAGTGGGATGTTCTCGGCTCTGTGTTGCAGGGTTCTGATGACACCCAGCTTGTGATCTAAAGGGTGGTGGGAGTCAACATCAAATACTGATCTGTGTGTGTTGGTTTTCTGTAAACCTCTACTTCCAGTTTACCATTTTCCTTAACTTCTACCAAGCATCCAAGAAACCGTTTTGTTGTTTTGTACCTCTCCCTTGTGAATTTAATGTTTTGGTCCACCGCATTAATGTGTTCTGTGGAAAGCTTGTACTCCTTCTGGTGGATTTTAACCCAGGTGGTCATCAACATATCTGCACCAGTGGCTGGGTGCTAAGCCCTTAAGGTTATTAAGCGCCGTGTGTTTCTACCTCTTCCATGTAAAGGTTGGCCACAATAGGTGAAACTGGAGATCCCATTGCCATCCATGTTTTGCTTATAGAACTTATCCTGTATTTGAAATTGTGTATCATACACAAGTCCAAGGAACACACCTGTTCTGGGTTGAGATCAGTTCTGCTGGTAAGGAGTGCTGTCTTGGCCCAGCCGTTTTTTCACCATGTCAACATGGTCATCCCATTGTAGCAGGGGTCCTGAGAAATTAGAAGAATTTTCAAAAAACATCGTATCCCTGTCTGCTTTAAACCGACAACACGCTGAGGCAGCAATTGGTACATCCAAAAGACCCAATACCAAAACACAAAAACGACATCATATATGCGGTGCAGTGCATTGAAGAATGCTCTGATGTATGTGGGGGAGACCAAACAGCAACTGCATCAACGTATGGCCCAGCACAGAAGAGCCAATTCCTCGGGTCAGGACTCAGCCGTGTATCTGCATCTTAAGGATAAAGGACATACCTTTGAAGATTGTAATGTTAACATACTGGCGAAGGAACGTGACTGGTTCAAGAGAGGTGTTAAGGAGGCCATTTATGTGAAAATAAAGAACCAAGCCTAAATAGAGGTGGGGGGGTTCGACACCAACTGTCTGCCATTACAATGCTGTTTTAACACCTTACTCTGGGCGTTCCTATAACACCTCTTAGCCACTATCCAATCACACACCTTAACACCTGGCTGTGATATGCTAATTGGGATTTTCCAGGGTACATAATTGCCACAGATTCTTGTACAAGTCATTCTGAATTGAGAAAGCCAGTCGATGACTAGCGAAACGTCTTCAAGAACTACATTTCAAGTCCGTTGATCTAATTGAATACAACAGATATTTTTATTACTACATGGGCCCATTAATATCCCATAAAGGGAGATGCAATACTTTCCTCCGCACTCCTCTTCCTGCCGAGTTCTTGCGATGCAGTACACACTTAGCGTGAGTGTCTGCATCGCAGGAACTAGGCAGGTAAGGAGTGTAGAGGTAATGGTACCATTGAAATCACGTTCGTTTTCGCACTATACAAAGTAGCACAAAAAAAAACGTTTTTTGTTTTGCATCAGGCGCCTGTGCCGTTGCAAGGAAACGGTGCAGGCCCCGGAAAAATGGAGTTAACCCCACACAAACCCGAAATAACATCAGGAAGCATGAGGTTAACTGTATTTAACCCCCCAAAGCTAAATAGATATACTAGTGTAGTATAGTAACGCTATTCACAATCTGCAAGCAGCAAAAAAAAACAAAGTGCAGTTGTATAAACAATTATATGCAATAATGAATGAACCAGGCATTAGTGATATTTTATAATATGGTAACTAAACTTAATACTAACAAGGGGATGCAATAAGAAAAAAGAAGAGCAAACCCACAAAACCTTATGTTTAATGAATTAGCATGGACTTTTTAAAAAATTTTTGGAATTAGCGCAATGAAAGCAATGTAATACATTTAGCGATGATTTTTTTCAATAGTCTTTAGCATAAAAATTGTGGCTTTAAAACAAACAATAAAAGAGATGATCAATGCACATTCCTGGGCCCCATATACCATAATATCTGTCTAGTGCAACCAGTAAAAACATGGGGGTTTAGTTACAATTTTATGCATAAAAATGAAAAGGTAACCCCAGTATGGAAGGTCCTAACAATTTACCTTGGGTCATTTATCTGGGCTGACACTCCCTACTTGGTTGCATTTTCTTAGGAAGGTGTGTCTCCCAGACCTTGCATTGGATTAGTATGAAGGCTATCACTCCCCCTGCCTACTGGCTTTTAAAAAGGAGGGAAGAGGCCTCTCATCCAATGCTTAGTATCAAGGTGTAAATCCTCCAATTAAAGCAACTTTAAAGCTGTCTAAAAGATCTCAACTACCAGTCTCGTTCAAATGATGTAATAATGGTCGCAAAGTTACAGTACTTTTTTTTTTTTTATAGTGATTTGGTTATGTTCATATCATTATTAGAAATGTTCAAAACTGTTGAGTTTCGTTCCA
Organism: Hymenochirus boettgeri; assembly: GCA_019447015.1. Lineage (NCBI taxonomy): Eukaryota > Metazoa > Chordata > Amphibia > Anura > Pipidae > Hymenochirus > Hymenochirus boettgeri. Next base: position 61,561,013 of record CM033476.1, on the reverse strand, counting down.
TTTTCGAATCGAAAATTCGAAAATCCGAAAACGTACCCATAGAAGTCTATGAGAGAAAAAAATTGAAAGTTTCTATCCATTTTGAGGGACAAATAGTAATAGTAGGTTACTGTAAATGACACAGAGACCTGGGGAATGGTCTGGGGAACCCGCAAATATAACCAAAACTTATTTTAAAACTATCTTTTCTCACGATCGGGCTGTTTTCGAGTTACCATAATCGAGCGCTACTTTCTAGGGTTACCGATATTACAAATTCAAAGGTTACCGAAATCGTTTCTCGCTTCGAGGGTTACCAAAACCGATCATTACTTTCATTTTGCGGTTAAGATTTTTTGATTTGTATAATCGTCTATTTTCGTTAAAACATTGAAAATTCGGAAAATCCGGGTTCCGTGAAATTGCGTGAGTTCTGAAGGTTTCGTTGGGACTTCAAAACCCTCAGATTCGTTTTGAAACCGGGTTCTATTTGAACCCACATTACATCTCTAGTCATTATGGTGCACATCTAAACTGACTTAATCTACCAGTCTTGCTGCATCCCAACCAATCTTGCTTTTAATAATGCTTTTCCATAGGGCCTCATTTACCCACAAACGGTGGGTCTTTATATTAAATCATTTAAAGGGGCACTGTGGTCTCCAAACAAGTTGAAAGGCCAGAGTCATCAACCACCTCTCTACGTGCTCCACAGCCCAAGATATAAAGAAATGACTGACGAGAAAGTTAATGGGTGGGTGGCTGACATGTGACATTCCTAAGCTTCTCCTGCACAGTGCCGCTGAGGAGCACAGCCTCAGACTCCCTCAGTGTGTGAGGGAGACAGGAAGTCCCGCCTCCTCTCTGCTGTGTGAAGGACCTGCAGCTGCAGAGAAGGTAAGGGAATCTACAGCCCTTCTGTCTCACTATGTGAAAACAGCCTTTTCAGGCCGAGTTCTCACTCACAGCACTTGTGAGCAGGTGGGGCTTAGGCACCCGCGAGTGGGCGAGGCTTAGGCACCCACGAGTGGGCAGGACCATGGTCCCGTGAGTGGCGGGGCCACTGAGGGCTGTAAGGGAATGGGCCACGGGTCCTGCAACTGGAGGACCATGGGGTCCATGTGTGGGAGGGACCGGGGGGCTGCAAAGGGGAGGAGACACAGGGCAATAATGACTGAAAAGTTTCAGAGCAGGAAGCACCAGCAAAGCCGAATCTGAAAAGATGAGAAACACTGGTCTAGATGGAACTTGAACTAAACTCTTTATTAAAATCCGAGGATTGCATCCCATCTGTGTCCTGGGCTTTATTGATAGTCTACTTTGTTCCAAATGTTTCGTTTACGCATATCCTCTGTTGAGTCATGGATACTCTTCATACTCCCTGCAGTTTATGTACAATCCCTGGCTTTTTGTAAAGGGGGACAGGATTCTCCAACAGTAAAAAAACGATTTAAAAAAACGGTTTGTAGATAGACGATTCAGCCTTTTTGAACTCCTCTCAAACCAACCCTCACCCATTATTGAATGGCCACATTCTCAGCTCATCTTTTTTACATTTATTGATTCTACAAAACATTTTGGGGTTGGATCGTTGTTGTTCGCAATGCCGTTAATTCATTTTATTTTAGCTATTTAGATTGCTTTTTGCACTCTCTTTATTATAACTTTTGTACCCATGTAAGGAGGCTCTGTTCCCCTCTGATTTCAAAATTTAAAAGCCTTTTTTTCTTTTTTTTTTCGCATTTCCCTTGTTAAACGGAGCAGTAAGCCATCGCAGGAGGGTGACCTAATTTTCTTACACTTGTTCCCTAAAGGTACAATTTAGACATGTTGGAATGCTTTACTATCCCTTATTAAAGTGGTCCACATCTGCTCGTGGATCTTACCTAGAAAGAAACCTTCTTCCCCCCAGTTTCGAGTGTCTCTTTAAAGCATATAAATTAGCTTTCCGAAAGTTAAAAGTTTTGTGTAACCGCGTGCACTTTGTTTTTTTTGGCAACCCGTATTAAATGACAGTATTATGATCATATTCCCTAAGCTTCCCATACCATCATCTCCAAATGAGCTCAGGGTTATTAGATAATCGACCAGATCCCTAACTCGTTACGCGCATAGTAACTATTACTCATCCGTGGAAAGAAAATGCTCATCATAGGGACACAATATTTAAGAACTTTTATACTTTGAGGTGCTGGCCAGTTCCTACGTCAGGCAGCTTACAAATTCCCCTTAACCAAAACATGGCCATACACCAGCATGCCTTCACCAACTGCATAGGAGGATCATTTCACCTTCCTCCCCGGCATTTGCGGCTTAACACTCTCAACACATAAACCACCGTACCTCTTTGCTTCCTGTAAACAGTTCCATCCCATATTTGTTTCTGCGTAATCGTATTTACACCCCCATCTCTTCCATTCTTTTAATGTGGCTTCAATCCTGTTTTAATAAACATAATAATGCCCTCTCCTGGTTCTTATTAACTGTGTATCATGTGCGTCTAAATAGACGTGGGTATCCCTTGTTTCTTCATATTTAACTGTCCATCATGTGAATCATTAGCATTTGATTTCGGCTATATCCCAATCCATCATTACCTTCCCTTATAAGCATTATTGTCAAGTCTTCCCCCTTTTTGGTTTTCACGTCCAGAGGTCGCACGTTGAAACAACATTTTCAGTATCAATGATTTACTTACATACATATCCCCTACTCCTCTATGCTCCCTTCTCCCGTCCCGTTGTGTTAATAGCCCCATGCAATCCCCACTTCTCTATTCTCACTATTGATGATCACTCTTTGGGAATGATCCAAAAAAAGGGGGGAAATGTACACAAAAAAAGCAACGTGATACACACAAGCCCCTTTTTTTTTTTTTTTTGTTTTCCCTACCAACTAGAATTAGCAACAAGCTCCCATGTCCCCGTTAGATAGTACGAAGTAAAGTAAATGCGATCATTATTTGTTTCGATTTCAAGGAGAAACAAGCCGGATTAGTAGGACATTTGCAGAGGTATCCAAAAAAAAAAGCCGAATTGAAATTATTTAGGATCATGACAGGTGCAAAACTATGTGACCTCCGTACTAACGGTTTTCACTCTTCTCAAATACCACTAAATGGGGGCAAAGGGGGGCGGTGGTGGGGAGGTGGGGTGGGGCGTGAGGGGGGCGGCGGCGACTGTGGGTGGGTTTTGTAAGTGGGGGGTGGGGATGGGGTGGGTTGTGGTAGCGGTTTGGGTTGGGAGGTGGGGGGTGCTGGAGGGGTGGGTGGGTGAGGTGTTTGCGGGGTTGTGTTGTGGTGGGGTTTGGTTGGGGGTGGGTGGTGGCGTTTTTTATTTGTTTCTGTTGTAAATTCCAATGGCGCATGGAATCCCATTGAGCTAGTTGGTGGCCCCCCCCAGCCCCCCCCATGCCCCCCATCCCCCATCACCCTCCCCCCATCTGTTTTGCAACCCACCCCCATAGGCATAACGTTTGATCATGTCAGGAATGGAAACACCCCTACTTTCAGAATGGTGGGATGGGAGATTTGCCATTTAGTGGGGTTTTTACCTTGCCAAGTGAGTTTAGGTAGGATTTCAGTTTAGGTATTAGGTTAGTATGGATTTTCACCATGAGTCCTCTAGTTATTTTTTTTTCACAAAATCTCCGAAAAGACGGAGTGAGTTTATGAAATAAAGCGTTCTGGAATTCTTCATTTATATACGAAAGCATTGGATACAGTCACAGTAGTAGTGTACGTGAATAGTTGTGGGGAGTATTGCAAGTGATTGATTAGGCTGTTCAAATTACAGAACCCCTGGATTTCTTTATTCGAAGTGCACTGTGCATGTGCGTCACTATTGGGGATTAGTTGGGGCCACGCAGCGGTGTGCACCGACGCAATATGCATACTGTTGATTCAAGACATGTGGGAGTGATTGCCATTTAGTGGGTTTTCAAGTGTCACAAGTGAGGTTTTTAGGTAGGTTAGGATTTCAAATCTTTGAAGAAAATAGTATATTTTATTAATGTTTTTACAGAAATCTCCTAAAAAGCCCGAGTTCTATGGAGAGCAGTCATGTGTCTCTGTGGAATTCTTCATGTTATATGAAAAGCATTAAAACATTTCACAAGAAAGATAGTTTTTGTGGGAGGTATTTCCAAGTTCTAGAGGAATTCCTGGTTTGAAAAGTGTAGACTGTGAAAATACATAGCATAGATTTTTTTCTTTGTAATTGCACCTGGCATGCGTCCATTGAGCTTGTTGGGGGCTGCCTGTTGGTGGCTACGTCACTGTGTGCCCCTGCATATGATACATACCTTTATGATGCATCGAAATTGGGATAAAAGATGAACATTTAGGTGTGGGCGGTTTTTTTTTGCCTTGTCAAGTGGGTTTAGATAGGATTTCAACCTTGACTCATAAATTTTATTTTTCACAAATCTCTAAAAAAAACGAGTTTTTGTATTGATGACTGTGTCTGGGAATTTTCATGTATGTATGAAAGCTTTGGCCACCACCACGTAACATAGCTTGAAGGAAGTTGTAGATTCCAAAAAAAAATATATAGGATTGTGAGGGGGGTGGGTATTCCAAGTTCGGGACTGACTGTTCCTTTGAAAATGCATAGGCTGTTGTGAAAATTACAGAGCACTTGGGGTTTTTCTGTGTATAATTGCATTTGGGCCTGCGTACCCATTTGAGCTAGTTGTGGCCAATCTCTGTTGCATCCATGGCATAGGGCATACCGTTTGATTCAGGAATGGGGAGATTGATATTAGTGGGGGGGTTATTGGGGGGGGCATTTCCAAAGTTTGGGGTCCGGTTGAAATTACAGAGCACCTTGATTTTTTTCTTTGGTGTTAATTGAACTATGACATGCTCCCATTGAGTTTAGTGGTGCCATGCCTCTGTGTGCAACTAGCATATGCATACCATTGCTTCAGGACATTTTGCGGAGAGATGATATTGTAACTTTGTTTCATTACCTGGGGGTTTTTGCAGGTTTTAACTTTGAAACTGGTTGTTTCCTTTATTTTTTTTTCTTCAGAAAAGAGGATAAGAAAGGCCAAAAAAATGCTACGAAAGATCTGCCACCACACAATGATGGTAGAATGAAGAAAATGGGCACCTTTGCTTAAGCAGAAGGTTATTGTAGCTTTGAATATATATATTTTGGGGGGAGGTCGGTATTTTTGAGTTAGAGGTAGTTTAGATTTAAAATCTAAAAGTGTGTATTGGGCAACTACGATTGGCCCACTTTGTTGACTATGGCTTTCCTTGGTCCCGTGTGTGTGTGTAATCATGCATATGGCATTACTGTGATTCAGGGGCATTTGGAAGATTGAATAATTGATTACCGTTTTTTTACATGACATGGAAATTTGCCAGATTTAAAATTCTGGTAAAAAAGCCCAAAATTTTACATGATGAACTGCGCCCCACCACATGGTGGTAGCAGAAAGGAATCACACCATTGTGGCTGAAGGTGTTGTAGATTCCAGGAATATTAGTTTGGGGGGTGGGATTTCTAATATAGAGGGTGTTAGCCTGATAAATTGAAAAAAAGTTGCGTAATGGGGGCCCATGTTTCATTTGGCCACTTTGGGCTTGTTGATTCCACACGTCGGCGGGTTGTAAACCATACATAGGAATCCGTTGGAGTCCTAGGACATTGGAGAGATTGATATTTGTAATTTTTTTTACCATGACATGGGATTTTGGACTTATTTCTACCTCGAGGGTGTATTTTCTATTTTTTTTAGGAAAATCTGATTAAACTGTGAACTTTACGAAGGAACTGCGCCCACACCATGATGGTTATATGAATGAAACACACTACAGAATAGTAGCTAAATTGTGTAGCAAGCTGAGGAAGTAAAATATATGGTTTGTTTTTGGGGGGTTGTTGGTGGGGATTGCGGGAAGAAAAGAAAGAAAAAAACGAGGAGGGGGGAAAAACTGCAGACTGTTTAAAATTCAGATTTGGCTGAATATTTTACGTTTCTTGAGCCATTTGTGATGAAATTGGTCTCACTTCTTTACCTTTGCTTCACGTCCACGGGTGTAACCAGGATACGGATACCATTGATCAGACATGTGGGAGATTGATATTGAGTAACTTTTATTACATTCCATGAGGTTTGGCATGATTTAACTTTTGAAGGGGTTTTTGTCATTTTTTTCAGGACACATGCGAATTTCTACGAAGAACTGCGCCCACACCATTGATGGTATGGGATGAAACAAATTCCTACAGAGTACATAGCTGAACTGAACGGTGTGTAGAGATTAGGATACGGGGGGTGTTATGTGGAAAAAACATGCCAGTCGTTTCAAATTCATAGTGGTAAATATTTTTTGCTGTTTCGTGCCTGCGCATATTGCATTGTTTCCCACTTTGTTGGCTTGTCGGCTTCCAAGTCCAGCGTGTTTTTTGGTCCGTGTGTTGTATAACACAACAATATGCAGGACTGTTTGATTCAGGGACATTGGGGGGAGATTGATATTAGTAGCTTTTTTTTTGTTTTTTTACCAACATGAGGTGGTGGGGTGTTTGGCAATGCTGTGCCTATGGGATTTCTACCTTTGTTAAGTGGTTTTTTGTTTAATTGTAGACCAAACTGTGAACTTCTGCGAAGAAACTGCGGCCGCCCACGGCACACGAGTGGAGTCGGGATGATGCGCGAACAAAATGAACACGTAACAAAAACTACAGTGTTTACCATAGTTGAAGGTGTGGTTTTTTAGATTCAGGAATATATAGTTTTGGTGTGAAGGGGTATTTCTGAGGTGTTACGGGGCCGGGGATTTTGTTTGTTTATGGAAAAAAAATGCACAGGCATGTTCAAAGTGAGAGTTGTAAAGATTTTTAGATTTATGTGAGCAATCATGCTGTCTACATTGTGGGCTAGTCGCTTCATGTCTGAGTGTGTAACAACACAATGGCATATCGTTTGATCAGGACATTTGGGGGAGATTGATATTTAGTAAGCGTTTTTTTTACAAGGCATGGGGTTTGGCATGATTTTTCTACCTTTTTAAATGTTGGTTGATGTTAATTTTTTTGAAAATCATGGTTAGTAAAGTTGCTAACTTCTAGTCAGACGCTACACCCAGTTCACAATTTGAATGGTATGAATTGAAAGAACTACAGCGTTACATAGCTGAAGGTGGGTCGTGGTGTGGTTTTGTAGATTTCAGGAGGGAATATATAGTGTGTGGGGGGGATGGGGGGGGGAGGGAGGACTTGGGGTGGATGGGGGTGGGGATTTTGTGGATAGGGATTCTGATTGGGGGGGTCTGTCGGGTGTGGTGTTTTGTGGGAATGGAAAACTGCAGATGTTCAAATTACAAAACTGGCTAATTTTTTTTTTGCTTGTTGTAATGACATTTGGTCACTGGTCGACCTCTGGGTGCAAAGGGCCTATGGGTTACGACCACCATCACTGTGGCACATCCCGTTTTATTCGGAGGGTTGAGGGTGTCATATTTGAGATGGTTGAACTTTCCTCTGCAGTTTTTAGCTGAAATTCGCATTGGATTTTGTCTCTGATTTGACAGTGAGGAAAAAAAAAGAAAAATGTGAGAAATAACTTACAATTGGGACAAAGAGCTGCGCACGGGTGTATCTGATTTTGATAGAAAACTTACATGACTATTGTCAAAATCCTTGCGGGTCTGTGTGTTAGTGTTTGTAACTGTAGTTCTAAAATATCCACTTTGGTGTGATTGAATTTCTTATTTTAGTTTATTTGGTTAGATATCTGTATGGTTACCATCCAATAAGGTGGTGATACATACCGCTCTTCGGGTATACTGTATGTAATTTTTGTGTATGTAACTATTCTGAAGGGCCGCGGTTCAGTTTAGTTGGGGCGCGGGGGGGGTCTCCTGTACAGGCACGTTGGGTGGGTATACCAAATCTGGTATCGTTGTGTACGCGGGGAGTAAGTAGGAGTATCAGAGCTTTTCGAAACAGGGAGTATCAGAGCTTTAGAAACAGTTGAGAATTTAGATTTTTGTTAACTTAAAGATTAACATAAATAAAAATGGGGAAAGAAAAAAAAAAATCCATTAAAATTTGCAAAGTTTTATTTTGTGTACTATTTACCCTAATTCCAGTAAAATTTCCAAGAAAAAGGGAAAAGTGTTAATAAAAAATTCTGATGGGTTACCGTTGTTAAAGTAACTTGTGCTGCTGATAAAAAAACAAGTATAAGTTATCCTGAGGAATGCCAAGGTTTCTAGTCTAGCTAAAGCATTAAGGGCAAAATCTGAAAAGAAAATTCTTTGGCACTTAACGCAAAAAAAAAAAATAAAAAATCTGTGGCACGAAAGGTTTTATTTTTGTTAATTTAGTTTTGTTTTTTCTTTTTTAAGTGTTTGTTGGTGTAAATTTTAAAATTTTAAGTTTGTTTTGGTTTTAAAGACATGTTTCAGACCCACATGATCTTTCAGCAGTTAAAATGAGAAAGACACCAACCCAACACCCTTATATTCACATGGGTCACATGTTCATGACATCAGCTCCCTACCATGGTCACCTTTCAGTTAGCAAATTTTAAATATTTATTGCTCATAACATATATACATATATACATACATAGACACTACTACCAGAACATAGTCCGTCCAAAAACCACTGAAATAATCTTTCACTGATGCAATGTGAATTTGGATCCAGTGTGACATATCTCCTGTGTATGAATAAGAATTGTCTCTTCTGTGCTCGGCCAACCAAACAACACACTGAGGCAGCAATTGGTACATCCGAAAGACCCAATACCGAAACACAAGAAAAGCAACATCATAAAAGCAGTGCAGTGCAGTGAAGAATGCTCTGATTTGTATGTGGGGGAGACCAAACAGCAACTGCATCAACGTATGGCCCAGCACAGAAGAGCCAATTCCTCGGGTCAGGACTCAGCTGTGTACCTGCATCTTAAGGATAAAGGACATACCCTTTGGGGGGGGAAAAAAAAAATATGTAATGTTACCTATTGCAAAGGAATGGGACTGTTCAAGAGAGGTGTCAAGAGGCCATTTATTATGTAAAAAAAAAAAAAAAAATAGAAATCCTAGCCTAAATGAGGTGGGGAGAGTTCAGACACCGACTGTCTAGCCATGTACAATGCCTATTTTGACACCAGTGACCACTAGGGGGCAGTTCCCTCAAACAGCTTAATCTTACCACATATGAAATGCACAACTAACGTTAACGATACCGTTGTGGTCTGTATGATGCTAATATTGGGGGGGATATTCCTGTGTAGGTACATAATTGCCACAGTCATATCTGAATTGAGAAAGGCCAGTCGGATGACTACGAAACGATCGTGTTCAGTGAACTGAGAAATCTATCACTCCATTCGATTAGCTAATTGTAATAACAACACATCATAGAGTGTGTAAGTCTCCTTATTATTTTTACAAAAACATCTTACAAAGCTTTTTATAACTGTACAATCTCTTAGTGTAAGAACTGGCTCACTGAACAGGCTATGTTTGAATTTTTTGCTCATAAACAGTGGCATAGGTGCAGTGTCACAGCTTCCAACTCGATGAGCAGGCCTCTGTGTTACAAGATAGATCTTCACCGATAGCGCCTAAAACCCTGTGGTCCATATAACACCAATATATGTACTGGAGGATCTTAGCCAACTCGAATGCCTTGGGCTACAGTCCAACCCCTTGCAGAGTATGCTAAAAACTCGGACAGACACCTTTACCAGACATATCACGCTTGTAGAAAGAAATTGCATAAGTCTTGCATAAACAGAAGGAAAAAGGGAAGAATGAAAAGGGGACTCTTGGAACTGGCTCACTGAAAGCTATGGTTGAATTTTGCTCATCAGTCATAGGTGCACCAACTCGATGAGCACCTTTACAGAGATGTCTTCACCATACCCTGTGGTCCAAACACCAATATATTCTGGAGCTGCCATCCCCTGGGCTACCTCCACCACTTGCAAGTTGCAAAACCGGGAACCTTCCAGACATCGCCTTGAGAAAGAAATCATTCTTGCAACAAAACAGAAAAAAAGGGGTCTGGCAGGACGGAACTACTGTCTCCTCTGCCTCGTTCTGCCTGTACCCACCCTCTCTCCTCTCGTATAGTCTCCTTTTCTATCCTAAACTGCAACATTGTATCTATCTTCTAGAATATCCCTATCTTTATCCATTTTCAAATCTCCCTACATTTCTGTTGTTTCCATTTCCCCTCCCTCTCAGCCATGTTATTCCTAGGCTTTAGTGCATGGGATTTCTGAACTCTGCATGGGAATCTTATAGATTATTTTGCTTACGGTTCTGATTGGACTCATATCTCGCTCTCACGTGAAACCATAACAGGTAACACTCCAGTCCTCATCAAGCAAGTGCTCCCCTTTTATGAGTTTGATATTGGTATCTCGGTATGTTCCTTCAGTAAAACTTAATGGAGACCAGAAGAAACTTACCGTGTAACGATCCAGCGCTGCCGACCAGATCCACAGTCCTTTGCATTGTGTGCTCGTGCACACACAGTGCATAGGAGCGTGGACGCGGCGGAGACTGTCAGTGAGGCCAGCCTGGAGCGATACGCGGTAATTTTCTTCTGGTCTCCGTAAGTTTTACTGAAGGACAGGAGGTAAGACATATCGCATTTACCTCCTTCCTCAGTTAAACTGTGAAACATAAAAGTTAAAATAACGGTGGACATACCCTTTAAGGGATGTCCTTGTGTCCCCTGACATGTTCTATTGGTGAACAATGCCCCAGATAGTTTATTGTATGGCCCATTAAAGGGTATCTCCACTGAAAAAAACTACATTGGTTAATATAGTAGTTTATAGTAACATTAACCCATACCTGGAATCTCAGATTAATCTGTGCCATATTTGTTCTGATCTGCTGCCTCTGCCAACTGGAATGCTCTACTGTTGTCTTCTCCTTGTCTCTGACATGCCCGCCTGCTTGTTATCTACCCGACGCGCACACGCTCCTGTTGGCCATGCGCACTCAGTCACTTCCGTAGTCGGGAAGTTGGTTGACCCTGCATCTGCTGCCGACGGCCAATGGGAACTTAGGCGTCACGTCCCATGGCAACAAGAGGTATCGGCACTTTGTGTTGTGCGGTGACCAAGGCTCTAAAGAAGGACGGGAAGAAGCGAAAGAAGAGCGAAGGAAAGTATGCTATCTACGTGTACAAGGTGCTGAAGCAGGTCCACCACGATACCGGCATCTCCTCCAAGGCAATTGGAATCATGAACTCCTTTGTCAACGATATCTTCGAGCGCATTGCAGGGGAAGCCTCATTACAACAAGTGGTCCACTATCACCTCCCGGGAGATTGAATCCGTGTCCAGCTGCTGCTGCCCGGAGAGCTGCCGTGACCAAGTACAACCAGTGGCAAGTACTCCTGTTTCCTTACGTTACGGTTCTGGGCAATCGTATGCAGTAAAAGAGGGACAGTGGCAGTTTCAGTGTATCGAAGGTACAGGGTCGGTGGGCGGGGGGGCAGTGGATACGGTGTTTGCAGTATTGGGAGATTAAAAGGGACAGTGAATAGGGTCCCCCACAATATAGGCATCGGTCCGGTCTATGGGAGGAAAGAGATTAAAAGGGACAGTGAATACAGCCCCCCACAATAAAGGGGATCGGTCTGGAGATTGAAAGGGGATATTTCTGGGACTCGTTTTGTTTGGCCGATAACCCAGGGACACCTATAATCAGCTGCTGCTCACGCCGAGTACACAGGATAGAGAGACAGATAGATAGATAGATAGACAGACAGATATGGATAGATAGACAGACAGACAGCTATGGATAGATAGACAGACAGACAGCTATGGATAGATAGACAGAATTGGCTTTTTGTTTCTTGCTCCAAGGAATAGCATCTCCCAGATCCCTCTGCAATACAGCTAATGACACTCCCAGCATCCCCTCTGAAATACACCTTCTGTCTCCCAGTCCCCCCCCTGCATACAACTTGTGACACTCCCAGCAGCCCCTCTGAAATACACCTTCGTCTCCCTTCAAAACACACACACCTCCCCCCCATTTGATTCCTATAAATTCTATTACTTTGCGAATTGTTAAAAAAAAGTCTCCTTACATAAAGCTGTGTGTCTGAACCTTATAAATTCCCCCCTCTGTCTCTCCCTGCACTATCAGCTTTGAATGATAATGCAGAGACAGGGAAGAAATGCTTTGTTTACATCAGGCATCACTGGGGTCAAGTGGGAGTGGCAGAAATCATGAATATGCATGGATGATGCACATTGACTGACAGCCTGCCCAGCGCACAACAGACACACCCCCAGGAGCTACACAGCTTCCAGAGGCTGCTGCAAAGAAACAGAGCTGATTTTTGGGGGAAAAAGGTAGGAGGGGGTTAGGAGGGGGGTTGGGGGAAGGTGAACTTTCATATGGAAAAAAAAAACACGTTTTTCCATCAGTGGAGATACCCTTAATGTTTTTATACCAGTAATCATACCGCACGCAAGCACCTTTTCTCCAGCGTACATAATTGTAACTTTTCCAGTCTTTCTTCATATTCAAGCTCCCCCAATCCCCTTTATGAATTAGTGCCCCTCCTCTGTTTAACCCTTTCCATTTCAAAGGGTCCTGTCTGTACACAGGATTCCAAAATTGCACTGCATATTCCAAATGAGGCCTTAGCAATGCTTTGTAAAGAGGGAGAATAACATTTTCCTTCCTTGAATCCATACCTCTCTTTATACAAGACAATACCATGCTGGCTCTGGCTGTTGCCGCCTGGCACTGCTTGCTTCCTTTAAGTTTGTTTTCCACCAAAAGTCCCAAGATCCCTTTCCAACAGGGATTCACTTAACACAGAGCAATTTAAAGTATAAGCAGCACAAGGATTTTTCAATCCAAAATGCATCACCTTACATATATCAACATTGAATCTCATCTGCCGCTTAGCAGCCCAATGTGACAATCTGTCAAGATCCCCCTGCAACGATTGCACATCTACAAGTTTTTAATGGTCGACAAAGTTTTGTGTCGTCAGCAAACACAGAAACCTTGCTGACAATACCCACTTCCAAATCATTAATAAATCTATCTATCTAAATCTAATTATCTGTCTGACTGTCTGTCAGTCAATCTGTATCTATCTCTGTATCTATCTATCCATCCATCTATCTCTCTTTTATCTCCATCTCTGTATCTCTCTATCTCTTTCTCTCTCTAACTCTATCTCTCTAACTCTATCTCTCTATCTAACTCTGTCTATCTATCTCTGTCTCTGTCTCTCTGTCTCTCTCTCTCACTCTATCTATTAGTATAGTATAGTATTTGAGGTTGAATAAAGACGGATGCCCATCCAGTCCAACCCATCTAGCAATATCCTCATTTCCTGCCTTGATAGATATGATGAATAATAGATATAACTATTGATAGATACAGAGATATAGATACAGAGATATAAGTATTAACAGAAATAGATAGATAGATAGGATAGATAGTAGATAATAGATAGATAGATAGATACAGATATAGAGATAAAGAATGGAGAGACAGAGAAGAGAGGAGAGAGAGAGAGACAGAGACAAAGACAGTAGATAGATGATAACGACATACAGATCATAGATCATAGAAGAGATGTAGATAGATAGAGAATAGATAGATAGATAGATAATGATAGATAGATAGATAGATAGATAGATAGATAGATAGAATACGAGATTAAATATAGAGAGAGACCTTAGTTAGATAGATGTTTTTTTTTTTTGCTTCCTCTGGATTAACATTTAGGCAGGAAATGAGGATATTGCTAGATGGGTTGGACTGGATGGGCATCCGTCTTTATTCAACCTCAAGGCTAGGAGTGAACCCGGCCGGGTCTTGGTTCACATTGGGGCCAATGACAAAGTTTAAAGGTGGAAGGTGTGGGAAGGTTGAGGTCCTTAAAAATAATTTTTGAGAGTTAGGGCCAAGTTAAAAGTAAGGACCTCAAGTTAGTGATTTCAGAAATACAACCGCAGCCCACGGGCTTTGCTAGGGAGGCAACGGGGGTAGCTTAGGAGTAAATGTGTGGATAAGAGGATGGTTGTATGTGTAAGGGATTGGTAAGGAGATGGGGTTGGTTGATTTTTTGAGAAACTGGGCTGATTTTCTGTGGCTACAGCTCTTTTTATTAGAGACGGATTGCACCTCAGTGATGATGGTTGCAGCTGTTTTTGGGGGAGAAGATGGCTAGGGGGTTTTGGAGGAGATTTTTAAACTAGGTATGGGGGGGGAGGGTACATTCAACTACACAGGGGTAGATATGGAAGTAGAGAATCAGGGGGCGAATGGACACAACGGAGGCAGGAGATGGGGGTCCGGAGATGGGGGGAGGGGAAGCATAGAGGATAAGGAGGGCATGTAAGTCCAGTATGGAAGTAAAATCTAAATGATGTTTTACAAATGCAAAGAAGTGTTGGAAAAAAACTGGGGGAACTAGAAACTAATAGTTAAAGGAAGGAAAGGTATACTTATGGTGTGATCGGTTACGTATTTTTTTCTTATAGCAGAAAATGGGGCTAAAGGATTCACACGGGGACTAGACAGTTAACTAATTGAAAGGAGACTCCTTTATTTAGACATGACAGAGTTAATAAGAAAGGAGGAGGAGTAGGTATGATGTTAAACAAAGAATTGAAGGCCAAATTCTAAAGATGGAAACCGAGGGGGTATAAATCGCTGATAGCAGAAGAAATAAAATCAATATGGGTAGGAGGCTGTCTCAAGGAAGCAGGTGGGTAAATTAATTGTGGTGTATGTTATAAAGCTCACCAAATGCCGGGGAAGGGGGTGGAAATTTGAATCTCCATATGCAGTGACACATTGCTGCTGGTTGGGGCTGTTCTGGTTATGGGGGATTTAACTACCCAGGAATAGATTGGAAGTAAGGGACTGATCATGATATACTGTCATTTTAATATAGGTTGGCAAAAAAACTAAAGTGCAATGGGTTTAACACAAACTAATTCCTCATAACTAGGTCAGCTTAAGTTTATTGCGTTAAAGGAAGCGCTACCCTCCTGCTCATGATGGGGGAATTGTTTCTAGGTAAAGATACTGAGCCAGATGTGGGACCACTTTTTTTTAAAGATATTAAAATATTAGATTTCTAAATTTGTACCTAGGTATAGGGATTTATATTATATATATTATAGTATAGTAGTATAAGTATTTGAAGTTGATAATAAGACATATTTTCTGCCTTCATTTCCTGCATAACATGTTGATCCATAGAAAGGCAAACAAACCCCCCAAATTTGAAGGGGTAATAAGTAAACATTCCTTCCTAACTCCAAGTGGCAACTCGGAAATTTCCTGGATCCAAATTTACTTATGAACAAAAAAGGTTAAAAAGGGAAATAGACAAAAATGGAAAAAAAAGAAAAAGGCTTTTATACATTTTGAAATCAGATGGAAACGATAACAGACTTACAGGGAGTATAAAAGCTGTAATAAAGAGTGCAAGAAAGCAATTAACTAGCTAAAATAGAAATAAAATACGGATTGCCGAACAAAGTAAAGTCCACCCCAAAATGTATTAAGTGTTATAATGGTAAAAAGATGAGGACTGAGTAATTGTGGGACCAATAAACCTGGGGCTCTGAGATGGTTGTAGAGGATGCCAAAAAGGCTAATCTGCTAAACCATTTTTTACATCTGTTTTCACTATAGAGAATCCTAGTCTTACAGCAGGGATTGTAATCATATGCATTGGAGAAATGAGGAGTAGTACATTGCTACGGAGGATATAGAAGGAGGATTGGACGAACAAGTAGACAAAGTAAATATTAATAAAGCCCAGGACCGAATGGATTGCATCCTCAAATTTTAAAAGAGCTTAGTTCAGTTCTATCTAGACACTGTTCTCATCTTTTCAGATTCACTTTGTTCTGGGGATGTGCCGCTGGATTGGAAAAAAAGCCAACATAATACCAATAAACTAGGTAGGAAGGTTCTGGAATCTTTGTTATGGGATCATATCCTTGACTTTGTCTCCAGAACAGATCTTATGTAGTAGTCAGCATGGATTTATGAGAAATAGATCATGCCAGACAAAATATAATTGTTTTTTTGAAGAAGCAGTAGAATTTAGATTCAGGTACAGCAGTGGAATTGGTATACTTGGTTTGGTGAAAGCCTTTTGTAATGTGCCACATAGGCGACTAATGTATTAAACTGAGGACTGGGCCTAGAAGCGGAGTGCAGGGCCGCATCTACCATTAGGCATACTGAGCCATGTGACTCAGACGGCCCTGGGGGACAAGACAAAGGCGCAAGCGGGGGGGGGTAAATGTGTATAATCGGCGGCTACTGGCAGCCATGATATGCTGTGCTGCGACCGGCATCCACAGCCCTCAAGGGATTGTGCATAGCATACAGTACCATTCCTATCCAACAGCGCTGTGTAATGCTGCTGCTGCGCTACTTGCTTTCTTCCTGGGCTCCATCCATCTTTTGGCCAATCAGAAGTGCGAAGAACTTGACACACAACCCCTTCCCCCAGAGCAGATGCTAGGCCTGGGAAAAGCCGGAGTCACTGACCAGGATGGGTGGCGCAGCAGATGTATTACGTTGGCGCGTGAGGTAGGTATCATTACTTCATGTGTGCGTCCTGCCAGTATCGGAGTAGCGCAGTGCAGAGTGGGAGCGAGTTGTTAGTGCCAGAGCTGGCCTGGCAGTGACTAGTAAGGACTAAGAAGAGTCTGAGTCTTTGTTGTTGAGAGACAACAAGTTTTTGACTACTGAATACGGACACACTGTCACTGACAGAGAGATCATTAAGTAAAGTACAAGTTCACTAGTACTGCTAAAGACTTGCAATCTGATCATTGATTTGATTACATAAAAAAAACTTTTAAATATATATATTATATAATATATATATATTATATATATGAGGAAAAGAGTCACTCACGGGTCTTTTGACAAACAGCTTTTTCTTGTACAATCACATCTACGCATTTCAGCCCAATGTGCGGCCGTCATAGGATGCAAACAATCCACCAGTGTTAGGTCCCATTTTATAGCCATCTCCATACAACACTCCCCACCCACCATGTTGTGAATCCCAGCGTGCACATGAACCCAATCAAGTATTAAAACATTGTGGAAAATTTAAAAACAGACTCAATGAACACACATATGAGAGAGAATCACAGTTGTACAGATAAATAAATTATTCCAAATCCTCATACCATAAAAGATCACATAAATACATAGATAACCATGGTAACAAAGCCGAAACATACCCCTAAAACCAAATAATAGTAGGGAATCATAAAAGGATATAGTGGTCATAAAAGCAATTAGCGAAAACTGCTCATTCAGCCCACTAGGGGATAGTGTCCTGTAACCGTATATCCACCTCGCCTCTCTTTGTAACAGTAACTTGTCCTTGTCAAACGACCCGTGAGTGACATCTTTTTCCTTCATATATGCTATTTTTGATGGACAACCCGGTGCTGTTTTAAATGAAAGGTGTGCCTTCATGTTTGTTGCATTTTCATATATATATATATTATATATATATATATATATATATTTTTGTAAAAATATTGTGATAGGGAGCTCAAAAATGTAAAATTTTAGCCACGCCCCATAGACAAAACCATGCCCACCAACAAAGCCCCACCCACAGCCGTTTAAACGTGGCGGTGGCGGTGTGCTTCATGCGCCGCTTGTAAATAAACAAGGGCGCCCATTCAATAGTTTTGGCTCAGGCAGCAAAAACCCTAGAGTACCCCTGGCGGGGTGCCTCAGGGTATGTACAGGGGACACTTCTTTAAACTGTTGATAAATGACTTAGAAGGGTGGCATGAAAGAGATCTCTGTGTTTGCTAATGACACTAACTAGGCAGAGCTTTGGAAACTTCAAATGATGTGCAAGTGCTGCAAGCAGAACCTAGATAGATTATCAAAATGGGCACGAGAATTGCAGATGAGATTCAATGTTGATAAAATGTAAGGTGATGCCACCTATTACCATAATAACTTTAGGAAAGGTTTCTTTACAGTGAGAACAAAGGTGGAAACTGTGGAACTGTCTTCCAGCATGTGGTTAATGGTGGAATAGCTTTAAAAAGGCCTGGATGTGTTTCTAAACTAAAAAAATATTGAGAATTACTGGTATTAATACATTAATGTAGATCTGGTTGGTACAGGGATACTATATAATATTGAGAATTAGGGTATTATAATAATGTAACTGCAGTTCTGGTTGGTACAGGGATACTATATAATATTGAGAATTACTGTATTAATACATATAACTGTAGTCTTGGTTGGTACAGGGATACTGATATAATATTGAGAATTACTGGTATTATACATATACTTAGTTCTGGTGTAGGGATACTATGAATTGAAATTATGGCATAATACATATAGTAGATCTGGTTAATCCGGGGATACTTTCCTTTTGCCGTTGGAGTCAGGAAGGAAGCAGACACTGAGAATATGTACATTTTGTATCCATCCACATATGGTTCTACATACAAATATGATCACCAGTTATAGTGGGCTAGGAATCCCAAGTCTTGGTTTAACCCATTGTTTTTGGTTTCAAATAACGAACATCATTTTGGCTTCAAATGTTTTTCTACTTGGTTGCTGCTGAACTGTCCCTTCAAGATCGGACTTGGAGGTTTTTCCATGGAGTGTTCCTGGTTGAGAAAAATGATGCCCCACAGCAACAGTTATTATTGTCATTATGGGGGTGATGCTATTACTGAGGGAGTTCATCCTCTTCTGTAGTTTTTGATGGTTTCCCCTATAATATTAGTATATGTCCGTACATTTGTTACATTGTATTAAATACACCACATTGCTAGATGTGCAGCTGTAAATCCCTGGATGTTAAAAACCCCCCTTCCTGTGTGTTACAGATGGAGAACTGTTTATATTGTTGCACAAGTTTACAACATGGACCCTGCATGGTTTGGGTGCCTGGGGTGATATTTTCATATCCGTGTGTTGTTTCTTCTTTTTTTAAGGTTTCCTCTGGATTAATCATAGGTTGTATTTCTTCATATTATAAGTATCCCTTCCAATATTGGGGTTAATGTGTTACCAAGGAATCCGGGAGTTTCTTTTTTTTCTTTGTATGTAGAAGGTATCCCTGGGTGTTCTCAATGCTTTGTTATGTTAGCAGTAATTGTTCTGCGTCGATATCTATCTTTTGTTTGAAAGACTATACCCAAGTGCACCTAGGTGTCGTATCATCTCTTCCATTACTGAACATATTCTCTGCACTCTAGTAGCTTGGCTGTATATGATTCCTGTCTGGTGTGTGTGTGCATGAAAACTGTTGAAGTGGACGATAATAGTTTCTGTCAGTGGGTGACTGTAGTGTCCAAAAAATGTTTTGGATTCCTCAGAAAAATCCATTTAAATTTAATTGTTGGATGGAGTTTGTTGAAATCCCTGAATAAATGTCATAGCTGTTCTTCTCCTGTGTCCAATCATAAAAACATAGTTCTATATAACGATAGTAACTATGTGGTCTTGTAATGTTGGGTTTGGAGAAATCTGTCTTTCAGTCAGCCATAAATAAGTTGGCATACTGAGGTGCCATTTTGCTTCCCATGGCTACATCAATCCGTTGTAGGTAAACTTTCTTGGTTAAATGTAAAATAATTATGATTAGAATGAAACAATGAGGCTGTGTGGACTTGGGACTGTATTACTGGGGGGGGGGCATTTACTGTGGTATTACATTGGCTTTTTTCGAATCTAGCAGCACATCCCCAGAAGTGTGAATCTGAAAAGATGAGAAACAGTGGTCTCTAGATAGAAACTGAACTAAAGCTCTTTTAAAATCCGAGGATGCAATCCATCTGGTCCTGGGCTTTATTGATATTAACCTTGTCTAATTGTTTCTTACCATATCCTTCCGTTAGCCAAGTAATACTCCCCATTTCTAAGGACTAGTGATTCTCAGTAGTGAAAACCGTTGTAAAAAACCCATGAGACATGTATGAGGGAGCCCTAAAAATAATATTTTAGACTGTAATCCTTTAGGGCTTCTAATTAATTATACGGAACATTTAAAATGTTACTTACTGTCGAAAAGAAACCCAAAACCCTAGACCTTACAAGTGCTCAATTTGGTTTTCTAAATATACTTACTAGCCCTTGTTCCCTCGGCTGCATTCTGCAAAAATTTTGTTTGGAGGTGTGGGCAAAACCCTATAATATGCTTATTTTTAAATGTCGTAAAGTGCGTATATTATCTGTAGGAGTAATACTAGCCACAGTATATATTTCTAGCTCATCGGAAATAACTCTTTGTACTGTTAACAAGGTTGAGACAGAGAAACATCTACGTGTAGACCTGGAGACGGACTGGAAGGTTTCGTAAAGTGATGACAATTGACCATTGTAAGGACAGATTTGGAGATGGAAATTGAAGGATGAGGAAAACATATTAATCTACATGAGAATGGGACACGAAGAGGTAATTTGTATATTGGAATATTCTTATTTTGTTTGTGTACCGTTTACTTAACATACTTATATAAGATAAATATCTAAATCGTGTTTTTGGTTCACCAGTTTTTCAGTGGAGATGTTCATGGTGTCATTTTGGTTAAGTTTTAATTCATGTTTTTAGTGTGCCAACCATCTGTCCAATATGGGAAACAATCTGCTGACTGATCATTCTAGTTAGCGCTTGCACAGAGGTTGTAGAGTGGTTACTGCACAGCCTAAATACAAACTGCATATATGTACAATCAAGAAACAAACATGTCAATTGCAGACATATTATTCTGGTACTGCAAGCTCACATGGAGGGGGGGGGGGGGGTTTACTCTTCATTTCCATTAGCAGACCCTCAATGTCTTCAAAGAATTGTAACTTTACACCCCTAACCATAACTGGTCACCAAATAGAGATGGGATCCACAAATGGAGACCCTCCAAAACATAGTCCAAATACTGTTGATGTCTCGGACTTCAGAACACTTTTCAAGGATTTATTCGGTAACCCTCGAAAATGTGTTCCGAACCCTCAAAAGTAGGTTCCGTTTTTGGATTTTCAGATCTTTTACTTTTCCCCTCAAGATCTGTAAATTCGAAAACGGAACAAAACTTACCAAGTTCGGCGCATTTCTAGTCACAAAGTTATTATTGTATCGTGGAATAGGAGACTAGGAGGAGCCGCAACTCCATAGTCCCCATTAATCTGCTGTTTATTTACTCTGCATTCAGCACCAAGCAGGAGTGTGAACATTATATATATATTAGTGACATCTTTATTTATTACAACTTCTGCAACTGTTTTGTTTGTGATCATTATGGAAATATAATATTAATGTGATAAAATGAAAGTGTTATATAATTACAAATAAAAGTTCTTAAAGCTTATTTTGGATGTTTTTGAAAATAGAATTCCGGAATACTCAAAAAGCTTTTAAAAATATCTTATGTTGCTGAGCAGATAAGTAGCTATTTTGTGATTGTTCTGGTTTCTGTTCTGGGTCAGGAGGTGTGAAGTTGGTTGATCAGCTACTGCATATGAATTGATCCAGGTCTCAGCTGTTCTGTAACATGAAATAAATCAACTTTAATTAAAGAATCTCAGGGGTTGTTTACTGTGATTCGCTATTGCAAATATGTAGAGGAAAATGGCTTTGTGCAGGTTTTGTGTGTATTGGGTTGCAGAGCCATTAGCGAATATGGTTTTGTGTTTTAATTAATCTAGTCCACTAACGATAGAAAATCTCTGTGGCCCCTTAGATTAAACACATTCAAATACTAAAATTAGAGGGAAAGTACTATAGAAAAGTGGACTTTATGGATGGGGCATTCATTCTTAGTTTTTCTAATAAATCATTAGACAGAAAAAAAGACACGTATATACGTACAATGGGCCATGATTGCTGACTAATGTTTCTTCTGCAGTATGGACCAAGATTCTAATAATTTACAAATTTTCCCTGTTTTCTATTATTTCACATACATGAAACATGATGACTAATAGGATATATGGTACCAGGAAACAAATTCACTTCTATTAACACCCCTAGTAACTGAGGAAGTGACACCAGGCTACATTAAGTCAGATCACATGGCTTTGTATTGCTCAAACTGTTTTGAACATGTATCCCAATGTCTAACTCAATAAAGTAACCAGGGTTGTTTAATTTAGTACCAAGCTTTCCATTAATATAAAATAATGAAATTAGACTTATTGCTCTTTCAACTCTTGTAAGCTCTCATGCTGGACATACACTGACCAGACTTTCCCCAGATTAAACTTTCAACTTTAGATGGATGTTGAATCAATGTAATGTGTGCAGAGGTAGTCTTACCTTTCTGATTTCCTGTGATGTTTCTAGTCTCTAATGATCAAGCCAGGTGTTTTTCAAAACATAGCTAGAAGGTGACAACTAAATGATAGCTAGCTTTAGGTCACATATACTTTGATGAAAACGTTTACATGATCTCTCTCAAGGGAACAGACAAGCAGTTGTCAAATCAAGAAATGGCAGTAATTGATCCATTATTTTCTAGGAGGTTTGCTGGGCTCTTAGATTTGTGTTTTCTTTACAACACAGACATGAATTGCCCAATTTCAGAGAAAGACCCAGCAGTAGATTGGTGAAAGTGATGCAGCTCCTCAGAAGATTTGGCCAAGGTTATAGCAAATAGGAAGGAGTATGAAGTCTCATTGAAAAGAGCCGCAGGAAGCTGAAGAATGGTACAATAAACAGGTACTAAAACAATTTTTTGTTAGTCTGAACATATTACAGTACACAGTGCTTTACACTTAGTATCCATTTATTACACCAGGCCATTGTCTCAAAGTTATGTACATTACCTTCACAACCCTATCACGAGGGATGGCCGGTTTCGCGGATCCGAACCCAGATCCGCGCGGTATCCCGTTCACGAACTGCGGATTTTTCCGGATTTTTCCGCCTTCCGAACTTCCGTACTGCGGATTTCTCGTATTTTCGAAAATTTCGAAATGACGATTTCTCGTTATTTCGAAAATACGAGAAAACTCGTAATTTCTAAAATACGATGATTTCTCTTATTTCCGTAAATATGTATTTTCGAAAATTTTGGAAATTACGAGGATACTCGTATTTTCTATACGCGTGAAACGCGTAAGTTTCGAAAATTTTTGAAACTACGAGAAATCTCGTAATTTTGAGGATATTTTTCATTTTAATGGGTCCAAAATTCGCGGATCCTCGACGACCGGATTTTGCGAAGTTCGGACATCTCTACCATCAGTCTTTATGCTGTGGAGGGAACTAGAGTTTCAGAGGAAACCCATGCAAGCACAGGGAAACAGAAACAGCCTCATTTATGCTGGTCAATGCTTTAAGAGTTAAATTTGCGACCAGTTCAATATCTGTTATCGTGACAAAAAAAATTCATTATTGCTGTCTGCACAGTTATCACAAAAGACGCCCCCGGAGACCTGCACAACGATTGAATATTGCGTTTGTGCCACTGTGAGTCACTATGCTGTAAAATTAGTTTAGAATATGGGGCCTAAAATTAAAATTCCAATTCAGTTACAAAAAATAATCAGAATAAATAAATTATTATTTTTTAATCTTCACATTATGAATGGACCTACCATATTACATCTAGTGGAATTTTAGCTGGGGTTTTGAAACATTACAGATGATCAGGATAACCATAATTTTAAGGCCTGTGTAATACAAGACTAAAGTCCCGTTTGTACAGATTAATGTCTATGGAGTGATTGGTGAACCGTCTTTCTGTTTCACCCTGACACATCTTACAAGTGTTGGGCTCATGTTGGCTTTGTTCATTGTCTCCTCAAGATGGATCCAAAATGACATAGACAGAGTCACAACTCATATGATTGTCAGTTGAAGCTGTCGTCCTACACATCATGTCATCCCCCCACCCAATCCCACCCCCGCATCATATGCAATGGGTCTTCTGTGGCCAGCGGGCTATATCTGTGGTAAGAAAATTAAGATTTGGGCTGCTTCTGTGGCAGTCACGCCTCTTATGGCTTTCCTTCAATAAAACGTTTGGTTTGACCCACAGCTACACCTATCAAATAAAAGTTTTGATATTAAAATGGAATTATCCTGTTCCTAGAGTAAGATAGTCATTCATTAACTACTTCATGCCACATAACAGCAACCTGTAACCTGCTTAGCCAACAACAATTATTTGTACCTTTTTCAGTCAACAACTGTACAAAAGGAGGTGGATTCAAACACAATGGTTGGCAGAGCAGCAGGGACCCAGGTCAGGAAATAAAACGTACATTACAGCACCCTGGAGATTGAACTACAAGCAGAGATCAGAAAGGTGAGAACAGCATGTAGCAGTATATTGGCCTATTATATTTTAAAATGTTGTAAGAGTTTCTACAGAGCTCTGATTAGAACAGTCAGTTTTTAATGTCTGTGTCCAAATACCTTCGAAACTTTGATAATCAAACGTACTTTCAAAATCAATATACCTTACAGAACCCAGTGTTTGATTACTAAATTAGCAAAACACAACCTTGATTATTGAATCTGAAGATATCACATTATTATAAGAAGTACTGCAATAACTACTGTTAGTACACAGTTCCAGGTCTTCTTAGATCCTGACCACTAGATTCTAGAAGTCATCCAAACTTAGGTATCGAGATCTAATTTAGATCCTTATTATGAAAGTTATTTTATTGGTTAATTTACCGGTATGCTAAATAGATAAACAAACTGATTATCCCGATCATTGTTAAAATGTATTAGGGTCTTAACATCATACAGAATAATGATTCTTGTTTTCCTAGAAACATGGACTACAAAACTCATTAGCTTGAAGCAAGGCCATTTCTTCAGAACAACTCCAGAAAATCCAGACCAACAATATGTAGCTTGGAGGATGAATTAAGGACGTGAGAGTGAACTAGAACGGCAAAAACGAACACCCACCTTCTGAAATAAAGACTAGACTCGAGAATGAGATTGCTACTTACAGACAGCTACTTGGAAGGGATTAATACACGGTATGACTTTCTCATCTCCTCAAAACAGCACTAGAAGAGTCTAGTTTGTATAAAAAAGAACTCATGATGATATACGATACTGAAATACACATAGTCAGCAGAATAGGGTTAAATATAAAAATAAAACATCAAATGAGTATATGCACACATCTATCCAACTAGCTAAATATTCTAAAGTTTGTAATGCTGCTGCCAGCTAGGGGCTTGGAGTAATGTGAAAGCATGGAGCTGGATAGAGACCTACTGAGACCTACAGAAAATAGATTAAGCTCACATTGCTTGTGAAGGTTCTCATTCATCCAGTCATGGTATATCTGTTGTATTCAATTAGATCAACTGGACTTGAAATGTAGTTTCTTGAAGACGTGTCGCTAGTCATCCAACTGCTTTCTCAATTCAGAATGACTTGTACAAGAATCTGTGGCAATATGTACCCTGGAAATCCCAATTAGCATATCACAGCCAGTGTTAAGGTGTGATTGGATAGTGGCTAAGGTGTTATAGGAACACCCAAGTAAGGTTTAAAACAAGCATTGTACATGGCAGACAGTTGTGGTCGAACCCCCCCCACCTCTATTTAGGCTTGGTTTTCTTTATTTTCACATAAATGGCCTCCTTAACACCTCTCTGAAACGTCACGTTCCTGTCCCAATATGTAACATTACAATCTTCAAAGGTATGTCCTTTATCCTTAAGATGGCAGGTACACGGCTGAGTCCTGACCCGAGGTATTGGCTCTTCTGTGCTAGGCCATACGTTGATGCAGTTGCTGTTTGGTCTCCTCCACATACAAATCATATATGCAGTGCAGTGCAGTGAAGAATGCTCTGATTTGTATGTGGGGGAGACCAAACAGCAACTGCATCAAGTATGGCCAGCACAAGAAGAGCCAATTCCCTGGGTCAGGACTCAGCCGGTGACCTGTCATCTATAGGATAAAGGACATAACCTTTGAAGATTGTAATGTTAACATATTGGGCGAAGGAACGTGACTGGTTCACGAGAGGTGGTAAGGAGGCCATTTATGTGAAATAAAGAAACCAAGCCTAAATAAAGGGGGGGGGGGGGGTTCAACACCAACTGTCTGCCATGTACAATGCTGTTTTTAACACCTTACTCTGGGTGTTCCTATAACACCTTAGCCACTATCCAATCACACCCTAACACCTGGCTGTGATATGCTAATTGGGATTTTCCAGGGTACATAATTGCCACAGATATCTTGTACAAGTCATTCTGAATTTGAGAAAGCATGTCGGATGACTAGCGAAACGTCTTCAAGACTACATTTCAGTCCAGTTGATCTAATTGAAATACAACAGATAAGCTCCACAATGATTTAGGATTTACCAAAATCCCACTACTGTACACTCGAACACTAATTGGATTTCAGGCTTCCAGGTGGATTTATGTGTGATTATATCCTTTTAAACGAGAAGGTGTATCAGACTATCATGCAAATACAAAAAAGGCTGGATGGTTTTCTGCAAACAAGGAATGTTTTGCAAGTACTGGTATTGATACATAAAGTAGAGTTGATCCAGGGAAATTTCCGATTGCCACTTGGAGTCAGGAAGGGATTTTTTCCGCTTCATAAATTTGGTGGTTTTCTTTTGCCTTCCTCTGGATCAAATATAGAAAAGATAATCAATGCACATTCCTGTTGTTGGGGGTGCTATTACCACATGGAGGCTAACCAGGCTCCCAATAAATACATACAATACAAGGATTGTGGAAGCTTCCTCTGGGTCAACAGTAGGCAGGAATGTGGGTATTGCTGAGTAGGTTGACAGGATGGACATGTCTTTATTCAACCTCAAATACTATACTATACTAAAAGGCACAGAAGGACTATGCTTCTATAAATATTATTCTCATTGTTATCTCTGTTACCATTAAATAACAACAGGGTTCTCTAAAGGTTCGTACACATGGTGCGATCGAGGGGCCAACCCGCAATGCCAGATGTGTACACGAATGGCCGCTTTGGCCGATAATCAGCCCATGTGTGTGGGCACTTTTCGGCCGAAACAAGTGGTTGTTCGGAGGAACATTGCCTGATCCGCCAGGTGATCACCGAACGCGTGGCCGTTTCGCCCGATAAAGTGCCCACACACGGGCCGATTAGTACACATCATACAACAGCCGTTGACACATCATACGTTGCGGGTCATCACCCACGATTGCACGTGTGTACGACCTTAAGATCTAGATGTCATTACGTAGATCTTTGTTTAGAAAGGTATTGCTTTAAGGAAAGTTAAAATCTAAAACTTTTTTACTACAGTAGAAAGGTTACTACAGATAGAAATATGTTGGAAGGGAAACTGGGGTCTCTATACTGTAGAAGGTCACTGAAAAAAACTCTGTCAAACAAGTTACAGGCATGTAAAATAAAAGTTATAGGCAATACGTTCCACTTACTCTAGTCTGCACTGGCTCGTTGTGGTTTCTCGATGACAGACAGTGTGGTAAAAAATGTTTTATAAAGATTTTGTATTCCTGTAGTCATATTATTATTATTATTACAGGTTTCCTCTCCTGTCCACATTAAGAAGAGGACATTTCCCTTTTTTAAATGTTGTTTTCTATCTTTAAAAAAATTGTTAAGATTTTTTGGGATGAGCTTATGATGCAGCACATCCCTCTCTCCCAACAGTAGATACTAGTAAGCATGCTCAAGCCAATGAAGATGGGTACAGGGCAATTGTGTTGGTGATTTCACAGCTCAGAGTGTAAGCAGGAAGCACAAACCATTAATCTGGGATAGTTTGAAGCTAAAGAATAATCCCAGATTCATTTTAAACTTAGGATTGGAGTTTTTTATAGAGGGCACTGTCTGGAGACCCCAGTTCACCTTTAATAAATTTATTCATTGAATCTTTAATATATTTTAGCTATTTTACATAATGCAATATAACCTGTTTCTAATTTCTTTATTATTTTTTCTTTTTACCAGAGGACAAATAACCCTGAAGGTAAGATATTATAGTTGCTTATACGTTGTACTCTCAGTTAATTAAAATATACCATCTATTTTGTACAATGCAAAAGTAATTAATCTACCCAATGTTTAATAATGAAACTACAGGGGTCAGAACTATGCAGAAGACAGTAAGCTTAAATGTCAATTAAGGAATGTTGCAAACTATAGCATACACATATGTAATAAAACAAAGAAGTTATTCAAATGTGAAAACAAGCCTACATTTTCTCCTTATTGATTCCATTTAATATTCAGCAATCATAGTAAAGAGTGTTTCACTTTGTTTAGCTTCATTTGGAAGAATATATTACAGGTTCATCCAAAAACCCTTTAAAAAATCACTTGGCCACAAAAAGCTATGTGGTTGCCGAAATGCATTTGCATCGTGGTCAGTACCGAAAGTCTCCTTTTACTTTAAGTAGAGGGAGCTGACACATCATACTGTGAATGACATCACATGGGAGAACGGTTACCGTATCGGGACAGATTCATATATGCAATGGTAGTCACATATGTAGTACTCTTTAAAGACTTGCCCTTGACCCTCCCAACATAGTTTAGTAACATATATCCCAATTCCCACAACAGTATAAAGTTTAAACTTTTTAGTCAATCTAGTCATCCTGCTGCATCTGTACTTGGTAAGGTATAGTCTGTGAGCTTTCTAGTACCAGTTATTCATGAATAGGAAGGAGTGAAAACTGCTTTCTGCCCAAATGAATAGCCTTCTTTAATGGTTTCCCACACACGCAG
The DNA here is from genome assembly GCA_019447015.1 of Hymenochirus boettgeri. Taxonomy (NCBI): domain Eukaryota; kingdom Metazoa; phylum Chordata; class Amphibia; order Anura; family Pipidae; genus Hymenochirus; species Hymenochirus boettgeri. The sequence goes on along the minus strand of CM033476.1, from coordinate 61,532,295 downwards.
ACGTAATTATAATAAACATCAGGATGGGGTATTTATTGTTGTTTTGTGTTAAAATACTTTAGACCCATTGTCCTTCTTGTATATTAAAGGGCATGTCCACCCCAAACTAAAATTTAAACCCACTACAGACCCCAATGTATCGTGTTAAAAAATCCTTACCTTACACCTCTGCTCCTTATGGTTGTCCTGTAGGGCCTGTTTCAAAATCCATTAGGAGTGTGTCATTAAATCTGCATAGAGGATGTATCAGGGCACAAGTCTATGCATACTCCCCAAATGGGTAAGAGGTGCACAAGGCAGAATAGATAGATATATAAACAAGGAAAAAGTACCTGGCACTCTCTAGAATTGTGTCAAAAAAGTAAAATCCTTTTATTCAATATACAGTAGTGGGGAGGGGTCAAATAGACAAAAGTTCAGTGCATAATGTTAAAAACATTTAAAACCAATGAGCAAACATTCCCTCAAAACACGATAGGTATAACATTACAGTGCTAAGTAGTTAGACCCTACAGTAAAGAGGGCCCTCAATACTCATCTGTTTGTAGTCTTATCGTAGTCACTGAAAGAGTTAGAGGCAATAATATAGGAGCATCATGCTAAGGTTTAGCCATGTGTAAAGGAAAATGCAGGAAATGCTAAGAGGTAGGTAACGATGTGACGTGTTCGCCTATCGGCTTTCTCAGCAGCAGCTTGGTGCATGTTATATTTTATATTAGGGAGGACAAGTTTTGTAGCAAAGTTGGTTTTACAGCAAAAATTTTACCATTTCATCACCACCACAAAATGGCATTAAGGCTGGTGCACATGGCAGATCTTACGCCCCTCCACATTTTTCCACTATCGATTGGTCAGCCGGTGGGTGTGAAATAGTGTCAGTTACAAGAAGAAAGTAGTTCCTAGTGTCACTGACCAGCCAAAATCTATTTTTAAAATGGTTCTGTACCTTTGTTACATGTTACCCATTTCCCAGCTTCCTTTGCAATGTGTACTTATTATTATTAGCCTCTGAATAAATCATGGTAATTCAAAATCTATAATTTCACTGGTTAAAATTGCATTAGGAATCAAAGTTAAGCAAAACTAAGCAGCTTCAGTCGTGTTTGTACACAAGAAAAATGTTTTGCTGCTCTCTCAGACCCACACTATAAAAGGACAGTTACACCCAAGATTTTTGTACATGTAGAGCACCCTCCAACTTATTCACACATCTGCATCTACATATTGTAATTGCATAGTCAAGCCATATAATCCAAATATTCCATGCATATGTCCATGGTATGACATATACTGTAATTACTTGATTTTTTGTTTTTTGTGCTCAAACTCAAAAAGGGTTCTCTGGTTTTGTTCTCTTAGGGACTCAGAAAGTCAAGAAAATTGTCCAAGATGTGGTTAATGGAAGGGTAATATCATCCACAGTCACTGAAATACCAAAAGCGTGTGAAATTCCAAAACCAAAGGACTGGGCATGGAAAAAAAAAACTGGAGAGGACTCTTATTTGCATTTTGACAAAGCTATAACTTTACTGTTTACATGTGCTACTATTTATAACTGTATGTTCTTGGATTCCTCCATCTTCATATTATTACCATTGAAGACAGTAAGTGTACTACAAAGAACCCTTGTAAATATGGGGGAGATGTAATAGTGGGCCCTGAAAATTTCCATTTACAGTGCGTGGGGCACCTGATGCTATTCTGAAATTATGTTTTGCGCTACTATGTAGTGGGAAACATAAGGGGCTAATGCAATAAAGGTTGCAAAAAGTTTGTGCCCATGCTATTAATCTCTAGCAACCAAACAGATGCTATGCAACTGTAGTAAACCAGTATAAGCTGCAAATCAATTGCACGAAGAAACTTTTGCACCTTTGTAACATTAGCCCCAATGTGTCCTAAGGAAAGTGTAAGACAGTGCTCTTGTACTGTATTTTGGGATCTCTAAAGTGCACCTTTGCATCCCCCCATCCCCCCCTTTATGAATCTAGGGCAACAAAATTGCAAACATTAGCTTGGGTTATAACCTGCAGCAGCAACCAATCAGAACAAAGCTAACATCTAATTGGTTGCTGTAAAGTACAGGCAATTTTTGCACCTCCATTTGCATCAGGCCCCTTCTCTGTAGGGCAGATTGTTTTTAATGTACCTAAAAGTATGTTTTATGTTTCATAAGTTAGAAATCCTCCAGGAACTAAAATAATAGATATTTTATCGGCTAATTAAACTGATTGGAAATGCAAGAATTCTAAACACTATAGTAGTAGTAATAAACAATAGAACAAAAAACTTTACTGCACAGGGCAAAAATTTACAGAAACTGTCACCTTTATTTAATTCTCTTTATTCTAATTTTATTTTACTATTTTCACAATACTAACTTTTCTCCCTGACACTCCTTTTAAAATGTATTTACCTTGAAGTCCTCTGGTCCCTCACCACCTCCATTATGGCTTTGTGAGCTCACACTGGGGAGATTTCAAAGTAAATATCTTGTTAAGAAGCACCATACTGTTTTGCTGGGAACTTGATCTGCTACTAAATCTTTGTATTCACATATTTTTTCTGAAATTTACCAACATGTAAATCATCAAACATTCGCATGATTGGGATGAAAGTTTGACCGAGATCTGTTGGCTATGGGCCAAATTACAGCTCAAATATTATAGCCGCTGGTCAATCAGGCCAAAATATCATGCCATGTGTACCAGGCCTATTTGTGTTGGACCAATCATCAATTTTATGATGATTCTAAAAAACATTTATCTAACGTGTAGTATGATACATACATCTTTCCAATATGGAAACCATAATAACGTCCATAGTGAATTGTTCAACAAATAGAAGTTTTATGAATATTCAGGATTAGATTTGGCCGAACTATATAAAGTTTGGTTCGTTTTCGAACTTTCAAACTTCAGTAAAAGTTCGAAAGTTCGAATTTCGGAACCATTAAAGTCAAAGGGGAGTGATTGTTCAAACATCCGGATGATTTACAGTTAAACTAACAATGGTAACTTACTGTAAATGGCTGTGGCACCTGGCAAATGGTCTGGGAACATGTCACCATCACCAAAACACTTCTTAAACACGAGCGGGCAATCACTAAAATGGACCATACTTCGAGGGTTAGCGAACAATACATTCTAGGGTTAGCGAAAACTATCCATACATTCGAGGATTACTGAAAATCGAAGGCTACATTCGAGGGTTATCGAACAATACATTCTAGGGTTAGCGAAAATGATCCGTACATTCCAGGGTTACCAAAAACGAACAATACTTCAGTAATACTCAGGTTCGAGTTCGGTTTTGGGTCCATCTTATTTAGGATATGTAATAAAAGTTCTTATCATTAACATCTGATTGGTTGGGCCGAAATTAGCCCACATTTCACCATGTAATTTGTGTTAACAGCATTTTCTTTTCTTGGAAGCTTCAAATTGGACTATACAAAATACCTGATAGTTAACTCTACCTTCTGTTTTTCTGCTGCTGCATGCAGGGATCTACTAGTCAGTGCTACTTACAGTATTAAGGATTACACTTGGGAGAACTCAAACCTCCAGACTTAGTAGATGCTCAATCATAAATAGAAAACCACACACTACTGACAATAACCAAATAGTGGTCACTGTTTTGTGAAATGAGTTCACTGGTGCTCTCTGTTTCTAGTGTGCTCTGTTTTCTAGTCTAGAGGACAAATGCACCGACACAAAACAGCCCCCATGCTCGCTTTATTTGCCAAGTTCTAGTCTGCACATTAAATAAATATCACTTCACTGGACAACAAAATCTCATGGTCTTACAATTCAGTCCTAATTAAATATTGTTTTTAAGGGGAATTTCTTGGTATTACAGAACAGTTTTAATTGTGAAAATGTTAATTTTTTTCTATTTTTGCTTTAACACCTTATTTAATGTTTATATGTATTTCATGTAATAAATAAAATAAAGAACAGTTTTAGTTTACCATCGGAACACATTTCTTTCCTATAATAGTGCATTATTATTAAAGAAACAATATAAAAAAAAAAACCATCAACCCCCCATATACATGTCCACACTTTCAGCAGCTGAAATCACTTACTCACATTTACAGCCATGCTGCTCTACCTTAGATATCACGCAGCAAAGATGAGTGCTAAAAACCGCGCCTCCTTAATGGCCCAGGGCCATGGTTAACATAACACTTGTCATTGGCTGGTGGGAGCATCTTTTACCAACCTCTCTCCTCCTCCTCTGCCAGTTAAACAAACTTAAAATGTCCTGTTGCTAGGATACAGCCTACATATCAGCTGATTAGGGTGGGTGGAGGAGTGTTTTCTCGCAGCTAGCTTTGAGTGACAGTTAGAGGCAGACCGAATCGTTACCCCCTTCACAGCATGGCTAATTGTAGGCTAATTCAGGTATCCCACCCCTCCGGGAGTCTCCTGCGAACTGTGGTGGTCTCCTGTGAGACCACCCCAATTCCCTCAATGGAAAGGAGTTCTAAATCTACTCTCTGTTATGCCCCTTTATTTCTACCTCTTAGTGTAGAAATAATTTATAGAACATTTCTGAGTACTGGCAATCTATGATGTCACGGCTGGCTTCTAGTGTTGCCTCTTCCTGGTGGTCCAGGTACCAAAACTCCTTCTGCACATGCTAACTAGCTACCTTGTGTTTGTTTTCCCACTTCCCTTATGCTAAGCTGAATGTAGCAGTTGAACTCAGAGTCTCCACCTTCCAGTGTCTCCCAGCCAATCATCAGAGAGAGCAGTGAATATTATTAGCAGATTTTCCTGCTCCAACAGAGTGCGGGGAGGTGTTAACCTTTCCATATGTATTTAGGAAGCAACTTGTTAACCCTTTATATTTGTGAGCATTTCTGCAAGAGACTGTCAGGCTCATTTACCCAGACTCGCTGGGCAGATATATGGAGTAAAGTCATGCTAGCCGGTTCGCTACCGGTTAATGCGACTTTAACTCCATATTAGCATTGGATTCCAGGATTCTGCAAAAATAACCCGTGCATCCGACGCTCGCAATTCAATATCGTGTTTGCGCTAGTTTTAGCGCAGGATATAAAGCCAGCAAATAGCTGTGGGTTTTTTTAACCCACATTTGCAAACGTGATATTAAATCGCGAACAGGACATTTACCCACAGCGATATCTGTTCTAGGTAAATGAGCTGTGTGTCTTTGTATGTGTTTATTTCTGCACTCTAACCATTATATTAGTGTGTGTATTGCTGCAATGTACGTTTAGGGCACAGCACACTGCAACACAACCTAAATTTACATGAGTTTGCGCTTTGTCCATTTTCATTCTGAAACGTGATTACAAGATCGCAAGATTTGGGTGTTGCTTGGGTGTGTTGCGTGAATTTCAAACATTGGAAAATCCCAATTGCCTGAAAAACGTGCTTGTGTGGCCTAGCCCTTAGAAGTGTAATGCAAGCTGCATTGATTTCAGTTAGGCCATACAGCATGCATTTAATGCAAGGAACTTGCTTCCGTGCATGGTTGTTGCACTTTCACAATTGGACCTACCGCAGAGCGCATGCAATACAGACCAAAATGGTGGATTGCATGCACTCCAATAGCACACTGAAACCATCACATGTAGTGGGGCCGGTCCCATAGGCTATTACATGCCTGCACTCCCACAGCACAAATCAGATCGCAAACAGCAACCCAAAACGCGCTCACAGGGAGTAGCCCTAAGAGTTTAAGTCTTAAAGGGAAAGGTGTCAACCCCAGTAGAATTGAACTAATCACTTTACAAGGTACACTTGTAAAATAAAAAAGCATATTGACTGAACATGGTCTAGCACTGCTCTGTGCAATGCTCATTTTAATTTGTACATTTGTACTATTTAATATGTACATTATAGAAACAACATGGTGCAGAGCTGCAATTGGCACACCCTCCAACATTCCCCTTTAATACGTACACTTATAGAACTGGTGCAGTGGTGCAGGTGGAGGATAATATATGACCCTGATCTTAGCACAGCTCTGTGCAATGCATCCTCTGTGTAATGCATTTCTTCTAGCTTTGTACTACAGATTTTGTTTTTATAAGATAGCTGAATTAAAAACAAACTCTTCCTACACTCCAACGTGCCCTTAAATAAGGTAAACTGATGAGAAATGCATTGCACAGAGCTGTATTAAATCAGTTCACTTCACTATCCTCCCAATACAGTTCTGCACCATGTGGTTTATATTATAACACACTCTTCCTACACCCCAACATTCCCTTAAATAAGTACATGATGAGAAATGCATTGCACAGAGCTGTACTAAAATCAGGTTCACTTCTCTATCCTCCCAATACAGTTCTGCACCATGTGGTTTATATTATACAACACTCTTCCTACCCTCCAACATTCCCCTTTACGAATGTACACTGATGAGAAATGCATTGCATAGAGCTTTGCTAAGATCAGGTTCACTTTACCTCTCCCACCCTACAGTTCTACACCACGTGGTTTCTATAAAAACACACTCTTCCTACCCACCAACATTCCCCTTTAAGAAGGTACATGCTGAGAAAGTCATTGCACAGAGCTGTGCTAAGATCAGGTCCACTTTACTATCCTACCCCTACAGTTCTGCACCATGTGATTTCTATAAAAATACACTCTTCCTACCCTCCAACATTCCCCTTTAAAAAGCTACATTTTTCCACTAATATTGCTGCAGCTAACAGGGAGAGCTAGAGACCTTCACACTATGGGCCACACTAAAGGTGTGGTATCACCTTCTTAGTGATCGTTATGCTGATCATTAATTTATGATCGCTATCGGAAATCTTGTAATGTACGGTAGTGAACGTAAATCTACGACCACCAGAATATCATTACGGTAGTTTACAGCAGAGTATACTACTGCCACGTTCGTACAGTAACGAAACCCGCGGTATTGCAAGTTTTTAAATATGGCACTTAAAGGGGCATGTCACCCCAAAATTTTACTTTTGATATGTGGTAGGGCATGCTCCCCCAGCCCCAACCGCATTAATATAATTGTTAGAAAGTCCCCCCGATTCTTACTTACCTGCCATCTCTCCTCCGCTGCAGTGTTTCAGGCCTCTGCTTGCATGGAATTGAAAGCAGGGGCGGGACCAGCAGCCGCGTCCGTGATTAGCTGAGAGGCAGGGAGGGCTGCACTGAGCATGCCTCAACCTTGATGAGGTTGAGGAAGTCTCAGCCACAGCATGAGTCACCACACTGCTCCTACACAGCGTTTTTCATGGACTTTGGAGGGGCACAGCAGGGGAACAATTTTGAGCGGAATGTAAGGTAAGGATTGTTTTTAAACTACTTGATGTGGCCAGTAAGGGGTTACATTTAGTTTTGGGGGTGGACATGCCCTTTAAACAAATACAATTGCAGGGAAAATAAAAGACACAGGTCTGTAACTGAATAGTGCAGGTTTATTGCAAAACATGCGTGCTACATATTTCTGACCCACTTGTCCTTCCTCAAGTAATTTGAGTGGGTCTGAAACACGTAGCATGCATTTTTTGCAATAAACTTGCAATATTCACAGCTACAGACCTGTGCCTTTGTATGTTTCACCTGCAATTTATTATTTATATATCAGATTGGTGGAGGATGAAAGCCGTAGTGGAGACAAACATTGTTTCAGATCCGGACACACTAGATACCCGACCTATATACATCACACTAGAACACTGCTACTAGGAAAGTGTTAATCAGCTGCACACCAATTTGAATATTGATGATTTAATATATTCCTACACATAGGGGTTAGGAGGTTGGAGTGGAAATCACACAGGTGCTGAAAATGTAATCAAGGTAAAAGTACTGGCAGGGAAGGGAAAATGTCAGCTTAAGAGTTGGGGAACAAACAGAACCTAAAATGAGCTCATAGAGGTAAAGAAAAGGCCCCTGAGTGGAATCTTCCATGCTCAGAAGGATGTTGAGGCAAGTACTTTCTAACTTAAACTTTGTTTTTTGGGTTTGTTCTCCTTTAAGATCTATATAAAAATAAACAAAATGGTAAATGAAGGAAATCCCAATTATAAAGGGGATATATTATTGTAGTGAAGAAGCAAGTCACATTAAGGAAACAGTAAAATATTATCTATAAGCACAAAAACAAACAATTCAAAATTCAAGGTCTGCTAAACAAAGGCAAATAGATCCCTAAAGCTGTCACGTTGAACTTTAACGCCTAAAGTGTGGTAATTATGTGGGTTTAGCGATGGAATGGTATTAATCATTCCCATTGACATCACCTTTAATCATGCTCATTACTGGGACACCTCCTCCAGTCGTTTTTCTTTCTGCGGTATAATTAGTCTCCAACCTGCACCATCAGGCCTAAACCCAAATGAAAACATTAGTACTCCTTAATGATGCCCATCAAATTGCCAAAAATCAGAATCATCACCAGGTGTTCTAATGAGATTTACCCTGAACGCACTAAAGAAAGCCAAAATATAATAAACAAAAATGTATCATATAAAGTAATGTAAGTAGAAAGTTATCTGATTGGGATGTTTTAGGCTAATTCAAATCAACATATCAGGTAATATGGTCATGCCAAGGTATCCTAGTAGAATATTTGTGAGTCCTAATCTTATATCGGATCCAACCCACTTATTATCGTCTTTCGCACTGACCCACAAACCGCAAAGCTCAGACCTATAACTTAACCCCACCCCTTTACACTGCAGGGAAATTCCTTTTGATGCTGCCTTAGTTGAGGCAGCACCTCTCATGTAGTGTGGTGGGAATAGTGATGTGTTAATACCAGCTGTGTCATCACCTATAGTATCGACCCTTAAGATTGTTGAGTGGCTGGTTTAAAGGGGGTCTGGAGGTAGGTAATATAAGTTCGGTAATATCACTCCAGTGTCTTCTGTTCAGGTATCTCTTCAGATGTGAAACATAAGGAAGGATCAACGGTATCCTCTAGTAGGTCAAGTTCTATTAGATGTGGGGATATGTGTGTGGATTTGTCTTTCCCTTAAGGATATGTGAGCACCTCCAGGGATAAAGGTTAACCACGGTTCATGAGTGTGTATTAGGATAAGCTTTTATTGAACCATCAACACAGCAACAACCTTTTGGGAGGGGCCCCCGAAAATTGTTGCTGTGTTGGTTCAATAAAAAGTTTGTGTCATAAAAAAGTTTTTCCTACATATGGGTGTGCGATTCTCATAAGTGCAGATTATATTGGATAGTATTAACCCTTTGGGGTAAGGGTTGGAAGAATTTGCACCCCTGCTTGGATGTGCATAGGGAATCGTAATCGAGTTTGTATTAGGATAAGCTCTGCCGTCCTGGTTGAAGAGATGATAGCTACCAGGTGCCTTGGAATTTAAGAAGAATATTTACAGTATGTCTCATGTAGGATTGTATCTAGGGACTGGAGGATGTGGCAATGATGCTCCCTTCAACATTCACCTAAAACGAGATAAAGTGTTAAATCTGGAATTATCAGTTTCAGTGCAGAGCCCTATGAATGTAAGGTGGGTGTAGATAAGCCTGCATGGAATATAGGGACAGGAAATCTAGCACTCCCCAAAGTGCCAGGAGGTTCAAATTGTGACTCTTTTTTTCTCTGTCCATAGCAGAAATTCTGAGATCAAGCTCTTGTATGTTAGAATTGTCTTCTGATTGAAGGAATTGAATAGGTTGTCTCCTGAGAAGGTGGTGCAGACAACAATGTCTCAGCCAATCACAGACAAGGCTGGCCGTCTAGCCCCTGCGGCCTCATTCACCAAAAAGGCATGAAGACAAGCAGAAGGCAGCAGAGAGACCAAGGGCTGGTAAGTACATTAGGAGCAGATTTAAAAGTTTAGACCTTGCAAGGTTAAGGTTTTGGGCGGCAATTAGACTATATGCAAAAATAGTTATGGGGGGGGACTGCAAATCAGATGAATGGCTCTTTCCCATAGGCTGTATTCATGTTTTTATTATGCCAGCGGTTCTGGACACATGCATTAGCCACAGGACGTAAAGGGAAACTTTGCATATTTACCCATCTAGCTCGGATGGATTATGGTGCCCATACATTAGTGAACATTTCTCATGATATTTTTATAATAGTAGGCAAACTTGAATCAGCCCAATGTAAAAACCTTGTCTAGCTGTATTCATCTAGCAGATATATAAAAGATTAGGACTGTGAAATATAAATGATAACTTTCTATTTGCACAATTAATTAATGTCTGCAAATTTCAGAATATTAGAATTAGGACGGTATCACCATATTCTACATTCTTTATCTTCTACATTAAATACCCCAGCCCTGTAGTAATGAATGTGGCATAAACCTTTTTAATTTTAATTTCGGATTAATGTGTCTCAGTGGGGAATTTCGGAGTCTGAATACAGTTTTAATTGTGTAAATCGAATGGTAAATGGTGTGTGAAAACAATGAGGTCAGTCTTATGTTATATACATGTAGTTTGTTGGGCCTTCCTGGCAGATATAATTGTACAAAATAATCTGCAATTACACAATTATAGACAGAATGATAGGACTTGTGTCAGTGTTTGGATGTCATCCAAAGTAAATTGATGTATGGATTGGGCTAGTTGCAGACAGATTTATTGGGCCATATTTATGGACGCTATTTTGCGATACAGTGCCTTTAATAATTGATGATCATAGATCTTAAACCTATGATCATCATGACCACAATTGTAGATTTACTATTGCCCATACAATGCCATTGTGGTATTTTGGTTCATAACTGTATGATTGTATTTATATTTTCCTTTACATAGGATTCCCTAAAAACAACCTTAATTTCAATGTTGTGAGAGAGTACAAAACATGCTGATTATAAGTAGTCTGCCACCTTTCCTATGTGCAGGGAAACTGTGTCATCCCAATTCACCCCCAGCCACAGCAAAGGAAGAAGTCATGTAAGTGATTCTGCTGCCACCCCATTTGCCATCATTGCACCATCACTTGCATGCAAGCGTTGTGGAGATATTAAATGCTCAGTTGTCTTCTGACATATCAGTAACTATCAAACAAACCCCTATCCAATATGTACAGAAATAATCAAAGTCCCTCTCAGATCTGTAGGCATTCCTATACACCCAATGTTCAAAACACAAGCTATTTTTTTAACACCAATGATGCAACCACAGCTATAGTGGCTTCCTGAACAGTTTAAAAATGAAAAGCATTTCCTGGCTGCACTAATCAAGATTGTCAAGATCAATCTTCAGCCTTTTAATAGAATCCTATTTTAATTTCATGCACCTGATATGAAGTATTAGCAGCTGGGTGTACAGTACACGAATGATGAATGATATTTGGATATCTGGCAGTAACTGGAACTGGCAAGCTGCCATTATAACCTCACTGGACCCCACCTTTCAAAAAATGTAAAGGAAGTTTACCAATTGCACAAGCAGTACCAAACGGGAGGGTTCGATAAAGTCATGTGTTCTCTTATTGCCCAACAGAGGTTGAAAACTGGATCCTGTAGGTGGACATCATCCATTATTAATGGGTATATTGACTATAGAAATAAAAGAGACACATGAAGAAGGAATTAACATTAAACCAGGAGGAAGCCTAGAACATGTTCTTAAAAATACATTTTCTAAAAAATACACCCTAGAAAGCCACAGGTCAAATTAGGTGCACATTTTTGTTGCCAAAATGGATTATCTAATTTATTTTCATTCTTCGATCTGATCGATTGTTGTGGCCAGGGTGCCCCCTACCATGAAGCAAACTGAAACATTTGCTCAGGACGCGGCACCTGCGGAACACAAAAGGTGTCAGTTTAAAAAAAAATCTTAATTCCTGCAATACTGCATTTCAGCACCAGTCCACCAATCATTAAGTCAGCCCTCCATTCCAAATCAGTGTTAAGTCGTCCCTCTAATCCACAGTCATGTGTTAGTCAGCCTACCACACCTATGTTCCCTGATGAGGCCACACTAGGGGGATGAATCTATGCACATTATTTATAAAGTGCTACTAGGACATGTCCAAAATTATGGACAGTGGATGAGTGCAAGCAATTAATTACATAAATAAATTTTATAAACAGGCAAAGAATATTTCCTTACTATTCCATGAAATAATTTATAGTGTATAAGATATTGCATTTAGTTTTCAGGAGCTTACAGTGAAAAAGGTGTTGTATATTATTAGTTAGAGGATGGGTGTATGTGCATCATAAGTGCTATATTTACCGTATATACTCGGTATAAACCGGTTTTCAGGCTGAAAAATCAGCTGAAAACTTGGACTCGGTTTATACTCGAGTCAGTAGCTTACCCGAGCATTCCGGCAGCCGCACGATCTTTCTGTGTACTGGCGCGCTGGCCTGACGTCATGCCGGCGCCAAGCCCGGCGCCGGGGCAGTGACGTAGCCGGCGCGCCAGTACTGGAATGAGTGCGCGGCTGCGGAATGCTCAGGATACCGCTAAGGATACCGTACATGCCAGGAAGCCTTGGATGGAGGAAGCCCTTGGATGGAGGAGAGCCCACAGGGAAGAAAGCCCACAGTACAAACTGAACGGGTGGGAGGGTGAGGGGGGCATTCAAGATGTTTGGGAACTACAACTCCCAGCATGCTATTAGCTGGAGTTGTAGTTCCCAAACATCTTGAATGCCAAGTGAGGGTGGCATTCAAGATGTTTGGAAACTACAACTCCCAGCATGCTTTATAGCGGGAGTTGAGTTTCCAAACATCTTGAATGCCAAGTTTCTACCCTCGGTTTATACTCGAGTCAACACTTTATTAGGATTTTTAGCTGAAATTGGGTACCTCGGTTTATACTCGGGTTGGTTTATGCTCGAGTATATACGGTAAGTGCTTGAATCCTGCCCCATGAGTCAGTAACTAAACAGTCTGTGTACGGAACACGGGGGGTCCCAACGTCTCAAAAACATTGAACAGCCATATAAAGGATATTTTATCATAGATACCCTACTTTTCTTGTTATGAGATTATTTGTTAGTATTGGGTATATATGAGAATAATAAGTGTATATAAATAATAGTATAGTAGTAGTTACTGAGCTGCTAGCTCTATTACATAGAAAAGCCAAAATATAAGGTCTTAGCCCCACCATCCTGCATCTGGAAACCACGTATGGGTATAGTAAAATATCTCAATGGTATTTAATGGGCATTTGTAAGTCGTGATCTATGGCCTAGATGGTAAACTTTGACCACAATCATTGATTTACCAACGATTTCATAGACCTGACCTTAACCATTTCTGACCTTAACTATACATTTTGATCACGGCAACGCTCATAAAAGATGGGGTATTGCAAAATAGAAATAGCTTCCTTTATTAATATGGCGTTATCAGGGTTATCAATAAAAGTTCTTATCGTTTAAAATGGTGCTAATTTTTGCCCCAACCAATCATATATTAGCTTTCAAATGTTAAATAATATCTGATTGGTTGGGGCAAAGTTAGCACCATTTAAACGATACAAACTTTTATTGAATCTCCTGTATGTGTTTTAAACAAATAAAAATTTTAGGAAACTTAATTATATAAGGTTACTACAGAGATAATTGTCTGTCTGACTCATGCCCTCCAACATTTCAAAGACAAATAAGGTACACACACACCCCTTGTACCACTCAAACTCCTCCCACAGCCCCAACCCCAACTTATATATGGGCTCCGCCCCAAATCCGGATATTATCGCCAATTATTTCTAAATGTAAATAAATAGTTAAAAGTTGTTGTGGCAGGACATGTATATTTAAAGAATCGTTGATAGCAGTTACTGCTTCCCTATAAATAGAGAGAGATACTGTAGAAAGATAGATAGATAGAGAGAGAGAGAGAAACAGATAGATAGATAGATAGATACAGGGATAGACAGATAGAGAGAGAGAGAGATATAGAGATGGAGATAGAGAGATAAAGATAGATAGAGAGATAAAGAGATACAGCAATAGAGATACAGATATAGATAGATAGATAGATAGATAGATAGATAGATAGATAGATAGATAGATAGATAGATAGATAGATAGATAGATAGATAGATAGATACAGAGATAGAGAAACAGAGAGAGAGAGAGAGAGAGAGAGAGAGATAGACAGACAGAGTAGATAGACAGACAGACAGACAGAGTTAGATAGATAGACAGACAGACAGAGTTAGATAGATAGATAGATAGATAGATAGATAGATAGATAGATAGATAGATACAGAGATATAACTATTGATAGATACAGAGATAGATAGATACAGAGATATAGATATATACAGAAATAGATAGAGATAGATAGATAGATAGATAGATAGATAGATAGATAGATACAGATATAGAGATAAAGAGATGGAGAGACAGAGAGAGAGAGAGAGAGAGAGAGACAGAGACAAAGACAGTTAGATAGATAGATAGACAGACAGACAGAGTTAGATAGATCAATAGATAGATGGATAGATAGATAGATAGATACAGAGATAGATAGATAGATAGATAGATAGATAGATAGATAGATAGATAGATAGATAGATAGATAGATAGATAGATAGATACAGAGATAAATATAGAGAGAGAGACAGTTAGTTAGATAGATGTTTTTTTTTTCCTTCTCTGGATTAATTATTAACAGTTAAGTCTATCTATCTAACTCTGTCTGTCTGTCTATCTATCTAACTCTGTCTGTCTGTCTATCTATCTAACTCTGTCTGTCTGTCTATCTAACTCTGTCTGTCTATCTCTCTCTCTCTCTCTGTTTCTCTATCTCTGTATCTATCTATCTATCTATCTATCTATCTCTGTATCTATCTATCTATCTATCTATATCTGTATCTCTATCGCTGTATCTCTTTATCTCTCTATCTATCTTTATCTCTCTATCTCCATCTCTATATCTCTCTCTCTCTCTATCTGTCTATCCCTGTATCTATCTATCTATCTATCTATCTATCTATCTGTTTCTCTCTCTCTCTCTCTCTCTCTATCTATCTATCTTTCTACAGTATCTCTCTCTATTTATAGGGAAGCAGTAACTGCTATCAACGATTCTTTAAATATACATGTCTGCCAGCAACAACTTTTAACTATTTATTTACATTTAGAAATAATTGGCGATAATATCCGGATTTGGGGCGGAGCCATATATAAGTTGGGGTTGGGGCTGTGGGAGGAGTTTGAGTGGTACAAGGGGTGTGTGTGTACCTTTATTTGTCTTTGAAATGTTGGAGGGCATGAGTCAGACAGACAATTATCTCTGTAGTAACCTTATATAATTTAAAGTTTCCTAAAATTTTTATTTGTTAAAACACATACAGGGAGATTCAATAAAAGTTTGTATCGTTTAAATGGTGCTAACTTTGCCCCAACCAATCAGATATTATTTAACATTTGAAAGCTAATATATGATTGGTTGGGGCAAAATTAGCACCATTTTAAACGATAAGAACTTTTATTGAATAACCCTGATAACGCCATATTAATAAAGGAGCAGTATTTCTATTTTGCAATACCCCATCTTTTATGAGCGTTGCCGTGATCAAAAATGTATAGTTAAGGTCAGAAATGGTTAAGGTCAGGTCTATGAAATCGTTGGTAAATCAATGATTGTGGTCATAAGTTTACCATCTAGGCCATAACGACTTTACAAATGCCCATTAAATACCATTGAGATATTTTACTATGACCCATACAGTGGTTTCCAGATGCAGGATGGTGGGGCTAAGACCTTTATATTTTGGCTTTTCTATGTAAAATAGAGCTAGCAGCTCAGTAACTACTACTATAATATTATTTATATACACTTATTTATTCTCATATATATCCCAATACTAACAAATAATCTCATAAACAAGAAAAAGTAGGGTATCTTATAGATAAAATATCCTTTATATGCTGTTCAATGTTTGAGACGTTGGGACCCCCCAGTGTTCCGTACACAGACTGTTTAGTTACTGACTCATGGGGCAGGATTCAAGCACTTACCGTATATACTCGAGCATAAACCAACCCGAGTATAAACCGAGGTACCCAATTTCAGCTAAAAATCCTAATAAAAGTTGTTGACTCGAGTATAAACCGAGGGTAGAACTTGGCATTCATGTTTGGAAACTACAAACTCCCAGCTAATAAAGCATGCTGGGAGTTGTAGTTTCCAAACATCTTGAATGCCACCCTCACTTGGCATTCAAGATGTTTGGGAACTACAACTCCAGCTAATAAAGCATGCTGGAGTTGTGTTCCCAAACATCTTGAATGCCCCCCTCACCCTCCCACCCAGTTCAGTTTGTACCTGTGGGCTCTTCTCCCTGTGGGCTCTCCTCCATCCAAGGGCTTCCTCCATCCAAGGCTTCCTGGCATGTACGGTATCCTTAGCGTTATCCTGAGCATTCCGGCAGCCGCGCCTCATTCCAGTACTGGCGCGCCGGCTGACGTCACTGCCCGGCGCCGGGCTTGGCCCGGCAGTGACGTCAGGCCGCGCGCCAGTACACAGAAAGATCGTGCGGCTGCCGGAATGCTCGGTAAGCTACTGACTCGAGTATAAACCGAGTCCAAGTTTTCAGGCTGATTTTTCAGCCTAAAAAACTCGGTTTATACTCGAGTATATACGGTATATATATAAGCACTTATGATGCACATACACCCATCCTCTAACTAATAATATACAACACCTTTTTCACTGTAAGCTCCTGAAAACTAAATGCAATATCTTATACACTATAAATTATTTCATGGAATAGTAAGGAAATATTCTTTGCCTGTTTATAAAATTTATTTATGTAATTAATTGCTTGCACTCATCCACATGTCCATAATTTTGGACATGTCCTAGTAGCACTTTATAAATAAATGTGCATAGATTCATCACACCTAGTGTGGCCTCATCAGGGAACATAGGTGTGGTAGGCTGACTAACACTGACTGGTGGATTAGAGGGACGACTTAACACTGATTGGTGGAATGGAGGGCTGACTTAATGATTGGTGGACTGGTGCTGAAATGCAGTATTGCAGGAATTAAGATTTTTTTTTTAAACTGACACCTTTTGTGTTCCGCAGGTGCGCGTCCTGAGCAAATGTTTCAGTTTGCTTCATGGTAGGGGCACCCTGGCCACAACAATCGATCAGATCGAAGAATGAAAATAAATTAGATAATCCATTATGGCAACAAAAATGTGCACCTAATTTGACCTGTGGCTTTCTAGGGTGTATTTTTTAGAAAATGTATTTTTAAGAACATGTTCTAGGCTTCCTCCTGGTTTAATGGTTAATTCCTTCTTCATGTGTCTCTTTTATTTCTATAGTCAATATACCCATTAGGATAATGGATGATGTCACACCTACAGGATCCAGTTTGTCAACCTCTGTTGGGCAAATAGAGAACACATGACTTTATCGAACCCTCCCCGTTTGGTACTGCTTGTGCAATTGGTACATATCCTTTACATTTTTTTGAAAGGTGGGGTCCAGTGAGGTTATAATGGCAGCTTGCCAGTTCCAGTTACTGACAGATATCCAAATATCATTCATCATTCGTGTACTGTACACCCAGCTGCTAATACTTCATATCAGGTTGCATGAAATTAAAATAGGATTCTATTAAAAAGGCTGAAGATTGATCTTGACAATCTTGATTAGTGCAGCCAGGAAATGCTTTTCATTTTTAAACTGTTCAGGAAGCCTAGACTAGCTGTGGTTGCATCATTGGTGTTAAAAAAATAGCTTGTGTGTTTGAACATTGGGTGTATAGGAATGCCTACAGATCTGAGAGGGACTTTGATTATTTCTGTACATTATTGGATAGGGGTTTGTTTTGATAGTTACTGATATGTCAGAAGACAACTGAGCATTTAAATATCTCCACAGACGCTGCAGTGCAAGGTGATGGTGCAATGATGGCAAAATGGGTGCAGCAAGAATCACTTAGCATGACTTCTTTCCTTTGCTGTGGCTGGTGGTGAATTGGGATGACACAGTTTCCCTGCACATAGGGAAAGGTGAGGGCAGGACTACTTATAATCAGCATGTTGTACTCTCTCACAACATTGAAATTAATGTTGTTTTTAGGGAATCCTATGTAAAGGAAAATATAAAGTACAATCATACAGTTATGAACCAAAATACCACAATGGCATTGTATGGGCAATAGTAAATCTACAATTGTGGTCATGATGATCATAGGTTTAAGATCTATGATCATCAATTATTAAAGGCACTGTATCGCAAAATAGCATCCATAAATATGGCCCAATAAATCTGTCTGCAACTAGCCCAAATCCATAACATCAATTTACTTTGGATGACATCCAAACACTGACACAAAGTCCTATCATTCTGTCTATAATTGTGTAATTGCAGATTATTTTGTACCAATTATTATCTGCCAGGAAGGCCCAACCAACTACATGTAGTAAACTAAAGACTGACCTCATTGTTTTCACACACCATTTACGATTTACACAATTAAAACTGTATGTACAGACTCCGAAAATTCCCCAGCTGAGACACATTAAAATCCGAAATTAAAATTAAAAAGGTTTATGCCACATTCATTACTACAGGGCTGGGGTATTTAATGTAGAAGATAAAGAATGTAGAATATGGTGATACCGTCCTAATTCTAATATTCTGAAATTTGCAGACATTAATTAATTGTGCAAAATAGAAAGTTATCATTATATTTCACAGTCCTAATCTTTTATATATTCTGCTAGATGAATACAGCTAGACAAGGGTTTTACATTGGGCTGATTCAAGTTTTGCCTACTATTTATAAAAATATCATGAGAAATGTTCACTAATGTATGGGCACCATAAATCCATCCGAGCTAGATTGGGTAGAGATATGCAAAGTTTCTCCTTTACGTCCTGTGGCTAATGCATGTGTCCAGAACCGCTGGCATAATAAAAACATGAAATACAGCCTAATGGGAAAGAGCCATTCATCTGATTTGCAGTCCACCCCCATAACTAATTTTTGCATATAGTCTAATTGCCGCCCAAAAACCTTAACCTTGCAAGGTCTAAACTTTTTAAATCTGCTCCTAAATGTACTTACCAGCCCTTGGTCTCTCTGCTGCCTTCTGCTTGTCTTCCATGCCTTTTTTGTGAATGGAAGCAGCAGGGGCTAGACGGCCAGCCTTGTCTGTGATTGGCTGAGACATTGTGTCTGCACCACCTTCTCAGGAGACAACCTATTCAATTCCTTCATATATCAGAAGACAATTCTAACATACAAGAGCTTGATCTCAGAATTTCTGCTATGGACGGAGAAAAAAAGAGTCACAATTTGAACCTTCCCTGGCACTTTGGGGAGTGCTAGATTTCCTGTCCCATATATTCCATGCAGGCTTATCTACACCCACCTTACATTCATATGGCTCTGCACTGAAACTGATAATTCCAGATTTAACCATTTATCTCGTTTTAGGTGAATGTTGAAGGGAGCATCATTGTCACATCCTCCAGTCCCTAGATACAATCCTACATGAGACATACTGTAAATATTCTTCTTAAATTCCAAGGCACCTGGTAGCTATCATCTCTTCAACCAGGACGGCAGAGCTTATCCTAATACAAACTCTGATATACGATTCCCTATGCACATCCAAAGGCAGGGGTGCAAATTCTTCCAACCCTTACCCCTAAAGGGTTAATACTATCCAATATAATCTGCAGCTTATGGAGAATCGCACACCCATATGTAAGGAACAAACTTTTTATTGAACAAACTTTTTATTGAACCAACACAGCAAACAATTTTCGGGGAACCAACACAGCAAACAATTTTCGGGGGCCCCTCCCAAAAGGTTGTTTGCTGTGTTGATGGTTCAATAAAAAGCTTATCCTAATACACACTCATGAACCGTGGTTAACCTTTATCCCTGGAGGTGCTCACATAATCCTTAAGGGAAAGACAAATCCACACACATATCCCCACATCTAATAGAACTTGACCTACTAGAGGATACCGTTGATCCTTCCTTATGTTTCACATCTGAAGAGATACCTGAACAGAAGACACTAGGAGTGATATTACCGAACTTTATATTACCTCCAGACCCCCTTTAAACCAGCACACTCAACAATCTTAAGAGGTCGGATACTATAGGTGATGGACACAGCTGGTATTAACACATCACTATTCCCACCACACTACATGAGAGGTGCTGCCTCAACTAAGGCAGCATCAAAAGGAATTTCCCTGCAGTGTAAAGGGGTGGGGTTAAGTTATAGGTCTGAGCTTTGCGGTTTGTGGGTCAGGTGCAGGAAAGACGATAATAAAAGTGGGTTGGATGCAGATATAAAGATTAGGACTCACAAATATATCTACTAGGATACCTTGGCATGACCATATTACCTAGATATGTTGATTTGAATTAGCCTAAAACATCCCAATCAGATAACTTTGTCTACTTACATTACTTTATATGATACATTTTGTTTATTATATTATTGGCATTTCTTTAGTGCTGTTCAGGGTAAAATCTACATTAGAACACACTGTGAATCTGATTTCTGGCATTTGGCATCCAATATAAAGAGACTAATGTTTTCATTTGGGTTTAGGCCTGATGGTGCAGGTTGGAGACTAATTATACCGCAGAAAGAAAAACAGACTGGAGGGAGGTGTCCCAGTAATGAGCATTGATTAAAGGTGATGTCAATGGGAATGATTAATACCATTCACATCGCTAAACCCACATAATTACCCACATTTAGGCGTTAAAGTTCAACGTGACAGCTTTTAGGGATCTATTTGCCTTTGTTTAGCAGACCTTGAATTTTGAATTGTTTGTTTTTGTTCACATCGGTTGTGCTTATAGATAATATTTTACTGTTTACCTTAATGTGACTTGCTTCTTCACTACAATAATATATCCCCTTTATAATTGGGATTTCCTTCATTTACCATTTTGTTTATTTTTATATAGAATCTTAAAGGAGAACTAAACCCAAAAAAACAAAGTTTAAGTTAGAAAGTACTTGCCTCAACATCCTTCTGAGCATGGAAGATTCCACTCAGGGGCCTTTTCTTTACCTCTATGAGCTCATTTTAGGTTCTGTTTGTTCCCCCAACTCTAAGCTGACATTTTCCCTTCCCTGCCAGTACTTTTACCTTGATTACATTTTCAGCACCTGTGTGATTTCCACTCAACCTCCTAACCCCTATGGTGTGGAATATATTAAATCATCAATATTCAAATTGGTGGTGCAGCTGATTAACACTTTCCTAGTAGCAGTGTTGTAGTGTGATGTATATAGGTCTGGGTATCTAGTGTGTCCGGATCTGAAACAATGTATGTCTCACCTATGGCTTTCACTCCACCAAATCTGATATATAAATAATAAATTGCAGGTGAAACATACAAAGGCACAGGTCTGTAGCTGTGAATATTGCAAGTTTATTGCAAAAAATGCATGCTACGTGTTTCAGACCCACTCAAAGTACTTGAGGAAGGACAAGTGGGTCAGAAATATGTAGCACGCATGTTTTGCAATAAACCTGCACTATTCAGTTACAGACCTGTGTCTTTGTATGTTTCACCTGCAATGTATTGTTTAAAGGGCATGTCCACCCCCAAAACTAAAATGTAACCCCTTACTGGCCACATCAAGTAGTTTAAAACAATCCTTACCTTACATTCCTGCTCAAAATTGTTCCCCTGCTGTGCCCCTCCAAAGTCCATGAAACTGCTGTGTAGGAGCAGTGTGTGACTCATGCTGTGGCTGAGACTTCCTCAACCTCATCAAGGTTGAGGCATGCTCAGTGCAGCCCTCCCTGCCTCTCAGCTAATCACGGACGCGGCTGCTGGTCCCGCCCCCTGCTTTCAATTCCATGCAAGCAGAGGGCCTGAACACTGCAGCGGAGGAGAGATGGCAGGTAAGTAAGAATCGGGGGACTTTCTAACAATTATATTAATGCGGTTGGGGCTGGGGGAGCATGCCCTACCACATATCAAAAGTAAAATTTTGGGGTGGACATGCCCTTTAAGTGCCATATTTAAAAACTTGCAATACCGCGGGTTTTCGTTACTGTACGAACGTGGCAGTAGTATATACCATGCTGTAAACTACCGTAATGATATTCTATGGGTGGTCGTAGATTTACGTTCACTACCGTACATTTACAAGATTTCCGATAGCGATCATAAATTAATGATCAGCATAACGATCACTAAAGAAGGTGATACCACACCTTTAGTGTGGCCCATAGTGTGAAGGTCTCTAGCTCTCCCTGTTAGCTGCAGCAATATTAGTGGAAAATGTAGCTTTTTAAAGGGGAATGTTGGAGGGTAGGAAGAGTGTATTTTTATAGAAATCACATGGTGCAGAACTGTAGGGGTAGGATAGTAAAGTGGACCTGATCTTAGCACAGCTCTGTGCAATGCATTTCTCATCAGTGTACCTTCTTAAAGGGGAATGTTGGTGGGTAGGAAGAGTGTGTTTTTATAGAAACCACATGGTGTAGAACTGTAGGGTGAGGAGAGTAAAGTGAACCTGATCTTAGCAAAGCTCTATGCAATGCATTTCTCATCAGTGTACATTCGTAAAGGGGAATGTTGGAGGGTAGGAAGAGTGTGTTATAATATAAACCACATGGTGCAGAACTGTATTGGGAGGATAGTGAAGTGAACCTGATTTAATACAGCTCTGTGCAATGCATTTCTCATCAGTTTACCTTATTTAAGGGCACGTTGGAGTGTAGGAAGAGTTTGTTTTTAATTCAGCTATCTGTATAAAAACAACAATCTGTAGTACAGAGCAAAGCTAAGAAATGCATTACACAGAGGAATGCATTGCACAGAGCTGTGCTAAGATCAGGGTCATTATATTATCCTCCACCTGCACCACTGCACCATGTTCTATAAGTGTACGTATTAAAGGGGAATGTTGGAGGGTGTGCCAATTGCAGCTCTGCACCATGTTGTTTCTATAAATGTACATATTAATAGTGCAAATGTACAAATTAAAATGCATTGCACAGAGCAGTGCTAAGACCATGTTCAAGTCAATATGCTGTTTTATTTTACAAGTGTACCTTGTAAAGTGATTAGTTCAATTCTACTGGGGTTGACACCTTTCCCTTTAAGACTTAAACTCTTAGGGCTACTCCCTGTAGCGCGTTTTGGGTTGCTGTTTGCGATCTGATTGTGCTAGTGGGAGTGCAGGCATGTAATAGCCTATGGGACCGGCCCCACTACATGTGATGGGTTTCAGTGTGCTATTGGAGTGCATGCAATCACCATTTTTGGTCTGTATTGCATGCGCTCTGCAAGGGTCCAATTGTGAAAGTGCAACAACCATGCACGGAAGCTAAGTTCCATTGCATTAAATGCATGCTGTATGGCTAAACTGAAATCAATGCAGCTTGCATTAAACTTCTAAGGGATAGGCCACACAAGCATGTTTTTCAGGCAATTGGGATTTTCCAATTGTATTGAAATCACAGCAACGCACCAAAACCTTGCGATCTTGTAATCACGTTTTCAGAATGAAAATGGACAAAGCGCAAACTCATGTAAATTTAGGTGTGTTGCAGTGTGGCTGTGCCCTAAACGTACATTGCAGCAATACACACATTAAATGGTAGAGTGCAGAAATAAACACATACAAAGACACACAGGCTCATTTACCTAGAGCCGATATCACTGTGGGTAAATGTCCTGTTCGCGATTCAATATCACGTTTGCAAATGTGGGTAAAAAAACCCACAGCTATTTGCTGGCGTTTTATATCCTGCGCTAAAACTAGCGCAAACACGATATTGAATTGCGAGCGTCGGATGCACGGGTTATTTTTGCAGAATCCTGGAATCCAATGCTAATATGGAGTTAAAGTCGCATTAACCGGTAGCGAACCGGCTAGCATGACTTTAACTCCATATATCTGCCCAGCGAGTCTGGGTAAATGAGCCTGACAGTCTCTTGCAGAAATGCTCACAAATATAAAGGGTTAACAAGTTGCTTCCTAAATACATATGGAAAGGGTTAACACCTCCCCGCACTCTGTTGGAGCAGGAAAATCTGCTAATAATATTCACTGCTCTCTCTGATGATTGGCTGGGAGACACTGGAAGGTGGAGACTCTGAGTTCAACTGCTACATGCAGCTTAGCATAAGGGGAGTGGGAAACAAACACAAGGTAGCTAGTTAGCATGTGCAGAAGGGGTTTTGGTACCTGGACCACCAGGAAGAGGCAACACTAGAAGCCAGCCGTGACATCATAGATTGCCAGTACTCAGAAATGTTCTATAAATTATTTCTACACTAAGAGGTAGAAATAAAGGGGCATAACAGAGAGTAGATTTAGAACTCCTTTCCATTGAGGGAGATTGGGGTGGTCTCACAGGAGACCACCACAGTTCGCAGGAGACTCCCGGAGGGGTGGGATACCTGAATTAGCCTTCAATTAGCCATGCTGTGAAGGGGGTAACGATTCGGTCTGCCTCTAACTGTCACTCAAAGCTAGCATGCGAGAAAACACTCCTCCACCCACCCTTAATCAGCTTGATTATGTAGGCTGTATCCTAGCAACAGGACATTTTAAGTTTGTTTAACTGGCAGAGGAGGAGGAGAGAGGTTGTAAAAGATGCTCCCACCAGCCAATGACAAGTGTTATGTTAACCATGGCCCTGGGCCATTAAGGAGGCGGGCTTTTAGCACTCATCTTTGCTGCGTGATATCTAAGGTAGAGCAGCATGGCTGTAAATGTGAGTAAGTGATTTCAGCTGCTGAAAGTGTGGACATGTAATGGGGGTGATGGTTTTTTTTTTATATTGTTGTTCTTTAATAATAATGACACTATTATAGGAAAGAAATGTGTTCCGATGGTAACTAAAACTGTTCTTTATTTTATTTATTACATGAAAATACATATAACATTAAATAAGGTGTAAAGCAAAATAGAAAAAAAATTAACATTTTCACAATTAAAACTGTTCTGTAATACCAAGAAATTCCCCTTAAAAACAATATTTAATTAGGACTGGAATTTGTAAGACCATGAGATTTTGTTGTCCAGTGAAGTGATATTTAATTTAATGTGCAGACTAGAACTTTGGCAAATAAAGCGAGCATGGGGGCTGTTTGTGTCTGGTGCATTTGTCTCTAGACTAGAAAACAGAGCACACTAGAAAACAGAGCACACAGTGAACATCATTTCACAAAACAGTGACCACTATTTTTGGTTATTGTCAGTAGTGTGTGGTTTTCTATTTATGATTGAGCATCTACTACAAGTCTGGAGGTTTGAGTTCTCCCAAGTGTAATCCTTAATACTGTAAGTAGCACTGACTAGTAGATCCCTGCATGCAGCAGCAGAAAAAACAGAAGGTAGAGTTAACTATCAGGTATTTTGTATAGTCCAATTTGAAGCTTCCAAGAAAAGAAACTGCTGTATACACACAGATTTACATGGTGAAATGTGGGCTAATTTCGGCCCAACCAATCAGATGTTAATGATAAGAACTTTTATTACATATCCTAAATAAGATGGACCCAAAACCGAACTCGAACCTGAGTATTACCTGAAGTATTGTTCGTTTTTGGTAACCCTGGAATGTACGGATCATTTTCGCTAACCCTAGAATGTATTGTTCGCTAAGCCTCGAATGTAGCCTTCGATTTTCAGTAATCCTCGAATGTATGGATAGTTTTCGCTAACCCTAGAATGTATTGGTCGCTAACCCTCGAAAGTATGGTCCATTTTTAGTGATTGCCCGCTCGTGTTTAAGAAGTGTTTTGGTGATGGTGACATGTTCCCCAGACCATTTGCCAGGTGCCACAGCCATTTACAGTAAGTTACCATTGTTAGTTTAACTGTAAATCATCCGGATGTTTGAACAATCACTCCCCCTTTGACTTTAATGGTTCCGAAATTCGAACTTTCGAACTTTTACTGAAGTTTGAAAGTTCGAAAACGAACCAAACTTTATATAGTTCGGCCAAATCTAATCCTGAATATTCATAAACATTCTATTTGTTGAACAATTCACTATGGACGTTATATATGGTTTCCATATTGGAAAGATGTATGTATCATACTACACGTTAGATAAATGTTTTTTAGAATCATCATAAAATTGATGATTGGTCCAACAACAAATAGGCCTGGTACACATGGCATGATATTTTGGCCTGATTGACCAGCGGCTATAATATTTGAGCTGTAATTTGGCCCATAGCCAACAGATCTCGGTCAAACTTTCATCCAAATCATGCGAATGTTTGATGATTTACATGTTGGTAAATTTCAGAAAAAATATGTTGAATACAAAGATTTAGTAGCAGATCAATGTTCCCCAGCAAACAGTATGGTGCTTCTTAAACAAGCTATTTACTTTGAAATCTCCCCAGTGTGAGCTCACAAAGCCATAATGGAGGTGGTGGTAAATACATTTTAAAAGGAGTGTCAGGGAGAAAAGTTAGTATTGTGAAAATAGTAAAATAAAATTAGAATAAAGAGAATTAAATAAAGGTGACAGTTTCTGTAAATGTTTTGCCCTGTGCAGTAAAGTTTTGCTGTTCTATTGTTTTATTACTACTACTATAGTGTTTAGAATTCTTGCATTTCCAATCAGTTTAATTAGCCGATAAAATATCTATTATTTTAGTTCCTGAAGGATTTCTAACTTAATGAAACATAAAACATACTTTTAGGTACATTAAAAACAATCTGCCCTACAGAGAAGGGGCCTGATGCAAATGGAGGTGCAAAAATTTGCCTGTACTTTACAGCAACCAATTGGATGTTAGCTTTGTTCTGATTGGTTGCTGCTGCAGGTTAATAACCCAAGCTAATGTTTGCAATTTTTGTTGCCCTAGATTCATAAAGGGGGGGATGGGGGGGATGCAAAGGTGCACTTTTAGAGATCCCAAAATACAGTACAAGAGCACTGTCTTACCACTTTCCTTTAGGACACATTGGGGCTAATGTTACAAAAGGTGCAAAAGTTCTTCTGTGCAATTGATTTGCAGCTTATACTGGTTTACTACAGTTGCATAGCATCTGTTTGGTTGCTAGAGATTAATAGCATGGGCAAACTTTTGCACCTTTTATTGCATTAGCCCCATTATGTTTCCCACTACATAGTAGCGCAAAACATAATTTCAGAATAGCATCAGGTGCCCCACGCACTGTAAATGGAAATTTTGCAGGGCCCACTATTACATCTCCCCCATAATTTACAAGGGTTCTTTGTAGTACACTTACTGTCTTCAATGGTAATAAATATGAAGATGGAGGAATCCAAGAACATACAGTATAAATAGTAGCACATGTAAACAGTAAAGTTATAGCTTTGTCAAAATGCAAATAAAGAGTCCTCTCCAGTTTTTTTTTCCATGCCCAGTCCTTTGGTTTTGGAATTTCACAGCTTTTTGGGTATTTCAGTGACTGTGGATGATATTACCCTTCCATTAACCACATCTTGGACAATTTTCTTGACTTTCTGAGTCCCTAAGAGAACAAAACCAGAGAACCCTTTTTGAGTTTGAGCACAAAAAACAAAAATCAAGTAATTACAGTATATGTCATACCATGGACATATGCATGGAATATTTGGATTATAATGGCTTGACTATGCAATTACAATATGTATGATGCAGATGTGTGAATAAGTTGGAGGGTGCTCTACATGTACAAGAAATCTTGGGTGTAGACGTGTCCTTTTATAGTGTGGGTCTGAGAGACAGCAAAACATTTTTCTTGTGTACAAACACGACTGAAGCTGCTTAGTTTTGCTTAACTTTGATTCCTAATGCAATTTTAACCAGTGAAATTATAGATTTTGAATTACCATGATTTATTTCAGAGGCTAATAGCATAATAAGTACACATTGCAAAGGAAGCTGGGAAATGGGTAACATGTACAAAGGTACAGAACCATTTTTAAAAAATAGATTTTGGCTGGTCAGTGACACTAGGAACTACTTTCTCTGTAACTGACACTATTTCACACCCACCGGCTGACCAATCGATAGTGGAAAACTGTTGGAGGGGCGTAAGATCTGCCCATGTGCACCAGCCTTAATGCCATTTTGTGGTGGTGAAACTGGTAAAATTTTTGCTGTAAAACCAACTTTGCTACAAAACTTTGTCCTCCCTAATATAAAATATAAACATGCACCAAGCTGCTGCTGAGAAAGCCGATAGGCGAAACACGTCACATCGTTTACCTCTTAGCATTTCCTGCATTTTCCTTTACACATGGCTAAACCTTAGCATGATGCTCCTATATTATTGCCTCTAACTCTTTCAGTGACTGACTGATAAGACTACAAACAGATGAGTATTGAGGGCCCTCTTTTACTGTAGGGTCTAACTACTTAGCACTGTATATGTATACCTATCATGTGTTTTAGAGGGGAATGTTTGCTCATTGGTTTTAAATGTTTTTAACTTATATGCACTGAACTTTTGTCTATTTGACCCCTCCCCAACTACTGTATATTGAATAAAAGGATTTTACTTTTTTTGACACAATTCTAGAGAGTGCCAGGTACTTTTTTCCTTGTTTATATATCTATCTATTCTGCCTTGTGCACCTCTTACCCATTTGGGAGTATGCATAGACTTGTGCCCTGATACATCCTCTATGCAGATTTAATGACACACTCCTAATGGATTTTGAACAGGCCCTACAGGACAACCATAAGGAGCAGAGGTGTAAGGTAAGGATTTTTTAACACGATACATTGGGGTCTGTAGTGGGTTAAATTTTAGTTTTGGGGTGGACATGCCCTTTAATATACAAGAAGGCAAATGGGTCTAAAGTATTTTACACAAAACAACAATAAATACCCCATCCTGATGTTTATTATAATTACGTCTGCGTGTGTGGGAAACCATTAAAGAAGGCTATTCATTTGGGCAGAAAGCAGTTTTCACTCCTTCCCTATTCATGAATAACTGGTACCTAGAAAGCTCACAGACTAGTACCTTACCAAGTACAGATGCAGCAGGATGACTAGATTGACTAAAAAGTTAAACTTTATACTGTTGTGGGAATTGGGATAATAATGTTACTAAACTATGTTGGGAGGGTCAAGGGCAAGTCTTTAAAGAGTACTACATATGTGACTACCATTGCATATATGAATCTGTCCCGATATGGTAACCGTTCTCCCATGTGATGTCATTCACAGTATGATTGTGTCAGCTCCCTCTACTTAAAGTAAAAGGAGACTTTCGGTACTGACCACGTTGGCAAAAGCATTTCTGGCAACCACATAGCTTTTTGTGGCCAAGTGATTTTTTAAAGGGTTTTTTGGGTGACCTGTAATATATTCTTCCAAAATGAAGCTAAACAAAGTGAACACTCTTGACTATTGATTGCTGAAATATTAAATGGAATCAATAAGGAGAAAATGTAGGCTTGTTTTCACATTTAATAACTGCTTTGTTTTATTACATATGTGTATGCTATAGTTTGCAACATTCCTTTAATTGACATTTAAGCTTACTGTATTCTGCATAGTTCTGACCCATGTAAGTTTCATTATTAAAACATTGGGTAGATTATTACTTTTGCATTGTACAAAATAGATGGTATATTTTAATTAACTGAGAGATCAACGTATAAGCAACTTATAATATCTTACCTTCAGGGTTATTTTGTCCTCTGGTAAAAAGAAAAAAATAATAAAGAAATTAGAAACAGGTTATTTTGCATTATGTAAAATAGCTAAAATATATTAAAAGATTCAATGAATAGAATTTATTAAAGGTGAACTGGGGTCTCCAGACAAGTGCCCTCTATTAAAAAGACCACAATCCTAAGTTTACAATGAATCTGGGATCATTCTTCTAGCTTCAAACTATCCAGCAGTATAATGGTTTGTGCTTCCTGCTTACACTCTGAGCTGTGAAATCACCAACACAATTGCCCTGACCCCTCTTCATTGGCTTGAGCATGCTTACTAGTATCTACTGTTGGGAGAGAGGGAATGTGCTGCATCATAAGCCTCATCCCAAAAAATCTTAACAATTTTTAAAGATAGAAACAAGCTTAAAAAAGGGAAAATGTCCTCTTCTTAATGTGGACAGGAGAGGAAACCTGATAATAATAATAATAATGACTACAGGAATACAAATAGCTTTATAAAACATTATTTTACCACACTGTCTGTCATCGAGACACAACGAGCCAGTGCAGACTAGGAAGTGGAACGTCATATGCCTATAACTTTATTTTACATGCCTGTAACTTGTTTGACAGAGTTTTTTTCAATGGCCTTTCTACAGTATAGAGACCCCAGTTTCCCTTCCACATTTTCTATCTGTAGTAACCTTTTCTACTTGTAGTAAAAAAGTTTTAGATTTTAACATTTCTTAAAGCAATACCTTCCTAAAAAAGATCTACTGTAATGACATCTAGATCTTAAAGGTCGTACACACGTGCAATCGTGGGTGATGACCCGCAACGTATGATGTGTACTAACGGCTGTTGTATGATGTGTACTAATCGGCCCGTGTATGGGCACTTTATCGGGCGAAACGGCCACTCGTTCGGTGATCCACCTGGCGGATCAGGCAATGTTCTCCGAACAACCACTTGTTTCGGCCGATAAAGTGCCCACACATGGGCTGATTATCGGCCAAAGCGGCCATTCGTACACATTCTGCATTGCGGGTTGGCCCCTGCGATCGCACATGTGTACGAACCTTTAGAGAACCCTGTAGTTTATTTTAATGGTAACAGAGATAACAATGAGAATAATATTTATAGAAGCATAGTCCTTCTGTGCCTTTTAGTATAGTATAGTATTTGAGGTTGAATAAAGACATGTCCATCCTGTCCAACCTACTCAGCAATACCCACATTACCTGCCTAACTGTTGACCCAGAGGAAGCTTCCACAATCCTTGTATTGTATGTATTTATTGGGAGGCCTGGTTAAGCCTCCATGTGGTAATAGCACCCCCAACAACAGGAATGTGCATTGATTATCTTTTCTATATTTGATCCAGAGGAAGGCAAAGAAAACCACCAAATTTATGAAGGGGAAAAAATCCCTTCCTGACTCCAAGTGGCAATCGGAAATTTCCCTGGATCAACTCTACTTTATGTATCAATACCAGTAACTTGCAACATTCCTTGTTTGCAGAAACTCATCCAGCTTTTTTTTGTATTTGCATGATAGTCTGATACACATTCTCTGTTTAAAAGGATATAATCACACATAAATCCACCTGGAAGCCTGAAATCCAATTAGTGTTCGATGTACAGTAGTGGGATTTTGGTAAATCCTAAATCAATGTGGAGCTTAATTCTATTTTCTGTAGGTCTCAGTAGGTCTCTATCCAGCTCCATGCTTTCACATTACTCCAAGCCCCTAGCTGGCAGACAGCATTACAAACTTTAGAATAATTTAGCTAGTTGGATAGATGGTGTGCATATACTCATTTGATGTTTTATTTTTAATATATTAACCCTAGTCTTGCTGACTATGTGTATTTTCAGTATCGTATATCATCATGAGTTCTTTTTTATACAAACTAGACTCTTCTAGTGCTGTTGTTGAGGAGATTGAGAAAGTCATACCGTGTATTAATCCCTTCCAGTAGCTGTCTGTAAGTAGCAATCTCATTCTCGAGTCTAGTCTTTATATTCAGAAGGGTGGTGTGTTCGTTGTTTTGCCGTTCTAGTTCACTTCTCACAGTCCTTAATTCATCCTCCAAGCTACATATTTTGGTCTGGATTTTCTGGAGTTGTTCTGAAGAAATGGCCTTTGCTTCAGCTAATGAGTTTTGTAGTCCATGTTTCTAGGAACAACAAAAATGCATTATTCTGTATGATGTATAAGACCCTAATACATTTTACAATGATCGGATAATCAGTTTGTTTATCTATTTAGCATACCGGTAAATTAACCAATAAAATAACTTTTCATAACTAAGGATTCTAAAATTAGATCTCGATTACCTAAGTTTGGATGAATTCTAGAATCTAGTGGTCAGGATCTAAGATCTGGAACTGTGTACTAACAGTAGTTATTGCAGTACTTCTTATAATGTGATATCTTCAGATGCAATAATCAAGGTGTGTTTGCTAATTTAAGTAATCAACACTGGGTTCTGTAAGGTTATTATTGATTTTGAAAGTACTGTTTGAATTATCAAGTTTCTGAAGGTTATGTGGACACAGACATTAAAACTGACTGTTCTAATCAGAGCTCTGTAGAAACTCTTACAACCTTTTAAAATATAATAGGCCAATAGTACTGTACATTGCCTGTTCTCACCTTTCTGATCTCTGCTTGTAGTTCAATCTCCAGGGTCTGTAATGTACGTTTTATTTCCTTGACCTGGTCCCTGCTGCTCTGCCAAGCCATTGTGTTTGAATCCACCTCCTTTTGTACAGTTGTTGACTGAAAAAGGTGACAAATAATTGTTGTTGGCTAAGCAGGTTACAGGTTGCTTTAAATGTGCATGAAGTAGTTAAATGAATGACTATCTTACTCTAGGAACAAGGATAATTCCATTTTAATATCAAAACTTTTATTTTGATAGTGTAGCTGTGGGTCAAACCAAACGTTATTGAAGGAAAGCCATAAGAGGCGTGACTGCCACAGAAGCAGCCCAAATTCTTAATTTTCTTACCACAGATATAGCCCGCTGCCACAGAAGACCATTGCATATGATGCGGGGGTGGGATTGGGTGGGGGGATGACATGATGTTTAAAGACCGACAGCTTCAACTGACAATCATATGAGTTGTGACTCTCGTCTATGTCATTTGTGATCCATCTTGGAGGAACAATGAACAAAGCCAACATGAGCCCCAACACTTGTAAGATTGTCAGGTGAAACAGAAAGACGTTCACCAATCACTCCCAGTAGACATTAATCTGTACAATACGGGACTTTAGTCTTGTATTACACATGCCTTAAAATTATGGTTATCTGATCATCTGTAATGTTCTCTAAACTCCCAGCTAAAATTCCACTGAGATGTAATATGGTAGGTCCATTCATAATGTGAAGATTAAATAATAATAATTTATTTATTCTGATTATTTTTCTGTAACTGAATTGGAATTTTAATTTTAGGCCCCATATTCTAAACTAATTTTACAGCATAGTGACTCACAGATGGCACAAACGCAATATTCAATCGCTTGTGCAGGCTCCGGGGGCGTCTTTTGTGATAACTGTGCAGACAGCATAATGAATGGGTTTGTCACGATAACAGATATTGAACTGGTTAGCGCAACTTTAACTCTTAAAGCATTGACCAGCATTAAATGAGGCTGTTTCTGTTCTCCCTGTGCTTGCATGGGTTTCCTCTTGAAACTCTAGTTCCCTCCACAGTCATAAAGACTGATAGGTAGAGATGTCCGAACTTCGCAAAATCCGGTCCGCTCGAGGATCCGCGAATTTTCGGACCCATTAAAATGAAAAATATCCTCAAAATTACGAGATTTCTCGTATTTTCAAAAATTTTCGAAATTACGCGTTTCACGCGTATAGAAAATACGAGTAATCCTCGTAATTTCGAAAATTTTCGAAAATACATATTTACGGAAATAAGAGAAATCATCGTATTTTAGAAATTACGAGTTTTCTCGTATTTTCGAAAATACGAGAAACTCGTCATTTCGAAAATTTTCGAAAATACGAGAAATCCGCAGTACGGAAGTTCGGAAGGCGGAAAATCCGGAAAAATCCGCAGTTCGTGAACGGGATAAATCCGCGGCGGATCTGGGTTCGGATCCGCGAACCGGCCATCCCTAGTGATAGGTTGTGTAAGGTAAAGTACATAAACTTTGAGACAATGCCTGGTGTAAATAAATGAACTAATTGTAAAGCACTGTGTACTGTAATATGTTCAGACAATAACAAAAATATTGTTTTAGTACCTGTTTATTGTACCATTCTTCAGCTTCCTTGCGGCTCTTTTCAATGAGAGCTTCATACTCCTTCCTCATATTTGCTATAACCTTGGCCAAATCTTCTGATGGAGCTGCATCAACTTTCACATCTACTGCTGGGTCCTTTCTCTGAAATTGGGCAACTTTCATGTCCTGTGTTGTAAAGAAAACAAAATCTAAGAGCCCAGCAAACCTCCTAGAAAATAATGGATCAACTTACTGCCATTTCTTGATTTGACAACTGCTTTGTCTGTTCCCTTGAGAGAGATCATGTAAAAGTTTTCATAAAGTATATGTGACCTAAAGCTAGCTATACATTTAGTTTTCACCTTCTAGCTATGTTTGGAAAAACACCTGGCTTGATCATTAGAGACTAGAAACATCACAGGAATATCAGAAGGTAAGAACTACCTCTGCACACATTACATTGATTCAACATCCATCTAAAGTTGAAAGTTTAATCTGGGGAAACGTCTGGTCAGTGTATGTCCAGCATGAGAGCTTGACAAGATTGAAAGAGCAATAAAGTCTAATTTCATTATTTTAATAGTAATGGAAAGCTTGGTACTAAATTAAACAACCCTGTGACTTTATTTGAGTTAGACATGGGATACATGTTCAAAACAGTTTGAGCAATACAAAGCCATGTGATCTGACTTAATGTAGCCTGGTGTCACTTCCTCAGTTACTAGGGTTGTTAATAGAAGTGAATTTGTTTCCTGGTAACCATATATCCGTATTAGTCATCATGTTTCATGTATGTGAAATGAAGATAGAAAACAGGGAAACATTTGTAAATGTATTAGGAATCTTGGTCATACTGCAGAAGAAACATTAGTCAGCCAATCAATGGCCCATTGTACAGTATTATACGTGTCTTTTTCTGTCTAATGATTTATTAGAAACTAAGAATGAATGCCCCATCCATAAAGTCCACTTTTCTATAGTACTTTCCCTCTAATTTTAGTATTTGAATGTGTTTAATCTAAGGGGCTCACAGAGATTTCTTATCGTTAGTGACTAGATTAATTAAACACAAAAACCATATTCGCTAATGGCTCTGCAACCCAATATCACACAAAACCTGCACAAAGCCATTTCCTCTACATATTTGCAATAGCGAATCACAGTAAACAACCCCTGAGATTCTTTAATTAAAGTTGATTTATTTCATGTTACAGAACAGCTGAGACCTGGATCAATTCATATTCAGTAGCTGATCACCAACTTCACATCCTGACCCAGAACAGAAACCAGAACAATCACAAAATAGCTACTTATCTGCTCAGCAACATAAGATATTTTAAAAGCTTTTTGGAGTATTCCGGAATTCTATTTTCAAAAACATCCAGAAATAAGCTTTAAGAACTTTTATTGTAATTTATATAACACTTTTCATTTTATCACATTAATATTATATTTCCATAATGATCACAAACAACAGTTGCAGAAGTTGTAATAAATAAAGATTGTCACTAATATATATATATGTTCACACTCCTGGCTTGGTGCTGAATGCAGAGTAAATAAACAGCAGATAATGGGGACTATGGAGTGCTGGCTCCTCCTAATCTCCTATTTCCCACGATACAATAATAACTTTGTGACTAGAAATGGCCGAAACTGGTAAGTTTTGTTCCGTTTTCGAATTTACAGATCTTGAGGGGAAAAAGTAAAGATCTGAAAATCCAAAAACGGAACCTACTTTTGAGGGTTCGGAACACATTTTCGAGGGTTACCGAATGAAATCCTTGAAAATGTGTTCTGAAGTCCGAACGATCAACATAGTTTTGGACTATGTTTTTGGAGGGTCTCCATGTTGGATCCCATCTCTATTTGTGACCAGTTATGGTTAGGGGTGTAAAGTTACAATTATTTGAAGAGCATTGAGGGTCTCTATATGGAAATGAAGAGTAACCCCCCCCCCCTCCATGTGAGCTTGCAGTACCAGAATATGTCTGCAATTGACATGTTTGTTTCTTGATTGTCATATAATGCAGTTGTATTTAGGCTGTGCAGTAACCACTCTACAACCTCTGTGCAAGCGCTAACTAGAATGATCAGTTCAGCAGATTGTTTCCCATATTGGACAGATGGTTGGCCACACTAAAAACATGAATTAAAACTTAACCAAAATGACACAATGAACATCTCCACTGAAAACCTGGTGAACCAAAACAGATTTAGATATTTATCTTATATAAGTATGTTAAGTAAACAGTGGTACACAAACAAAATAAGAATATTCCAATATACAAATTTACCTCTTCGTGTCCCATTCTCATGTAGATAATATGTTTTCTCATTCCTTCAATTTCCATCTCCAAATCTGTCCTTACAATGGTCAGATTGTCCATCACTTTACGTAAACCTTCCAAGTCCGTCTCCAGGTCTACACGTAGATGTTTCTCTGTCTCAAACCTTGTTAACAGTACAAAGAGTTATTTCCGATGAGCTAGAAATATATACTGTGGCTAGTATTACTCCTAACAGATAATATACACACTTTACGACATTAAAAATAAAGCATATTATAGGGTTTGCCCACCCTCCAAACAAAATTTTTGCAGAATGCAGCCGAGGGAACAAGGGCTAGTAAGTATATTTAGAAACCGAATTGAGCACTTGTAAGGTCTAGGTTTTGGGTTTCTTTTCTGACAGTAGTAACATTTAAATGTCCGTATAATTAATTAGAAGCCCTAAAGGATTACAGTCTAAAATATTTATTTTAGGGCTCCCATACATCATTGTCATTGGGTTTTTTACAACGGTTTTCACTACTGAGAATCCTAGTCCTTAGAAATGGGGAGTATTCACATTGGCTAACGGAGGATATGGTAAGGAAACAATTAGACAAGGTTAATATCAATAAAGCCCCAGGACCAGATGGATTGCATCCTCGGATTTTAAAAGAGCTTAGTTCAGTTCTATCTAGACCACTGTTTCTCATCTTTTCAGATTCACACTTCTGGGGATGTGCTGCTAGATTCGAAAAAAGCCAATGTAATACCACAGTAAATGCCCCCCCCCCAGTAAATACAGTCCCAAAGTCCACACCAGCCTCATTGGTTTCATTCTTAATCATAATTATTTTACATTTAACCAAGAAATTTACCTACAACGGATTGATGTAGCCATGGGAAGCAAAATGGCACCTCAGTATGCCAACTTATTTATGGCTGACTTGGAAGACAGATTTCTCCAAACCCAACATTACAGACCACATAGTTACTATCGTTATATAGACGATGTTTTTATGATATGGACACATGGAGAAGAACAGCTATGACATTTTATTCAGGATTTCAACAAACTCCATCCAACAATTAAATTTAAATGGATTTTTCTGAGGAATCCAAACATTTTTTGGACACTACAGTCACCCACTGACAGAAACTATTATCTCCACTTCAACAGTTTTCATGCACACCACACCAAGACAGGAATCATATACAGCCAAGCTACTAGAGTGCAGAGAATATGTTCAGTAATGGAAGAGAGAGACAGACACCTAGGTGCACTTGGTATATCTTTCAAACAAAAGAGATATCCACGCAGAACAATTACTGCTAACATAAACAAAGCATTGAGAACACCCAGGGATAACCTTCTACAATACAAAGAGAAAAAAAGAAACTCCCGGATTCCTTTGGTAACAACATATAACCCAATATTGGAAGGAATACTTATAATAATGAAATATGCTTGTGAAGGTTCTCATTCATAGGTCATGGTATATCTGTTGTATTCAATTAGATCAACTGGACTTGAAATGTAGTTCTTGAAGACGTTCGCTAGTCATCCGACTGGCTTTCTCAATTCAGAAAACTTGTACAAGAATCTGTGGCAATTATGTACCCTGGAAAATCCCAATTAGCATATCACGCCAGGTGTTAAGGGTGTGATTAGATAGTGGCTAAGAGGTGTTATAGGAACGCCCAGAGTACGGTGTTAAACAGCATTGTACATGGCAGATAGTTGGTGTCGAACCCCCCACCTATATTAGGCTTGGTTTCTTTATTTTCACATAAATGGCCTCCTTAACACCTCTCTTGAACCAGTCACGTTCCTTCGCCAGTATGTTAACATTACAATCTTCAAAGGTATGTCCTTTATCCTAGATGCAGATACACGGCTGAGTCCTGACCAGAGGATTGGCTCTTCTGTGCTGGGCCATACGTTGATGCAGTTGCTGTTTGGTCTCCCCCACATACAAATCAGAGTATTCTTCACTGCACTGCACCGCATATATGATGTCGCTTTTCTTGTGTTTTGGTATTGGGTCTTTTGGATGTACCAATTGCTGCCTCAGGTTGTTGTTCGGTTTAAAGCAGACAGGGATACGATGTTTTTTTTGAAAATTCTTCTTAATTCTCGGAGACAAGAACATGGTCATCCCATATGTAGCAGGGGTCTCCGAGAAATTAAGAAGAAGAATTTTCAAAAAACATCGTATCCCTGTCTGCTTTAAACCGAACAACACACTGAGGCAGCAATTGGTACATCCAAAAGACCCAATACCAAAAACACAAGAAAAGCGACATCATTTATGCGGTGCAATGCAGTGAAGAATGCTCTGATTTGTATGTGGGGAGACCAAACAGCAACTGCATCAACGTATGGCCCAGCACAGAAGAGCCAATTCCTCGGGTCAGGACTCAGCCGTGTATCTGCATCTTAAGGATAAAGGACATACCTTTGAAGATTGTAATGTTAACATACTGGCGAAGGAACGTGACTGGTTCAAGAGAGGTGTTAAGGAGGCCATTTATGTGAAAATAAAGAAACCAGCCTAAATAGAGGTGGGGGGGTTCGACACCAACTATCTGCCATGTACAATGCTGTTTTAACACCTTACTCTGGGCGTTCCTATAACACCTCTTAGCCACTATCTAATCACACCCTTAACACCTGCTTGTGATATGCTAATTGGGATTTTCCAGGTACATAATTGCCACAGATTCTTGTACAAGTCATTCTGAATTGAGAAAGCCAGTCGGATGACTAGCGAAATGTCTTCAAGAACTACATTTCAAGTCCAGTTGATCTAATTGAATACAACAGATATATAATAATGAAAAAACTACAACCTGATTAATCAAGAGGAAACCCTTAAAAAAAAGAAAGAAAAAACACACGGATTATGAAAATATCACCCCAGGCACCAAACTATGCAGGGGTCCATGGTGTAAACTGTGCAACAATATTAACAGTTCTCCATCTGTAACACACAGGAAGGGGGTATTTAACATCCAGGGATCTTACAGCTGCACATCTAGCAATGTGGTGTATTTAATACAATGTAACAAATGTACGGACATATATAATACATATATATATAGGGAAACCAATCAAAAACTACAGAAGAGGATGAACTCCCTCAGAAGTAGCATCACCCGCCATAATGACAATAATAACTGTTTGCCTGTGGGGCATCATTTTTCTCAACCAGGACACTCCATGGAAAACCTCCAAGTCCGGATCTTGAAAAGACAGTTCAGCAGCAACCAAGATAGAAAAACATTTGAAGCCAAAATGATTCTGTTATTTGAAACCAAAAACAATGGGTTAAACCAAGACTTGGGATTCCTAGCCCACTATAACTGGTGATATATTTGTATGTAGAACAATATGTGGATGGTATACAATAATGTACATTTCTCAGTGTCTGCTTCCTTCCTGACTCCAAACGGCAGAGGAAAGTATCCCTGTACCAACCAGAACTGCAGTATATGTATTAATACCAGTAATTCTCAATATTATATAGCATCCTCGTACCAACCAGAACTACAGTATATGTATTAATACCAGTAATTCTCAATATTATATAGTATCCTCGTACCAACCAGAACTACAGTATATGTATTAATACCAGTAATTCTCAATATTATATAGTATCCTCGTACCAACCAGAACTACAGTATATGTATTAATACCAGTAATTCTCAATATTATATAGTATCCTCGTACCTAAATCATCCGGAGTTGTGAACAATCACTCCCCCTTGACTTTAATGGTTCCGAAATTCGAACTTTCGAACTTTTACTGAAGTTTGAAAGTTTGAAAACGAACCAAACTTTAATAGTTCGGCCAAATCTAATCCTGAATATTCATAAACATTCTATTTGTTGAACCATTCACTATGGACGTTATATGGTTTCCATATTGAAAGATGTTGTATCATACTACACGTTAGATAATGTTTTTTAGAATCATCATAAAAATGATGATTGGTCCAACAACAAATAGGCCTGGTACACATGGCATGATATTTTTGGCCTGATTGACCAGCGGCTATAATATTTGAGCTGTAATTTGCCCATAGACCAACAGATCTCGGTCAAACTTTCATCAAATCATGCGAATGTTTGATGATTTACATGTTGGTAAATTTCAGAAAAAATATGTTGAATACAAAGATTTAGTAGCAGATCAGTTCCCAGCAAACAGTATGGTGCTTCTTAAACAAGATATTTACTTTGAAATCTCCGTGTGAGCTCACAAGACCATAATGGAGGTGGTGAGGGACCAGAGGACTTCAAGGAAATACATTTAAAAGGAGTGTCAGGGAGAAAGTTAGTATGTGAAAATAGTAAAATAAATTAGAATAAAGAGAATTAAAAAGGTGACAGTTTCTGTAAATGTTTTGCCCTGTGCAGTAAAGTTTTGCTGTTCTATTGTTTTATTACTATACTATAGGTTTAGAATTCTTGCATTTCCAATCAGTTTAATTAGCCGATAAAAATATCTATTATTTTAGTTCCGGAGGATTCTAACTTAATGAAACATAAACAAACTTTTAGGTACATTAAAAACAATCTGCCCTACAGAGAAGGGGCCTGATGCAAATGGAGGCAAAAATTTGCCTGTACTTTACAGCAACCAATTGATGTTAGCTTTGTTCTGATTGGTTGCTGCTGCAGGTTAATAACCCAAGCTAATGTTTGCAATTTTTGTTGCCCTAGATTCATAAAGGGGGGATGGGGGGGATGCAAAGGTGCACTTTTAGAGATCCCAAAATACAGTACAAGAGCACTGTCTTACCACTTTCCTTTAGGACACATTGGGGCTAATGTTACAAAAGGTGCAAAAGTTCTTCTGTGCAATTGATTTGCAGCTTATACTGGTTTACTACAGTTGCATAGCATCTGTTTGGTGCTAGAGATTAATAGCATGGGCAAACTTTTGCACCTTTTATTGCTTAGCCATTATGTTTCCCACTACATAGTAGCGCAAAACATAATTTCAGAATAGCATCAGGTGCCCCACGCATGTAAATGGAAATTGCAGGGCCCACTATTACATCTCCCCCATAATTTACAAGGGTTCTTTGTAGTACACTTACTGTTTCAATGGTAATAATATGAAGATGGAGGATCCAAGAACATACAGTTATAAATAGTAGCACATGTAAACAGTAAAGTTATAGCTTTGTCAAAATGCAATAAGAGTCCTCTCCAGTTTTTTTTCCATGCCCAGTCCTTTGGTTTTGGAATTTCACAGCTTTTTGGGTATTTCAGTGACTGTGGATGATATACCCTTCCATTAACCACATCTTGGACAATTTTCTTGACTTTCTGAGTCCCTAAGAGAACAAAACCAGAGAACCCTTTTTGAGTTTGAGCACAAAAACAAAAATCAAGTAATTACAGTATATGTCATACCATGGACATATGCATGGAATATTGGATTATAATGGCTTGACTATCAATTACAATATGTATGTGGCAGATGTGTGAATAAGTTGGAGGGTGCTCTACATGTACAAGAAATCTTGGGTGTAGACGTGTCCTTTTATAGTGTGGGTTTGAGAGACAGCAAAACATTTTTCTTGTGTACAAACACGACTGAAGCTGCTTAGTTTTGCTAACTTTGATTCCTAATGCAATTTTAACCAGTGAAATTATAGATTTTGAATTACCATGATTTATTTCAGAGGCTAATAGCATAATAAGTACATTGCAAAGGGCTGGGAAATGGGTAACATGTACAAAGGTACAAACCATTTTTAAAAATAGATTTTGGCTGGTCAGTGACACTAGGAACTACTTTCTCTGTAACTGACACTATTCACACCCACCGGCTGACCAATCGAAGTGGAAAACTGTTGGAGGGGCGTAAGATCTGCCCATGTGCACCAGCCTTAATGCCATTTTGTGGTGGGTGAAACTGGTAAAATTTTTGCTGTAAAACCAACTTTGCTACAAAACTTTGTCCTCCCTAATATAAATATAAACATGCACCAAGCTGCTGCTGAGAAAGCCGATAGGCGAAACACGTCACATCGTTTACCTCTTAGCTTTTCCTGCATTTTCCTTTACACATGGCTAAACCTTAGCATGATGTCCTATATTATTGCCTCTAACTCTTTCAGTGACTGACTGATAAGACTACAAACAGATGAGTATTGAGGGCCCTCTTTTACTGTAGGGTCTAACTACTTAGCACTGTATATGTATACTATCATGTGTTTTAGAGGGGAATGTTTGCTCATTGGTTTTTAAATGTTTTTAACTTATATGCACTGAACTTTTGTCTATTTGACCCCCCCAACTACTGTATATTGAATAAAAGGATTTTACTTTTTGACACAATTCTAGAGAGTGCCAGGTACTTTTTTCCTTGTTATATATATCTATCTATTCTGCCTTGTGCACCTCTTACCCCTTTGGGAGTATGCATAGACTTGTGCCCTGATACATCCTCTATGCAGATTTAATGACACACTCCTAATGGATTTTGAACAGGCCCTACAGGACAACCATAAGGAGCAGAGGTGTAAGGTAAGGATTTTTTAACACGATACATTGGGGTCTGTAGTGGGTTAAATTTTAGTTTTGGGGTGGCATGCCCTTTAATATACAAGAAGGCAAATGGGTCTAAAGTATTTTACACAAAACAACAATAATACCCCATCCTGATGTTTATTATAATACGTCTGCGTGTGTGGGAAACCATAAAGAAGGCTATTATTTGGGCAGAAAGCAGTTTTTCACTCCTTCCCTATTCATGAAAAATGGTACCTAGAAAGCTCACAGACTAGTACCTTACCAAGTACAGATGCAGCAGGATGACTAGATTGACTAAAAAGTTAACTTTATACTGTTGTGGGAATTGGGTAATAATGTTACTAAACTATGTTTGGAGGGTCAAGGGCAAGTCTTTAAAGAGTAACATATGTGACTACCATTGCATATATGAATCTGTCCCGATACGGTAACCGTTCTCCCATGTGATGTCATTCACAGTATGATTGTGTCAGCTCCCTCTAATTAAAGTAAAAGGAGAACTTTCGGTACTGACACGATGGCAAAGCTTCTGGCAACCACATAGCTTTTTGTGGCCAAGTGATTTTTTAAAGGGTTTTTTGGATGACCTGTAATATATTCTTCCAAAATGAAGCTAAACAAAGTGAACACTCTTGACTATTGATTGCTGAAATATTAATGGAATCAATAAGGAGAAAATGTAGGCTTGTTTTCACATTGAATAACTTTTTGTTTTATTACATATGTGTATGCTATAGTTTGCAACATTCCTTTAATTGACATTTAAGCTTACTGTATTCTGCATAGTTCTGACCCATGTAAGTTTCATTATTAAAACATTGGGTAGATTATACTTTTGCATTGTACAAAATAGATGGTATATTTTAATTAACTGAGAGATCAACGTATAAGCAACTTATAATATCTTACCTTCGGGTTATTTGTCCTCTGGTAAAAAGAAAAAAAATATAAAGAAATTAGAAACAGGTTATATTGCATTATGTAAAATAGCTAAAATATATAAAAGATTCAATGATAGAATTTATTAAAGGTGAACTGGGGTCTCCAGACAGTGCCCTCTATAAAAGATACAATCCTAAGTTTAAAATGATCTGGGATTATTCTTCTAGCTTCAAACTATCCAGCAGTATAATGGTGTGCTTCCTGTTACACTCTGAGCTGTGAAATCACCAACACAATTGCCCTGACCCCTCTTCATGGCTGAGCATGCTACTAGTATCTACTTGGGGAGAGAGGGAATGTGCTGCATCATAAGCCTCATCCCAAAAAATCTTAACAATTTTTAAAGATAGAAACAAGCTTAAAAAAGGGAAAATGTCCTCTTCTTAATGTGGACAGGAGAGGAAACCTGATAATAATAATAATAATGACTACAGGAATACAAATAGCTTTATAAAACATTATTTTACCACACTGTCTGTCATCGAGACACAACGAGCCAGTGCAGACTAGGAAGTGGAACGTCATATGCCTATAACTTTATTTACATGCCTGTAACTTGTTTGACAGAGTTTTTTTCAGGGACCTTTCTACAGTAGAGACCCCAGTTTCCCTTCCACATTTTCTATCTGTAGTAACCTTTTCTACTTGTAGTAAAAAAGTTTTAGATTTAAACATTCTTAAAGCAATACCTTCCTAAAAAGATCTACTGTAATGACATCTAGATCTAAAGGTCGTACACACGTGCAATCGGGGGTGATGACCCGCAACGTATGATGTGTACTAACGGCTGTTATGATTGTACTAATCGGCCCGGTTATGGGCACTTTATCGGGCGAAACGGCCACTCGTTCGGTGATCCACCTGGCGGATCAGGCAATGTTCTCCGAACAACCACTTGTTTCGGCCGATAAAGTGCCCACACATGGGTGATTATCGGCCAAAGCGGCCATTCGTACACATTCTGCATTGCGGGTTGGCCCTGCGATCGCACATGTGTACGAACCTTTAGAGAACCCTGTAGTTTATTTTAATGGTAACAGAGATAACAATGAGAATAATATTTATAGAAGCAAGTCCTTCTGTGCCTTTTAGTATAGTATAGTATTTGAGGTTGAATAAAGACATGTCCATCCTGTCAACCTACTCAGCAATACCCACATTACTGCTAACTGTTGACCCAGAGGAAGCTTCACAATCCTTGTATTGTATGTATTTATTGGGAGGCCTGGTTAAGCCTCCATGTGGTAATAGCACCCCCAACAACAGGAATGTGCATTGATTATCTTTTCTAATTTGATCAGAGGAAGGCAAAGAAAACCACCAAATTTTGAAGGGGAAAAAATCCCTTCCTGACTCCAAGTGGCAATCGGAAATTTCCCTGGATCAACTCTACTTTATGTATCAATACCAGTAACTTGCA
Organism: Hymenochirus boettgeri; assembly: GCA_019447015.1. Lineage (NCBI taxonomy): Eukaryota > Metazoa > Chordata > Amphibia > Anura > Pipidae > Hymenochirus > Hymenochirus boettgeri. The sequence goes on along the minus strand of CM033476.1, from coordinate 61,487,312 downwards.
ATTCCTTGTTTGCAGAAACTCATCCAGCTTTTTTTTGTATTTGCATGATAGTCTGTAACACATTCTCGTTTAAAAGGATATAATCACACATAAATCCACCTGGAAGCCGAATGAAATCCAATTAGTGTTCGAGTACAGTGTGGGATTTTGTAAATCCTAAATCAATGTGGAGCTTATCTGTTGTATTCAATTAGATCAACTGGACTGAAATTGTAGTTCTTGAAGACGTTTCGCTAGTCATCCGACTGGTTTCAATTCAGAATGACTTGTACAAGAATCTGTGGCAATTGTACCCTGGAAAATCCCAATTAGCATTCACAGCCAGGTGTTAAGGGTGTGATTGGATAGTGGCTAAGGTGTTATAGGAAAACCCAGAGTAAGGTGTTAAAACAGCATTGTACATGGCAGACAGTTGGGGTTGAACCCCCCCCACCTTTATTTAGGCTTGGTTTCTTTATTTTCACATAAATGGCCTCCTTAACACCTCTCTTGAACCAGTCATTCCTTCGCCAATATGTAACATTACAATCAAAGGTATGTCCTTTATCCTAAGATGCAGGGGACACGGCGAGTCCTGACCCGAGGAATTGGCTCTTCTGTGCTGGCCATACGTTGATGCAGTTGCTGTTTGGTCTCCCCCACATACAAATCAGAGCATTCTTACTGCACTTGCACTGATAGATTTGTATGTGGAGGAGACCAAACAGCAACTGCATCAACGTATGGCCTAGCACAGAAGAGCCAATACCTCGGTCAGGACTCAGCCGTGTACCTGCATCTTAAGGATAAAGGACATACCTTTGAAGATTGTAAGGTAACATATTGGCGAAGGAACGTGACTGGTTCAAGAGAGTGTTAAGGAGGCCATTTATGTGAAAATAAAGAAAAACCAAGCCTAAATAGAGGTGGGGGGGGTTCGACACCAACTGTCTGCCATGTACAATGCTGTTTTAACACCTTACTCTGGGTGTTCCTATAACACCTTAGCCCACTATCCAATCACACCCTTAACACCTGGCTGTGATATGCTAATGGGATTTCCAGGGTACATAATTGCACCAGATTCTTGTACAAGTCATTCTGAATTGAGAAAGCCAGTTGGATGACTAGCGACACGTCTTCAAGAACTACATTTCAAGTCCAGTTGATCTAATGAATACAACAGATATACCATGACCTGGATGAATGAGAACCTTCACAAGCAATGTGGAGCTTAATTCTATTTTCTGTAGGTCTCAGGGTCTCTATCCAGTCCATGCTTTCACATTACTCCAAGCCCCTAGCTGGCAGACGCATCTACAAACTTTAGAATAATTTAGTAGTTGGATAGATGGTGTGCATATACTCATTGATGTTTATTTTAATATATTAACCCTAGTCTGCTGACTATGTGTATTTTCAGTATCGTATATCATCATGAGTCTTTTTATACAAACTAGACTCTTTAGTGCTGTTGTTGAGGAGATTGAGAAAGTCATACGTGTATTAATCCCTTCCAGTAGCTGGTCTGTAAGTAGCAATCTCATTCTCGAGTCTAGTCTTTATATTCAGAAGGTGGTGTGTTCGTTGTTTTGCCGTTCTAGTTCACTCTCTACAGTCCTTAATCATCCTCCAAGCTACATATTTTGGTCTGGATTTTCTGGAGTTGTTCTGAAGAAATGGCCTTTGCTTCAGCTAATGAGTTTTGTAGTCCATGTTTCTAGGAACAACAAGAATGATTATTCTGTATGATGTATAAGACCTAATACATTTACAATGATCGGATAATCAGTTTTTTTATCTATTTAGCATACCGGTAAATTAACCAATAAAATAAACTTTCATAATTAAGGATTCTAAATATGATCTCGATACCTAAGTTTGGATGACTTCTAGAATCTAGTGGTCAGGATCTAAGAAGACCTGGAAACTGTGTACTAAACGTAGTTATTGCAGTACTTCTTATAATGTGATATCTTCAGATTGCAATAATCAAGGTGTGTTTGCTAATTTAAGTAATCACACCTGGGTTCTGTAAGGTTATTATTGATTTTGAAAGTACTGTTTGAATTATCAAGTTTCTGAAGGTATGTGGCCCAGACATTAAAACTGACTGTTCTAATCAGAGCTCTGTAGAAACTCTTACAACCTTTTAAATATATAGGCCAATAGTACTGTACATGCCTGTTCTCACCTTTCTGATCTCTGCTTGTAGTTCAATCTCCAGGGTCTGTAATGTACGTTTTATTTCCTTGACCTGGTCCCTGCTGCTCTGCCAAGCCATTGTGTTGAATCCACCTCCTTTTGTACAGTTGTTGACTGAAAAAGTGACAATAATTGTTGTGGCTAAGCAGGTTACAGGTTGTTTAAATGGCATGAAGTAGTAAATGAATGACTATCTTACCTAGGAACAAGGATAATTCCATTTTAATATCAAAACTTTTATTTGATAGTGTAGCTGTGGGTCAAACCAAACGTTATTGAAGGAAAGATAAGAGGCGTGACTGCCACAGAAGCAGCCCAAATTCTTAATTTTCTTACCACAGATATAGCCGCTGCCACAGAAGACCATTGCATATGATGCGGGGGTGGGATTGGGTGGGGATGACATGATGTGTAAAGACCGACAGCTTCCAACTACAATCATATGAGTTGTGACTCTCGTCTATGTCATTTGTGATCCATCTTGGAGGAACAATGAACAAAGCCAACATGAGCCCAACACTTGTAAGATTGTCAGGTGAAACAGAAAGACGTTACCAATCACTCCCAGTAGACATTAATCTGTACAATCGGGACTTTAGTCTTGTATTACACATGCCTTAAAATTATGGTATCTGATCATCTGGAATGTTCTCTAAACTCCCAGCTAAAATTCACTGAGATGTAATATGGTAGGTCATTCATAATGTGAAGATTAAATAATAATAATTTATTATTTCTGATATTTTTTTCTAACTGAATTGGAATTTTAATTTTAGGCCCCATATTCTAAACTAATTTACAGCATAGTGACTCACAGATGGCCACAAACGCAATATTCAATCGTTGTGCAGGCTCCGGGGGCGTCTTTGTGATAACTGTGCAGACAGCATAATGAATGGGTTTGTCACGATAACAGATATTGAACTGTTAGCGCAACTTTAACTCTTAAAGCATTGACCAGCATTAAATGAGGCTGTTTTGTTCTCCCTGTGTTGCATGGGTTTCCTCTTGAAACTCTAGTTCCCTCCACAGTCATAAAGAACTGATAGGTGAGATGTCCGAACTTCGCAAAATCCGGTCCGCTCGAGGATCGCGAATTTTCGGACCCATTAAAATGAAAAAAAAAATACCTCAAATTACGAGATTCTCGTATTTTCAAAAATTTTCGAAATTACGCGTTTCACGGTAAGAAAATACGAGGAATCCTGTAATTTCGAAAATTTTCGAAAATACATATTTACGGAAATAAGAGAAATCACGTATTTTAGAAAAATACGAGTTTTCTCGTATTTTCGAAATACGAGAAACTCGTCATTTCGAAAATTTTCGAAAATACGAGAAATCCGCAGTACGGAAGTTCGGAAGGCGGGAAAACCGGAAAAATCCGCAGTTCGTGAACGGGATAAATCCGCGGCGGATCTGGGTTCGGATCCGCGAACCGGCCATCCCTAGTGATAGGGTTGTGTAAGGTAAAGTACATAACTTTGAGACAATGCCTGGTGTAATAAAATGAACTAATTGTAAAGCACTGTGTACTGTAATATGTTCAGACATAAACAAAAATATTGTTTTAGTACCTGTTATATTGTACCATTCTTCAGCTTCCTTGCGGCTCTTTTCAATGAGAGCTTCATACTCCTTCCTCATATTTGCTATAACCTGGCCAAATCTTCTGATGGAGCGCATCACCTTCACATCTACTGCTGGGTCCTTTCTCTGAAATTGGGCAACTTCATGTCCTGTGTTGTAAGAAAAAAAAATCTAAGAGCCCAGCAAACCTCCTAGAAAATAATGGATCAACTTACTGCCATTTCTTGATTTGACAACTGCTTGTCTGTTCCCTTGAGAGAGATCATGTAAACGTTTTCATAAAGTATATGTGACCTAAAGCTAGCTATACATTTAGTTTTCACCTTCTAGCTATGTTTTGAAAAAAACCTGGTGATCATTAGAGACTAGAAACATCACAGGAATATCAGAAGGTAAGAACTACCTCTGCACACATTACATTGATTCAACATCCATCTAAAGTTGAAAGTTTAATCTGGGGAAACGTCTGGTCAGTGTATGTCCAGCATGAGAGCTTGACAAGATTGAAGAGCATAGTCTAATTTCATTATTTAATAGTAATGGAAAGTGTGGTACTAAATTAAACAACCCTGTGACTTTATTTGAGTTAGAACATGGGATACATGTTCAAAAAAGTTTGAGCATAACAAAGCCATGTGATCTGACTTAATGTAGCCTGTGTCACTTCCTCAGTTACTAGGGGTGTTAATAGAAGTGAATTTGTTTCCTGGTAACCATATATCCGTATTAGTCATCATGTTCATGTAGTGAAATGAAGATAGATAGAAAACAGGGAAAATTGTAAATGTATTAGGAATCTTGGTCATACTGCAGAAGAAACATTAGTCAGCCAATCAATGGCCCATTGTACAGTATTATCGTGTCTTTCTGTCTAATGATTTTATTAGAAATAAGAATGAATGCCCCATCCATAAAGTCCACTTTTCTATAGTACTTTCCCTCTAATTTTAGTATTTGAATGTGTTTAATCTAAGGGGCTCACAGAGATTTTCTATCGTTAGTGACTAGATTATTAACACAAAAAAACATATTCGCTAATGGCTCTGCAACCCAATATCACACAAAACCTGCACAAGCCATTTCCTCTACATATTTGCAATAGCGATCACAGTAAACAACCCCTGAGATCTTTAATTAAAGTTGATTTTATTCATGTTACAGAACAGCTGAGACCTGGATCAATTCATATTCAGTAGCTGATCACCAACTTCACATCCTGACCCAGAACAGAACCAGAACAATCACAAATAAGCTACTTATCTGCTCAGGAACATAAGATATTTTAAAAGCTTTTGGAGTATTCCGGAATTCTATTTCAAAAACATCCAGAAATAAGCTTTAAGAACTTTTATTGTAATTTATATAACACTTTCATTTTATCACATTAATATTATATTTCCATAATGATCACAAACAACAGTTGCAGAAGTTGTAATAAATAAAGATTGTCACTAATATATATATATGTTCAAAATCCTGGCTTGGTGCTGAATGCAGAGTAAATAAACAGCAGATAATGGGGACTATGGAGTGCTGGCTCCTCCTAGTCTCCTATTTCCCACGACAATAATAACTTGTGACTAGAAATGGCCCGAAACTGGTAAGTTTTGTCCGTTTTCGAATTTACAGATCTTGAGGGGAAAAAGTAAAGATCTGAAAATCCAAAAACGGAACCTACTTTTGAGGGTTCGGAACACATTTTCGAGGGTTACCGAATGAAATCCTTGAAATGTGTTCTTAAGTCCGAACGATCAACATAGTTGGACTATGTTTTTGGAGGGTCTCCATGTGGATCCCATCTCTATTTGTGACCAGTTATGGTAGGGGGTGTAAAGTTACAAATATTGAAGAGCATTGAGGGTCTCTATATGGAAATGAAGAGTAACCCCCCCCCCCCCCCCTCCATGTGAGCTTGCAGTACCAGAATATGTCTGCAATTGACATGTTTGTTTCTTGATTGTCATATAATGCAGTTGTATTTAGGCTGTGCAGTAACCACTCTACAACCTCTGTGCAGCGCTAAATAGATGATCAGTTCAGCAGAGTGTTCCCATATTGGACAGATGGTTGGCCACACTAAAAACAGATAATTAAAACTAATAACCAAAATGACACAATGAACATCTCCACTGAAAAACCTGGTGAACCAAACAGATTTAGATATTTATTTATATAAGTATGTTAAGTAACAGTGGTACACAAACAAAATAGAATATTCCAATATACAAATTTACCTTTCGTGTCCCATTCTCATGTAGATAATATGTTTTCTCATTCCTTCAATTTCCATCTCCAAATCTGTCCTTACAATGGTCAGATTGTCATCACTTTACGTAAACCTTCACAGTCCGTCTCCAGGTCTACACGTAGATGTTTCTCTGTCTCAAACCTTGTTAACAGTACAAAGAGTTATTCCGATGAGCTAGAAATATATACTGTGGCTGTATTACTCCTAACAGATAATATACAGCACTTTACGACATTAAAAATAAAGCATATTATAGGGTTTGCCCACCTCCAAACAAAATTTTTGCAGAATGCAGCCGAGGGAACAAGGGCTAGTAAGTATATTTAGAAACCAAATTGAGCACTTGTAAGGTCTAGGTTTTGGTTTCTTTCTGACAGTAGTAACATTTAAATGTCCGTATAATTAATTAGAAGCCCTAAAGGATTACAGTCTAAAATATTATTTTTAGGGCTCCCATACATCATGTCCTGGGTTTTTACAACGGTTTCACACTGAGAATCCTAGTCTAGAAATGGGGAGTATTCACATTGGCTACGGAGGATATGGTAAGGAAACCATTAGACAAGGTTATATCAATAAAGCCCAGGACCAGATGGATTGCACACTCGGATTTTAAAAGAGCTTAGTTCAGTTTCTATCTAGACCACTGTTTCTCATCTTTTCAGATTCACACTTCTGGGGATGTGCTGCTAGATTCGAAAAAAGCCAATGTAATACCACAGTAAATGCCCCCCCCCCAGTAAATACAGTCCCCAAAGTCCACACCAGCCTCAGTGTTCATTCTTAATCAAATTATTTTACATTAACCAAGAAATTTACCTACAACGGATTGATGTAGCCAGGGAAGCAAAATGGCCACTCAGTATGCCAACTTATTTATGGCTGACTTGAAAGACAGATTTCTCCAAACCCAACATTACAGACCACATAGTTACTATCGTTATATAGACGATGTTTTTATGATATGGACACATGGAGAAGAACAGCTATGACATTTATTCAGGATTTCAACAAACTCCATCCAACAATTAAATTTAAATGGATTTTTCTGAGGAATCCAAACATTTTTTGGACACTACAGTCACCCACTGGAAGAAACTATTTCTCCACTTCAACAGTTTTCATGACAACCACACCAAGACAGGAATCATATCAGCCAAGCTACTAGAGTGCAGAGAATATGTTCAGTAATGGAAGAGAGAGACAGACACCTAGGTGCACTTGGTATATTCTTTCAAACAAAAGAGATATCGACGAGAACAATTACTGCAACTAAACAAAGCATTGAGAAAAACCAGGGAACCTTCTACAATACAAAGAGAAAAAAGAAAACTCCCGGACTTTGGTACAACATATAACCCAATATGGAAGGGAATATATAATGAAAGAACTACAACCTATGATTAATAAGAGGAAACCCTTAAAAAAAGAAAGAAAAACACACGGATTATGAAAATATCACCCCAGGCACCAAACATGCAGGGGTCCATGGTGTAAACTGTGCAACATATAACAGTTCTCCATCTGTAACACACAGGAAGGGGGTGGTATTTAACATCCAGGGATCTTACAGCTGCACATCTAGCAATGTGGTGTATTTAATACAATGTAAAATGTACGGACATATATAATACATATATTATAGGGGAAACCAATCAAAAACTACAGAGAGGATGAACTCCCTCAGAAGTAGCATCACCCGCCATAATGACAATAATAACTGTTTGCCTGTGGGGCATCATTTTTCTCAACCAGGACACTCCATGGAAAAACCTCAAGTCCGGATTTGAAGGACAGTTCAGCAGCAACCAAGATAGAAAAACATTTGAAGCCAAAATGATTCTGTTATTGAAACCAAAAACAATGGGTTTAAACCAAGACTTGGGATTCCTAGCCCACTATAACTGGTGATATATTGTTATGTAGAACAATATGGGGATGGTATACAAAATGTACATATTCTCAGTGTCTGCTTCCTTCCTGACTCCAAACGGCAAAAGGAAAGTATCCCGGATTAACCAGATCACGTATATGTTTAATGCCAGAATTCTCAATTATATAGTATCCCCGTACCAACCCAGAACTACAGTATATGTTTTATAATACCAGTAATTCTCAATATTATATAGTATCCCTGTACCAACCAGAACTACAGTATATGTATTAATACCAGTAATTCTCAATATTATATAGTATCCCTGTACCAACCAGAACTGCATACATTGTATTAATACGCTCAATCTCAATATTATATAGTATCCCTGTACCAACCAGATCTACATTATATGTATTAATACCAGTAATTCTCAATATTTTTTTAGTTTTAGAAACACATCCAGGCCTTTTTTAAAGCTATTACCACCATTACCACATGCTGGAAGACAGTTCCACAGTTTCACCGTTCTCACTGTAAAGAAACCTTTCCTAAAGTTATTAATGGTATAGGTGGCATCACCTTACATTTATCAACATTGAATCTCATCTGCAATTCTGCTGCCCATTTTGATAATCTATCTAGGTCTGCTTGCAGCACTTGCACATCATTTGAAGTTTCCAAAGCTCTGCATAGTTTAGTGTCATTAGCAAACACAGAGATCTTGCTTTCAATGCCCCCTTCTAAGTCATTTATAAACAGATTTAAAAGAAGTGTCCCCTGTACATAACCCTGAGGCACCCCGCCAGGGGTACTTCTAGGGTTTTTGCTGCCTGAGCCAAACTATTAAATGGCGCCCTTGTTTATTTACAAGCGGCGCATGAAGTGCACCGCCACCGCATTAAACTGGGTGGGGCTTTGTTGGTGGGCATGGTTTTGTCTATGGGCGTGGCTAAATTTTACATTTTTGAGCTCCCTATCACATAATTTTTACAAAATTATATATATATATATATATTATATTTTATATATAGAAATGCAACAAACAGGTAAGCACACTTTCATTTAAACAGCAGCCCGGGTGTCCATCAAAAATAGCATATATGAAGGAAAAAGATGTCACTCACGGTCTTTTGACAAGGACAAGTTACTGTTACAAAGGAGGCGAGTGGATATACAGGTTACAGACACTATCCCCTAGTGGGCTGAATGAGCAGTTTTCGCTACATTGCTTTTTATGACCCACTATATCCTTTTATGATTCCCTACTATTTATTGGTTTTTAGGGGTATTATTCGGCTTTGTATACCATGGTTATCTATGTATTTATGTGATCTTTTATGGTATGAGATTTGGATATATTTATTTATCTGTTACACTGTGATTCTCTCTCATATGTGTGTTATTGAGTCTGTTTTTAAATTGTCCACAGGATTTTAATTACTTGATTGGGTTCATGTGCACGCTGGGATTCACACATGGGTGGGTGGGGAGTGTTGTATGGAGATGGCTATAAAATGGGACTTACACTGTGGATTGTTTGCATCCTGATGACGGCCTCGCACATTGGGCTGAAATGCGTAGATGTGATTGTACAATAAAAAGCTGTTTTTCAAAAGACCCGTGAGTGACATCTTTTTCCTTCATAATATTTAATTTATATATATATATATATATTTAAAAGTTTTTTTTATGTAATCAAATCAATGATCATGATGTGGCAGTCTTTAGCAGTACTAGTGAACTTGTACTTTACTTACTGATCTCTTCTGTCAGTGACAGTGGTCCGTATTCAGTAGTCAAAAACTTGTTGTCTCTCAACACAAAGACTCAGACTCCTTCTTAGTCCTTACTAGTCACTGCCAGGCTCAGCTCTGCGCACATAACTAACTCTGCTCCCACTCTGGACTGCGCTACTCCATACTGGCAGGACTGCACACATGAAGTAAATGACCTGACCTCACGCCCAACGTAATACAGTCTGCTGCGCCACCTCCTGGGTCAGTGACATCCGGCTTTTCCCAGACTGCAGCTCTGCTCCTGGGGGAAGGGGTGTGTGTCAAGTTCTTCGACTTCTGATTGGCCAAAGATGATGGGAGCCCAGAAGAAGCAAGTAGCGCAGCAGCAGCATACACAGCGCTGGTTGGATTAGGAATGGTACTGTATGCTATGCACAATCCCTTGAGGGCTGTGGATGCCGTCGCCACATGCATATCATGGTGCAGTAGCCGCCAGTTATACACATTTCCCCCCCACCGCTTGCGCCTTTGTTCTTAGTCCCCGTGCCGTCTGAGTCACATGGCTCAGTATGCCTAATGGTAGATGCGGCCCTGCACTCCCGTCTAGGCCACCAGTCCTCAGTTTATCATAGTCGCCTATGTGGCACAGTATCAAAAGCTTTCACAAATCCAAGTATACCACATCCACTGCTGTACCTGAATCTAAATTCTTACTTGCTCTTCATAAAAAACAATTATATTTTGTCTGGCATGATCTATTTCTCATAAATCCATGCTGACTACTACTATAAGATCTGTTCTGGAGACAAAGTCAAGGATATGATCCCATAACAAGATTCCAGAACCTTCCTACCTAGTATTGGTATTATGTTGGCTTTTTCCAATCCAGCGGCACATCCCCAGAACAAAGTGAATCTAAAAGATGAGAAACAGTGGTCTAGATAGAACTGAACTAAGCTCTTTTAAAATTTGAGGATGCAATCCATCTGGTCCTGGGCTTTTTAATTTTACTTTGTCTAATTGTTTTCTGTACCTATCCTCCGTCAGCCAATGTGAATACTCCTCATTTCTCCACTGCATATGATTACAATCCCTGTGTAAGGACTAGGATTCTCTATAGTGAAAACAGATGTAAAAAAATGGTTTAGCAGATTAGCCTTTTTGGCATCCTCTACACCATCTCACGCCATGGTTTATTGGTCCACATCTCTCGTCCTCATCTTTTACCATTTATACACTTATATACTTTTGGGGTTGGACTTTACTTTGTGCGCAATCCGTATTTTATTTTCTATTTTAGCTAGTTTAATTGCTTTCTTGCACTCTTTATTACAGCTTTTATACTCCCTGTAGCCTGTTTTTGTTCCATCTGATTTCAAAAGTTTAAAGCCTTTTTCTTTTTTCCATTTTTTCTATTTCCCTTTTTACCTTTTTTGATTCATAAGTAGAGTTGATCCAGGGAATTTCCGATTGCCACTTGGAGTTAGGAAGGAATGTTTTACCCCTTCATAAATTTGGTGGGGTTTTGTTTGCCTTTCTCTGGATCAACAGTTAGGCAGGAAATGAGGCAAAATATGTCTTATTCAACTTCAATACTATACTATACTATACTATAATATATATATATAATATCTATACCTGAGGTCAAATTTAGAAATATAATGTTTTAATATCCTTTAAAAGTGGTCCCATCTGCTCGTATCTTTACCTAGAACAATTTCCCCCAGTCTATGAGCAGGAGCGATTCCTTTAACAGCATAAACTTAGCTATCCTAGTTATTAGAAATTAGTTTGTTAACCCATTGCACTTTAGTTTTTTGCAACCTATATTAAATGACAGTATATCATGATCAGTTCCCTTACTCCAATCTATGTCTGGGTAGTTAAAATCCCCCATAACCAGAACATGCCCCATACCAGCACATTTGTCAACTGCATATGGAGATTCATTTCCCCCCCCTCCCCGGCATTTGGTGGCTTATAACATACCCAACAATTAATTTACCCCACCTGCTTCCTTTAGACAGCTCTACCCATATTGTTTCTGCGTATCATTTATACCCCCATCTGTTCCATCTTTTAGATTTGGCTTCAATTCTTGTTACATACATCATATCTCCTCCTCCTTTCTATTAACTCTGTCATGTCTAATAAGGAGTATCCTTCAATATTTACTGTCTAGTCGTGATTGAATCATTTAGCCATGTTTCTGCTATACCGATCACCCATACCTTTCCTTTAAACTATTAGTTCTAGTTCCCCAGTTTTTCCAGACAGACTTCTTGCATTTGTAACATACATTAGATTTACTTCCATACTTGGACGTACATGCCTCCTATCCTCTATGCTGTCCCCTCCCCCCTCTCCATCTCTGCCTCCGTTGTGTCATTAGCCCCTGATCTCTAACTTCTATATCTACCCCTGTGTAGTTCAATGTACCTCCCCCCCATACCTAGTTTAAAAATCTCCTCCAACCCCCTAGCCATCTCTCCCCCAAACAGCTGCACATCATCACTGAGGTGCAATCCATCTCTAATAGAGCCTGTAGCCACAGAAAATCAGCCCAGTTCTCAAAAACTCAAACCCCATCTCCTTACACCATCCTCTTAGCCACACATTATACTCCTAAGCTCCCTTTGCCTCCCTAGCAAAGCCCGTGGCTGCGGTTGTATTCTGAAATCACTACCCTTGAGGTCCTTACTTTAACTTGCCCCTAACTCTCAAAATTATTTTTAGGGACCTCACCTTCCACCTTTACCTTTGTCATTGGCACCAATGTGACCCAGACCGCGGGTCACTCCTAGCCCCACCCAATATCTGTCTACATGATCCCACATGTCGAACGCTAGCACCAGGCCAGGCAACACACTGCTTGGCATGTAGGGTCTTGGCGACAATTACCCTATCTACACTTCTATAATGGAGTCTCCTACCACTACACCTCCTATCCTTCCTGGCCCCAGTTCTCCTCCTCTTGTATTGAGATGGCGGTCCCCAGGAGCTCAAGGGAAAGGCCCACTCCATTATCAGACCTCAATGCAGATGGTGATAAGTGTCAGTTTGGAAGTTAAAAAGAAAGAAACCTTTCATCAAGGTGATTCATTTTTATCTAACAGGTGTTTTTTAACCTGCACAAAAAGTAGCACAAAAGCTGTAAAATGTTTGCTTCTAATGTCTGCAGCTGGTGTAATCCCTGTCTTAAAGAGGAACTGTGGTCCAAAAATGAATTTAGATAAATTGATTGGAATTGCTCTCCTGAGAGTTGTTTGCAATTTATTTCCATTGTTAATTTACATAGTTTTGAAGATATTTACATTTTTGTTGTGATATGCAGCAGCATCACCAGGTGCACTTCCTGCTTCCTGCTCGTGAAACTTGTCAGTCATTATGCCCTTGTGCTCCTCCCCTTTGCACCCCACTGGTCCCTCCACACATGGACCCCATGGTCCTCCGTTGCAGGACCCCCGTGGCCCATTCCCTTACGCCTCATGTGGCCCCGCCCACTCACGGGCACCATGGTCCTGCCCACTCGTGGGTGCCTAAGTCCTCCGCCCACTCGCGGGTGCCTAAGCCCCCCCTGCTCACAAGTGCTGTGGAGTGAGAACTCGGCCGAAAAGGCTGTTTTCACATAGTGAGACAGAAGGGCTGTAGATTCCCTTACCTCTCTGCAGCTGCAGGTCCTTCACACAGCAGAGAGGAGGCGGGACTTCCTGTTCTCCCTCCACACACTGAGGGAGTTGAGGCTGTGCTCCTCAGCGGCACGTGCAGGAGAAGCCTTAGGAATGTCACATGCGCACCCACCCTAACTTTCTCGTCAGTCATTTCTTTATATCTGGGCTGTGGAGCACGTAGAGAGGTGGTTGATGACCTGGCCTTTCAACTTGTTTGAGACCACAGTGCCCCTTTAAATGATTAATATAAAGACCACCGTTGGTGGGTAAATGAGGCCCATGGAAAAGCATTAATTAACAAAGCAAGATTGGTTGGGATTCCCAAGACTGGTAGATTAAGTCAGTTTAGATGTGCACCATAATGACTAGAGATGTAATGTGGGTTCAAATAGAACCCGGCTTCAAAACGAATCTGAGGTTTTGAAGTCCCAACGAACCTTCAGAACTCACGCAATTTCCGGAACCCGGATTTTCCGAATTTTCAATGTTTAACGAAAATAGACGATTATCACAATCAAAAATCTTAACCGCAAAATGAAAGTATGATCGTTTTGGTAACCCTCGAAAGCGAGAAGAAACGATTTCGGTATACCTTTGAATTGTAATACGGTACCCTAGAAAGTAGCGCTCGATTATGGTAACTCGAAAACAGCCCGATCGTGAGAAAAGATATTTTAAAATAAGTTTTGGTTATATTTGCGGGTTCCCCAGACCATTCCCCAGGTCTCTGTGTCATTTACGTAACCTACTATTATATTTGTCCCTCAAAATGGATAGAAACTTTCAATTTTTTTCTCTCATAGACTTCTATGGGTACGTTTTCGGATTTTCGAATTTTCGATTCGAAATGGAACGAAACTCAACAGTTTGAACATTTCTACTAATAATATATGATCACATAACCAAATCACTATAAAAAAAAAAAAGTACTGTAACTTTGCGACCATTATTACATCATTTGAACGAGACTGGTAAGTTGAGATCTTTTAGACAGCTTTAAAGTTGCTTTAATTGGAGGATTTACACCTTGAATACTAAGCATTGGATGAGAGGCCTCTTCCCTCCTTTTTAAAAGCCAGTAGGCAGGGGAGTGATAGCCTCAATACTAATCCAATGCAAGGTCGGGAGACAACCTTCCTAAGAAAATGCAACCAAGTAGGGAGTGTCAGCCCAGATAAAGACCCAGGTAAATTGTTAGGACCTTCCATACTGGGGTTACCTTTTCATTTTATGCATAAAATTGTAACTAAAACCCCCATGGTTTTACTGTTGCACTAGCACAGATATTATGGTTATGGGGCCCATAATGTCTTGATCATCTCTTTTATTGTTTGTTTAAAGCCACAATTTTTATGCTAAGACTATTGAAAAAAATCATCGCTAAATGTATTACATTGCTTTCATTGCGCTATTCCAAAAAATCTTTTTAAAAAGTCATGCTAATTCATTAATACATAAGTTTTTGTGGGGTTGCTCTTCTTTTTTTTCTTATTGGCATCCCATTGTTAGTATTTAAGTTTAGTTACCATATTATAAATATCACTAATGCCTGGTTCATCTTATGCATAATTGTTTACAACTGCACTTTGTTTTTTTTTTGGCTGCTTGCAGATTGTGAATAGCGTTACTATTCTAACTAGTATATCTATTTAGCTTTGGGGGGTTAAATACAGTTAACCTCATGCTCTTCCTGATGTTATTTCGGGTTTGTGTGGGGTTAACTCCATTTTCCGGGGCCTGCACCGTTTCCTTGCAACGGCACAGGCGCCTGATGCAAAACAAAAAACGTTTTTTTTTTGTGTCTACTGTAGTGCGAAAACGAACGTGATTTCAATGGTACCATTACCTCTACA
The DNA here is from genome assembly GCA_019447015.1 of Hymenochirus boettgeri. Taxonomy (NCBI): domain Eukaryota; kingdom Metazoa; phylum Chordata; class Amphibia; order Anura; family Pipidae; genus Hymenochirus; species Hymenochirus boettgeri. The sequence continues at coordinate 61,472,154 of CM033476.1, read as the reverse complement.
CTCCTTACCTGCCTAGTTCCTGCGATGCAGACACTCACTCTAAGTGTGTACTGCATCGCAAGAACTCGGGCAGGAAGAGGAGTGCGGAGGAAAGTATTGCATCTCCCTTTATGGGATATTAATGGCCCATGTAGTAATAAAAATATCTGTTGTATTCATTAGATCAACTGGACTGAAATGTAGTTCTTGAAGACGTTTCGCTAGTCATCCGACTGGCTTTCTCAATTCAGAATGACTTGTACAAGAATCTGTGGCAATTATGTACCCGGAGAAATCCCAATTAGCATATCACAGCAGGTGTTAAGGGTGTGATTGGATAGTGGCTAAGAGGTGTTATAGGAACGCCCAGAAGTAAGTGTTAAAACAGCATTGTACATGGCAGACAGTTGGTGTCGAACCCCCCCCACCTCTATTTAGGCTTGGTTCTTATTTTCACATAAATGGCCTCCTTAACACCTCTCTTGAACCAGTCACGTTCCTTCGCAGTATGTTAACATTACAATCTTCAAAGGTATGTCCTTATACCTTAAGATGCAGATACACGGCTGAGTCCTGACCCGAGGAATTGGCTCTTCTGTGCTGGGCCTACGTTTGATGCAGTTGCTGTTTGTCTCCCCACACTACAAATCAGAGCAGTTCTTCACTGCACTGCACCGCATATGATGTCGCTTTTCTTGTGTTTTGGTATGGGTCTTTTGGATGTACCAATTGCTGCCTCAGTCGTTGTCGGTTAAAGCAGACAGGGTACGATGTTTTTTAAAATTCTTCTTAATTTCTCAGAGACCCCTGCTACATAGGGATGACCATGTTGACATGGTGAAAAAACGGCTGGGCCAAGACAGCACTCTTACCAGCAGAACTGATCTCAACCCAGAACAGGTGTGTTGCGGCTGCAATATCCACAACAATAAATGTTAAATATCTTCAAAACTGTAAATTAACAATGGAAATAAATTGCAAAACTCTCAGGAGAGCAATTCCATCAATTTATCTAAAGTCATTTTTGGACCACAGTTCCTCTTTAAGACAGGGATTACACCAGCTGCAGACATTAGAAGCAAACTATTTTACAGCTTTTGTGCTACTTTTTGTGCAGGTTAACACCTGTTAGAATAAAAATGAATCACCTTGATGAAAGGTTTTCTTTCTTTTTAACTTCCAAACTGACACTTATCACCATCGCATTGAGGTCTGATAATGGAGTGGGCCTTTCCCTTGAGCTCCTGGGGACCGCCATCTCAATACAAGGGAGGAGGAGAACTGGGGCCAGGAAGGATAGGAGGTGGTAGTGGTAGGAGACTCCATTATAGAAGTGTAGATAGGGTAATCTGTCGCCAAGACCTACATGCCAAGCAGTGTGTTGCCTCGCCGGTGCTAGCGTTCGACATGTGGATCATGTAGACAGATTATTGGGTGGGGCTAGGAGTGACCCGGCGGTCTGGGTCACATTGGTGCCAATGACAAAGTAAAGGTGTGAGGTGAGGTCCCTAAAAATAATTTTGAGAGTTAGGGGCAAGTTAAAAGTAAGGACCTCAAGGGTAGTGATTTCAGAAATACAACCGCAGCCACGGGCTTTGCTAGGGAGGCAAAGGGAGCTTAGGAGTTATAATGTGTGGCTAAGAGGATGGTGTAAGGAGATGGGGTTTGAGTTTTTGAGAACTGGGCTGATTTTCTGTTGGCTACAGGCTCTTTATTAGAGATGGATTGCACCTCAGTGATGATGGTGCAGCTGTTTGGGGGAGAGATGGCTAGGGGGTTGGAGGAGATTTTAAACTAGGTATGGGGGGGAGGGTACATTGAACTACACAGGGTAGATATAGAAGTTAGAGATCAGGGGGCTAATGACACAACGGAGGCAGGAGATGGGGAGGGGAGCAGCAGTAGACAGCTAGAGGATAAGGAGGCATGTACGTCCAAGTATGGATAGTAATCTAATGTATGTTACAAATGCAAGAAGTCTGTCTGGAAAAAACTGGGGAACTAGAACTAATAGCTTTAAAGGAAAGGTATGGTGTGATCGGTATAGCAGAAACATGGCTAAATGATTAATCACGACTAGACAGTAAATATTGAAGGATACTCCTTATTAACATGACAGAGTTAATAGAAAGGAGGAGGAGATTATGTATGTATGTAACAGAATTGAAGCCAAATCTAAAAGATGGAACAGATGGGGGTATAAATGATACGCAGAAACAATATGGGTAGAGCTGTCTAAAGGAAGCAGGTGGGGTAAATTAATTGTTGGTGTATGTTATAAGCCACCAAATGCCGGGGAGGGGGGTGGAAATGAATCTCCATATGCAGTTGACAAATGTGCTGGTATGGGGCATGTTCTGGTTATGGGGGATTTTAACTACCCAGACATAGATTGGAGTAAGGGAACTGATCATGATATACTGTCATTTAATATAGGTTGCAAAAAACTAAAGTGCAATGGGTTAAACAAAACTAATTTCCTAATAACTAGGATAGCTAAGTTTATGCTGTTAAAGGAATCGCTCCTGCTCATAGACTGGGGGAAATTGTTTCTAGGTAAAGATCGAGCAGATGTGGACCACTTTTAAAGGTATATTAAACTATTATATTTCTAAATTTGACCTCAGGTATAGTATATTATATATATATATTATAGTATAGTATAGTATAGTATTGAAGTTGAATAAGACATATTTTGCCTCATTTCCTGCCTAACTGTTGATCCAGAGAAAGGCAAACAAAACCCCACCAAATTTATGAAGGGGTAAAACATTCCTTCCTAACTCCAAGTGGCAATCGGAAATTCCCTGGATCAACTCTACTTATGAATCAAAAAGGTAAAAAGGAAATAGAAAAATGGAAAAAAGAAAAAGGCTTTAAACTTTTGAAATCAGATGGAAAAGAACAGGCTACAGGGAGTATAAAAGCTGTAATAAAGAGTGCAAGAAAGCAATTAAACTAGCTAAAAATAGAAAATAAAATACGGATTGACGACAAAGTAAAGTCCAACCCCAAAATGTATATAAGTGTATAAATGGTAAAAGATGAGACGTGAGATGTTGGACCAATAAACCATGGGCTGAGATGGTTGTAGAGGATGCCAAAAAGGCTAATCTGCTAAACCATTTTTTTACATCTGTTTGTCACTATAGAGAATCCTAGTCCTTACAGCAGGGATTGTAATCATATGCAGTGGAGAAATGAGGAGTATTCACATTGGCTGACGGAGGATATGGTACAGAAACAATTAGACAAAGTAAAATTAAAAAGCCCAGGACCAGATGGATTGCATCCTCAAATTTTAAAAGAGCTTAGTTCAGTTCTATCTAGACCACTGTTTCTCATCTTTTAGATTCACTTTGTTCTGGGGATGCCGCTGGATTGGAAAAAAGCCAACATAATACCAATACCTAGGTAGGGAAGGTTCTGGAATCTTTGTATGGGATCATATCCTTGACTTTGTCTCCAGAACAGATCTTATTAGTAGTAGTCAGCATGATTTATGAGAAATAGATCATGCCAGACAAATATAATTGTTTTTTATGAAGAGCAAGTAAGAATTTAGATTCAGGTACAGCAGTGGATGTGGTATACTTGGATTTGTGAAAGTTTTTGATACTGTGCCACATAGGCGACTATGATAAACTGAGGACTGGTGGCCTAGAGGAGTGAGGGCCGCATCTACATTAGGCATACTGAGCCATGTGACTCAGACGGCACGGGGACTAAGAACAAAGGCGGCAAGCGGTGGGGGGGAAATGTGTATAACTGGCGGCTACTGCAGCCATGATATGCATGTGAGCGACGGCATCCACAGCCCTCAAGGATTGTGCATAGCATACAGTACCATTCCTAATCCACCAGCGCTGTGTACAATGCTGCTGCTGCGCTACTTGCTTTCTTCCTGGGCTCCCATCCATCTTCTGGCCATCAGAAGTCGAAGAACTTGACACACACCCCTTCCCCCAGGAGCAGAGCTGCAGTCTGGGAAAAGCCGGATGTCACTGACCCAGGAGGTGGCGCAGCAGACTGTATTACGTTGGGCGTGAGGTCAGGTCATTTACTTCATGTGTGCAGTCCTGCCAGTATGGAGTAGCGCAGTCCAGAGTGGGAGCAGAGTTAGTTATGTGCGCAGAGCTGAGCCGGCAGTGATAGTAAGGACTAAGAAGGAGTCTGAGTCTTTGTGTTGAGAGACAACAAGTTTTGACTACTGAATACGGACCACTGTCACTGACAGAAGAGATCAGTAAGTAAAGTACAAGTTCACTAGTACTGCTAAAGACTGCCACATCATGATCATTGATTTGATTACATAAAAAAAAACTTTTAAATATATATATATATATATAAATTATAATATTATGAAGGAAAAAAAGAATGTCACTCACGGGTCTTTTGAAAAAAACAGCTTTTATTGTACAATCACCATCTACGCATTTCAGCCCAATGTGCGAGCCGTCATCAGGATGCAAACAATCCACCGGTAAGTCCCATTTTATAGCCATCTCCATACACACTCCCCACCCACCATGTGTGAATCCCAGTACGTGCACATGAAACCCAACTCAAGTAATTAAAAATCCTTGTGACAATTTAAAAAACGACTCAATAACACACATATGAGAGAGAATCACAGTGTAACAGATAAATAAATATATCAATCTCATACCATAAAGTCACATAATACATAGATACCATGGTATACAAAGCCGAATAATACCCCTAAAAACCATAATAGTAGGGAATCATAAAAGGATATAGTGGGTATAAAAAGCAATGTAGCGAAAACTGCTCATTCAGCCCACTAGGGGATAGTGTCTGTAACCTGTATATCACTCGCCTCCTTGTAACAGTAACTTGTCCTTGTCAAAAACCGTGAGTGACATCTTTTTCCTCATATATGCTATTTTTGATGGACACCCGGGCTGCTGTTTAAATGAAAGTGTGCTTACCTGTTTGTTGCATTTCTATATATAATATAATATATATATATATATATAATTTTGTAAAATATGTGATAGGGAGCTCAAAATGTAAAATTTGCCACGCCCTAGTACAAAACCATGCCCACCAACAAGCCCCACCCAGTTTAATGCGGTGGCGGTGTGCTTCATGCGCCGCTTGTAAATAAACAAGGGCGCCATTCATAGTGGGCTCAGGCAGCAAACACCTAGAAGTCCCCTGGCGGGTGCTCCGGGTTATGTACAGGGGACACTTCTTTAATCTGTTTATAAATGACTTAGAAGGGGGCATTGAAAGCAAGATCTCGTGTTTGCTAATGACACTAAAAATAGCGAGCTTTGGAAACTTCAAATGATGTGCAAGTGCTGCAAGCAGACCTAGATAATTACAAACGGCAGCAAATTGCAGATGAGTTCAATGTTGATAAATGTAAGGTGATGCCACCTAACCATTAAAACTTTAGGAAAGGTTTCTTTACAGTGAGAACGGTGAACTGTGGGAATGGATCCAGCATGTGGTAATGGTGGTAATAGCTTTAAAAAAGCCTGGAGGTTTCTCAAAACTAAAAAAATATTGAGAATTACTGGTATTAATACATATAATGTAGATCTGGTTGGTACAGGGATACTATATAATATTGAGAATTACTGGTATTAATACATGTATGCAGTTCGGTTGGTACAGGATACTATATAATATTGAGAATACTGGTATTATACATATACGTAGTTCTGGTTGGTACAGGGATACTATATAAATTGAGAATTACTGGTATTAATTACATATACTGTAGTTCTGGTTGGTACGGGGATACATATAATATTGAGAATTACTGGCATAATACATTATACTGTAGATCTGGTTAATCCGGGATACTTTCCTTTTGCCGTTTGGAGTCAGGAAGGAAGCAGACACTGAGAATATGTACATTTTGTATACCATCCACATATTGTTCTACATACAAATTATCACCAGTTATAGTGGGGCTAGGAATCCCAAGTCTTGGTTTACCCATTGTTTTGGTTCAATAACAGAATCTTTTGGCTTCAAATGTTTTTCTATTTGGTTGCTGTGAACTGTCCTTCAAGATCCGGACTTGGAGTTTTTCATGGAGTGTCCTGTTGAAGAAAAATGATGCCCCCACAGGCAAACATTATTATTGTCATTATGGCGGTGATGCTACTTCTGGAGGGATTCATCCTCTCTGTAGTTTTTTGATTGTTTCCCCTATATATATGTATTATATATGTTCCGTACATGTTACATTGTATTAAATACACCCACATGCTAGATGGCAGCTGTAAGATCCCTGGATGTTAAATACCCCCTTCCTGTGTGTCGATGGAGAACCTGTTAATATTGTTGCACATTCACACCATGGACCCCTGAGGTTTGGTGCTGGGGTGATATTCATAATCCGGTGTTTTTTCTTTCTTTTTTTTAAGGGTTCCTCTGATTAATCAAGGTTGTAGTTCTTCATTATTATAAGTATCCCTTCCAATATTGGGTTATATGTTGTTACCAAAGGAACTCGGGAGTTTCTTTTTTTCTCTTGTATTGTAGAAGGGTATCCCTGGGGTCTAATGCTTTGTTATGTTAGCAGTAATTGTTCGCGTCGATATCTCTTTTGTTTGAAAGATATACCAAGTGCACCTAGGTGTCTGTCTCTCTCTTCCATTACTGAACATATTCTCTGCACTCTAGTAGCTTGGCTGTATATGATTCCGTTTGGTGTGGTGTGCATGAAACTGTTGAAGTGGAGATAATAGTTTCGGTTCAGTGGGTGACTGTAGTGTCCAAAAATGTTTGGATTCCTCAGAAAAATCCATTTTAAATTTAATTGTTGGATGGGAGTTTGTTGAAATCCTGAATAAATTTCTAGCTGTTTTCTCCATGTGTCCATATCAAAAAACATGTCTATATAACGATATAACTATGTGGCTGTTAATGTTGGGTTTGGAGAAATCTGTCTTCAGTCAGCCATAAATAAGGTGGCATACTGAGGTGCCATTTTGCTTCCCACTGGCTACATCATCCGTTGTAGGTAAATTTCTTGGTTAAATGTAAAATAATTATGATTAAGAATGAACCACTGTAGCTGGTGGGGACTTTGGGGACTGATTTACTGGGGGGGGGGCTTTACTGGTGGTATTACATTGGCTTTTTTCAATCTAGCAGCACATCCCCGAAGTGTGAATCTGAAAAGATGAGAAACAGTGGTCTGATAGAAATGAACTAAGCTCTTTTAAAATCCGAGGATGCAATCCATCTGGTCCTGGGGCTTTTTGATATGTAACCTTGTCTAAGTGTTCCTACCATATCCTCCGTTGCCAATGTGAATACTCCCCATTTCTAAGGACTAGGATTCTCAGTAGTGAAAACCGTTGTAAAAAACCCATGACAATGATGTATGGGAGCCCTAAAAAAATATTTTAGACTGTAATCCTTTAGGGCTTCTAATTAATTAACGGACATTTAAATGTTACTACTGTCGAAAAGAAACCAAAACCTAGACCTTACAAAGTGCTCAATTTGGTGTCTAAATATACTTACTAGCCCTGTCCCTCGGCTGCATTCTGCAAAAATTTTGTTTGAGGGTGGGCAAACCCTTAATATGCTTTATTTTAATGTCGTAAGTGCGTATATTATCTGTTAGGAGTAATACTAGCCACAGTTATATTTCTAGTCATCGGAATAACTCTTGTACTGTTAACAAGGTTTGAGACAGAGAAACATCTAGTGTAGACCTGGAGACGGACTTGGAAGGTTTACGTAAAGTGATGGACAATCTGACCATTGTAAGGACAGATTGGAGATGGAAATTGAAGGAATGAGAAAACATATTTCTACATGAGAATGGGACACGAAGAGGTAAATTTGTATATTGGAATATTCTATTTTGTTTGTGTACACTGTTACTTAACATACTTATATAGATAAATATCTAAATCTGTTGTGGTTCACCAGGTTTTCAGTGGAGATGTTCATTGTGTCCTTTGGTTAGTTTTAATTCATGTTTTTGTGTGGCCAACCATCTGTCCAATATGGGAAACAATCTGCTGAACTGATCATTCTGTTAGCGCTTGCACAGAGGTTGTAGAGTGGTTACTGCACAGCCTAATACAACTGCATTATATGACAATCAAGAAACAAACATGTCAATTGCAGACATATGATGGTACGGCAAGCTCACATGGAGGGGGGGGGGGGGGGGTTACTCTTCATTTCATATAGAGACCCTCAATGCTCTTCAAATAATTGTAACTTTACACCCCTAACCATAACTGGTCACAAATAGAGATGGGATCCAACATGGAGACCCTCACAAAAACATAGTCCAAAACTATGTTGATCGTTCGGACTCAGAAAACACATTTCAAGGATTTCATTCGGTAACCCTCGAAATGTGTTCGAACCCTCAAAAGTAGGTTCCGTTTTTGGATTTTCAGATCTTTACTTTTCCCCTCAAGATCTGTAAATTGAAAACGGAACAAAACTTACCAGTTTCGGCCATTTCTAGTCACAAGTTATGTATCGTGGGAAATAGGAGACTAGGAGGAGCCAGCACTCCATAGTCCCCATTATCTGCTGTTATTTACTCTGCATTCAGCACCAAGCCAGGGAGTGTGACATATATTATATTAGGACAATCTTTATTTATTACAACTTCTGCAACTGTTGTTTGTGATCATTATGGGAAATATAATATTAATGTGATAAAATGAAAAGTGTTATATAAATTACAATAAAGTTCTTAAAGCTTATTTCTGGATGTTTTTGAAATAGAATTCCGGAATACTCCAAAAGCTTTTAAAATATCTTATGTTCCTGAGCAGCATAAGCTAGCTTTTTGTGATTGTTCTGGGTTCTGTTCTGGGTCAGGATGTGAAGTTGGTGATCAGCCTACCTGAATATGAATTTCAGGTCTCAGCTGTTCTGTAACATGAAATAATCAACTTAATTTAAGCATCTCAGGGGTGTTTACTGTGATTCGCTATTGCAACTAGTAGAGGAAATGGCTTTGTGCAGGTTTTGTGTGATATGGGTTGCAGAGCCATTAGCGGAATATGGGTTTGTGGTTAATTAATCTAGTCACTAACGATAAGAAATCTCTGTGGCCCCTTAGATTAAACACATTCAAATACTAAAATTAGAGGGGAAAGTACTATAGAAAGTGGACTTTATGGATGGGGCATTCATTCTGTTTCTAATAATCATTAGACAGAAAAAGACACGATAATACTGTACAATGGGCCATTGATGGCTGACTAATGTTTCTTCTGCAGTATGACCAAGATTCCTAATACATTTACAAATGTTCCCTGTTTTCTATCTTCATTTACACTACATGAACATGATGACTAAATACGGATATATGGTTACCAGGAAACACATTCACTTCTATTAACACCCAGTAACTGAGGAAGTGACACCAGGCCTACATTAAGTCAAGCACATGGCTTTGTATTGCTCAAAACTTGTTTGAACATGTATCCATGTCTAATCAAATAAAGTCACAGGGGTGTTATTAGTACAAGTTTCATTACTATTAAAATAATGAAATTAGACTTTTGCTCTTTCATCTTGTCAGCTCTCATGCTGGACATACACTGACCAGACGTTTTCCCCAGATTAAACTTTCAACTTTAGAGTGGAGTTTGAATCAATGTAATGTGTGCAGAGGTAGTTCTTACCTTCTGATATTCCTGTGATGTTTCTAGTTCCTAATGATCAAGCCAGTGTTTTTCAAAACATAGCTAGAAGGTGAAAACTAAATGTATAGCTAGCTTTAGGTCACATATACTTTATGAAAACGTTTACATGATCTCTCTCAAGGGACAGACAAGCAGTTGTCAAATCAAGAAATGGCAGTAAGTTGATCCATTATTTTCTAGGAGGTTTGCTGGGCTCTTAGATTTTGTTTTCTTTACAACACAGGACATGAAGTTGCCCAATTTCAGAGAAAGGACCCAGCAGTGATGTGAAGTGATGCAGCTCCATCAGAAGATTGGCAAGGTTAAGCAAATATGAGGAAGGAGTATGAAGCTCTCATTGAAAAGAGCCGAAGGAAGCTGAAGAATGGTACAATAAACAGGTACTAAAAACAATATTTTTGTTATTGTCTGAACATATTACGTACACAGTGCTTTACAATTAGTTCTTATTTACACCAGGCATTGTCTCAAAGTTTATGTACTTTACCTTACACAACCTATCACTAGGATGGCGGTTCGCGGATCCGAACCCAGATCCGCCCGGATATTTATCCCGTTCACGAACTGCGGATTTTTCCGGATTTTCCGCCTTCCGAACTTCCGTACTGCGGATTTCTCGTATTTTCGAAAATTTTCGAAATGACGAGTTTCTCGTATTTCGAAAATACAGAGAAAACTCGTAATTTCTAAAATACGATGATTCTCTTATTTCCAGTAATATGTATTTTGAAAATTTTCGAAAATACGAGGATTACTCGTATTTTCTCGCGTGAAACGCGAATTTCGAAAATTTTGAAAATACGAGAATATCGTAATTTTGAGGATATTTTTCATTTTAATGGGTCCGAAAATTCGCGGATCCTCGAGCGGACCGGATTTTGCGAAGTTCGGACATCTTACCTATCAGTCTTTATGACTGGTGGAGGGAACTAGAGTTTCAGAGGAAACCCATGCAAGCACAGGGAGAACAGAAACAGCCTCATTAATGCTGGGTCAATGCTTTAGAGTTAAAGTTGCGCGACAATTCAATATCTGTTATCGTGACAAACCCATTCATTATGCTGTTGCACAGTTCTCACAAAGAACGCCCCCGGAGCCTGCACAAGCGATTGAATATTGCGTTGTGTGCCATCTGTGGAGCACTATGCGTAAAATTAGTAGAATATGGGGGCCTAAACATTAAAATTCAATTCAGTTACAGAAAAATAATCAGAAAAATAAATTATTATTATTAATCTTCACATTATGAATGGACCTACCATATTACATCTCAGTGGGAATTTAGCTGGAGTTTAGAGAACATACAGATGATCAGATAACCATAATTTTAAGGCATGTGTATACAAGACTAAAGTCCCGTATTGTACAGATTAATGTCTACTGGGAGTGATTGTGAACGTCTTTGTTTCACACTGACAACTACAAGTGTTGGGGCTCATGTTGGCTTTGTATTGTTCCTCCAAGATGGATCACAAAGACATAGACGAGAGTCACAACTCATATGATTGTCAGTTGAAGCTGTCGGTCTTAACATCATGTCATCCCCACCCAATCCCACCCCCGCATCATATGCAATTGTCTTCTGTGGCAGCGGCATATCTGTGTAAGAAATTAAGAATTTGGGCTGATCTCTGTGGCAGTCACGCCTCTTATGCTTTCCTTCAAACGTTTGGTTTGACCCACAGCAACACACAAAAAAAGGAAGTAAAAGGGAAGACGCCATAGGTAAGAAGCGACAATACACTAATTCCACACAACAACCAACCCAAATTCATCATTAACACTTCATCACATTTTAGCAACTGGAACCTGCTTAGCCAACAACAAATTTTCACCTTTTTCAGTCAACAACTGTACAAAAGGAGGTGATTCAACACAATGGCTTGAGAGCAGGGGCAGGGACCAGGTCAAGGAAATAAAACGTACATTACAGACCCGGAGATTGAACTACAAGCAGAGATCAGGAAAGGTGGAAAACAGGCAATGTACAGTACTATTGGCCTATTAGATTTTAAAAGGTTGTAGAGTTCTACGAGCTCGCGATTAGAACAGTCAGTTTTAATGTCTGTGTCACATAGACCGTCAGAAACTTGATAATTCAAACAGTACTTTCAAAATCAATAATAACCTTACAGAACCCAGTGTTGATTACTTAAATTAGCAAACACACCTTGATTATTGAATCTGAAGATTCATCATTATAAGAAGTACTGCAATAACTACGTTTAGTACACAGTTCCAGGTCTTTTAGATCCTGACACTAGATTCTAGAAGTCTCCAAACTTAGGTAATCGAGATCAACTTTTAGAATCCTAATTATGAAAGTGTATTTTATGGTTAATTTCCGGTATGCTAATAGATAAACAAAACTGATTATCGATCATTGTAAAATGTATTAGGGTCTTATACATCATACAGAAAAGCATTCTTGTTGTTCCTAGAAACATGGACTACAAACTCATTAGCTGAAGCAAAGGCCATTGCTTCAGAACAACTCCAGAAAATCCAGAACCAAAATATGTAGCTTGGAGGATGATTAAGGACGTGAGAAGTGAACTAGAACGGCAAAACAACGAACACACCACCCTTCTGAATATAAAGACTAGACTCGAGAATGAGATTGCTACTTACAGACAGCTACTGGAAGGGATTAATACACGTATGACCTTTTCTCAATCTCCTCAACAACCAGCACTATAAGAGTCTAGTTTGTATAAAAAGAACTCATGATGATATACGATACTGAAATACACATAGTCAGCAAGACTAGGGTAATATATTAAAATAAACATCAATGGAGTATATGCACACCATCTATCCAACTAGCTAAATTATTCTAAAGTTTGTAATGCTGTTTGCCAGCTAGGGGCTTGGAGTAATGTGAAAGCATGAGCTGATAGAGACTACTGAGACCTACAGAAAATAGAATTAAGACTCCACATTGCTGTGAAGGTTCTCATTCATCCAGGTCATGGTATATCTGTTGTATTCAATTAATCAACTGGACTTGAAATGTAGTTCTTGAAGACGTGTCGCTAGTCATCCAACTGGCTTTCTCATTCAGAATGACTTGTACAGAATATGTGGCAATTATGTACCCTGGAAAATCCAATTAGCATATCACAGACCAGGTGTTAAGGGTGTGATTGGATAGTGGCTAAGGTGTTATAGGAACACCCAGAGTAAGGTGTTAAAACAGCATTGTACATGGCAGACAGTTGGTGTCGAACCCCCCCCACCTCTATTTAGGCTTGGTTTCTTCTTTATTTTCACATAAATGGCCTCCTTAACACTCTCTTGAACCAGTCACGTTCCTTCGCCAATATGTACATACAATCTTCAAAGGTATGTCCTTTATCCTTAAGATGCAGGTACACGGTTGAGTCCTGACCCGAGGTATTGGCTTTCGTGCTAGGCATACGTTGGATGCAGTTGCTGTTTGGTCTCCTCCACATACAAATCTATATGCAGTGCCAGTGCAGTGAAGAATGCTCTGATTTGTATGTGGGGGGAGACAAACAGCAACTGCATCAACGTATGGCCCAGCACAGAAGAGCCAATTCCTCGGGTCAGGACTCAGCCGTGTACCTGCATCTTAAGGATAAAGGACATACCTTTGAGAATTGTTAATGTTACATATTGGCGAAGGAACGTGACTGGTTCAAGAGAGGTGTTAAGGAGGCCATTTATGTGAAAATAAAGAAACCAAGCCTAAAAAGGTGGGGGGGGGTTCAACACCCAACGCTCTGCCATGTACAATGCTGTTAACACCTTACTCTGGGTTGTTCCTATAACACCTTAGCACTATCAATCACACCCTTAACACCGGCTGTTGATATGCTAATTGGGATTTCCAGGTACTAATTGCCAAAGATTCTTGTACAAGTCATTCTGAATTGAGAAAGCCAGTCGGATGACTAGCGAGAACGTCTTCAAGAACTACATTCAAGTCCAGTTGATCTAATTGAATACAACGATAAGCTCCACATTGATTAGGATACCAAAATCCACTACTGTACATCGAACAACTAATTGGATTTCAGGCTTCCAGGTGGATTTATGTGTGATTATATCCTTTAAACAGAGAATGTGTATCAGACTATCATGCAAATACAAAAAAAAGCTGGATGAGTTTCTGCAACAAGGAAATGTTGCAAGTTACTGGTATTGATACATAAGTAGAGTTGATCAGGGAAATTTCCGATTGCCACTTGGAGTCAGGAAGGGATTTTTCCCCCTTCATAAATTTGGTGGTTTTCTTTGCCTTCCTCTGGATCAAATATAGAAAAGATAATCAATGCACATTCCTGGTTGTGGGTGCTATTACACATGGAGGCTTAACCAGGGCTCCCAATAAATCATACAATACAAGGATTGTGAAGCTTCCTCTGGGTCAACAGTTAGGCAGGTAATGTGGGTATTGCTGAGTAGGTTGGACAGGATGGACATGTCTTTATTCAACTCAAATACTATACTATACTAAAAGGCACAGAAGGACTATGCTTATAAATATTATTCTCATGGTATCTCTGTTACCATTAAAATAAACTAAGGGTTCTCTAAAGGTTCGTAACATGTGCGATCGCAGGGTGCCAACCCGCAATGCAGAATGTGTACGAATGGCCGCTTTGGCCGATAATCAGCCCTGTGTGGGCACTTATCGGCCGAACAAGTGGTTGTTCGGAGAACATGCGCTGATCCGCCAGGTGGATCACCGAACGAGTGGCCGTTTCGCCCGATAAAATGCCCATACACGGGCCGATTAGTAACATCATAAACAGCCGTTAGTACACATCATACGTTGCGGGTCATCACCCACGATTGCACGTGTGTACGACTTTAAGATCTAGATGTCATTACAGTAGATCTTTTTAGGAAGGTATTGCTTAAGAAATGTTAAATCTAAAACTTTTTTACTACAAGTAGAAAAGGTTACTACAGATAGAAAATGTGGAAGGGAAACTGGGGTCTCTATACTGTAGAAAGGTCACTGAAAAAAACTCTGTCAAACAAGTTACAGGCATGTAAATAAAGTTATAGGCATATGACGTTTCCACTTCTAGTCTGCACTGGCTCGTGTGTCTGATTGACAGACAGTGTGTGTAAAATAATGTTTTATAAAGCTATTTGTATTCCTGTAGTCATATTATTATTATATCAGGTTTCCTCTCCTGTCCACATTAGAAGAGGACTTTTCCCTTTTTTAAGCTTGTTTCTATCTTTAAAAATGTTAAGATTTTTTTGGGATGAGGCTTATGATGCAGCACATTCCCTCTCTCCCAACAGTAGATACTAGTAAGCATGCTCAGCAATGAAGAGGGGTCAGGGCATTGTGTTGGTGATTTCACAGCTCAGAGTGTAAGCAGGGAAGCACAACCATTATACTGCTGGTAGTTTGAAGCTAGAAGAATAATCCAGATTCATTTAAACTTAGGATTTTGTCTTTTAATAGAGGGCACTTGTTGGAGGACCCCAGTTCCCTTTAATAAATTCTATTCATTGAATCTTTTAATATATTTTAGCTATTACATAATGCAATATAACCTGTTTCTAATTCTTTTATTATTTTTTTTTTTTACCAGAGGACAAAAATAACCCGAAGGTAAGATATAAGTGCTATACGTTGATCTCTCAGTAATTAAAATATACCATCTATTTTGTACAATGCAAAAGTAATAATCTACCCAATGTTTTAATAATGAAACTTACATGGGTCAGAACTATGCAGAATACAGTAAGCTTAAATGTCAATTAAAGGAATGTTGCAAAACTATGCATCACAATGTAATAAAACAAAAGAAGTTATTCAATGTGGAAACACAGCCTACATTTCTCCTTATGATTCCATTAATATTTCAGCAATCAATAGTCAAGAGTGGTCACTTTGTTAGCTTCATTTTGGAAGAATATATTACAGGTCATCCAAAAAAACCCTTTAAAAAATCACTTGGCCACAAAGCTATGTGGTTGCCAGAAATGCTTTGCCATCGGGTCAGTACCGAAAGTCTCCTTTTACTTTAAGTTAGAGGGAGCTGACACAATTCTACTGTGAATGACATCATGGGAGAACGGTTACCGTATCGGGACAGATTCATATATGCAATGGTAGTCACATATGTAGTACTCTTTAAAGACTTGCCTTGACCCTCCCAACATAGTTTAGTAACATTATTACCCAATCCCACAACAGTATAAAGTTTAACTTTTTAGTCAATCTAGTCATCCTGCTGCATTGTACTTGGTAAGGTACTAGTCTGTGAGCTTTCTAGGTTCCAGTTATTCATGAATAGGGAAGGAGTGAAAAACTGCTTCTGCCCAAATGAATAGCCTTCTTAATGGTTCCCACACACGCAGACGTAATTTTATCAAACATCAGGATGGGGTATTTATTGTTGTTTGTGTAAAATACTTTGGACCCATTGCCTTTTTGTAATAAAGGGCATGTCCCACCCACAAAACTAAAATTTAACCCACTACAGACCCCAATGTATGTGTTTAAAAAATCCTTACCTTACACCTCTGCTCCTTAGGTGTCCGGTAGGGCCTGTTCAAAATCCATTAGGAGTGTGCATTAAATCTGCAAGAGGATGTATCAGGGCACAAGTCTATGCATACTCCCAAATGGGTAAGAGTGCACAAGGCAGAATAGATAGATATATAAACAAGGAAAAAAAGTACCTGGCACTCTCTAGAATTGTGTCAAAAAAAATAAAATCCTTTTATTCAATATACAGTAGTTGGGAGGGGTCAAATAGACAAAAGTTCAGTGCATATAAGTTAAAAACATTTTAAAACCAATGAGCAAACATTCCCCTCTAAAACACATGATAGGTATACATATACAGTGCTAAGTAGTAGACCCTACAGTAAAAGAGGGCCCTCAATACTCATCTGTTTGTAGTCTTATCAGGTCAGTCACTGAAAGAGTTAGAGGCAATAATATAGGAGCATCATGCTAAGGTTAGCCATGTGTAAAGGAAAATGCGGAAATGCTAAGAGGTAAACGAGTGACGTGTTTCGCCTATCGGCTTTCTCAGCAGCAGCTTGGTGCATGTTTTATTTATATTAGGGAGGACAAAGTTTTGTAGCAAAGTTGGGTTTTACAGCAAAAATTTTACCAGTTTCAACCACCACAAAATGGCATTAAGGCTGGTGCACATGGGCAGATCTTACGCCCCTCCAACAGTTTTCCACTATCGATTGGTCAGCCGGTGGTGTGAAATAGTGTCAGTTACAGAGAAAGTAGTTCCTAGTGTCACTGACCAGCCAAAATCTATTTTTTAAAAATGGTTCGTACCTTTGTACATGTTACCCATTTCCGCTTCTTTGCAATGTGTACTTATTATGCTATTAGCCTCTGAAATAAATCATGGTAATTCAAAATCTATAATTTCACTGGTTAAAATTGCATTAGGATCAAAGTTAAGCAAAACTAAGCAGCTTCAGTCGTGTTTGTACACAAGAAAAATGTTTTGCTGTCTCTCAGACCCACACTATAAAAGGACACGTCTACACCCAAGAATTTCTTGTACATGTAGAGCACCCTCCAACTTATTCACACATCTGCATCATAACATTGTAATTGCATAGTCAAGCCATTATAATCCAAATATTCCATGCATTGTCCATGGTGGATGACAATACGTAATTACTTGATTTTTGTTTTTGTGCTCAAACTCAAAAAGGGTTCTCTGGTTTTGTTCTCTTAGGGACTCAGAAAGTCAAGAAAATTGTCCAAGATGTGGTTAATGGAAGGGTAATACATCCACAGTCACTGAAATACCCAAAAAGCTGTGAAATTCCAAAACCAAGGACTGGGCATGGAAAAAAAACTGGAGAGGACTCTTTATTGCATTTTGACAAAGCTATAACTTTACTGTTTACAGTGCTAAATTATACTGTATGTTCTTGGATTCCTCCATTTCATATTTATACCATTGAAGACAGTAAGTGTACTACAAAGAACCTTGTAAATTATGGGGGAGATGAATAGTGGGCCCTGCAAATTTCCATTTACAGTGCGTGGGGCACCTGATGCTATTCTGAAATTATGTTTTGCGCTACTATGTAGTGGAAACTAATGGGGCTAATGCAATAAAAGGTGCAAAAGTTTGCCCATGCTATTAATCTCTAGAACCAAACAAGAGCTATGCAACTGTAGTAAACCAGTATAAGCTGCAAATCAATTGCACAGAAGAACTTTTGCACCTTTTGTAACATAGCCCCAATGTGTCCTAAGGAAAGGGGTAAGACAGTGCTCTTGTACTGTATTTGGGATCTCTAAAAAAGTGCACCTTTGCATCCCCCCCATCCCCCCTTATGAATCTAGGGCAACAAAAATGCAAACATTAGCTTGGGTTATTAACCTGCAGCAGCAACCAATCAGAACAAAGCTAACACTAATTGGTTGCTGTAAAGTACAGGCAAATTTTTGCACCTCCATTTGCATCAGGCCCTTCTCGTAGGGCAGATTGTTTTTAATGTACCTAAAGTATGTTTTATTTCATTAAGTTGAGAATCCTCCAGGAACTAAATAATAGATATTTTATCGGCTAATTAAACTGATTGGAAATGCAAGAATTCTAAACACTATAGTAGTAGTAATAAAACAATAGAAAACAGCAAAACTTACTGCACAGGGCAAAACATTACAGAAACTGTCACCTTATTTAATTCTCTTTATTCTAATTTGTATTTTACTATTTTACAATACTAACTTTTCTCCCTGACACTCCTTTTAAATGTATTACCTGAAGTACTCTGGCCCTCACCACCTCCATTATGGCTTTGTGAGCTCACACTGGGAGATTTCAAGTAAATATCTTGTTTAAGAAGCACCATACTGTTTGCTGGGAACATTGATCTGTACTAAATCTTTGTATTCAACATATTTTTCTGAAATTTACCAACAGTTAATCACCAAACATTCGCATGATTGGATGAAAGTTTGACCGAGATCTGTTGGCTATGGGCCAAATTACAGCTCAAATATTATAGCCGTGGTCAATCAGGCCAAATATAATGCCATGTTGACCAGGCCTATTTGTTGTGGACCAATCTCAATTTTATGATGATTCTAAAAAACATTTATCTAACGTGTAGTAGATACTACATCTTTCCAAATGGAAACCATATATAACGTCCATAGTGAATTGTTCAACAATAGAAGTTTAGAATATTTCAGGATTAGATTTGGCCGAACTATTAAAGTTTGGTTCGTTTTCGAACTTTCAAACTTCAGTAAAAGTTCGAAAGTTCGAATTTCGGAACCATTAAAGTCAAAGGGGGAGTGATTGTTCAACACATCCGGATGATTTAGCATCACCAGGTGCACTTCCTGCTTCCTGCTCTGAAACTTGTCAGTCATTCTGCCCTGTGTCTCCTCCCCTTTGCAGCCCCCCTGGTCCCTCCCACACATGGACCCCATGGTCCCTCCAGTTGCAGGACCCCCGTGGCCCATTCCCTTACAGCCTCATGTGGCCCCGCCCACTCACGGGCACCATGGTCCTGCCCACTCGTGGGTGCCTAAGCCTCGCCCACTCGCGGGTGCCTAAGCCCCACCTGCTCACAAGTGCTGTGAGTGAGAACTCGGCCTGAAAAGGCTGTTTTCACATAGTGAGACAGAAGGGCTGTAGATTCCCTTACCTTCTCTGCAGCTGCAGGTCCTTCACACAGCAGAGAGGAGGCGGGACTTCCTGTCTCCCTCACACACTGAGGGAGTCTGAGGCTGTGCTCCTCAGCGGCACTGTGCAGGAGAAGCCTTAGGAATGTCACATGTCAGCCACCCACCCATTAACTTTCTCGTCAGTCATTTCTTTATATCTTGGGCTGTGGAGCACGTAGAGAGGTGGTTGATGACTCTGGCCTTTCAACTTGTTTGGAGACCACAGTGCCCCTTTAAATGATTTAATATAAAGACCCACCGTTTGTGGGTAAATGAGGCCCTATGGAAAAGCATTATTAACAAAGCAAGATTGGTTGGGATGCAGCAAGACTGGTAGATTAAGTCAGTTTAGATGTGCACCATAATGACTAGAGATGTAATGTGGGTTCAAATAGAACCCGGCTTCAAAACGAATCTGAGGGTTTTGAAGTCCCAACGAAACCTTCAGAACTCACGCAATTTCACGGAACCCGGATTTTCCGAATTTTCAATGTTTAACGAAAATAGACGATTATCACAATCAAAAATCTTAACCGCAAAATGAAAGTAATGATCGGTTTTGGTAACCCTCGAAAGCGAGAAACGATTTCGGTAACCTTTGAATTTGTAATATCGGTAACCCTAGAAAGTAGCGCTCGATTATGGTAACTCGAAAACAGCCCGATCGTGAGAAAAGATAGTTTTAAAATAAGTTTTGGTTATATTTGCGGGTTCCCCAGACCATTCCCCAGGTCTCTGTGTCATTTACAGTAACCTACTATTACTATTTGTCCCTCAAAATGGATAGAAACTTTCAATTTTTTTCTCTCATAGACTTCTATGGGTACGTTTTCGGATTTTCGAATTTTCGATTCGAAAATGGAACGAAACTCAACAGTTTTGAACATTTCTAATAATGATATGATCACATAACCAATCACTATAAAAAAAAAAAAGTACTGTAACTTTGCGACCATTATTACATCATTTGAACGAGACTGGTAATTGAGATCTTTTAGACAGCTTTAAAGTTGCTTTAATTGGAGGATTTACACCTTGAATACTAAGCATTGGATGAGAGGCCCTTCCCTCCTTTTTAAAAGCCAGTAGGCAGGGGAGTGATAGCCTTCAATACTAATCCAATGCAAGGTCTGGGAGACAACCTTCCTAAGAAAATGCAACCAAGTAGGGAGTGTCAGCCCAGATAAATGACCCAAGGTAAATTTTAGGACCTTCCATACTGGGGTTACCTTTTCATTTTTATGCATAAAATTGTAACTAAAACCCCCATGTTTTTACTGGTTGCACTAGCACAGATTTATGGTTATGGGGCCCAAATGTGCTTGATCATCTCTTTTATTGTTTGTTTTAAAGCCACAATTTTTATGCTAAGACTATTGAAAAAAATCATCGCTAAATGTATTACATTGCTTTCATTGCGCTAATTCCAAAAATCTTTTAAAAAGTCCATGCTAATTCATTAATACATAAGTTTTTGTGGGGTTTGCTCTTCTTTTTTTTCTTATTGCATCCCCTTGTTAGTATTTAAGTTTAGTTACCATATTATAAATACACTAATGCCTGTTCATTCATTATTGCATATAATTGTTTATACAACTGCACTTTGTTTTTTTTTTGCTGCTTGCAGATTGTGAATAGCGTTACTATCCTACACTAGTATATATCTATTTAGCTTTGGGGGGTTAAATACAGTTAACCTCATCTTCCTGATGTTATTTCGGGTTTGTGTGGGGTTAACTCCATTTTTCCGGGGCCTGCACCGTTTCCTTGCAACGGCACAGCGCCTGATGCAAAACAAAAAACGTTTTTTTTTTGTGCTACTTTGTAGTGCGAAAACGAACGTGATTTCAATGGTACCATTACCTCTACACTCCTTACCTGCCTAGTTCCTGCGATGCAGACACTCACCTAAGTGTGTACTGCATCGCAAGAACTCGGCAGAAGAGGAGTCGGAGGAAAGTATTGCATCTCCCTTTATGGGATATTATGGGCCCATGGTAGTAATAAAAATATCTGTTGTATTCAATTAGATCAACTGACTTGAAATGTAGTTCTTGAAGACGTTTCGCTAGTCATCCGACTGGCTTTCTCAATTCAGAATGACTTGTACAAGAATCTGTGGCAATTATGTACCCTGGAAAATCCCAATTAGCATATCACAGCCAGGTGTTAAGGGTGTGATTGGATAGTGGCTAAGAGGTGTTATAGGAACGCCCAGAGTAAGGTGTTAAAACAGCATTGTACATGGCAGACAGTTGGTGTCGAACCCCCCCACCTCTATTTAGGCTTGGTTTCTTTATTTTCACATAAATGGCCTCCTTAACACCTCTCTTGAACCAGTCACGTTCCTTCGCCAGTATGTTAACATTACAATCTTCAAAGGTATGTCCTTTATCCTTAAGATGCAGATACACGGCTGAGTCCTGACCCGAGGAATTGGCTCTTCTGTGCTGGGCCATACGTTGAGGCAGGTGATGTTTTGTCTCCCCACATACAAAATCAGAGCATTCTTCACTGCACTGCACCGCATATATGATGTCGCTTTTCTTGTGTTTTGGTATTGGGTCTTTTGGATGTACCAATTGCTGCCCAGCGTGTTGCTCGGTTTAAAGCAGACAGGGATACGATGTTTTTTGAAAATTCTTCTTAATTTCTCAGAGACCCCTGCTACATATGGAATGACCATGTTGACATGGTGAAAAAAACGGCTGGGCCAAGACAGCACTCTTACCAGCAGAACTGATTCAACCCAGAAACAGGTGTGTCCTTGTTGACTTGTGCCTGAATACACCTATTTCAAATACAGGGATAAGTTCTATAAGCAAAAACAGGATGGTGCAATGGGACTCCAGTTTCACCTATTGTGGCCAACCTTTACATGGAAGAGGTAGAAAACACAGGCGCTTAATACCTTTAAGGGCTTAGCACCCAGCCACTGGTTCAGATATGTTGATGACACCTGGGTTAAAATCCACCAGAAGGAAGTACAAGCTTTTCACAGAACACATTAATGCGGTGGACCAAAACATTAAATTCACAAGGGAAGAGGTACAAAACAACAAAACTGGCTTCGGACTGCTTGGTAGAAGTTAAGGAAAATGGAAACTGGAAGTAGAGGTTTACAGAAAACCACACACACAGATCAGTATTTGATGTTTACTCCCACCACCCTTTAGATCACAAGCTGGGTGTCATCAGAACCCTGCAACACAGAGCCGAGAACATCCCCACTAGCACAGAGGCGAAGGCTAAAGAAATGAAACATCTCAGAGGAGCCCTTAAAACTTGTGGATATCCAGACTGGGCCTTTGTCAAAAGAAGTAGAAGGAAAGAAAAGAACACAAATACCAACAGTGAAGGGGAAAAGAAAGACAGGAGGAAGAACATGGTCATCCCATATGTAGCAGGGGTCTCCGAGAAATTAAGAAGAATTTTCAAAAAAACATCGTATTACCTGTCTGCTTTAAACCGAGCAACACGCTGAGGCAGCAATTGGTACATCCAAAAGACCCAATACCAAAACACAGAAAAGCAACATAATATGCGGGCAGTGCAGTGAAGAATGCTCTGATTTTTATGTGGGGGAGACCAAACCGCAACTGCATCAACGTATGGCCCAGCAAAGAAGAGCTAATTCCTCGGGTCAGGACTCAGCCGTGTATCTGCATCTTAAGGATAAAGGACATACCTTTGAAGATTGTAATGTTAAGATACTGGCGAAGGAAACGTGACTGGTTCAAGAGAGGTGTTAAGGAGGCCATTTATGTGAAAATAAAGAAACCAAGCCTAAATAGAGGTGGGGGGGTTCGACACCAACTGTCTGCCATGTACAATGCTGTTTTAACACCTTACTCTGGGCGTTCCTATAACACCTCTTAGCCACTATCTAATCACACCCTTAACACCTGGCTGTGATATGCTAATTGGGATTCTCCAGGGTACATAATTGCCACAGATTCTTGTACAAGTCATTCTGAATTGAGAAAGCCAGTCGGATGACTAGCGAAACGTCTTCAAGAACTACATTTCAAGTCCAGTTGATCTAATTGAATACAACAGATATACCATGACCTGGATGAATGAGAACCTTCACAAGCGTAGTAATAAAAAGTTACGTGTTACCTGACCGCAATCCCGCAATGATTTAAAGTCCTTAGTGAGACTTACTGCATCGTATGATCCCTGTCAGGTAAGATGTAACTTTTTTATCACGGCATTGGCCCCATACGCCACAGTAGTAATGACGTTAAGAAAAAAATTGTTGCGCTAGTCTTAACTAAGCTTTTACTACATAGGCTATGCCGTGATATATGCCAAAAAATTGTGTGGCCAGTGCAAAATTAGGTGAAAACCCACGCTAACCTGGCAAGGTTGGTTTTGCACTAATTTACCACAAATATGGCTACTATAACATTGGCCTGTAAATCCTTTTATGTGGTTAAGATCTATTCAGTGAACTTATTTAATAGACATACATATTTCTGTGTTCAATTGGCAATTAAATCCTCTGCTCATTGTAGCACTCTTTAAAGATGGTGCCCCAAGCTAAAGCTATGTTCTTCATTTGAAAAGATGGGAAGTACTAATGCACTAGGATATGCTCCTAGCTTTGAGTTGGGTATATAGTTGGGTTAAATTAATTTTGTGATATACATTAATTGAGTTATGCAGTCTTGTATTTCTTCTCTAAATATAGTGTTTGTGTTATATAGTTCCTGCTGGGCACTAGGGATGGACAAGAACCGAACCTGAACCCGAGTTCAACCCTAAACTTTAATAGTTCGAACATAGGAACTTCCAGACCTACGAACTAGTTCGGGTTTTTAGAACTCGCAAACTTATGTTAGATAATTAACAAAATTTGGATAATTATTGAAAATTCGATAACCCTCGAATGTACTGTTTTGGTGATAAACCTGGAATGTGGAATCTTGGTGACATGCCTCGACTGTAGCAGTTCGGCAGTAACCCTCATAATGTAGCTGTTCGTTTGGTAACCCTTGAATATTTGTTAACCCTCGAATGTAGCGATTCGGCAATGACCTTTGAATGTTCGGCCTTTGAATGTTCGGTAACTCTCGAATGTATTGGTTCATTCGGTAACCCTCGAATTGGCGATAACCCTTTAATGTAGCATGAGGAAACCAGAAAATTGCCCAATCAGGTGAAAAGGTTTTCAACAAGTTTTGGTGATATTGACATGTTCCCCAGACCATTTCCCAGGTGCCAGAGCCATTTACAGTAAGTTACCATAGCTTTTTTTGTAATTATCTAGAAATGTTCAAACTATTTTCCCCCTTGACTTTAATGGGTTTGTTTCCGAACTATAGAACTTAAAAACTACAGTTCTCTGGAACCTACCCGTTATTACCTCATCTGTGACCTCAATGTTACATTTGATATCTATATGTGACATTCCTCAGAAAGGGATTTTACAGCAGGAGGTGGATTCCAATTCATCATCATTTACTGGAAATCATTTCTCATGACTTTTTGTTTGTTATCAGTAAATGTTTGCGAATTTCTCTTTGTTTTCTTTAAACCATGTTCCCATTATTATACTCAGCAAGGACAGGTCTGGTAGGAAGGCAGCAGACAGAAATGTGCTGTAGATTATTAGCAATTCTGCTGGCAGGCTGGTGAGAAATATCTGGCAGCATTGACAAAAATGCCCATGGTTATAAATAGATAGTCATTGATCACTATAAAGTCAATATAAATTGCGGAAAATGTGGAACAAGTTTCAGCTTTCACAACTCCATGTGCAAAAGTGGTGGAGCCTGGGGCAGATAATAATAATTGTAACAGAGCAGGACATGTTAGGAGTGGTTGTGGGGCATAACCACACAGGTTGCTTACACTCATAAATCTGTTTTTCATTTGTCTTATATTTATAAATAAGTAAATACAATATTTTTAAACAGTAACTGTGGTCTCCATACACGGAGTTTCCAGCTAGCACATGACCAGCACTGAGCATGCCCAGTTGTATTCCACTGATGCATATATACATACATACTGCTGTAACAGAGCATCATCTGCTGCATCATAAGTCCCGCCACTAAAAGCTTTTAAATCATTTTTAAAGCTGTAATTTCCAAGAGGCCATTGGCTGCTTCAAAGACTGCGCCACCTACAAGTTACTAAACATATTTAAAGGCAGCGGGGAACCTGTAACAACACAGGAGATGGGGTCAAAGCCAACCCCTAAAAAAAGGCCCCATTCAAAAAAAGGCACATTGCACTTGCCAAACGAGTCAAAATATGCAAAACACGTTTATTGGTAATCAATTGATGCGATCCATTATCCCAACAACAGTACAATTT
Source organism: Hymenochirus boettgeri (assembly GCA_019447015.1). Lineage (NCBI taxonomy): Eukaryota > Metazoa > Chordata > Amphibia > Anura > Pipidae > Hymenochirus > Hymenochirus boettgeri. The sequence goes on along the minus strand of CM033476.1, from coordinate 61,446,507 downwards.
ATATGCAATATCTAGCAATAATAAATACCCTTATACCTAATCCTATCTACACACATCTATACATCTAAAAAAAGGTTATTGCATATAAATTGTACTGTTGTTGGGATAATGGATCGCATCAATTGATTACCAATAAACGTGTTTTGCATATTTTGACTCGTTTGGCAAGTGCAATGTGCCTTTTTTTGAATGGGGCCTTTTTTTAGGGGTTGGCTTTGACCCCATCTCCTGTGTTGTTGCTTATTCTGCTCCTTGAGGCACCGCTAGATGTTTGGCGTATGCACCGAGTCTTGTAGTATGAGCTTTTGTGCCACACCAGAATAACCACAATTGTAGTGGGGAACCTGTGCAGAGCTTCATATTTCCATGTATACAGTAAGCAAGTACAGGTTGATGTATAATAAATCATAAAAGAAGCCAAAAGGAGTGTTTAATATAGGACACAATGTTTTGGGCTTACTTTCTCTTGAAGTCATCAGAAGCCAACTTGGCATTTTCCATCTGAAGCGTTAACTTCCCTCCATTCATGTGACCATCAAGAAGCTGAGGAAAATATAAGAAGTTAGCAGCAGATAACCAGTAAAAAAAACAATAAACAATGCTTAGGATAATATTTATAAAACATTGTTCATGTAAATTAACAATATAAATGGAATATAGATAATTATTTTACAAAGTGAGTTATTTTACATGGCAATCAAAATCAGTATAGACTTATAGTTTAGTATAGCATTTGAGGTTGCATAACGACATCAGCTCCAACATAACGACTATCAGCTCCAACATAACGACTATCAGCTCCAACATAACGACTATCAGCTCCAACATAAAGACTATCAGCTCCAAATAACGACTATCAGCTCCAACATAACGACTATCAGCTCCAACATAACGACTATCAGCTCCAACCTAACGACATCATCTCCAACATAACGACTATCCTCCAACATAAAACGACTATCAGCTCCAACATAACGACTATCAGCTCCAACATAACGACTATCAGCTCCAACATAACGACTATCAGCTCCAACATAACGACTATCAGCTCCAACATAACGACTATCAGCTCCAACATAACGACTATCAGCTCCAACATAACGACTATCAGCTCCAACCTTCTCAGCAATACCCACATCTCCTGCCTAACTGTTGATCCAGAAGAAGGCAAAAAAAAAAAAAAAAAAAACAGAAGCGGGGAAAAATACCTTCCTGACTCCAAGTGGCAATCGGAAATTTCCCTGAAATTTCAACTCAACTTTATGTATCAATACCAGTAACTTGTAACATTCCTTATTTTCAGAAAGTTGTTTTGCAACTATCTAATGACCCTGCCATCACCACATCCAATGGAAGTCAGTTCCATAGTTTTACCATTCTTACAGTGAAAAACCCTTCTGATCTTGAAGATTTAGGCTACTTACACATTAAGTTCCTGAAATGCTGCAGGAAAAATCACACTTGCAATGTTGTACAATGCTCCCCTGCGTTTTTGCATATCAGTGTCCATTGATACCGCACACTTCTATGAGCACAGTGTTTTGGTGCAATGTCAAAGCTTGACATCGCACCAAAACATCCCGTAGTGTGAACCTTGATACATCATCATAAAATAATGATGTACTTTGTGCATTTTGTACTGCTGGTTTCTTTTATACGGTATATGGTATTTATAAAGTTCTTTAAATCTTTATTCCGTTGATATCATTATACAAATTTAACAATGTTTTATAAATACCGTCCAAAGTCTCGAGTCCAAAAAACTTTCTAGTTGAAGGAGAAACTCGCAATCCTTAAACCCCCCTCACTTACATATATAGGCACTTAATATAAGAAAAGCACATGGTAACATGGACGCGGTTGTTAAATACCGTATATACTCGAGTATATACGGTACTGCTTTGGTGCAGTATTTTACACCTTTATTGCTTTCAGTGGGTATTTTACGACCATGCTATAACATAATGTGTATTATTTTACTGTCATGATATTGGCCATTTTATGACCCAATCGTGATATAACTGGGTAGTCATGAAATACCAACAATGTCTAAATTTAATGCCCGTATTGTTATATTACAGTCAACTGATACCACAGGTTTATAAATATGGCCCTATATGCTTCCTCATAAAGTATTACCTGTATATATCTCAGTATCATGTCTGCCGAATCAGCATAAAGTGCTTCAATTTTCAATCATTTACATTTTTTCCAAGATATCTTTGCTTTTATCAATGACTATTGGTAAAATTCTCAATATATGCATCCAGACACATTTTATTACAGCAGCATTTTTTCTAGGGATGGGTAAATCTAAAACTGGAACAGAAGTGAGACTGGATATATAAATAAACATTCTTAGTAAAAAGATGAATATAAAGGTGCAGTCATGCAATTAATCGAAAGTTAAGAACTATGCCAACCAGACTGTACTGGAAGGGATATCTAAAAGCAAACAATACACTATGTAATTTAGCTAAACCTAAACCCTAAATGCACCCTAGTTTCCAACCTTTATATCATCTCCTTTAGAGATGGCCGAAACTCACTAGTTTCGTTCTGTTTTCGGATTCCCAGATCTTGAGAAAATCCCGAAGATCCAAAAATCTGAAACCGGAACAAATTTTCTACGGGGCTATTTTCGATAATTTTCGAAGATAGCCTTGAACGTTCGAAAATTATCGAAAATACAATCGGATAACATTTTCGAGTTTCCCAATCAGATTTGATTGGAAACTTGAAAATAGTCTCCAATCGTATTTTCGATAATGTTCGAACATTCAAGGCTATTTTTGAAAATCATGGAAAATAGACACGTACTAATTATCGAAAATGTCTCCCGAAGTCCTGAAATCCGGAGGATACTTCCGGATTTAGACGAATCTTTCGGATTTCGGAACCGAGGGGTTCCGTGTCAGATCCGGGTTTGTGTCGAACCCAAATCCCATCTCTAATCTCCTTTAAAGGGCATCTATAGTGGGAAAATGAACTTTTTTTTTCTTTCTCCCCATGTGTTCTATAATTCCCCACAACCCCCAGAGTGTCTTCACTTTTTTCAGATTCCCTCTCTGTCCTGAGATACACCAGTTAGAAGAATACGTGATTGCATTTCTCTACTCCTACTTGGACTGTCAATCAAATCCCTGTGACGTGATCCCCCCTCCCTGCTCTGTAATAAACATAGAGATAAGAGCATTAGCAGGGGGAGAGAGGTAGCTTTGATGGTAGATATAAGGCTGCACTTGACCCCCCTTCTTAATAGCTTTCACTGATTGATGATGGGTCACATAGTCAGATATCGTAAACTGTACGGTTCTCCTTCTTCCGTGTCTCCAGGACAGCTTGCTTTCTATTGGCCACTGTGCGTGGGTGTGTTTGTCAGGATGTTGAACTTTTAACTCCTACTGCACATGATAAGCTTGTCGGTTAGCCGGAGTTGAGACATGGAGGAGGTAACAGAGGGGAGGGGGAAGGGGGGAGTGCTGCACAGAGATCTGACACCATGGTTAAACAAAGTCACTGACAGAGATAGGATTAAGGCAGCACAGAGTACATGAATTTAACTTTGCAAAGGGGCAATGTATTCTTTTCACTATAGATGCCCTTTAAGTGAAATCAATCACTCTGTCTGTAGGTCTATCTTAAAGGAGAGCTAAACATAATTTTTTTAACATTTAATTTGACAGCTTTTCTCCGCAGAACACCCATACATTGTAAGATATTATTCCAGTAAGTTGCATATAAGAATTGCTATAAGAAGGCTTCCATGTTGTTGCCAGTACATGGGCAGCACAGTGACTCAGTGGTTACTGATGCATTGCAGCACTGAAGTTCTGAGTTTGAATCCACCCTTGGATACATCTGCATGGAGTTTGTATGTTCTCCCTGTGCTTGCATTGGTCTCCTTGGGGCACCCCCGTTTCCCCACAATCTTAAAGACATACTGATAGGTTGTACGTGTTAAATAAATGTTCTTAGATTGTAAGCTCTTCGGGGCAGGACCTGATGTGCATTAAAACATGTAATTGTAAAGAGCTACAGAAGAGGTTGGTGCTATATAAATTCACAATAATAATAATTAAAAAATAATGTCTATGTCCATGTAGTCTTCAAACCCCTCAGTGTTTACGTATCTCTCCACAGACTATTTTATATTCAGATGTCCTAACACCAATGTGGAAGTCCCTGATAAGACAGAAAACTGTCCAGGAACAAAACTAAATAGCCAGATACTTTTACCGTCTTTCTTTTTTTCTCTTTTTTTACTGAATTATGGAATCTGACCTCTAGTACACACAAGTTAAATTGTGAATGTGCTCTCTCGATTGGGGCAATATTGTCTGGTTACATTAATTCCCCTATTAAATGTTAGCTTTTAGCTAGAGAGAGCAACGCCTCTGGTATATCTCTATACAATACTGATAACAGCATATTTATTAAAAGGGAAAAAAACTCTAGTCTTATCTCTTGGTGGAGCAACGAGCCTTTTAATGGAACCAAGAAATGAACCAAGATTCTAATAAAATCTAAAAAAAATATTGACTTGGTTTTTCAAAGTTTACAAGCAGGATTTACCTCTGTAATTAATGCCAGGCTAGGAAATAGGAATGTGGTTTAGATGAAAACCCCTAATTAGGCCTCTCCTATATTATGTAACCGTAATAATGGCTAAGGTAGGCAGAAGAACATTTTCTTCCCCCAAGATCTATTTTGTGTAAATTAAATAGAAATATAACATTACTTTTTTTCATACCAAACACAGTTCCCTCTTCCCATGATACACCTGCTCTTCAGCATGTCAACTGGGGTGATTATCAGATATAGGTACTGAACAGAAGTGGATTATTTTTAAGGAGATTTTAAGCCATTTAATTTCATTTCTAAATTTATACCCATGGGAAATAAATGTAAAAAAAATAAATCCCCACCCATATGGCTTTATTCTGATGTAGAGAGGGAAATGGAAAGGAAGAAAAAGGCATTCAAAACCTTTACTTCAGAGGGGACATTAGCATTACTAACCCTAAACATTTACAAGTATATTAATAGTAAGAAGATGAAGACTGAAAATGTGGCACCATTAATTAATTGGGATAAGTTAGTTACGGAGGATGGCGATAAAGCAAATGTCTTGAACAAACTTTTCCCCTCTGTATACACTATAGAAGATCCAAGTACTGTTAGTTGCTTATAGTAGAAATAAGGGTGTAGAAGATGCAAATGCCAACCAAGGATATGGTACAGAAACAACTAAATTAAGATTTATATTAATAAATCTCCTGGACCAGATAAAATACAACCTTGAATACTTAGGGAGCTAAGTTCAGTTTTATCTAGGCCATTATTTCTTATTTTTGCAGATTCCCTCATGTCCGTAAGTGTGCCTCTGAACTGGAAAAAAGCCAATGTAATTTCAATGTTCAAAGCCAGGTAATTACAGGCCTGTGAGTTTATATTTTTTTTTGCTAAAGAAATTTAGGCTTCAAGTTCGGAAGGTTTTCACGTTGAGAATGTAAAACTATGAAACTGTCTTCCATTGGAAAGTGTGATGGCAGGTTCATTGGATAGTTTCAAAAGAAAGCTGGATAATTTCTGAAGACAAGGAATGTTGCAGGTCACCTGGGATTAAGAAATTACTTCTTGTTTCTTAGGTTTTGTGGGCAATGCTATTCATATAGCAAGAGTCTGCAAAATACCTTCTGTTACAAGAAGGCTCTGCTCCATTAATATTACTTATTAATTACAAAATGTTTTAAGAAAATACTTATTGACCACCAAATAGTGCTAAATAATGCTAAAACATCATGTCAGAGGACACGCGGACATCCCTTAAGACTTGAAGAAAAGAAGTTTAGTCTTTAGGTTCGGAAAGGGTCTTTCACTCTAACAGGGAGATTCAATAAAAGTTCTTATCGTTTAAAATGGTGCTAATTTTGTCCCAACCAATCAGATGTTAGCTTTTAAATGTTAAATCTGATTGGTTGGGGCAAAATTAGCACCATTTTTAATGATAAGAAGTTTTATTGAATCTTGATTGGTTATTGATTAAGCATGAATGAGTCATAGTGATGTTGAACATTAGGAACAATAACAGGCTTATTTAATAAAAGGGGCAAACTTTTGGTCTAATACAGTTAGAAATCATTTGATAACATATGATTGGTTGCTGCAGATAAATAACACAAAATGTTGCACCTGTTATTAAATAAAATAAATATTTATCCTTTCATCCTCATCATAATCTATGGTATTTCTTATAGGATTGGTCATTTGGTGTTAAGTCTTGATCTCTTGTGATTAAACAAGGACAAAGCAATATGGCTGCACAATATCCTGAATCCTCTGTAGTTTTGTATTATATAGTGGGTACCTGAAATAGTAATTAATCATTGGCTGTGATATCAACTGTCAAGGTAATTTAGAATAAAAAAAAAAATCCAGAATTCATTTCCTATCTGTTTTATTGATAAAATAAATGTTCAAATGATCTACCTTTTCTATTTTACTTTTCAATAAATAGTTTCTTGCTCAATTTATTAGCATCTGAGAACCCACACCTGTTTTGTGTAACACTATATAAAACTATTTTTCATTTTCATACTTTTATGTCTGGATACAAAGGAATTCAATCATGTTCCTGGGCTGCCTTCCAAGAACTGAACTCCCAAGCATTGCTACCCCGACCAGCAAAACGTGCTAGTACACTGTCTACCTATGTTAGTGAGTTATTATCCTATTCATGTCTATATTAGGTTTAGACATAAATGTTTTCTATCTCAAGGTCTTATTACCTGTTTTTATTTTCACTATAAAGTTAAACCTATAGGAAGATGCAACATCTGATTCCCAGCTCCAGGTTTTAAGAAGTCAAAAATACTTTATTGACGCTGGATCTTATCTCTTTAAACACTCATCCCACTTTCTTTGAACAATTTAAAGGGGTACTGTGGTCTCCAAACAAGTTGATTTTAAATGGAAGACCAGGTTCCAACCTTTAAAATGAGTCATCAACCACCCCTCTATGTGCTGCACATCCCAATATATGAAGAAATCACTGATCAGAAAGGGGGTGGGAAGTTCTGAATCTGCAGTCAAAAATACTAGTTCCTCCTTCTAATCTGTGGTTGGTACATGCTCACACTGCTCAGTGCAGGAAGAAACAAGTAAGAGGTCGAGTTGCAGAGATTGAAGGAGGACTTAAGTGGAGGAGGGGGTGGGGGGAGAACAGCACGATCCAAAGCAGGGAGTGTGTAAGGTCTGTAAATTTAACTTTAATGTCACATGATTTCAGAGCAGGAAGCAGGAAGTGCAGGGGATCTGGTGATGCTGCTACCATATCAAACATAAAAATGTAAATATCTTCAAAACTATGTAAAAAAATTATGAAAGTTAATTGCAAAAATAATCATTAAAGCAATTCTGGTCAATTTACCTAAAGTCCTTTTTAGACGAGAGTTACCCTTGTTTAACACACATTGCTTCCTGTGGGGTGTATTGTCCGCTTGGTCCTCAGACTATCAAAGTAACATAGTAATTGAGGTTGAATAAAGACATATGTCTATCAAGTCCAACCTTTCACCCTCCTTTCTAACCCTTACCCTAACAGTTGATTCAGAGGAAGGCAAACAAAAAAAAAACAGCTAAAAAGGGGGGAAATTTTCCTTCCTGACTCCAAATAGCAATTGGAAAGTATCCCTGGATTGGAACTACAGTTTATGTATTAATACCAGTAATTCTAAATATTTTTTAGTTTTAGAAACTTATCCAGGCCATTTTTAAAGCTATTCAATGAACTTGCCATTACCACTTCTGCTGGACGACCGTTTCATCGTTCTCACTGTAAAGAACCTTTTCCTAACCTGAAGATGAAGCTTCTTTTCTACAATTGAATCCGTTCCATTCTATCAGCTACATACCTAAAGAGGTGAGATTTTCCTTTATATATTTACATCAGATTCCACAAGGCAACCTACTGTAGTCAGCTGCCTAAGGCCCAGTAAACATTGACCCATGCAATGAAAGTATTTTGAACAAAGGGGCCACAAAGACAGCCCTGCAGAGGATCCATTTGATCTTAATCCATCTCCGCAATATGGATGGTGTCACCAGTGGTCCAGTGGATTGATTGCCCCTTTGCTGATGGTTCTGCCTTATGAGACAATCTGGTTTTGATAATGGGTGTCTCCAGGTCTGTGATCCATTGGCAGTGTTAAGAGCAGATACTGTAAGTGCAAAGGGTTAGTTAGGAAATGAGCATTAGATTTGTTTAGATTTCCAGAGCTGTAAATGTCCTTATACTTAAACTGCTAATTTAGGGGGGAAACAGACGATAAAACCGATTTGCAGACATACGTAACGGATGTAAAAGAAAAGTTCTGCACAGAGAACGATAGGACAGAAACATTTCATGTCACTAGCTATAGTTCTCATTGCATTACATGGTACAAGTATCCTGGTTGGAAGTAACGTTTTATATTTAACTTGTAAACCAGCTAGATACATATAAGGACTGATCCGTGCTCTTAATTTTACCATCATTATCTCTAGCTGGTTTACAAGTTAAATAAAACGTTAATTCCAACCAGGATACTTGTACCATGTAATGCAATGAGAACTATAGCTAGTGACATGAAATGTTTCTGTCCATCGTTCTCTGTGCAGAACTTTTCTTTTACATCCGTTCGTATGTCTGCAAATCGGTTTTATCTCTGTTTCCCCCCCCTAAATTAGCAGTTTAAGTATAAGGACATTTACAGCTCTGGAAATCTAAACAAATCTAATGCTCATTTCCTAACTAACCCTTTGCACTTACAGTATCTGCTCTTAACACTGCCAATGATCACAGACCTGGAGACACCATTATCAAAACCAGATTGTCTCATAAGGCAGAACCATCAGCAAAGGGGCAACAATCCACTGGACCACTGGTGACTAAGATGTCCGAACTTCGCAAAATCCGGTCCGCTCGAGGATCCGCGAATTTTCGAAAAAGTTCGAAAAAGTTTTTTAGTGAGGGGGGCTGAGGGACTAGGACGCACAAAAGTAAAAATGAGGGGAGTTGGGATCTTTTTGTATTTAAGAATGAAGGGTAAGGGGGGAGGGTTTTTCTCATCTTTGTCGTTATGAACAATAGAATCCAAGGGAGATGTGTGCCTCACTGATAAATGTTTTCTATGTAGGTAACAAAAAGCACAGACTATACAATATCACTTAATGAACCAATGCAGTCTGGAACTTGGGACCCATAGAAAGACCTGACAACCCCAATAACTTCCATGGGCGGACATCCCTTCCTTATATAATTGTCAGATATATACTGGATGATAAAAACTTGGATGATAAGATGACATACGGAATGCTTTACAAACATGACTAGGTTGTATATTCTAATTCATACGGGACATATATCAGATAAGAAATATCCTTCATTTGAAAGTAAATTCTTATCTGAACTAGTAAATGTCACAGAGGTGTAATCTGTAAGGAGAAGGAAAGCTTACTAATGGTATGAGTTATTTCATTTCACCTGATCTCACCTTTCAAGCTCATGTAAACAGTTGTTCAAACATTGGCTCAGATATAGGACACAGGTGCCTGATCATTCATCAGAATCACCAGACATAACCAGCTATAATTCTGTGAATGTCAGGTTCCATTTTGGGATTTGCAAACTGTACAGTTGTACACGGTTTATCACTGGCTCCAGTGGCACTGGGATCCTCCTTCCCTGCATTCACCATATATGCCCCCCCCCCATCAGTAGATACAATTACTGGGGATTTAGCTGACCATCTGTCTCTTGCATTCCCTGGGGAAGGAGCCAGTCACCATGTCTTAGAGGGATAAGATGGGATGGTTTGTAAAAATATAAAAGACCCCATGGATTGTACCAAACCTTTAGCTTCAAGTGTAACAATACCATAGAACAGTATACCACCAAACCTGCTTTTTTTATGTTGATGATCAACAAATCCCAGAACAGATCAAAAAACCTCCTGGTTTTGGCATCTTGATTAAATCTATACTGTTATGTGGCTGGATTCTTAATGGAGGTGTAATGAGTGGCCTTTATAGTGCCCTGATGAACCTTGAATTTGGCAGCACCACCAGTGTTGGATAATTTTATTGTCAGCTCTCTGACAATAAAAGTGATGTTTAAGCAGCTATATTTGTGTTGGAATGCTCGTGTGTATAAAATCCAATTGCCAGTCTTCCAACCATCAGTTTTTCGGTTAGTCTACTAGACTAGACTTTGCCAAGAGTGAGTGTGCCTCACATTTTTGGTTAACTTACAGTATAAAATCTTAATGCAGTTAATGTTCGCTACTGTACAAATATCAATATAACGTGTATGTGTGGACCATGATCTGAAAAAGATAATTACTGCACTAGCGATTATTGCTTCTCCATATATTTGAATTGATACATGTGTGGGAACTGCCATACTGTTTCCCCTAAGGGAATATTTTTTCATTATTTTGGCTTTTTGAATGCATTTTGCTAAAAAAAAAATTACCTTTTACCTGGTCAGTAAATATTTTATCTGGATTATTTTTGCGTTATTGATCTTCTCTAACTGGTGTTGCTATTGTTTCTTTCTTCTGTTTTAGCTAGTCAGGCTGCTTATAGTGTTCTATGGGTCACCATATGGGGTCCTAATCTGGCCTTCCATCAGGTTTTCTTTGCTCATACCTGCCAAAATCAGCAAAAAGTTCTGCATGTGCGTGCGGGTGTGTGTGTGTTGTGGGGGGGGGGGGGGTAGGGGTTGGAGAACGGCAATTGGGTTTATGTTTAGCCCATTTCTAACCACATTAGACCAGTATTTATTATTGTTTTTTTTTTAATTTTGTTATTGTTACTGAGAATTACTGGAGGGGCAGGTCTTTTAATATATTGTTAAATACATAATAATAATAATTACAACATTATTATCACCCCAAAAAATTACCAGGTTGGTCCAAGTTACAGCAAATTATCCTTCTCTTTGAAGCTGCTCTTAACACCTTTTCCTTTTTTCTGCTAACTTTCTACGGAATGTGTTTGTTTTGCAGTTAATGGGTTAATGCTGATCCACTGCAATGCCAGGGGAGCACGTATTAGAAGAATTTTCTGTGTCACGAATGATAAGCTCACTGTAGCGCTAGAAAAATGTATTAGACAACAATGAAATTTCAACAGACAAACCATTGGATGTGCGATAAATAGAGGGTTTAATCAGAAGTCTCTGTTGTTATTCTAAATAATAATACCAAGATACAGGATTGAGCAATAGGAAACATAGTTAATTAGAGATGACACAATACTATTTGCATCGCTTGGCAACACCCACTCTGAATGACATAAAGTACACAAGCAAAGATACAATTCAACCCTGTCTGGAACTGATGGCTTGAGCAGAAATCGTAGCTGGTAAACCATGAGTTTTCAATTCTCCTCATCCTCTCACAATGAAGTTTCTCTCAAGTCTGGAGTTCCTCCAGCTCTTGAGTAAAATGGTGGGATCAGTAAGACCGGATAGTATCTCCAAGCCTACTCATTTTCCTGCGGTTCATCAATCTTTGACCCTGCAAATGATTACAAAGAAAGCATCATAAACCTCAATGGCAAAGAAACAATGCGAACTTAAATGACCGCTTGGGCCTCCTACCTTGAGCAAGTACGGTCCCTGGAGGAAGCCAATGTGGAGCGGAAACTAAAATCAAGGAGTGGCATCTAAAGAAGTCTACCAAAAGCAAACGGATTACAGTGCATACGAGAAGGCCATTGCTGACCTGCAAGGACAGGTATGGGGGTCCTCTAGCTCTCAGTGTGTATTCTCTGTGCATCATAGTAATAGTCGTCAGGGTATAGGATTTGTGGGCGTGTACATAGCTAATGACATAACTGAAGGCTGTGGTCTGAAACACAGTGAACATTTAAATGTTTTACCCTTGGGGCAAAATACTGTTTTTCCAGAAAGAGTTTTTTTTTTATTAGATTAAAAACATTCACACCTGCAAGTGATGCAATGTTATGATTTCTGTAATATATGAGTAAACGTATTTAACCATTCATATTTATTCCTCTAAATCCAACTTTGTGGGATGCACTTCTTATATGGTATATTAAATCCTCTCTATTACTGTAATTTGACAGAACGTGATTTTAAGGCTTAGTCGCATACAGCAAGTAAGGTTAGTGGGAACAGGCAAACGTTTTTCTTATCTTTTATTAGAGATGAGCAATTTAAATTAAGCAGATCCTAATCCTTACACAGGTTTGGAGATTGTGTTAAACTCACAATGAATTTGTAAAGCAGGAGTTGACAGTCTGTGATTTGTAGTATGTGAAATGCCTGACTTATCTGCCCTCGTACTGCACATTCGGCCACGTTCATACCTTTTACTAAATACTGTACACCAGTAATGTGTATCTTTGTATGACATCACCTCTATGTAATCATATTGGTTGGGAGTCATTTGCAACAAGAAGATTGAAGTACAATAGACCTTCTCCACCCTAACCCAATGTCAATGAAAGTGCAGCAAACACAAACCCTGTATTGCATCAATGGCTTGACAGCTAGGGTTAGCAACCAACAAGCAAAACATTAATACAATACATGTAGAGAGGAGCCTCCCACCTAAGAAATCGAAGTTGAAAATGAGCAATGGAAATGACTTGTTAGGTTAAATTTTGTATATACAAAAAAGCAACAATGAAACAACATTTGTTTTATTAATAGCATGGAAATACATTAGCATTGTTGGGGTAAAGTTCACCAAACCCACAGAACAGTCAATGAAACATACAGCAGCTGAATTGCTTTATTAAACCAAGGTATTTTGCCTGTCAGTGGTTTAAAGTGTACGAGTATATGATGAGTTACTCATCACAATATTTATAGAACTATCATGGAAGTGGCCAATAGAATTGTGTTCACACTTGTGGTGTGTGTTCATATCTATAAAGATTTCACATCCTAAAAGGGCATACTCATACCTCAAATAGAAAATGTAAAGGTAAATCATCCCCGAAAACCCTAAACCACAATACTTAGCTAACAGATTAAATATTAACCTGTTCTGAAACAAAATGTTTTTCTCCCTCTTCCTCTGTCACCTCAATGGTTTGTTCCTCCTCTATAAGTATTTTTGCAAGCTGCACGTGCTCAGAAGATGCATAAGAAAATAGCACTCAGTCACTGACTGTGATGTCAAATGTCACATCTATGACTTGCAGATACTGGAAGAACCAGGAAGCAGAAATTATAAACAGGCAGCGTTTCAGGATAGTCTTACAGTTCTCGACTTTTTAAGTATTGCAGTTTTGGGATTTGCATATGTATTTTTTAAGGTGTGGAACGACCCTTTAAATTTAAACATTATATTTCAATTTCACCTTTTGAGAGTCCAATTTAAAATAAGATGACTCCGGTAACATCTTGCATCTACTACCAGCGCAACCAGCACAATTGCAGTTTTGTAACAATATTCTTCCCTACTATTTGTCATTGTCATTATCAATTACCTCATTACAAGCCACATCAGTTCGGTTGTGGACGGTCAGTCATTATGAGAAACCTGTTTACCTAGTCATTATAATATCTAATGTTTACATGAATATTCAGTAATTCACAAAATCTTGTATACATTGCCCCAGCTAGATAATAGATGCCTGTGTTACTGTATAGAGTAAATCAATCACATATTCTATGCAAATATGTAGACTTTATTTTTATATAGCAATTCACACTACAATTTGGTAATATCCACACTGGAAGCCATCATTGCCTTAGCATCAAATGGATACGCCCTAGGTAAATGCTGTTTCTGATCCCTGTTCTATATATCACTCCAAATTCAGGCCTAATAACCCAGAAATATAATCATGAGTGTCCACTGTGTTTACTGTCTAATCCAAATGAACCCCACGCTCCTTCTGGAAGTCTACGGTAACCTAAGGAATTTTTTTCTAATTTTAAACATATCTGTGTTAACCAGAGAGCTCAATAGCTTAGAGGAAAGAAAAATAGAAACATTATAGTAACTGAATAAAGGCTCTTTTGTGTTTAAGCACATTCAGTAAAATCTTTATGTTTGCTGGAAACTGCAGTGCTCTAGGGACATTCTTTGTGTTAAAATGTTGATATAAAACTAATGCAAAATTACCCTAATAAGGAAACCTTGTGAAGGTTCTCAGTCATCCAGGTCATGGTATATCTGTTGTATTCAATTAGATCAACTGGAATTAAAGTTAATTCTTTGAACTAAACTTTAATTCCAGTTGATCTAACTGAATAAACAAATAGGAAACGTTATATACTGTATTAATACTCTGGCTTTTTAATGGAATGTTATCAGACATGCAACCTTAGTGTTGATTAGCAATTATAATGATTGTTTTTGCTTTAAAGGGACAAATTGTTAGTTTGTGTAATGCATTCTTAGTTATTCTGCATATTCTCTCCATTTTGAAATATCAGTTGATTTCATCCCTTTGCTGTTCCTGCTGTGACATTAGTGAGCTGACATTTCAGGTTCTAAGGTCCTTCTTCTCTCCAGGATGCACCACATCCTGAATAATCCTAACAGTAATTTCTGCGATTGGCTGTTGGATGGTTCAAAGATGCTCAGATCTCTACTGAGCAATTGAATCAACCCAGGCGCTGGGTCAAGGGCAAGGCCATAACGGTCTCTACTAGGGTCCTGCAAACAGGAATCAGTATTTTGGTTGCATTTATTTATACAAAGAAAAATGCAGAATGAAAAAACTGCTCTTTTTTCTAAAAAGCATATGTATTTGTACTGGACTTCCCCTTTAAGGAAGGGAGGACAATTTTTATAGCTATAATTTCAACAGTTGCTTGAAGTGTGGTTTTTCCTTAGTTTTAACCATAAACTTGATGACGTAGAACAAGAAGTTAAGAGATATATTTCTCAATTGCAAAAATGTATTTTTAAAAATCACATAGTATAAAACAGTATAAAATATATAGTAAAAACAACTAACTTGTAACATTATATAAAAATAACAAAAAAATAAAAAACAACATTACAACTGCTGTTATCCTGTCTTGTCACATGACTCACTGCTGGAGTGACCGGCAAATGACAATGCAGGCCTACATTAGTATCCAATCAGAGGGAATCAATGGGTCATTCTTGACATCACTTTTGGATAAAGTGATGTCAATTCCAATGCCTGTTCAAAATTTTCCCAAAGCATCAAGCAGGAAGGAATGTTTAGCACAGGTTAAGATAAGGTAAAGATAAGGCCCCTCTTAACTTAAGTAAAT
Organism: Hymenochirus boettgeri; assembly: GCA_019447015.1. NCBI lineage: Eukaryota > Metazoa > Chordata > Amphibia > Anura > Pipidae > Hymenochirus > Hymenochirus boettgeri. Next base: position 61,431,230 of record CM033476.1, on the reverse strand, counting down.
GGTGCCTCATTATTTAATTATGACATGTAGTTTCCCTTTAAAGATGAACTAGAGGTATACATTTTTAAAGGTAAACTATTTGTGTTTTTAAATGTATTTAAAAAACAGTTAAACTGAAAAGTACTTGGGGCAGGGATATAGGACTGGTAATTCCTACCTTCCAATAGTTGTTGATCCAGAGGAAGGAAAATAAACCCACCAAATTTATGAAGGAGAAAAAATTCCTTCCTGACTCAAGTGGCAATTGGAAATTTCCCTGTATCAACTCTACTTTATGTATCAATACCAGTAACTTGCAACATTCCTTGTTTGCAGAAACTCATCCAGCTTTTTTTTAAACTGACCAATGAACCTGCCATAACAACGTCCAGATTTATTTTCTTCAAGTCTAAGGGAGTCCACCTCTCCCCACGGGAGTGCCTTTCTCCAGCGTACATAATTGTAACTTTTCTAATCTCTTTCAATTCAAGCTCCCCCAATCCCTTATTAATGTAGTTGCCCTTCTCTAAACCCTTTCATTTCAAAGCAATTAGTGCAGAGCCAGGAAGAGAGGGGAAAAAAACAACTTATTAACCCTTTACAACCTGTTTGCGATTACAACAGGGTGCAATACTAGAATATAAAAGCCCAGTGAACCCTTTAACTGGAAGAAAGAAAGATTAATCTGCTTGCTGCACACCAAGTCCTTAACACAGCACAAACAATCCTTATTTTCAAAGTTATTGTCAAACTTTCACACACACACCATAACAACCATCAAATGATTAAATGCCCTTCTTTTTCTATGTCCTTGAGATCAAGGTCCTTTGGAGCAAGGGACTTTATACACATTCCTCTCTAGTTCATTTCACTCACAGGAAACTTCTTTTTGTTGGTACACACCACAGGTCTACCAATGTGAATCCTATATCTAATAGGTCCCAGCCCCCACACCAATTAGTGCAAGAGCCAGGAAGAGAGGAGAAAAACAAAACATGTATTAACCCCTTCACAATCTGTTTGCATTACAACAGGTGCAATACTAGAATATAGAAGCCAGTGCACCCCTTTAACTGGAATAAATAAAGTAACCTGCTTACTGCACACACAGTCCTGCACAAACAGTCCTTACACAGCACAAACATCCTTATTTTCAAACTTATTTTCAAACTTTCACACATCACACACCACCATACAACCATCAAATGATTAAATGTCCTTCTTTTTTTATGTCCTTAAGATCAAGGTCCTTTAGAGCAAGGGACTTATACACGTTTCACTCACAGGAAACTTCCTTTTGTTAGGTCCAAACCTAACTTATTATATATATATATATATATATATATATATATATATATATATATATATATATATATATATATATATATATCCAAGAAGACCAATGTGTTTATTTGTTTGAATTTGGTTCGAACTTTTATGCTATTTATTGTGTAAAAATTGCAAATGTCTATTCCCGCAAGGAAACATCATTCTGATATCTGTCTAATGAGATAATGCTAATGTCAATGCCAAGGTCTCCTCCAGTACAGAGAGCTCATTACGTTTCTGAGATTAGTCTGTGCTTGGGGTGAGCTATAGCAGAATGGAACATCTAGAGAGAAATATTTCCAGCCAAATTTCTGTTCATTATTATTCCTTTTATAAAAACTAAAACATGTTTTTTTTTTTGCTGTTTAACTAGACCCAGAGGGGGAAAAACAGACTTACAGGACCCTTCTATACCTTAAACTATAATCAAGACACAGACCACTTTCCTTTTTGGGTAACAAATAGGCCACGGCTTTTATTAATAAATTAACATAGATTTAAATAAATTTAAATCAATTTAAATAAATATGCCTTTTATTAATTTGCATATTATTTCCACCCTGTACCCCTTGGTGCAACTAGCTGTAGCATCCCTTGAATGCCAACTTCTGTCTTGCCAGAGGGAATGTAACGGCTCCATAAACTCTCCAACAAGGTGTACCCGCCAGCCGTGACTCAACTTCCCCCAACATAAAACTTTTATCATCAGTTTCTTTTTTTTTCTTTTTAAAAACTTTTTACATAACACACATAATAACTTATAACAGGGTGGGAAGGAGGGGAGATCCTTCTCTGGTCACCAGCGCTGCTAAAATGGCGCGGTGACCACGTGGCTCCGCCCTTTTATATCGAAACGCAGTGCGGCGTATGATGTCACGAAACTTTGCGAGACTGCGGCTCTCTGTACCAGGAAGAAAGCAGCCGCATCACATGCGGGCCGCAGCCTGCCTGGAAGGAGGGGAAGGGGATGCCTTCCCCCTCTGGTCAATTGCCCCATCACCTAGAAGGCGCGGGGCTCCCAAAAATGAAGCGTTAATTATTTTCAGATATACATATAAGGACTGATCCGTGCTCTTAATTTTACCATCATTATCTGAAATAATAATTAACGCTTCATTTTTGGGAGCCCCGCGCCATTCTAGGTGATGGGGCAATTGACCCAGAGGGGGAAGGCATCCCCTTCCCCTCCTTCCAGGCAGGCTGCGGCCACGCATGTGATGCGGCTGCTTTCTTCCTGGTACAGAGGAGCCGCAGTCTCGCGAAGTTTCGTGACATCATTACGCCGCACTGCGTTTCGATATAAAAGGGCGGAGCCACGTGGTCACCGGCGCCATTTTAGCAGCGCTGGTGACCGGAGAAGGATCTCCCCTCCTTCCCACCCTGTTATAAGTTATTTATGTGTGTTATGTAAAAAGTTTTTAAAAAGAAAAAAAAAAGAAACTGATGATAAAAAAGTTTTATGTTGGGGGAAGTTGGAGTCACGGCTGGCGGGTACACCCTTGTTGGAGAGGTTTATGGAGCCGTTACATTCCCTCTGGCAAGACAGAAGTTGGCATTCAAGCTGAGATCTACAGCTAGGTTGGTTAACAACAAACATGGTTATGGTACGCAAGGGTGGAAATAATATGCAAATTAATAAAAGGCATATTTATTTAAATTGATTTAAATTTATTTAAATCATATGTTAATTTATTAATAAAAGCCGTGGCCTATTTTGTTACCCAAAAAGGAAAGTGGTCTGTGTCTTGATTATAGTGTTAGGTATAGAAGGGTCCTGTAAGTCTGTTTTTCCCCCTCTGGGTCTAGTTAAACAGCAAAAAAAAAAACATGTTTTAGTTTTTATAAAAGGAATAATAATGAACAGAAATTTGGCTGGAAATATTTCTCTCTAGATGTTCCATTCTGCTATAGCGTCACCCCAAGCACAGACTAATCTCAGAAACGTAATGAGCTCTCTGTACTGGAGGAGACCTTGGCATTGACATTAGCATTATCTCATTAGACAGATATCAGAATGATGTTTCCTTGCGGGAATAGACATTTGCAATTTTTACACAATAAATAGCATAAAAGTTCGAACCAAATTCAAACAAATAAACACCATTGGTCTTCTTGGATATATATATATATATATATATATATATATATATATATATATATATATATATATATATATATATATATATATATATGTTAGGTTTGGACCTAACAAAAGGAAGTTTCCTGTGAGTGAAACGTGTATAAGTCCCTTGCTCTAAAGGACCTTGATCTTAAGGACATAAAAAAAGAAGGACATTTAATCATTTGATGGTTGTATGGTGGTGTGTGATGTGTGAAAGTTTGAAAATAAGTTTGAAAATAAGGATGTTTGTGCTGTGTAAGGACTGTTTGTGCAGGACTGTGTGTGCAGTAAGCAGGTTACTTTATTTATTCCAGTTAAAGGGGTGCACTGGCTTCTATATTCTAGTATTGCACCTGTTGTAATGCAAACAGATTGTGAAGGGGTTAATACATGTTTTGTTTTTCTCCCTCTCTTCCTGGCTCTTGCACTAATTGGTGTGGGGGCTGGGACCTATTAGATATAGGATTCACATTGGTAGACCTGTGGTGTGTACCAACAAAAGAAGTTTCCTGTGAGTGAAATGAACTAGAGAGGAATGTGTATAAAGTCCCTTGCTCCAAAGGACCTTGATCTCAAGGACATAGAAAAAGAAGGGCATTTAATCATTTGATGGTTGTTATGGTGTGTGTGTGAAAGTTTGACAATAACTTTGAAAATAAGGATTGTTTGTGCTGTGTTAAGGACTGGTGTGCAGCAAGCAGATTAATCTTTCTTTCTTCCAGTTAAAGGGTTCACTGGGCTTTTATATTCTAGTATTGCACCTGTTGTAATCGCAAACAGGTTGTAAAGGCGTTAATAAGTTGTTTTTTTCCCCTCTCTTCCTGGCTCTGCACTAATTGCTTTGAAATGAAAGGGTTTAGAGAAGGGCAACTACATTAATAAGGGATTGGGGGAGCTTGAATTGAAAGAGATTAGAAAAGTTACAATTATGTACGCTGGAGAAAGGCACTCCCGTGGGGAGAGGTGGACTCCCTTAGACTTGAAGAAAAATAAATCTGGACGTTGTTATGGCAGGTTCATTGGTCAGTTTAAAAAAAAGCTGGATGAGTTTCTGCAAACAAGGAATGTTGCAAGTTACTGGTATTGATACATAAAGTAGAGTTGATACAGGGAAATTTCCAATTGCCACTTGAGTCAGGAAGGAATTTTTTCTCCTTCATAAATTTGGTGGGTTTATTTTCCTTCCTCTGGATCAACAACTATTGGAAGGTAGGAATTACCAGTCCTATATCCCTGCCCCAAGTACTTTTCAGTTTAACTGTTTTTTAAATACATTTAAAAACACAAATAGTTTACCTTTAAAAATGTATACCTCTAGTTCATCTTTAAAGGGAAACTACATGTCATAATTAAATAATGAGGCACCATTTACTTAAGTTAAGAGGGGCCTTATCTTTACCTTATCTTAACCTGTGCTAAACATTCCTTCCTGCTTGATGCTTTGGGAAAATTTTGAACAGGCATTGGAATTGACATCACTTTATCCAAAAGTGATGTCAAGAATGACCCATTGATTCCCTCTGATTGGATACTAATGTAGGCCTGCATGTCATTTGCCGGTCACTCCAGCAGTGAGTCATGTGACAAGACAGGATAACAGCAGTTGTAATGTTGTTTTTTATTTTTTTGTTATTTTTATATAATGTTACAAGTTAGTTGTTTTTACTATATATTTTATACTGTTTTATACTATGTGATTTTTAAAAATACATTTTGCAATGAGAAATATATCTCTTAACTTCTTGTTCTACGTCATCAAGTTTATGGTTAAAACTAAGGAAAAACCACACTTCAAGCAACTGTTGAAATTATAGCTATAAAAATTGTCCTCCCTTCCTTAAAGGGGAAGTCCAGTACAAATACATATGCTTTTTAGAAAAAAGAGCAGTTTTTTCATTCTGCATTTTTCTTTGTATAAATAAATGCAACCAAAATACTGTTCCTGTTTGCAGGACCCTAGTAGAGACCGTTATGGCCTTGCCCTTGACCCAGCGCCTGGGTTGATTCAATTGCTCAGTAGAGATCTGAGCATCTTGAACCATCCAACAGCCAATCGCAGAAATTACTGTTAGGATTATTCAGGATGTGGTGCATCCTGGAGAGAAGAAGGACCTTAGAACCTGAAATGTCAGCTCACTAATGTCACAGCAGGGAACAGCAAGGGATGAATCAACTGATATTTCAAAATGAGAGAATATGCAGAATAACTAAGAATGCATTACACAAACTAACAATTTGTCCCTTTAAAGCAAAAACAATCATTATAATTGCTAATCAACACTAAGGTTGCATGTCTGATAACATTCCATTAAAAAGCCAGAGTATTAATACAGTATATAACGTTTCCTATTTGTTTTATTCAGTTAGATCAACTGGAATTAAAGTTTAGTTCAAAGAATTAACTTTAATTCCAGTTGATCTAATTGAATACAACAGATATACCATGACCTGGATGACTGAGAACCTTCACAGGTTTCCTTATTAGGGTAATTTTGCATTAGTTTTATATCAACATTTTAACACAAAGAATGTACCCTAGAGCACTGCAGTTTCCAGCAAACATAAAGATTTTACTGAATGTGCTTAAACACAAAAGAGCCTTTATTCAGTTACTATAATGTTTCTATTTTTCTTTCCTCTAAGCTATTGAGCTCTCTGGTTAACACAGATATGTTTAAAATTAGAAAAAAATTCCTTAGGTTACCGTAGACTTCCAGAAGGAGCGTGGGGTTCATTTGGATTAGACAAGTAAACACAGTGGACACTCATGATTATATTTCTGGGTTAATTAGGCCTGAATTTGGAGTGATATATTAGAACAGGGATCAGAAACAGCATTTCCCTAGGGCGTATCCATTTGATGCTAAGGCAATGATGGCTTCCAGTGTGGATATTACCAAATTGTAGTGTGAATTGCTATATAAAAATAAAGTCTACATATTTGCATAGAATATGTGATTGATTTACTCTATACAGTAACACAGGCATCTATTATCTAGCTGGGGCAATGTATACAAGATTTTGTGAATTACTGAATATTCATGTAAACATTAGATATTATAATGACTAGTAACAGGTTTCCATAATGACTGACCGTCCACAACCGAACTGAGTGGCTTGTAATGAGGTAATTGATAATGACAATGACAAATAGTAGGGAAGAATATTGTTACAAAACTGCAATTGTGCTGGTTGCGCTGGTAGTAGATGCAAGATGTTACCGGAGTCATCTTATTTTAAATTGGACTCTCAAAAGGTGAAATTGAAATATAATGTTTAAATTTAAAGGGTCGTTCCACACCTTAAAAAATACATATAGCAAATCCCAAACTGCAATACTTAAAAGTCGAGAACTGTAAGACTATCCTGAAACGCTGCCTGTTTATAATTTCGCTTCCTGGTTCTTCCAGTATCTGCAAGTCATGATGTGACATTTGACATCACAGTCAGTGACTGAGTGCTATTTTCTTATGCATCTTCTGAGCACGTGCAAGCTTGCAAAAATACTTATAGAGGAGGAACAAACCATTGAGGTGACAGAGGAAGAGGGAGAAAAACATTTTGTTTCAGAACAGGTTAATATTTAATCTGTTAGCTAAGTATTGTGGTTTAGGGTTTTCGGGGATGATTTACCTTATACATTTTCTATTTGAGGTATGAGTATGCCCTTTTAGGATGTGAAATCTTTATAGATATGAACACACACCACAAGTTGTGAACACAATTCTATTGGCCCTTCCATGATAGTTCTATAAATATTGTGATGAGTAACTCATCATATACTCGTACACTTTAAACCACTGACAGGCAAAATACCTTGGTTTAATAAAGCAATTCAGCTGCTGTATGTTTCATTGACTGTTCTGTGGGTTTGGTGAACTTTACCCCAACAATGCTAATGTATTTCCATGCTATTAATAAAACAAATGTTTGTTTCATTGTTGCTTTTTTGTATATACAAAATTTAACCTAACAAGTCATTTCCATTGCTCATTTTCAACTTCGATTTCTTAGGTGGGAGGCTCCTCTCTACATGTATTGTATTAATGTTTTGCTTGTTGGTTGCTAACCCTAGCTGTCAAGCCATTGATGCAATACAGGGTTTGTGTTTGCTGCACTTTCATTGACATTGGGTTAGGGTGGAGAAGGTCTATTGTACTTCAATCTTCTTGTTGCAAATGACTCCCAACCAAATATGATTACATAGAGGTGATGTCATACAAAGATACACATTACTGGTGTACAGTATTTAGTAAAAGGTATGAACGTGGCCGAATTGTGCAGTACGAGGGCAGATAAGTCAGGCATTTCACATACTACAAATCACAGACTGTCAACTCCTGCTTTACAAATTCATTGTGAGTTTAACACAATCTCCAAACCTGTGTAAGGATTAGGATCTGCTTAATTTAAATTGCTCATCTCTAATAAAAGATAAGAAAAACGTTTGCCTGCTTCCCACTAACCTTACTTGCTGTATGCGACTAAGCCTTAAAATCACGTTCTGTCAAATTACAGTAATAGAGAGGATTTAATAACCATATAAGAAGTGCATCCCACAAAGTTGGATTTAGAGAATAAATATGAATGGTTAAATACGTTTACTCATATATTACAGAAATCATAACATTGCATCACTTGCAGGTGTGAATGTTTTTAATCTAATAAAAAAAAAACTCTTTCTGAAAAACAGTATTTTGCCCCAAGGGTAAAACATTTAAATGTTCACTGTGTTTACAGACCACAGCCTTCAGTTATGTCATTAGCTATGTACACGCCCACAAATCCTATACCCTGACGACTATTACTATGATGCACAGAGAATACACACTGAGAGCTAGAGGACCCCCATACCTGTCCTTGCAGGTCACAATGGCCTTCTCGTATGCACTGTAATCCGTTTGCTTTTGGTAGACTTCTTTAGATGCCACTCCTTGATTTTAGTTTCCGCTCCACATTGGCTTCCTCCAGGGACCGTACTTGCTCAAGGTAGGGCCCAAGCGGTCATTTAAGTTCGCATTGTTTCTTTGCCATTGAGGTTTATGATGCTTTCTTTGTAATCATTTGCAGGGTCAAAGATTGATGAACCGCAGGAAAATGAGTAGGCTTGGAGATACTATCCGGTCTTTACTGATCCCACCATGTTTACTCAAGAGCTGGAGGAACTCCAGACTTGAGAGAAACTTCATTGTGAGAGATGAGGAGAATTGAAAACTCATGGTTTACCAGCTACGATTTCTGCTCAAGCCATCAGTTCCAGACAGGTTTGAATTGTATCTTTGCTTGTGTACTTTATGTCATTCAGAGTGGGTGTTGCCAAGCGATGCAATAGTATTGTGTCATCTCTAATTAACTATGTTTCCTATTGCTCAATCCTGTATCTTGGTATTATTATTTAGAATAACAACAGAGACTTCTGATTAAACCCTCTATTTATATCGCACATCCAATGGTTGTGTCTGTTGAAATTTCATTGTTGTCTAATACATTTTTCTAGCGCTACAGTGAGCTTATCATTCGTGACACAGAAAATTCTTCTAATACGTGCTCCCCTGGCATTGCAGTGGATCAGCATTAACCCATTAACTGCAAAACAAACACATTCCGTAGAAAGTTAGCAGAAAAAAGGAAAAGGTGTTAAGAGCAGCTTCAAAGAGAAGGATAATTTGCTGTAACTTGGACCAACCTGGTAATTTTTTGGGGTGATAATAATGTTGTAATTATTATTATTATGTATTTAACAATATATTAAAAGACCTGCCCCTCCAGTAATTCTCAGTAACAATAACAAAATTAAAAAAAAAACAATAATAAATACTGGTCTAATGTGGTTAGAAATGGGCTAAACATAAACCCAATTGCCGTTCTCCAACCCCTACCCCCCCCCCCCCCCACAACACACACACACCGCACGCACATGCAGAACTTTTTGCTGATTTTTGGCAGGTATGAGCAAAGAAAACCTGATTGGAAGGCCAGATTAGGACCCCATATGGTGACCCATAGAACCTATAAGCAGCCTGACTAGCTAAAACAGAAGAAAGAAACAATAGCAACACCAGTTAGAGAAGATCAATAACGCAAAATAATCCAGATAAAATATTTAACTGACCAGGTAAAAGGTAATTTTTTTTTTAGCAAAATGCTTCAAAAAGCCAAAATAATGAAAAAATATTCCCTTAGGGGAAACAGTAGGCAGTTCCCACACATGTATCAATTCAAATATAGGAGAAGCAATAACGCTAGTGCAGTAATTATCTTTTTCAGATCATGGTCCACACATACACGTTATATTGTATATTTGTACAGTAGCGAACATTAACTGCATTAAGATTTTATACTGTAAGTTAACCAAAAATGTGAGGCACACCTCACTCCTTGGCAAAGTCTAGTCTAGTAGACTAACCGAAAAACTGATGGTTGGAAGACTGGCAATTGGATTTTATACACACGAGCATTCCAACACAACATATAGCTGCTTAAACATCACTTTTTTGTCAGAGAGCTGACAATAAAATTATCCAACACTGGTGGTGCTGCCAAATTCAAGGTTCATCTAGGGCACTATAAAGGCCACTCATTACACCTCCATTAAGAATCCAGCCACATAACAGTATAGATTTAATCAAGATGCCAAAACCATGGAGGTTTTTTGATCTGTTCTGGGATTTGTTGATCATCAACATAAAAAAAGCAGGTTTGGTGTATACTGTTCTATGGTATTGTTACACTTGAAGCTAAAGGTTTGGTACAATCCATGGGGTCTTTTATATTTTTACAAACCATCCCATCTTACCCTCTAAGACATGGTGACTGGCTCCTTCCCCAGGGAATGCAAGAGACAGATGGTCAGCTAAATCCCCAGTAATTGTATCTACTGATGGGGGGGGGGCAGTATGGTGAATGCAGGGAAGGAGGATCCCAGTGCCACTGGAGCCAGTGTAAACCGTGTACAACTGTACAGTTTGCAAATCCCAAAATGGAACCTGACATTCACAAATTATAGCTGGTTATGTCTGGTGATTCTGATGAATGATCAGGCACCTGTGTCCTATATCTGAGCCAATGTTTGAACAACTGTTTACATGAGCTTGAAAGGTGAGATCAGGTGAAATGAATAACTCATACCATTAGTAAGCTTTCCTTCTCCTTACAGTTACACCTCTGTGACATTTACTAGTTCAGATAAGAATTTACTTTCAAATGAAGGATATTTCTTATCTGATATATGTCCCGATGAATTAGAATATACAACCTAGTCATGTTTGTAAGCATTCCGTATGTCATCTTATCATCCAAGTTTTTATCATCCAGTATAGTATCTGACAATTATATAAGGAAGGGATGTCCGCCCATGGAAGTTATTGGGGTTGTCAGGTCTTTCTATGGGTCCCAAGTTCCAGACTGCATTGGTTCATTAAGTGATATTGTATAGTCTGTGCTTTTTGTTACCTACATAGAAAACATTTATCAGTGAGGCACACATCTCCCTTGGATTCTATTGTTAAAAAAGATGAGAATCCTTCCTTATCTTAATACAAAAAGATCCACACACTCCCTCAATTTTACTTTGTGCGTCATAGTCGACCTCAGCCCCCCTCACTAAAAGGTGGAAATAATATGCAAATTAATAAAAGGCATATTTATTTAAATTGATTTAAATTTATTTAAATCATATGTTAATTTATTAATAAAAGCCGTGGCCTATTTTGTTACCCAAAAAGGAAAGTGGTCTGTGTCTTGATTATAGTGTTAAGGTATAAGAAGGGTCCTGTAAGTCTGTTTTTCCCCCTCTGGGTCTAGTTAAACAGCAAAAAAAAAAAACATGTTTTAGTTTTTATAAAAGGAATAATAATGAACAGAAATTTGGCTGGAAATATTTTCTCTCTAGATGTTCCATTCTCTGCTATAGCTTCACCCCAAGCACAGACTAATCTCAGAAACGTAATGAGCTCTCTGTACTGGAGGAGACCTTGGCATTGACATTAGCATTATCTCATTAGACAGATATCAGAATGATGTTTCCTTGCGGGAATAGACATTTGCAATTTTTACACAATAAATAGCATAAATGTTCGAACCAAATTCAAACTAAATAACACACTTGGTCTTCTTGGATATTATATATATATATATATATATATATCTATATATATATATATATATATATATATATATATATATTATATATATGTTAGGTTTGGACCTAACAAAAGGAAGTTTCCTGTGAGTGAAACGTGTATAAAGTCCCTTGCTCTAAAGGACCTTGATCTTAAGGACATAAAAAAGAAGGACATTTAATCATTTGATGGTTGTATGGTGTGTGTGAGTGTGTGAAAGTTTGAAAATAAGTTTGAAAATAAGGATTGTTTGTGCTGTGTTAAGGACTGTTTGTGCAGGACTGTGTGTGCAGTAAGCAGGTTAATCTTTATTTATTCCAGTTAAAGGGGTGCACTGGGCTTCTATATTCTAGTATTGCACCTGTTGTAATCGCAAACAGATTGTGAAGGGGTTAATACATGTTTTGTTTTTTCCCTCTCTTCCTGGCTCTTGCACTAATTGGTGTGGGGGCTGGGACCTATTAGATAAGTAGGATTCACATTGGTTAGACCTGTGGTGTGTACCTAACAAAAAGAAGTTTCCTGTGAGTGAAATGAACTAGAGAGGAATGTGTATAAAGTCCCTTGCTCCAAAGGACCTTGATCTCAAGGACATAGAAAAAGAAGGGCATTTAATCATTTGATGGTTGTATGGTGTGTGTGTGAAAGTTTGACAATAACTTTGAAAATAAGGATTGTTTGTGCTGTGTTAAGGACTGTGTGTGCAGCAAGCAGATTAATCTTTCTTTCTTCCAGTTAAAGGGGTTCACTGGGCTTTTATATTCTAGTATTGCACCTGTTGTAATCGCAAACAGGTTGTAAAGGGGTTAATAAGTTGTTTTTTTCCCCTCTCTTCCTGGCTCTTGCACTAATTGCTTTGAAATTGAAAGGGTTTAGAGAAGGGCAACTACATTAATAAGGGGATTGGGGGAGCTTGAATATGAAGAGAGATTAGAAAAGTTACAATTATGTACGCTGGAGAAAGGCACTCCCGTGGGGAGAGGTGGACATCCCTTAAGACTTGAAGAAAAATAAATCTGGACGTTGTTATGGCAGGTTCATTGGTCAGTTTAAAAAAAAAAGCTGGATGAGTTTCTGCAAACAAGGAATGTTGCAAGTTACTGGTATTGATACATAAAGTAGAGTTGATACAGGGAAATTTCCAATTGCCACTTGGAGTCAGGAAGGAATTTTTTCTCCCTTCATAAATTTGGTGGGTTTATTTTTCCTTCCTCTGGATCAACAACTATTGGAAGGTAGGAATTACCAGTCCTATATCCCTGCCCCAAGTACTTTTCAGTTTAACTGTTTTTTAAATACATTTAAAAACACAATAGTTATCCTTTAAAAATGTATACCCTCTAGTTCATCTTTAAAGGGAAACTACATGTCATAATTAAATAATGAGGCACCATTTACTTAAGTTAAGAGGGGCCTTATCTTTACCTTATCTTAACCTGTGCTAAACATTCCTTCCTGCTTGATGCTTTGGGAAAATTTTGAACAGGCATTGGAATTGACATCACTTTATCCAAAAAGTGATGTCAAGAATGACCCATTGATTCCCTCTGATTGGATACTAATGTAGGCCTGCATTTTGTCATTTGCCTGTGTCACTCCAGCAGTGAGTCATGTGACAAGACAGGATAACAGCAGTTGTAATGTTGTTTTTATTTTTTTTGTTATTTTTTATATAATGTTACAAGTTAGTTGTTTTAGACTATATATTTTATACTGTTTTATACTATAACGTGATTTTTTAAAATACATTTTTGCAATTGAGAAATATATCTCTTAACTTCTTGTTTCTACGTCATCAAGTTTATGGTTAAAACTAAGGAAAAACCACACATTTCAAGCAACTGTTGAAATTATAGCTATAAAAATTGTCCTCCCTTCCTTAAAGGGGAAGTCCAGTACAAATACATATGCTTTTTAGAAAAAAGAGCAGTATTTTTCATTCTGCATTTTATCTTTGTATAAATAAATGCAACCAAAATACTGGCTTCCTGTTTGCAGGAACCCTAGTAGAGACCGTTATGGCCTTGCCCTTGACCCAGCGCCTGGGTTGATTCAATTGCTCAGTAGAGATCTGAGCATCTTTGAACCCATCCAACAGCCAATCGGCAGAAATTACTGTTAGGATTATTCAAGGATGTGGTGCATCCTGGGAAGAAGAAGGACCGTTAGAACCTGAAATGTCAGCTCACTAATGTCAACAGCAGGGAACAGCAAAGGGTATGAAATCAACTGATATTTCAAAATGGGAGAGAATATGCAGAATAACTAAGAATGCATTACACAAACTAACAATTTGTCCCTTTAAAGCAAAAACAATCATTATAATTGCTAATCAACACTAAGGTGTGCATGTCTGATTAATGACATTCCATTAAAAAGCCAGAGTATTAATACAGTATATAACGGTTTCCTATTTTGTTTTATTCAGTTAGATCAACTGGAATTAAAGTTTAGTTCAAGAATTAAACTTTAATTCCAGTTGATCTAATTGAATACAACAGATATACCATGACCTGGATGACTGAGAACCTTCACAAGGTTTCCTTATTAGGGTAGATTTTGCATTAGTTTTATATCAACATTTTAACACAAAGAATGTATCCCTAGAGCACTGCAGGTTTCCAGCAAACATAAAGATTTTACTGAATGTGCTTAAACACAAAAGGAGCCTTTATTTCAGTTACTATAATGTTTCTATTTTTCTTTCCTCTAAGCTATTGAGCTCTCTGGTTAACACAGAAATATGTTAAAATTAGAAAAAAATTCCTTAGGTTACCGTAGACTTCCAGAAGGAGACAGTGGGGTTCATGTTGGATTAGACTAAATGTAACAGTGGAACATCATGATTATATTTCTGGGTATATTAGGCCTGAATTTGGAGTGATATATAGAACAGGGATCAGAAACAGCATTTACCTAGGGCGTATCCATTTGATGCTAAGGCAATGATGGCTTCCAGTGTGGATATTACCAATATTGTAGTGTGAATTGCTATATAAAAATAAAGTCTACATATTTGCATAGAATAATGTGATTGATTTACTCTATACAGTAACACAGGCATCTATTCATCTAGCTGGGGCAATGTATACAAGGATTTTGTGAATTACTGAATATTCATGTAAACATTAGATAATTATAATGACTAGGTAAACAGGTTTCTCAATAATGACTGACCGTCCACAACCGAACTGATGTGGCTTGTAATGAGGTAATTGATAATGACAATGACAAATAGTAGGGAAGAATATTGTTACAAAACTGCAATTGTGCTGGTTGCGCTGGTAGTAGATGCAAGATGTTACCGGAGTCATCTTATTTTAAATTGGACTCTCAAAAGGGTGAAATTGAAATATAATGTTTAAATTTTAAAGGGTCGTTCCACACCTTAAAAAATACATATAGGCAAATCCCAAAACTGCAATACTTAAAAAGCTGAGAACTGTAAGACTATCCTGAAACGCTGCCTGTTTATAATTTCTGCTTCCTGGTTCTTCCAGTATCTGCAAGTCATAGATGTGACATTTGACATCACAGTCAGTGACTGAGTGCTATTTTCTTAGATGCATCTTCTGAGCACGTGCAAGCTTGCAAAAATACTTATAGAGGAGGAACAAACCATTTGAGTGACAGAGGGAAGAGGGAGAAAAACATTTTGTTTCAGAACAGGTTAATATTTAATCTGTTAGCTAAGTATTGTGGTTTAGGGTTTTCGGGGATGATTTACCTATATTTCATTTTCTATTTGAGGTATGAGTATGCCCTTTTAGGATGTGAAATCTTTATAGATATGAACACACACCACAAGTGTGAACACAATTCTATTGGCCACTTCCATGATAGTTCTATAAATATTGTGATGAGTAACTCATCATATACTCGTACACATTTAAACCACTGACAGGCAAAATACCTTGGTTTAATAAAGCAATTCAGCTGCTGTATGTTTCATTGACTGTTCTGTGGGTTTGGTGAACTTTTACCCCAACAATGCTAATGTATTTCCATGCTATTAATAAAACAAGATATTGTTTCATTGTTTGCTTTTTTGTATATACAAAATTTAACCTAACAAGTCATTTCCATTGCTCATTTTCAACTTCGATTTTCTTAGGTGGGAGGCTCCTCTCTACATGTATTGTATTTAATGTTTTTGCTTGGTTGGTTGCTAACCCTAGCTGTCAAGCCATTGATGCAATACAGGGTTTGATGTTTGCTGCACTTTCATTGACATTGGGTTAGGGTGGAGAAGGTCTATTGTACTTCAATCTTCTTGTTGCAAATGACTCCCAACCAAATATGATTACATAGAGGTGATGTCATTACAAAGATACACATTACTGGTGTACAGTATTTTAGTAAAAGGTATGAACGTGGCACGAATTGTGCAGTACAGAGGGCAGATAAGTCAGGCATTTCACATACTACAAATCACAGACTGTCAACTCCTGCTTTACAAATTCATTGTGAGTTTAACACAATCTCCAAACCTGTGTAAGGATTAGGATCTGCTTAATTTAAATTGCTCATCTCTAATAAAAGACTTAAGATAAAAACGTTTGCCTGCTTCCCTACTAACCTTACTTGCTGTATGCGACTAAGCCTTATAAATCACGTTCTGTCAAATTACAGTAATAGAGAGGATTTAATATACCATATAAGAAGTACATCCCACAAAGTTGGATTTAGAGGAATAAATATGAATGGTTAAATACAGTTTACTCATATATTACAGAAATCATAACATTGCATCACTTGCAGGTGTGAATGTTTTTAATCTAATAAAAAAAAAACTCTTTCTGGAAAAACAGTATTTTGCCCCAAGGGTTAAACATTTAAATGTTCACTGTGTTATCAGACACAAGCCTTCAGTTATGTCATTATGCTATGTACACGCCCACAAATCCTATACCCTGACTGACTATTACTATGATGCACAGAGAATACACACTGAGAGCTAGAGGACCCCCATACCTGTCCTTGCAGGTCAGCAATGGCCTTCTCGTATGCACTGTAATCTCGTTTGCTTTTGGTAGACTTCTTTAGATGCCACTCCTTGATTTTAGTTTCCAGCTCCACATTGGCTTCCTCCAGGGACCGTACTTGCTCAAGGTAGGAGGCCAAGCGGTCATTTAAGTTCTGCATTGTTTCTTTGCCATTGAGGTTTATGATGCTTTCTTTGTAATCATTTGCAGGGTCAAAGATTGATGAACCGCAGGAAAATGAAGTAGGCTTGGAGATACTGATCCGGTCTTTACTGATCCCACCATGTTTACTCAAGGAGCTGGAGGAACTCCAGACTTGAGAGAAACTTTCATTGTGAGAGGATGAGGAGAATTGAAAACTCATGGTTTACCAGCTACGATTTCTGCTCAAGCATCAGTTCCAGACAGGGTTGAATTGTATCTTTGCTTGTGTACTTTATGTCATTCAGAGTGGGTGTTGCCAAGCGATGCAAATAGTATTGTGTCATCTCTAATTAACTATGTTTCCTATTGCTCAATCCTGTATCTTGGTATTATTATTTAGAATAACAACAGAGACTTCTGATTAAACCCTCTTTATTTTATCGCACATCCTAAGGTGTGTCTGTTGAAATTTCATTGTTGTCTAATACATGTTTTCTAGCGCTACAGTGAGCTTATCATTCGTGACACAGAAAATTCTTCTAATAGCTTTGCTGCCCCTGGCATTGCAGTGGATCAGCATTAACCCATTAACTGCAAAACAAACACATTCCGTAGAAAGTTAAGCAAGAAAAAAAGGAAAAGGTGTTAAAAGAAGCAGCTTCAAAGAGAAGGATAATTTGCTGTAACTTGGACCCAACCTGGTAATTTTTTGGGGTGATAATAATGTTGTAATTATTATTATTATGTATTTATACAATATATTAAAAGACCTGCCCCATCCAGTAATTCTCAGTAACAATAGAGCAAAATTAAAAAAAAATAATAATACATACTGGTCTAATGTGGTTAGAAAATGGGCTAAACATAAACCCAATTGCCGTTCTCCAACCCCTACCCCCCCCCCCCCACACACACACACACACACGCACGCACATGCAGAACTTTTTGCTGATTTTTGCAGGTATGAGCAAAGAAAACCTGATTGGAAGGCCAGATTAGGACCCCATATGGTGACCCATAGAACACTATAAGCAGCCTGACGTAGCTAAAACAGAAGAAAGAAACAATAGCAACACCAGTTAGAGAAGATCAAATAACGCAAAAATAATCCAGATAAAATATTTTACTGACCAGGTAAAAAGGTAATTTTTTTTTTAGCAAAATGCATTCAAAAAGCCAAAATAATGAAAAAATATTCCCTTAGGGGAAACAGTATGGCAGTTCCCACACATGTATCAATTCAAATATATGGAGAAGCAATAATCGCTAGTGCAGTAATTATCTTTTTCAGATCATGGTCCACACATACACGTTATATTGAATATTGTACAGTAGCGATACATTAACTGCATTAAGATTTTATACTGTAAGTTATACCAAAAATGTGAGGCAATGTACCCTGGCACATCCTTTGGCAAAGTCTAGTCTAGTAGACTAACCGAAAAACTGATGGTTGGAAGACTGGCAATTGGATTTTATACACACGAGCATTCCAACACACTAATAGCTGCTTAAACATCAGCTTTTATTGTCAGAGAGCTGACAATAAAATTATCCAACACTGGTGGTGCTGCCAGAATTCAAGGTTCATCTAGGGCACTATAAAGGCCACTCATTACACCTCCATTAAGAATCCAGCCACATAACAGTATAGATTTAATCAAGATGCCAAAACCAGTGGAGGTTTTTTGATCTGTTCTGGGATTTGTTGATCATCAACATAAAAAAAGCAGGTTTGATATACTGTTTCTATGGTATTGTTATACTTTGAAGCTAAAGGTTTGGTACAATCCATGGGGTCTTTATATTTTTACAAACCATCCCATCTTATCCCTCTAAGACATGGTGACTGGCTCCTTCCCCAGGGTAATGCAAGAGACAAGATGGTCAGCAAAATCCGCCAGTAATTGTATCTACTGATGGGGGGGGGGGGGCAGTAATGGTGAATGCAGGGAAGGAGGATCCCAGTGCCACTGGAGCCAGTGATAAACCGTGTACAACTGTACAGTTTGCAAATCCCAAAATGGAACCTGACATTCACAGAATTATAGCTGGTTATGTCTGGTGATTTCTGATGAATGATCAGGCACCTGTGTCCTATATCTGAGCCAATGTTTGAACAACTTGTTTACATGAGCTTGAAAGGTGAGATCAGGTTGAAATGAAATAACTCAATACCATTAGTGAGCTTTCCTTCTCCTTACAGATACACCTCTGTGACATTTACTAGTTCAGATAAGAATTTTACTTTCAAATGAAGGATATTTCTTATCTGATATATGTCCCTGCATGAATTAGAATTATACATACCTAGTCATGTTTGTAAAGCATTCCGTAGTGGCATTCTTATCATCCAAGTTTTTATCATCCAGTATAGTATATCTGACAATTATATAAGGGAAGGGATGTGCCGCCCATGGAAGTTATTGGGGTTCTCAGGTCTTTCTATGGGGTCCCAAGTTGCCAGACTGCATTGGTTCATTAAGTGATATTGTATAGTCTGTGCTTTTTGTTTACCCTACATAGAAAAACATTTATCAGTGAGGCACACACATCTCCCTTGGATTCTATTGTTCAGTTCTTAAAGACAAAAAGATCCAAACATCCGCAATGTTTAGTGTGTGAGTAATAGGACTCTCAGCCCCCATGAACTAAAGAGTTTGTCAATAACCACAGAAGAACTCATCTCTACCCAACAGTTCTGGAATTATCAATCACTATTTTTAGATACACACATACAGTAAATTGATATTCCGTACCTACATCTGCACGACAGTGCACAATTGGAACATTGTGTTTATAGCCTTAAGGAAAATCTAAAAATCTCCTTGCCTTTAGTTGCATCCTACTCAGAAGAAAAGGCAGTGACTTTTCCATAACGGTTGGGCTATGAAACAGGAGCCTACACCACAATATCTTTTTGCTTGTAATACATTATAATATACCTTAAACCAAGCAGACAGGTGATACCTTTCTTTCTGGTGATGTCATCCTCCCTTTAAACCCTAACAGTTAATGCAGAGGAAGGCAAAAAAAAAAAGGCTAAAGGAGGGAGGGGGGGGGTTACCTTCCTGACTCCAAATGGCAATCGGACAGTATCCCTGGATCAACCAGAACTACAGTATATGTATAATACCAGTAATTCTCAATATTTTTTAGTTTTAGAAACATATATAGGCTACTTTTAAAGCTATTCAATGAACTTGCCATTACCACATCTGCTGGAAGGCAGTTCCACACTGTGCTCACTGTTAAGAAACCTTTCCTAACATGAAGATGAAACTTCTTTTCTTCCATTATTAAAGGATGTCCACGAGTCCACTGATATGACTTATTAGTGAACAATGCACCAGAGTGTTCATTGTATGGCCCATTAATATATTTGTATATATTGTATCTAATGTAAAGAGCCCTAACTTGTCCTAATCTGCCTGCATAGTCAAGCCCCTCCATTCCTCTTATTATTATAGTTGCCCTTCTCTGAACTGCTTCCATTTCCAAGATGTCCCTCTTTTGAATCTATTCCCCTCTTTATACAAGGCAATATCTTGTTAGCTCTAGCCGTTGCTACCTGGCATTGTTTGCTACAGATAAGTCTGTTATCTACCTGTACCCCCAAATCTTTTTCTATTAGATATTCACTTAACACAGTTATTTATAGTGAAGGTGGCACCAGGATTGTTAAACCCTAACTTCATCACCTTACATTTATAAACATTAAAATCTCATCTGCCGTTCTGCTGCCCATTTTGATAATCTAGGTCAGCTTGCAGCAATTGCACATAATTTGAAGTTTCCAAAACTCTGGATAGTTCATGTTTTCAAAGACAGAGACCCCAGTACAGAACCCTGAGGCACTCCACTTTAGCCCACATATATGTAGCTCCATTGACCACCATTCTCTGCTTGCAATCCATGTACAGATGTTTTTTTCTACTTCAACAGTCCTTAATTAGTTGCCTATGTGGCACAGTATCAAAAGCTTTAGCAAAATCCAATTATACCACATCCACTGCTGTGCCTGAATCTAAATTCTTACTCACTTCTTCATAAAAACCAAGTTAAATTGTCTGTCACGATCTATTTCTCATAAATCCATGCTGACTACTACTAATAAGATCAGTTCTGGAGACAAAGTCAAGGATATGATCCCGTATCAAACTTTCCAGCACTTTCTCTACAACTGATATTAGGTTTACAGGTCTATAGTTACCAGTAGAGATGGACCCAAAACCGAACTCAAACGTGAGTTTGAGATGAACTTTATGAGTTCAGACGAACTCAAACTATTTGAACTAGTTTGCGTTTGAACTATTTGGACTTTTCCAACAATTACTCCCCCATTGACTTTAATGGGTCCGAATTCGAACTTTCAAACTTTAACTGAAGTTTGAAAGTTCGAAAATGGACCAAACTTTATATAGTTTGGCCATCTCTAGCTTCCAGGTTGGGAACTACCTTTTTTGAAAATTGGTATTACATTGGCTTTTTTCCTATCCAGTGGCACATCACCAGACAAAGGTGAATCTGAAAAGATAAGAAACAGTGGTCTAGATAAAACTGGACTAAGCTCTCTTAAGATCAGAGGATGTATTCCATCCGGTCCTGGGGATTTATTGATATTAACTTTGTCTAATTGTTTTCGTACCATATCCTCTGTCAGCCAGAGTGAATATTCCTCATTTATACCCTTCATATTATTACAGTCCCTGCTATAAGGACTAGGATTCTCTATAGTGAATACCGAGAGAAAAAAATGGTATCCTCTACAACCATCTCAGCCCTATTATTAAATGGTCCCAAATTCATGGTCCTCATCTTTTTACAATTGATACATATAAAAACCTTTTTGGGGTTAAACTTGCTTTGTCCTTCTATCTGTATTTCATTGTCTATTCTAGCTAGTTTAATTACTTTCCTGCACTCCTTATTACATCTTTTATACTCCCTGTAAGCCTGTTCGGTTTCCTCTGATTTCAAAATTTAAAAAAGCCTTTTTTTTCCCATTTTCTTTTTTACCTGGGCATTAAGCCAGGTAAATGTTCCCTAAAAGGTATAAATTTAGAAATCTAATAGTTTAAAGGGTAACTGTGGTCTCCAATTCTTCCAAACGAGTAAGGATTACCATATATACTCGAGTATAAGCCGACCCGAGTATAAGCCGAGGTACCCCTTTTACCTAAAAAAGTAGGAAAAATTGATTGACTCGAGTATAAGCCGAGGTTAGGAATTATGACCACTACTGCCTTCTGATTCAGTATTGTTTGAGTCTTAAGTTGCCCTTTAAATGGACAGCAGATTTCCCATACAGATGTAAATCACATACAAAATCAAAAGGTAATCTACTGCAATACATACCTTCTTCCTTCTGATTCCTTATTGTTTTGAGGCTTAAGTTGCCCTTTAAATTGACAGCAGAATTCCCATACAGATGTTTGGAAACTACAACACCCAGCATGCTTTAGTTGCTGGGAGTTGTAGTTTCCAAACACCTGTATGGGAATTCTGCAGTTAAAAGGCAACTGAAACATGCAGAGTAGAGCCCCCTTCCCTCCCTCCCCAGAGAGTCCCCCCAGTAAGTTGGTCCTTACCCCGATCGATGTAAGTAAGTTGGTCCTCACAGCCCGGCGCCGAGTAGTGACGTCAGCCGGCAAACCCACAGGACTTACCCAGCGTGCGGCAGCCGGATTTGGAGTTGAGCAACCATCGATCGGGGTAAGGAAGGACCTTGACTCGAGTATAAGCCGAGGTAAGGTTTTTAGGTTTATTTTAAAACCTAAAAACCTCGGCTTATACTCGAGTATATACAGTATATAATAAACCTCCCATCATACCTTCAAAATAAAACTAGAATCACATCTCTAGATAAAATTCATGAGAAGCTATTGCTAGAAAGGTTCAGCAATATTACTTCCTGCTTGAACTCTTCCTGTTTTCAGACATGTGACCAGCTTGTAGTCATGTGACCAGCCTGTCTGTATTAATAGGCTTCCCTTGTCAACTGTCAGTTTTTCCCCCAGGTACTTCCTAATTTCCCCAGCATTAAGCCCTTACTGAGCATGCTTCTCCCCCCGGGGCAGAGGGGCTAGAAGAGGTCAGGTGATGTCACTCAACCTACTGGAAGCAGGAAGTTTGAACATTCACCTCAATATCATTTCTCACAGGGTAAAGCCAGAGATGTGATTGTCGGCTCATTATAAAGAAAATACTGCAGGCTTTTATTTAACCCTAACTTGTTTGGAGACCACAGCTGCCCTTTAATATCTCTTTAAAAGCGGTCTACTTCTGCTCAATACCTAGGAACATATCCCCCCAGTCTATAAGCAGTATAAAATTAGCTTATATCCCCCCAGTCTATAAGCAGTATAAAATTAGCTTTCCTAAAGTGAAATGTTTTTGTTAACCCACTGCAATTTTGTTTTTTGCAATCTATTTTAAATGACACTATATCATGATCACTATTCCCTAAGCTTCCCATTACCTTCATCTCCAAAATGAGCTCAGGGTTATTAGATATCACCAGATCCAACAACGCAACCAGTCTAGTAGGAACTTCTTCTATAAACTACTTATCCTTTAAAGGGCATGTCCAGCCCTTTTTTGAACTTTTTCTATATTATACATATTGATAAAACAAATGTCTTGAATAATTTTTTTCCCTCTGTATACACTATAGAAGATCCAAGTACAGATATCATAGAGTATAGTAGCAATAAAGGTATACAAGATTCAAGTTCACTTTGGTTAACCGAGGATATGGTACAGAAAGAACTAAATAAGGTTAATATTAATAAATCTCCTGGACCGGATAAAATACATCCTCGGGTACTTAAGGAGCTAAGTTCAGTTTTATCTAGGCCATTGTTTCTAATTTTTGCTGATTCCCTCATGTCCGGTGGTGTGCCTCTGGATTGGAAAAAGGCTGATGTTATTCCAATATTCAAAAAGGGTACTCGTTCACAGCTGGGTAATTACAGGCCTGTAAGTTTAACTTCAGTGGTGGGGAAGATCCTGGAAAGTTTAATAAGGGAACATGTTCTAGAGTATGTTTCAAGGACTGACATTATAAGTAGTAACCAGCATGGATTTTGGAGGAATAGATCTTGTCAAACTAACTTGCTTGGCTTTTATGAGGAAGTAAGTAGAAATTTAGACTCTGGTATAGCAGTAGATGTAGTTTACTTGGATTTTGCAAAGGCTTTTGATACAGTCCCCCATAGGTGACTAATGAATAAGCTAAGGTCTGTTGGTCTGGGGAGTCACATTTGTACATGGATAGAAAATTGGTTAATGAATAGGATGCAGAGAGTAGTTGTTAATGGGGCTTCATCATTATGGACTAAAGTGCTAAGTGGGGTGCCACAGGGTTCTGTGTTGGGGCCGCTTCTATTTAATCTATTTATTAATGATTTGGAAGTGGGTTTTGTCAGCAAGGTTTCTGTGTTTGCTGAAGACACAAACCTTTGTCGACCATTAAAAACTTCAGAGGATGTGCAATCGTTGCAGGGGGATCTAGATAGATTATCACATTGGGCTGCTAAGTGGCAGATGAAATCCAATGTTGATAAATGTAAGGTGATGCATTTTGGACTTAAAAATACTTGTGCTACTTATACTATAAATGGCTCTGTGTTAAGTGAATCCCTGTTGGAAAGGGATCTTGGAGTTTTGGTGGATAACAAACTTAAAGGTAGCAAGCAGTGCCAGGCGGCAACAGCCAGAGCCAGCATGGTATGGTCTTGTATAAAGAGAGGTATGGATTCAAGGGAGGAAAATGTTATTCTCCTTCTTTACAAAGCATTGGTAAGGCCTCATTTGGAATATGCAGTGCAATTTTGGAATCCTGTGTACAAAAAGGACATCTTTGAAATGGAAAGGGTTCAGAGAAGGGCAACTAAATTAATAAGGGGATTGGGGGAGCTTGAATATGAAGAGAGACTGGAAAAGTTACAATTATGTACGCTGGAGAAAAGGCGCTTGCGTGGGGATATGATTACTGTGTATAAATACATTAACGGGCCATACAATAAACTATCTGGGGCATTGTTCACCAATAGAACATGTCAAAGGACACGAGGACATCCCTTAAGACTTGAAGAAAAAAGGTTTAGGCTTCAAGCTCGGAAAGGGTTTTTCACTGTGAGAACGGTAAGGCTATGGAACTGTCTTCCAGTGGACGTTGTAATGGCAGGTTCATTGGTCAGTTTCAAAAAAAAGCTGGATGAGTTTCTGCAAACAAGGAATGTTGCAAGTTACTGGTATTGATACATAAAGTAGAGTTGATCCAGGGAAATTTCCGATTGCCACTTGGAGTCAGGAAGGAATTTTTTCCCCCTTCATAAATTTGGTGGGTTTTTTTTGCCTTCCTCTGGATCAGCAGTTAGGCAGGAAATGAGGATATTGCTAGATGGGTTGGACTGGATGGACGTATGTCTTTATTCAACCTCAAATACTATATTATACTATACTATACTATCCCCCAGCCCCAACCGCCGTAATAAAATTCTTAGAAAGTGCCCCGATAGTTACTTACCTTCCTCCGCGGCACTCTCCAGGCCCTCTGCTTGCACGGAAATGCAAGCAGGGGGCGGGACCGGCAGCCGTGTCCCTGATTGGCTGAAAGGCAGAGGTAAGTAACTATCTGGGCACTTTCTATGAATTCTGTTACGGCGGTTGGGGCTGGGGGATCAATATATATAATATATACTGGTGATTTTACACTAGGGGGAGGGAGAAGAAAACGTGAGGGAGAGGGAGGGGGGGAGGACTCTCCTGCACATGCCTCAGACCTTGTCGAGGTTGATGCTGAGACAGGTGCAGGATGAGTCACCCAGACCTTCTACACTACATTTTCCTGGACTTTGGAGGAGCACAGCATGGCAACCATAAGGAGCTGGGATGTAAGGTAAGGATTTTTGTACACTACAGAGTGGGGCCAGTATGGGGTTAAATTTGAGTTTTGGGGGTGGACATGCCCTTTAATCTTCTTATTCTGGCAGGATTTGGTCAGTAGGAGTCGCTGTGTAAAAGTATAAAAGGGAGAGCGACCATGTGCTCACTCTTTTTCTACTTCCTGGAGTTTCCCTAGAGGATAGGGAAGAGCCCAGGGGACATAAATAACAGGTAGGCCCAGTAAGTGTGAGATAGCATCCTGAGCTTCAACAAGGAGATCTAGTAAGGACTAGACCACCCAAGAATACGAACATAATGCCAGACATAGGGATAGAAGATTCCACTAAAGTGACCTGAGAGCTGTGGTGGCACTAACAAGCTGATTGTTATTTATGCTATTTAGTTTGTTTAGTTAGATCGAAAGATGTCAAAGCACTTTGGTTAAAAGGGTTAAATGCAATAAAGCTGATTGGCTAGTTAAGCCTCTTAAGATTACCTGCGTAAGATTACGATGCTGAATTCCTATCTGTTTGCGAAGAAGCAATTTTAACATGAACAAAGAAAGCATTCAATTGTTTTAAACCGGACTTAGCCATTTATTCTGAAGACTGGGGGAGCGGTGCAATATCGGCTGTTGGAGTAGGAAGGAGATACTATAGATATTCCATACGGGGTCGGGACAAACCCCTGGCTGAAGCACGCCCTGATGCACAGAGGAGGATAGTCGGGCCCGAGTGACGATTCAGCAAAGAGAGGCTTCCAGCCTTGAAGCTGAATTGCGGCTGAGGGAAGGTAAAGCGATCTTGAGCCACTTATTTAGACTACTTTAGTTCGGCAACACCCTGCCTCCAAACATATGCGAGGGCCCACTCCTGTTAAATAAGAGTCTTGTGCATAGAATTTGGATAAGGCTGACAGTCTCTGAAACAAATTAAGAACCCCCACTTTACTTTTGCCTTACAGAAGATTTTAGAACTTTATACCTTTTGAGGTGCTGGCAGTTCCCTTTACTCCAACCTATGTCAGGGTAGTTAAAATCCCACATAACCAAAACATGCCCCATACCAGCAGGCCTCACCAACTGCATCTGGAGATTAATTTCCACCTCCTCCCCGGCATTTGGCGGCTTATCACAAACCCCAACAATTAATTTACCTACCTTCTTGCTTCCTGTACACAGCTCCACCCATATTGTTTCTGCCATATTTTTATACCCCCATCTATTCCATCTTTTAGATTTGGCTTCAATCCCTGTTTAACATAGATACATACTCCTCCTCCTTTCTTATTAACTCTGTCATGTCTAAATAAGGAGAAAAATATGTGTCAATAAAAGCTGTGGCCAACTGTTCACCCACACTTCTTGTCTGTCTGTTCATTTCCTACAGGTTAGATTAATGGGTTAAGGTGGGCTCTAAAATCAGGTAGCCTGAGTTTATCCCAGATGCGGTTTGTTGTCTACTAAAGGGATGGTTGGACCGTGAAAGTGAAAATAACAGCAGTGTTTGCTGTATTGAAATTGTAATTAATTGGAATTAATTAATAAAATATCTTTGGTTTGGAATACATTGAAATGCTAGATTAGGGATCTCCAACCTATAGGCCTCCAGATGGGTAAAAAAATACAACTCCCAGAATTTACCTAGATAAACTCTAAAGCAGAAGGCAGTCAGGGAATACTGGGAGTTGTAGTTTTAAATCTGGAGGCCCACACATTGGGTATCCTGCCCTAGATCAGCATTCAAGAGCTTTAAAATTTCCTGTTTTACTCATTTGCCCTGAGAAATGAGAAGTTTACACCACACAGCAGAAAACCCTATTGGCAGATTTCCTACAAATGACAGACTACGGAATTGCAGTCAAACAATGGTCCCTTTATAAGTCAGAATGTTCTTCACATCTAGCTGATTGTGTAGAAAATATACAGTAGAAGATATTCTGTTTAGGTTTACATTTTTTGCCTTTTGGCGTCAACTATTAACAAAGTAACAATATATTGAAGTTGTGGAATTCACACAATAAAAATAACAAACAAAAATCCTCTTATTGCTGGTGGCTATGGTTTTAGAATAAAGAAAGGTTTAGATGTTTATTCACTGTAAGGAAAATGTGTTATTTGATTTATGAAAAAGCTGTAAGAACCAAAAGGGGGTTTGGCAGCTGAAATCAAAGGCCTAACTAAAATAAATATGTGATTCAAGAATTAATCATTTCAGTTGCTTTACTGTAGTGGTTACTTTACGAAGGTCAGGCACATTTGGTCAGTTAATATCACTGACCCATTGATAAGTTGGTGTCCACCTCACAATCTCTTCAATAAAAAGAAGTCCAGTAAGGGCTGGGTGTGAAGCCTGTTGAGTGCAGGTTATAATTTTGAGGCTGCAGGTGAGTCAGGTGCTGAGTCGGATTGGTCTGCTTTTGGCCCCATGCTGGCAAAGCTTTCTGGTAGCCCCTTCCAGCAATGTTATGAACAGTGAGATTAATATAACAGCATTATAACCCTGAGTGTTTATTGGATGGGCCTGCCTGCTGATAGCATTTGCACATTTGCATGCAAGAAAGGCCTGCATGTATGCTCAGCCTACCATAAAAGGGTTAATTCAATGTGCCCCCTCCAGTCCAAAAGGTACCAGTCCTTCCAGTGTTGGACATAGTTATAGGGGAATCCCCAGTAGTCCCACAGTCCATTCACCCAATTAAGCAGAGAAAACTGCTAAAATTTAAATACAAAGCCAAAGGGACAGTAAAAAAATACATTTTAATAAACAATAGCAGTTAGTAGGAGTAAAATAGATATGTAAATAAGTGATAACAGAAATATGAAATGTTAGGTGGGCCACTAAAATGTCCAGTCTGACATTGGTCAGGTCAGGTGTAGATAGGGTCAGACTGGCCCCCAGGATACTAACAAGGCCCGTAGCGCCTTATCCCTGAGACAACAATTGTTATAATTTAGATGCAGATGAACAGGAAAAAAAAATAATAAAAAAATAAAGTTAATAAACCAGGAGTGTTGCAGGTATCTCACCTCACCTGGAATCTGGGAGTCTCCCTCATTCTGGGGTGGTCTCCCGCACTCCTGCGAGACCAACCCAGACTTCTGCGACTGAGAGGAGACTCTAGTCTTTTTTGAGAGCAACGCCCAGGAACACCCCTGACTCCTCCCTAACCCCGCCTCCCACTAACCATAGAAGGCTAGCTCCGACCTGTGTGACATCACACCCCGCCCCCACTTGACATCACACCCACCTTACCCCACCAGCTTTCCCAGCCTGCCCAGAAGCCTGAAAGGGCAAGGTGGGATGTCTGGTGTTGAAACAGATATTGCACCTGGGCACAGGTCTGTATTACTGTACCTACATGGGTCTCCACAGTGTGCAAAAAAATTATCAATGAGCAGATGTGAAAAAATGTTGTGTTACATACTTTGTGTTACATACTTTGAGCTTTGATTCTGTTATTAGAGATCTGCAGATCTACTGATCTCTGGTAATATCATCTTTCAACATAGGGCCTTGTGTTAAAACATACTGAAAAATAGGTTATTTTAAATTGACCATAACTGGAAACTATAATTCTTCTTGTCTGCCCCCTATATCTTTAGATATCCAATCTAAAACTTCTTATATTTCAGCTGTCAATCAAGTTCCTTGCTCTCAAAAAACTATTCTTTTGTGAGTAGTTTTACTGTAGCTGGAATGGTGACAGAGTTTTGACAGATGGAATGATGTATGCTGTGTGCAGGCTTGACAGTTGGTTGGTGGGAATGGTTAAAAGAGGGAGGGGGATACTGCTCCTAAACAAAATGTGTGCTTGATTGAAGGCATGCAGCAACACACGCAAATCAGAGTAAGTGCTACTTACAGGTATTGAATTATTGATTAAAGGGCATGTCCACCCCCAAAACTATAATTTAACCCACTACCGGCCCCACTCTCTAGTGTAATAAAATCCTTACCTTACATCCCTGCTCCAAACGGTTCTCCTGTAATGTCCCTCCAAAGTCCAAAAAACTGGCCATCAGTAGCCTGGCAGAGTCCATAAAGGACTCTGCCTCCTGTCTCTCCTCTGGGAGAATTTTGCCATGTGCACTGCAGCCCTCCCTCTCCCATCCGTTTTGCTCTCCCTCCTCCTAGCATAAATCCCCTTTTCTGTAGTGTAGGGCTCCCTCCCCCAGCCCCAAAGTTGCAGAAACTCCCCCAAACTCTACTTAGCTTACCTCTTTCCCCCGGCGTTCTGGATAGCCGGAAGCCGTGTCCGTGATTGATTTGCCTTGTGGCCTAGTGCTCCTCTGATTTGAATCTAACCCAATAGTGAATAAAAGGGGGATTTTAAAATGTATTTTTAATTTTAACAATAAATTATGACATCACATTTCTATGCAGGACTGTGTGTGCAGTAAGCATATTAATCTTTCGTTCTTCCAGTTAAAGGGGTGCACTGGGCTTCTATATTCTAGTATTGCACCTGTTGTAATCGTAAACAGGTTGTGAAGGGGTTAATAAGTGTTTTGTTTTTTTTCCCTCTCTTCCTGGCTCTTGCACTAATTGGTGTAGGGGATTGGGGCCTATTAGTTAAATAGGATTCACATTGGTTGGACCTATGGTTTGGACCTAACAAAAGGAAGTTTCCTGTGAGTGAAACTTATACAAAGTCCCTTGCTCTAAAGGACCTTGATCTCAAGATCAAAGAAGGACATTTAATCATTTGATATGGTGTGTGTGCAAGTTTGAAAATACATTTGAAAATAAGGATTGTTTGTGCTGTGTTAAGGAATGTGTGTGCAGGACTGTGTGTGCAGTAAGCAGATTAATCTTTCTTCCAGTTAAAGGGGTGCACTGGGCTTCTATATTCTATTATTGTATCTGTTGTAGTCGTAACAAGGTTGTGAAGGGGTTAATAAGTGTTCTGTTTTTTTCCCTCTCTTCCTGGCTCTTGCACTAATTGGTGTAGGGGCTGGGGCCTATTAGTTAAATAGGATTCACATTTGTTGGACCTGTGGTTTGGACCTAACAAAAGGAAATTTCCTGTGAGTGGAACAAACTAGAGTGGAATGTATACAAAGTCCCTTGTTGTAAAGGACTTTGATCTCAAGGACATAGAAAAAGAAGGACATTGAAATAAGAAGTGGAGCACATAGAGAGGTGGTTGATGGCTCGTTTTAAAGGTAGGAAACTGGCCTTTCATTTAAACTCAACTTGTTTGGAGACCACAGTTCCCCTTTATGGACTAAAGTGCTAATTGGGGTGCCACAGGGTTCTGTGTTGGGGCCGCTTCTATTTAATCTATTTATTGATAATAATAATGATTTGGAAGTGGGTATTGTCAGCACGGTTTCTGTGTTTGCTGATGACACAAAACTTTGTTGATCATTAAAACTTCAGAGGATGTGCAATCGTTGCAGGGGGGTATAGATAGATTGTCACATTGGGCAGCTAAGTGGCAGATGAGATTCAATGTTGATAAAGGTGAGGTGATGCATTTTGGACTTATAAATGGCTCTGTGTTAAGTGAATCCCTGTTGGAAAGGGATCTTGGAGTTTTTGGTGGATAACAAACTTAAAGGAAGCAATCAGTGCCAGCATGGTATTGTCTTGTATAAAGAGAGGTATAGATTCAAGGGAGGAAAATGTTATTCTCCCTCATTGGTAAGGCCTCATTTGGAATATGCAGTGTAATTTTGGAATCCTGTGTACAAAAAGGATATCTTTGAAATGGAAAGGGTTCAGAGAAGGGCAACTAAATTAATAAGGGGATTGGGGGAGCTTGAATATGAAGAGAGACTGGAAAAGTTACAATTATATACGCTGGAGAAAAGGTGCTTGCATGGGGATATGATTACTGTGTATAAATACAATAAAGGGCCATACAATAAACTATATGGGGCATTGTTCACCATTAGAACATGTCAGAGGACACGTGGACATCCCTTAAGACTTAAAGAAAGAAAAAAGGTTTAGGCTTCAAGCTCGGAAAGGGTTTTTCACTGTGAGAACGGTGAAGCTATGGAACTGTCTTCCAGTGGACATTGTTATGGCAGGTTCATTGATCAGTTTAAAAAAAAGTTGGATGAGTTTCTGCAAACAAGGAAGGTTGCAAGTTACTGGTATTGATACATAAAGTAGAGTTGATCCAGGGAAATTTCCAATAAATTTGGTGGGTTTTTTTTTTGCCTTCCTCTGGATGAACAGTTAGGCAGGAAATTAGGATATTGCTAGATGGGTTGGACTGGATGGACGTATATCTTTATTCAACCTCAAATACTATACTATACTATACTATACTATACTATACTATACTATACTATACTATACTATACTAATTATGCAAAGTTACTCCCAATGAAATTCCAAATTCTTCCAAAGACGCAAATTTCCAAAAACTGGTTTAAAACTGGTCACAGGGGGGCGCAGTCTGGATCACATCTCAAGTACTGACCTTATAAGTAGCAATCCAAATGGAATTACAATGAATATAATGAATTAGACTGATACTGTGCAACTTTTGCAGTTTAGAGTTGAAGTTCGGGTCCGACTTGGAACTCCTGGTTCCAAAGTTCTGTTGGGAATTTTCGGATTTCGGAACTTCATATATTTTCAGTAACCCTCAAAAGTCGCCTTGCATATTCTGTAACCCTCAAAAGCTGCCTGCAGAACCTCAAATATAGCTTGTGTGTACAGGAAGTTTTAAACAGAATGAGCATGTCTCTGGACAGCTTCTCAAAATTGGGAATATAAGGGTTCTTGCAATAATATAGCATGAGTTGCTGACTTATATCAAAAACTTTATTTGATTCTGGCAGCACAGGTCTTTCCTTGTTACAGTCCAAACCCACACTGACTCGAGCTGCCTGGGAGCAACTTTTTATACCCAAGGTCTCCCAGCATGCTTTGGATAGAAAATACAACAATTTTAATTATAATGCAAAATAACTATTACTGGAGATGGTTCAGAGATGGTGATTCAAATTAATAACCCTCATGGATGAGGTTTCACACTGGAAAAAAGCCATTCACAGGGGCGGATTTACACTTCAGTAGCATGTAGGCATAAAAACCACTACGCTGTAAACACAGATTACACCCCAAACCCATATACTCTTTTTTTAGGGAAGAAAATAGACTATATAGGGGCGGGGGAGATTGAAAGCTGCCCCTCCAACCACGGGCGCCTCTAGGCACGTGCCTTTTGGTAAATCTGGGCCTGGCAATTCATATGGAGAGAGGATCACTTTACACAAACATGAATACATCTTACAATAAACTCTCAGGGGTCATGTGAACATGCCTGAAGTTCAGAAGAAGTTTCATCCAAAGATGTAGAAAGTGTTTTTACAGTAAGAATGGTAGAACCATGGAACCATTTTCTGGAAGTTGCAGGGGCAAGTTCATTGGATAGTTTTAAGTGAGGTTTGGGGGCCTTTATAGAAAAATGAAAGTTATTGTTATTATTGCAGGTCCAAGTTAATCAATGGATTATTCAGATTTAATTAAGATTTTTTCCCCGGATCAACTATTAGTCAGGCATACAAAGTAGAGTAAAAATGTTAAATTAGATGGGAGTATGTCTTTATTTAATCTCCATTGCTATGTTACAATAAAGAAGACATCAACTCAAGGGGCCATATTCACTAACTTCTGATATACTGGGTTAAAGTAAAGTACGACCGCCACCGTAAATTTATGGCCATGGTCGTGTATGGACATGTGTACAATGCCATGCAGTAGTAGACTACCACAATGGTATTATAAAGAAAATCATACAATTAGGATGTTTTGGCATTCCGCATAATATTTTCGAGATTTCCAAAAATGTAGAAATAGTATTTTCGATTCAGAAAATTTCCAGAAATTTCTAAACATTTTCGGAAATAGTTTCACGGTTTGAAAAAATCCAAAAGAGTCCTAAATCCAAGTTCGGGTGGATCCGATTTGGAAAAAGGTTCAGATTCAGGTCCATCTCTATACATTTTAAGGAATAGCATATATTACATTATATGTTACATTATACAGAAATAAATGAGTAGAAAGTGTCACACCACCTAGCATTATTTATTGCCCCTAAAGTAATTTTAAAATGTATATCTTGTTTTAAAAAAGAATGTGGATTTGTATTTGTTGAATTAAATTTGGAATATCTTAATATTCTTTACTTGTGTAACTTTAAACGTAGTCAAAACTCCTGCAAAGAAAATTGCACATTGCACATTTCTATGCCCCATGAAATGTCACATTATCTGTGTAGTTGTATTCATTATAAGCAAAGTTTTAGTATACATTAATGTGATCACATATATGAAAAGACTTCCAACCATGTCAAGGTAGCCCCAATCTGGAAGGATTCTTACCTTAAGCTTTCTTACCTTCGTGACTTTTTGCTTTTTCTTATAAGAAGTAGTTATTTTTTATTTCTTAGGCTTGTGCATAGGTTGGGTTTGGATGCTACAACCACATAAAAACTTGACCTATTTTCCTAATAATCATTTATGTGATTGCAGTAAAGTAAACTAAAACCCCTTTATTTATAATGCAAGCAAGTGTACAGATAGTATAATATTGTATGAATAATTGCCCAGATCTGTAGTAGCCAGAACTTCCACAGAATTGAATTGTAATTTAGTCTAAGGAGTGCTCCCACAGAGTGCTCTTAAATGGCAGCCCAGAGACCTACACTCAGATGAAGGCTCCATAAAGCCATAACTAGCCTACAGATAAGCCCCCGTGTTATTCTCTCAGATCCTCTAAAGCCTTTAAATCAAAAAGGGACAATGAAGTTTATTTTATATATATTTTTTGTATTACAGTATTTTCTGTATTATCTGCAGTCAGCAACTTGATCCCTTTTATGTCCCAGTTCTTGTTTACACCATCTCTCCTCATGGCCTGTTAAGCCCACCTCTATGCACAGCTAGAGTGGGTGAGCATGTGCAGTGAAGATGAGCTGTGTTTAAAAATAAGCAGTGAGCTACAGTCAATAGCATTCACTCTGTAATTTTAAGTTGTAGTGATAGGAAACTGCATTGGTACAGGAAGTAAAGCAGCTCTGGCAGCTGTCATTACTTCTTGAACTAAACAATAAGACTTTCTTTCAGCTGTAGTAGTTTGGAGATGTGTGTGTGTATAAGGGGGCTTTAGCATTGATTTTAATTTCGGTGCAGACCTAGAATGGGACTCACTTCAGAAACTAAGAAAGCACAGCTAACTGTTGTGTTGGATGTCAGCTGCAGGCAAAGTGAGAGAGAGAACAGAGCATCAGACAAAGCTTTCTTTCACTGCATGGCTAATTGATGCTGAATAAATTAGCCCTGCAGTGACAAAGGAATAAGCTTTGCATTAAAAAAAGGATTCCATTTTTATGCATACTGATGCAAGGGAATGGGTTGGGATATGAGAAGGAAGTGGGTGGTTTTCTGCCTCGTTGTGCCCTGCCACTTGAAAAAAGTAAAACTCCAACAGCTAAAATGAAGAAAAAGGAGGGTCAGAGAATGAAAATTAAGATTTAAGGTTGTGAATGAATCCTTGTTGCTGTGTGATTTGTTGGAAACAATTTAGTACAGTTTGCATGCCCTTTAACCCCTCTTCACTCCTTTTTGTTATAATTATAATTATCCTTGTGTTATCAGAACTTCATGTGGGTCCTGTTTACTGAATTGGTTTCCCTACAAATATTAAACAACTCTATAGAACTCTGGTTCTTTTTTCTCTAACGCTCGAAAGTATCTTTCAGTAACCCTCAAATTGGCTGTAACCCTCGAATGTAGCTTGCATAAAACCCAACAATTGCCCGCTCATGTTTTAGAAGTGCTTTAAAAAGTTTTGGTGATAGTGACATGTTCCCCAAACCATTTCCCAGGTGCCACAGCCATTAACAGTAAGTTACCATTGTTAGTTTAACTGTAAATCACCCAGACTTTTCAAACTATCACTCCCCCATTGACTTTAATGGGTCTGAATTCGAACTTTGTATAGTTCATCCATCTCTACAAATATGCTTGTAAATGTTCTCGATCATTCAGGTCATGGTATATCTCTAGTCATCGGACTGGATCTCTCAATTCAGAATGACTTGTACAAGAATCTGTTGGCAATGAATAACCTGGATAATGAATAACCCCCCACACACACACACCTCTATTCAGGCATAGTTTAAGCTAAAAGACCTTAAGAACTAAAGTTGATCTAAGTCCAGTTGATCTAACTGAATACAACAGCTATTTATACAAATACATTATTGGTTTGTACAATGAACTATTGCACCAATATTTTTTATTGGAGGACACACAGGCCTTTAATATTAGAAGTTTTATCTTCAGGTTAGGATTTTTTTTTACAATGAGCACTAGATGTGTTCATTAAGTAGATTTAAGAGGGGGGGATAAGTTTCTAAAATGAATAAATATTTTATAAAAATACTGGTATTAATACATAAAGCTCTTGTTGATCCATGGGTTCATATCGATTGCCATTAGGAGTTGAATTTGAACTTTTTTACCATCAGAGTTTTTTTTTTTTTTCCCTCTTCCTCTACATTAACTATTAGGGAAGACATTATACTGTAGTTAGGGGTGTTAGTAATGGTTAATGTTACTTTGTATGTTACTATGTACTGTATGCATTTCACATAAGGCCATCTAACTGCGATTATTTTGACTGCGCCAAAAAATAATTATTCTGGTTGTTATATTTTGCTGAACAATGCTCGAGATGTTAAGGAAACGCAATATCGGTATCTATAACATTCCTTTATAAATACACCCCTTGATTTCAGCATCAAAGAGCTACGATTCTTAGGTGTGAGGCCCTGGCCTTAAGCCTATCCTTAAGGTAATGTATTTGCAAGTATCTATAAAAGCTTGTTTGGACAGTTGATGAGCTATTAAAACATTTGCAAATGTAAAATTACCTGGAATAGGTGCATACAAAGTTCATTGGAGTTTTTTCAAAAGAGAATTTAAGAAGAAGAGGTGTGGGTGTGGTAGGTTTGTTCGAGAGAGTATAGTAAAGTAATACCCCATTAGCTATGAATGGAATTAATGTATCTGGTGAAACTTTTTTGCTTTAAGCCTTTCTAGATCCCTGCATTATAGTGTACACATCATATATGTGAGAATCTTGTAGTGTGCTGAATAAGATTGTATAAAATCATTCAACACATTGCAAAGGCAACATCATTAGCAATATTATCTCTTTATCAAGTGTGTTACTGGTTAAAACAGTTTTTATTATCAGTTAATGACCTTTATTTAATTTGTACTATAACGCCTTAAAAAAGGCCCATGATTGATGGGCTAGGTTCCATACTTCTGTCATCATGTAGAAATTAGTAGAACAACAACAGTGACTTGTTCTTGTTTCCCATCTATAAAAATACTGTGATGGGAAAATGGTGTTGGAACCTCAGTTGTAATGTGTTTCCAAACAACGCGGTGATCGTAGTGATTATATTATCCCTGCCAGTATCATTCTGTATATTTCCAATCTTACTACATTTCCAAAAGCTTCTTGGTGGGTATAAAATGAAATGACTTTAAAATCTAGTTTCTATAGTTTAATTGCTTACTGAATTCATTGTAAACCCTGACAAGAGTTCAAACATGACCCATGAACCATGAGAACCAACTTCTAAATACTTTCCATATGATATCATAACAGTCTAGAGTCCTGCATTAGGTTGGGTACCCACGGGTTACCTGATTTGCAGGTTGGGGTTGGGTTACCCGCATTGGGTTTGAATGCGTTGCGGGTCTGGTTCTGGTAAAGAGAACTGTGGGTTGGATCGCGGGTAGATGAATTCCAGTCTGTAAAAAAAACCCGTAAAGTTTAGTTCTTGAAGAGGTTTTGCTAGTCATCCGACTGGATCTCTCAATTCAGAATGACTTGTACAAGAATCTGTTGGAAATGATGTACCCTGGAAAGTCCCAATTAGCATATGACATCCAGATGTTAGAGACCTTCTGAATGCAAGGTGTGGATGAATTATGGTTGAGAGTTGTTATCGAAACTGCCCAGGGTAAGGTGTCAAAACAGCAGAGAGTTGGTGCCGACCCCCCCCCCCCACACACACACACACACCTTTATTTAGGCTTGATTTTTGTATTTTCACATAAATGGCCTCCTTGACACCTCTCTTGAACCAGTCATGTTCCTTTTCCAATATTACAATCTTTAAAGGTATGTACTTTTTCCTTAAGAAGCAGGTACACGGGAGGAATTTGCTTGTCTGTGCTGGGCCATAGGTTGATGCAGTTGCTGTTTGGTCTCCCCCAAATACAAATCAGAGAACTGTTCACTGCACTGCACTGCATATATGATCTCGATTTTCTTATGTTTCAGTATTGGGTCTTTCGGGTGGAACAATTGCTGCCTCAGTGTGTTTATAGCAGACAGGGATATGGTATTTTTTGAAAATTCTTCTTAATTTTAACTTGGAGACCCCTGCTACATATGCGATGACCATGTTCTTTCTCCTGACTTTCTTTCCCCCTTCACTGTTTGTATTTGTGTTCTTTTCTTTCCTTCTACTTCTTTTGACAAAATCCCAGTCCAGATATCCACAAGATGCTTAATTTCTTTAGCCTTTGCCTCTGTGCTAGTGGGGATGTTCTCTGCTCTGAGCTGCAGGGTTCTGATGACACCCAACAATGGGTGAAACTAGAGATCCCATAGCACATCCATGTTTTTGCTTATAGAACTGTACAACGGTACGCAGGCATAAGTCTAGTAGGAAACACACTTATTCTGGGTTAAGATCTGTTCCGCTGGTAAGTGTGTTGTCTTCCCTAGCCATATCAACAGCCTCCTTAGTGGGTATACAGGTGAAAAGAGATGTCAAATCATAGGACACCATAGTTTCTTCTGCACCGAGTACTACATCTTTAGAGCTGGGGGGGGGGGGTGTTTTGACACAAACTGTCTGTCATGTACAATTGTACCTTACCTTGGGCAGTTTCAATAACACCCCTTAGCCTCAAGGCATCCACACTTTGCATTCAGAAGATCCCTAACACCTGCTGTCATATGCTAATTGGGACTTTCTAGGGTGCTTAATTGCCAACAGATTCTTGTACAAGTCATTCTGAATTGAGAAAGCCATTCAGATGACTAGCGAAACATCTTCAAGAACTAAACTATAAGTCCAGTTGATCTAACTGAATACAACAGATGACCATGACCTGGATGAATGAGAACCTTCACAAGTCTATGTATAGTATAGTATAGTATTTGAGGTTGAATAAAGACATACATCCATCCAGTCCAACCCATCTAGCAATATCCTCATTTCCTGCCTAAATGTTGATCCAGAGAAAGGCAAAAAAACACCCACCAAATTTATGAAGGGGGAAAAAATTCCTTCCTGACTCCAAGTGGCAATCGGAAATTTCCCTGGATCAACTCTAGTTTATGTACCAATACCAGTAACTTGCATTCCTCGTTTGCAGAAACTCATCCAGCTTTTTTTTTAAACTGACCAATTAACCTGCCATAACAACGTCCACTGGAAGACAGTTCCATAGCTTTACCGTTCTCACAGTGAAAAAACCCTTTCCTAACTTGAAGCCTAAACCTTTTTTCTTCAAGTCTTAAGGGATGTCCAAGAGTCCTCTGACATGTTCTATTGGTGAACAATGCCCCAGATAGTTTATTTGTATGGCCTGTTAATGTATTTATACACAGTAATCTTATTTCCACGCAAGCGCCTTTTCTCCAGCATACATAATTGTAACTTTTCCAGTCTCTCTTCATATTCAAGCTCCCCCAATCTCCTTATTAATTTAGTCGCCCTTCTCTGATACCTTTCCATTTCAAAGATGTCCTTTTTGTAGACAGGATTCCAAAATTGCACTGCATATTCCAAATAAGGCCTTACCAATACTTACCAATGTAAAGAGGGAGAATAACATTTTCCTCCCTTGAATCCATACCTCTCTTTATACAAGACCATACCATGCTGCCTCTGGCTGTTGCCGCCTGGCACTGCTTGCTACCTTTAAGTTTGTTATCCACCAAAACTCCAAGATCCCTTTCCAACAGGGATTCACTTAACACCGAGCCATTTTTAGTATGAGGAGAGATCTTCACTGAAACTGAGTTGTAGTTTCCAAAACATATCATGAACATCTACACAAGTGTAGATATTTCACTGCAGCTCCACCTGCTTCCTACCCATAATCCTCTGTTAGGGTCCCTGCTCATTGTAACTTTTACTGTCTCCCTTAATGCAAGTTTAGACAGTGAGGGGAGATTGAAATGTTTATTCTGCAGGACATAGTTATAAAATCATAGATACAGTAGGTAACCAGTAGATCTCCAGTCCTTATCTGGCAGTGCAGAATGTTTTGGTTTCTTTCTTTTGAGCAAGGTGACACTAGAACAGTTTAGTGCCTACAATTTTAATATAAATATATATATATACATATCAGAAAACCCCTATAGCCACATATAACATATGTAACCAACTAGTATATAAATATAAACACAGCAAGAAGCTGTATGAGGGAAAATTCCATTGTTTGTTATATTCTATTGTATTTATATCAGTGCAGTTGTCTTGTTGTTGAAATGGCTTTTAAATTTAGTGACCTTGAATGGGATAGTGATGCAAGAGAAGCATTCTTCTGTTACGGTGTCCATTTAGGACATCATCAGGTGTCAGGTAATCGGGTATCAGGTGTCAGGTCGGGTATCAGGTGTCAGGTATCAGGTGTCGGGTATCAAGTGTCAGGTATTGTTCATGTTTCGGGTGTCAGGTAGTCGGGTATCAGGTATTGGGTATCAGGTGTCAGGTATCGGGTATCAGTGTTAGGTGTCAGGTATCAGGTATCAGGTATTGGGTATCAGGTATCGGGTATCAGGTGTAGTTTCAGGTGTTATCAGGTATCGGGTGTCAGGTATCAGGTATCGATGTTCAGGTATCGGTGTCAGGTGTCAGGTGTCAGATATCAGCTATCGGGTGTCAGGTATCATATTTTGTGTATTAAGCTGGCCTTACTTAGCAAACATTAAATAGGTTAGACATTAGACAGATTAGCAAAAATGTGACCTAGCTTTGGGGAATAACATTAAAAATTTTTTTAATAGAAGTGGGCATACCCTTAGCAACCAGTAATGAAAATAAGTGTGTGTAAAAGTATGTACCTGTATCTGTGTGGGGGTGGGAGGTATTAGCACTTGCATTATACGACCATGAAACTAATTGTTTGATGACTGACCCTTAGGGGCTGAGGCCACACAGCAACGCACAAGAATCGCGCCAAACAATCGTGAGCGTTATCGCACGCGATGTGTGCGCGAGTCTTGTGCATTTGCTTTTTCGCCATTTGCGTTACCAAAACTCTAATGGACACGCAATCGCATGCGCATCGGAAATCGCGGGAATTTTCAACTTCCCGTGATTTCCATTTTAGCAAAAATCGCAGGCGCAATAACGCGTGCGCAAACGCGCGAAAAACGCGATAGTTTGCCTAGCCCTTAAACCTCGAAATATCCATATTAGAAGATTGTTACCCTTTATAAAAAATATCCTGATATTTGCCGATAATGCACTAAACGCTTCACCGATTCCTTAGCTAGCTAAAATAGAAAGAACAGTAATTTAGCTTTCAAGCCAAATTAAAAAAAAAAAAATATATATATATATATATATATATATATATATACCTCCATCTCTTATATGTATATATAATATATATAATAATAAAGCTGAAAATAAGCACCATCTATTGCAAAGTTTGCACATGTCCCTAAATGTACAGAAAAACACATCTTTTTTTCATTCTCATGTTCGGGTTCATGTTCAGGTCGGTATCAGATCAGGTCAGGTATCCTTATCATGTACAGAGTCAGGTACATCTCAGTATCAAGTCAGGTATCATTATCAGTTACAGAGTCAGGTATCATTCATCATGGTATCATAGTCAGTGTATCATTTACATAGTTTAATCATTAGTCAGATAAGGTATCATTCAATCATGTATCAGAGTCAGGTATCATTCATCATGTATCAGAGTCAGGTATCATTCCTCAGGTATCAGAGTCAGGTATCATTCATCATGTATCAGAGTCATGTATCGTTCATCAGGTACCAAAGTCAGGCATCAGAGTCAGGCATCATCATCAGGTATCGAGTCAGCTATCGGTCATCAGGTTTCAAAGTCAGACATCAGAGTCAGGCATCAGAGTCAGGTATCATTTATCAATGATATCTGATGGCTGATAACTGATTCCTGACTCTGATACATGATGAATGATACCTGAATTTGATAACGTGACTTGATGCCTGATGAATGATACCTGACTCTGATACCTAATGAATGATGTGTGAACTGATACCTGATGAATGATACCTGATGAATGATACCCGATGAATGATACCTAATGAATAATGAATAACACTATGAGCTGACTTGATACCTGATGAATGATACATGAAACCTGAAACTGAGGAATGACACAAATGATGTTTTTTTCTGTACATTTTAGGACATGTGCTGACCGTTACATCCAATAGAGGGTGCTTATTTCTAGCTTAAATTTTGTTTTTTTTTTTTTAAATTTCGCTTGAAAGCTAAATTCTGTTCTTTCTATTTTTTTATCTTGACTTCTTTATTTAATAATTTTTTTTTATTGATCAAAAAATTTTTTTGACTATAGTTACCCTTTAAGTATGCTGCCACAAAATGGAAGGGTCAGTAGGTGTGTGTACCGGGTAAGATTGGGCAAAAAAAAGCACTTTTTTGATTATTGATCAAAATTTGTTTTTTGACTATAGTTACCCTTTAAGTATGGCTGCCACAGAAATGGATGGGTAGATCTGTTGTGTCCCAAAATTTATCAATAACGCTTTACGTGTCTAGCTCAGAAACTGTGGGAGGAGATACGGTCCAAAAAGCGAAAAAAATAAAACGGAAGAAGAAATAGAAAAACCGTAATTTGGCTCTTCAAAACCAAATTAAAAAAGAAATAAAAAAAAATAAAGCAAAAAAAAGCTTAGAAATAAGCACCATCTAGTGCTAAAATGTACAGAAAAAAAACATCTTTGTGTCATTCCTCATGTTTCAGGTATCTTCCTCAGGTATCATTCCTCAGGTATCACTCCTCAGGTATCATCCTCAGGTATCACTCCTCAGGTATCACTCCTCAGGTATCACTCCTAGTACACTCACTCTCAGGTATCATTCCTCAGATGTATTTTACTTTCTCGCTGTTACAAATCCAATAGATCGCTATTTCTAGCTTTTTTTCTGTCTATTAAAATAGTGAGATATACCAATGTGCAATCTGTACCACTAAATCAGTTCAAATAGGTCCACACTAATTAAGCCTTATACTGACCAATTGACATTCTGTAAATATATATTTCTGTTATTTACACAGGAAGAAAGAGGCAGACAGTTGCTCCTTTTTGTCACCCCCCCCCCTCACCCCCCCCCCAAAAAAAAAACACAAAAAACCCCTATGTATTTTTAAATAGTCTGGTCCATTCTTAGTGTATTAAATTTTCTAAATAATGGTCCAAATTGGATTATCTAAAGGTAAAGAACCGCTGCATGTAAAATGCAGTCTTTAGACATTCGATCTATCTAATGCTGCCTCCTGTATGGCCATGATACCTGATAAATGAATCTGATAACTGATACATGATAATGATACCTACCAATACATTATATTATAAACCACGCCTGACACCTGATAGAATAACTACACCTAATACCTATCAACCAATACCTGACACACATGACAACCGATACCAGTATAAACAACACCTGGACACAGAACCGATACATGACATCTAATGAATGATACTTGATGAATGATACCCGACTCTGATAACCACGACTCTGATACCTGATGAATGATGCCTGACTCTGATGCCTGATGAATGATGCATGACTCTGATACCTGACTCTGACAAAGGACGAATGATACCTGACCTGATACCCGATGAATGATGCCTGACTCTGTAGCCGATGAATGATGCCTGACCCTGATACCCGATGAATATACTACCTGACTCTGATACCTGACTCTGACACTGACGAATATACCTGCCTCTGAAACCCATGATGTATCCCCTGACTCTGATACTTGATGGATGATGCCTGACTCTGATACCCAATGAATGATGCCTGACTCTGATACCTGAATGAATGTACCTGACTCTGATACCTGACTCTGACACCTGAACAATGATACCTGACTCTGATACCCGTGAATGATACCTGACTCCAATAGACAATGAATATACCTATACATGAATACCTGAAACATGAGGAATGACACAAAGATGTATTTTTTCTGTACCAATGAATATATATATTTACGAATGTCAATTAATTGGTCAGTAAAAAGGCTTAAATAAAACAGACACAGGTACACACCCAGCTACTGACCTACCTTTCCATCCTATGGAAGCAATACCTAAAGGCTAATATAGTCAAAAAAATTTTTATCAATAATCAAAAAAGCGTGTTTTTTTAATAAAAGAAGACAAAGATAAAGAAATAGAAAGGACAGTAATTTAGATTTTCAAGTGAAAGAAATTATAAAAAAAAAAGTAAGAAATAAAGCTGGAAATCTATTGCATGTAAAGTCTGCACATGCCAAATGTACAGAAAAAACATCTTTGTGTCATTCCTCATGTTTCAGGTTTCATGTATCATTCATCAGGATCAAAGTCAGCTATCAGTGTTATCATTATTCATTAGGTATCATTCATCGGGTATCATTCATC
Source organism: Hymenochirus boettgeri (assembly GCA_019447015.1). Lineage (NCBI taxonomy): Eukaryota > Metazoa > Chordata > Amphibia > Anura > Pipidae > Hymenochirus > Hymenochirus boettgeri. The sequence continues at coordinate 61,386,930 of CM033476.1, read as the reverse complement.
AAGTATCATTTACAGGTATCAGTGTCACACTCATTCATTAGGTATCAGAGTCAGGTATCATTCATCAGGCATCAAAGTCAGTTATCAAATTCAGTATCATTCATCATGTATCAGAGTCAGGAATTCATTATCAGCCTCAGATATCATTGATGAATATACCTGATTCTGACAACCTGATGAATGATACCTGACTCTGATACCCGATAAATGATGGCCTGACTCTGATACCTGATGAATGATGCCTGAGAATATACCTGATGAATATGCCTGACCTCTGATACCTGATGAATGATACCCGATGAATGATGCCTGACTCTGATGCTGATGAATGAGATGCCTGACTCTGATGCCTGACTTTGATACCTGATGAACGATACATTGACTCTGATTACCTGATGAATGATACTTGACTCTGATGCCTGATGAATGATACCGACTCTATACATGATGAATGATACCTGACTCTGATTCATGATGAATGATGCCTGACTCTGATACATGATGAATGATACCTGACTCTGATAACTGATAATGTATGATACCGACTCTGATACATGAAACCTGAAACATGAGGATTGACACAAAGATGTGTTTTTTCTGTACATTTAGGGACATGTGCAGACTTTTGCATAGATGGTGCTTATTTTCAGCTCTGATACCCGATGAATGATACCTGACTCTGATACTTGATGGATGATGCCTGACTCTGATACCCATGATGATGCCTGACCTGATACCTGATGAATGATCCTGACTCTGATACCTGACTCTGACACCTGACGAATGATACCTGACTCTGATACCCGATGATGATCCGACCCAATAGACAATGAATGATTACCTGATACATGAACCTGAAACATGAGGAATGACACAAAGATGTATTTTTCTGTACCATGATATATATATTTACAAGAATGTCAATTTATTGGTCAGTAAAAAGGCTTCATAAAAACAGACACAGGTACACACCGCTACCTGACCTACCTTCCATTCCTATGGAAGCAATACCTAAAGGCTAACTAGTCAAAAATTTTTTTTTTGATCAATAATCAAAAAAGCGTGTTTTTTTAAATAAAAGAAGACAAAGATAAAGAAATAGAAAGGACAGTAATTTAGATTTTCAAGTGAAAGAAATTTAAAAAAAAATAAAGTAAGAAATAAAGCTGGAAATCTATGCATGTAAAAGTTGCACATGCCTAAAATGTACAGAAAAAAACATCTTTGTGTCTCCTCATGTTTCAGGTTTCATGTATCATTCATCAGGTATCAAAGTCAGCTACAGTGTTATTCTTATTCAGTAGGTATCATTCCGGGTATCATTCATCAAGTATCATTTATCAGGTATCAGTGTCACACATCATTCATTAGGTATCAGAGTCAGGTATCATTCATCAGGCATCAAAGTCAGTTATCAAATTCAGGTATCATTCATCATGTATCAGAGTCAGGATCAGTTATCAGCCATCAGATTATCATTGATGAATGATACCTGATTCTGACACCTGATGAATGATACCTGTACTCTGAATACCCGATAAATGATGCCTGACTGATACTGATGAATGACCTTGATGAATGATACCTGATCCTGATGCTACTCTGATACCTGATGAATGATACCCGATGAATGATGCCTGACTCTGATGCCTGATGAATGAGATGGCCGACTCTGATGCCGACTTTGATACCTGATGAACGATACATGACTCTGATACCTGATGAATATACTTGACTCTGATGCCTGATGATGATACCTGACTCTAATACTGAGAAGATACCTGACTGAATCATATGAATGATGCCTGACTCTGATACATGATGAATGATACCTTCTGTGAAACTGATAAATGATACCTGACTCTGATACATGAAACCTGAAACATGAGGATTGACACAAAGATGTGTTTTTCTGTACATTTAGGGACATGTGCAGACTTTTGCATAGATGGTCTTATTTTCAGCTTTATTTTTTTATATATATTATATATATATATATATTATATATATATATATATATATATTATTTTTTTTTTTTTTATATTTATAATTTGGCTTGAAAAGCTAAATTACTGTTCTTCCTTTTTAGCTAGCTAAGGAATCGGTGGAAGGGTGTACTGCATTATCAGCAAATATCAGGATATTTCTTTCCCATAAAGGTTACAATCTTCTATATGGATATTTCGAGGTTTAAGGGCTAGGCCAACACTAGCGCGTTTTCACACGTTGCGCACGTGTTTTGCGCTCGCGGTTTTCCCTAAAAATGGAAATTCCCACGATTTCCATGCGCATGTGATTGTGTCCGTTCGTGTTTTGGTAATGCATGTGTTCACCATTTTGCTGCGTAACGCATGCGTTTCCATAACGCAAAATGGCTACAAACGCATGCGCAAAACGCGAACGCAAAACAAAACGCACAAGAACGCCACCATCAATAGCGTGCGATAACGCTCGCAATTTTGTGCACGATTCCTGTGCGTTGCAGTGTGGCCTCAGCCTAAAGGTCATGTCATCAAAACAATTAGTTTCATGGTCGTAAATGTAAACACTAATACCTCCACACAGATACTTTCACACATTTATTTCACTTCTGGTTGTTAAGGGTATGCCCACCTCTATTAAAAAAACTTTTAATTTTTTCCCCAAAAGCTAGGTCACATTTTGCTAATCTGTCTACGTCTACACCTATTTAATGTTTGCTTAGTGTATGGCCAGCTAATACAACAAAATATGATACCTATACCTGACACCTGATACTGACAACCTGACACCTAATACCCGATACCTGACACTGATACCCAATACCTGACACCTGATACCTGACACCTGAAACTCGATACCTGATACCTGACACACGATACCTGATACCTGACACCTAACACTATACTGACACCTGATACCCGATACCTGACACTTGATACTGACAACTGATACCTGACACCCAATACCTGACGCCTGATACTCGATGCCTGATCCGATGCCTGATACCTGATACCACACACCGATAACTGATGTCTGATACCCGAGCCGACTTGATACCTGACACTGATACCCGACACCGATACCTGACACACCTGATACCCGATACCTGACACCGTTGATGTCCTAAAATGGACACCGTACTCTGTAGTCATTCCAGAGGGTACTAATATGGAATCAACCATTTTTAAGGATTTTAATAAATATAAAAAAGTTAAATAAGGTAAGTCGTAGGAAATGGGAGGTCATTAGTTTGGAAAGTTACCTAAATATCAAAATGATCCAGAGAGGATTAAGATGGAAGATCAAACCAGGAGTGAATTTATTACCTAAATTATCTACAGATTTTAATAAGATCTGGGAGGGAATTATTAGTGAAGCATCTTATAAATAAATTACCTTAATTATCCAAGAAAATCAGAGACAGATGGTAGAAATTGAATTAGAAGTTAATCAAAAAGCTGATGAATTAAGTAAGTGGGAAGAACATAAGAATTAAACTGTGTATGAAAAAAAAGTTTGCCTGTGATAGAAGAGATTATGAACAAGGTATGGTGTATTCTTTTAAGAATAATCAGAGCTCTCAGTCAGACTCCTCTGAATCAAAGGGTAGTCCACGTAAAGAAAGGGTTAACACCTATAGAAGGAGATTACAGAGAGAAGAAAAGGATAAAGATAAAAATAAATAAATCCCGTTTTTTAGACAGTCAAGGAGGGGAGGGTGGAAACAACGAAATGGAACAAAGGAAAATGGGATACAACTTGAGGCAAAAAATGAAGTAAATGATATCGTTGTAAATCTTTCTGAGACACATAAAGAGGTTTTATCTATAAAGGGCTAAATTTTGCCCTTCACAGGAAAAAAGATAACTGAGGGTCGCACTCCAAATCTTTATCTTTTATTGTGAACCACACATCACACGTCACAACGTTTCGGGGTGAACGTTGTGACGTGTGAAGTGTGGTTCACAATAAAAGTTGCTGCTTGGTTTTAAAGGGAAGAACCTACGAGGTGTCTGCACCCACAGTTGGACAGAGTGCAACTCCACCATTGTTTATCCTAAATTTTGCCCTTAGCTATAGCTTAGACAAGTTCACGTTTATTAAGGATTTGCATCTGTTTGCAAACTAACATGTAAAAAAATGTTTGAAAATAAAAAGAATGTAGGGTGTATTAAAAAAAGAGATAAAGAAATAACTGACACCCTTAATATTGACACTCTCCTATCCCTTTTAGAAACCTCAGAGGATACCACTATCACTACCCTGGAAACATTGGAGGAACTTTTAGGGAGTGATAAGGAAAACCAAGTGGATTATCAGGGACTAAAGGCTAAGTCCAAATTCTTCCCCTCTGTATCTATTTATCCAGTCATCCTACTATTTGTTAAAAGTGTTGAGGATGAAGTTAGACAATATGAACCATGTAAATTTGTAAAAATCCAACAATAGTGGTAAAACCAGCCGATAAGGGTGGAAACATAGTAGTCCTAGACAGTGAATACTATGTTAAGGAAGCCATGAAACAACTTAAGGCCCCTAATCAATATGAAAGGTTGAAAGAAAACCCTATAAAAATGATTGAAAAATTGAAAAAGTACTTCAAGATGCACTAATTAAGGATATTATTTCCCAAAAAGAATACGAATTCTTATTTAACAAGCATCCTTGTATCCCATGTTTTTATTGGATCCCTAAACTACACAAATATTTCAAACATCCGCCCAGATGCCCTATAATTTCAGGGGTAGGAGAGCCCACTGAAAATATATCTAAGTATGTCGATCAGACATTACGTCCATTCTTGCAGATTAAAGATTCACGGGAAGTGGTAAAGGGTCTAGATAAACTTAAGGTTAATGAACAAGCATTGATGTTGAATCATTATATCCTTCTATTCCCTTTGATAAAGGAATTTGGAGAATCAGTAAGTTTCTCGAGACAAGAGGCTATAAATACAAGCAGCATTCTAACCTGGCACTGGAATTATTGAAGTTGGTATTACAAAACAACTGCTTTATGTTTGACCAAAAATACTTTTGTCAAATGACCAGAACCGCTATGGGTACATCATGTGCACCGACGTACGCAATTGTATTTGGGCCTGTGGGAAAGGGAGGTAATTATAGATGACAAATAGATAACAAGATGAAGGAGCGTGCACACTGTTCAATAAAACATGACGTCTTCCAAGTGAACAATTTCAAAAGTCCGTCTTTATTAAATTTTAAAACCACGAGTCATGGAGCCTGACGCGTTTCGTGCTACAAGAGCACTTAATCATAGGCGAAATAGCTGACTCCCAGGGGCGGCGAAAGCTCCTTAAATCGACACGCAGGTGGTCAAGGGCTCCACCCCTCCCCCATCTTAAAGAAACATAACATGTAATGCAATAAAACGATATGACAGAAAGGCGTAGGACAGCGAATATAGAATATGTAGAAACATATATATATGTAAACCTTATAGATAATCCTATGTACATCACGGTAAAACTCAAAAAGTGAAAAATGATAATCAATGGCATAGAAACAAAACCAAAACGTAACATGAAATAATATAATAAAAAATAATATTAAATTAGAAATAATGATAATACAGCGGATCCCATTTAATGACCCCCATCATCTTTGCAGATTTCATCAAATTGAATTGATACAAAAACGGTTAATTGTTGGCCATTAGGTTTGCTAACAGAGCTGATTACATGTTTTTTTATTTGTATTCCATATATAAAATTCTGGTTTTTATTTTTTTTTTGCACAATATATGGCTGCATTGCCCCATTTAATGATCCCATTAATTTCCATTTTTTTAACCAATTCTGGGGGTATAGCCTGTCGATTCACTCTGCACCCTTTTGGTCCGATTGTTGGTGCTCGTCTACAGTAGCGTAAGAACGTGCTTTACTTCTTACTGCAAGGGCTTTATCTGAGAGCAGGATGTACCAGGTATTTATTCAAAGTTGGTCATCCATGTTCAATCCTTATTATATTGAATAATAAGGAAAATTGTATTTATTTTGTTCTGTACATGGTTATTATTAAATAACAATGCTGTACGATTTGCTATATTTAGCCCTTTATAAGCTTGTGTTCAACCATTTTCGGGTAACCCTTCTAGGAACCTAGCTTTAATCTTTTGCTGATTTTTCAAAATCAGCCATATTTGTGCCCAATTATGACGTAAATGAAGGTATTGGCCTGTGGGTATTCCTCTAAGAAGATTAGGGGGTGCATGCTCTGTGCTCTTAACAGAGCATTTCCCGCTGTGGGCTTTTATAGACCTCAGTCTGCAGTTCCCCTTTATACTCATAATTGGAGGTCCAAAAATGGTATTTGAGTGAGGCTTTTTTCACATGTAAATTTTAGGTTCCAATCGTTGTGGTTAATGGTGTCTACAAATCTGTTAAGGTCCTTTCAGTACCTTCCCAGAGAATGAGGACGTCATCTATAATTAATAAATAAATGCATAAACACAAAATATAGCTAAGTGTGAAGAGCAAGCCACACTGGCGAGTCCCGTTTTACTCCAGTAATAAATTATAAGCGTCTGTACTCAAAAGTGTAGCGAAAAGCAAAAATAGTCTCAGTCTGTAGTCTCAGTCCTATGTAGTGAACTGAAAGAGCAACTGTGAAAGTCTGTATCAATTTGTTAGTAAGAGTAAAAGACTCACACATTAGAATGGATGGTCCAGGTGCATATGCCATGGACCCTCGCTGATAAACACCGCTAAACGTTGCAGAAGCCAAATGGGTATAGCATACAAACTCACCGCTCACAGGGGGTGGCCCAGGTGCAAGCAAGCCCAGAGCCCATCGCAATACTCTTCTGATCAATAGATAACAAGATGAAGGAGCGTGCACACTGTTCAATAAAACATGACGTTTTCCAAGTGAACAATTCAAAAGTCCGTCTTTATTAAATTTTAAAACCACGAGTCAAGGAGCCTGACGCGTTTCGTGCACAGAGCACTTAATCATAGGCGAAATAGCTGACTCCAGGGGGCGCGGAAGCTCCTTAAATCCACACGCAGGTGGTCAAGGGCTCCACCCCTCCCCATCTAAGAGACATAACATGTAATGCAACAGATAAAGTAGTTAGGTACAATAAGAACCAAACCGCTTGCTAATATGAACAGTTGTTGAGTGTATGAGTATTTACTATACTTATCTAAATGATATTTAACTGCCAATATGCCCTTGTCATGGGGAATAAGGAGTATAAAGAAAAACATCAAATAATGCTAAATTGAAACTCTGATCAACGGTAATAGATGTCAAAACCTGTAAAACATGCTTCGTGTCTCAAAGATAAGATCGAGAGCAGCCTGGCTATAATAATAAAACAATGAGATCCATAGGCCCTCCCCCAGGACCAAATGCCAGCAACTATGGGTCTACCGGGGGGGGGGGGGCTCTCCGGGTTTATGAATCTTAGGAAGAAAATGAAAAATGGGAATAATGGGATGGGTAGGCAGCAGACTATTTTTCATAGATGAGCCTTCTCACCCTCTTTCAACAATATGGATCAGATCTCTGCGATATTCAGCCGTGGGGTCCCCACTAAGGGTTCTATAGGTATCACAATCAAAAGCAAACCTAATGGCTTCCTTCTTATAATCATGTTTGTTAAGTACCACCACTGCCCCCCCTTATCAGTATTCCTAATCATTATCTCGTCATTATACCTAACTATTAACTACTTACTTTTGACGGGGTCTTCTTCCTCCAGACCTGGGGGGGCGGCTAGGGGTGAAATTTTCCCCCACGTACGCCAACCTTACATGGGCTGGTGGGAGGAGCGGTACTTTATCCATGATGAAATCCAATGTGCTATTTTATCATGTAGTGTCCTTTAAAAGATACATAGATGATCTACATTATGTGGACAGGTTCTGAGTCTGACTTTATGATGTTTATGGAATGTATTAACAATAATGAGTTTAACCTTAAGTTTACTTTTGACTTTGGAGGGAAGTCCCTTAACTTCCTCGACATTACAATTCCTGCCAGGGAAATAGTCTTGTAACTACTATTACCATAAGCCTTCTGCTGGCAATACTATTTTGCATGCTACCTCTAGCCACCCTTCCCATAATTTCAGAGGGATCCCATATGGAGAGTTTCTCAGGATTAAGAAACTGTTCTTGTTTTGAAGATTTCGTTAAGGAATCATGTAAATTAAGGGATAGACTCTTGCGAGGGGGTATTCTATGAATGTTCTGACATCAGCTTTCAAGAGAGTACTTTAAAGGGCATGTTCCACCCCCAAAACTATAATCCCCAACTACTGGCCCCACCATGTAGTGTAGTCTAATCACTTACGCCTCACTCCAGAATCCATAGGGTTCTCCTGTAGTCCCCCCCCCAAAGTCCCAAAAACTGCCCACCAGGAGCTAGCAGAGTCCATTAGGACTCTGCCTCCTACCTGGCCTGGAGAAGTTTGGCATGCGTACTGCAGCCCTTCTCCCCCTCCTTCCCCCTCCCTCCCCTTCCCTCTCCCTCCCTCTCCCTCCCGATTCCCTCCCCCTAGCGTAAATTGTTTAATATAGAAAATTCCCCCAAGGGCTCCAGCCCCAACCGCTAGATTTGTATCTTTAGAAAGCCTCCCAAACTTTACTTACCTCTCCTCTTTCCTCCGGCGAAGTGAGCTGCGGCAGCCGCGTCCGTGATTGGCTGCCCTCAGCCAATCACAGACGCGGCTGCCGGTCCCGCCCCTCTGCTTGCATTTTCTCGCAAGCAGAGGGCCGGAGCGCGGCGGAGGAAAGAGGGGAGGTAAGTAGAGTTTGGGGGGGATTTCTAAAGATACAAATCTAGCGGTTGGGGCTGGGGAGCCCTGGGGAATCTTCTTAAAAATTTTTTATTTGGGTGCACATACCCTTTAATAGAGATAGAGAGAGTTTGATTTTTGGCGATGTAAATCTCTCTTCCTATAACAATTGCTTCAGTACTAAATGTAATTATTCACCAGAAATCTAGAAGTCAGGGTTTGTAGGGAACAAATTATGTCTCGACATGTTTTAGTAATCAATATTCGGATATTTTTAATAATCCGTAAATACTTACCGTATTATACGGTGATACACAGTTGACTTCCATTTTGAACGAGGTATTAGGTTTGTTGCAAAAAAAGCCACGTCCTTGGGTAACATTTTGTCACCCAGTCTTTTTAGCCGCAGGGCAGAAGTGCCACTAGATGGCTTCAATATTTAGGTTCTTATAAATGTGGGAGGAATAGATGCATCACATGCAACTTTATTAAAGTAGCGTCTTCTTTTTGCAGTTCTTATCTAATAAACTTTTTTTATAAAGCAATACATAATTGTTGATCCACATGGGTGGTATACTTACTTACCTGCACAGTGCACAATTCAATATGTAGGTTGTACATCACGCAACCTCAAAGCACGAATTAGGGAACATGTTAGGGATATAAAAACTTGTAACGAACGCAGTCCTGTGGCAAGACATTTTTCCCAGTGTAATTCTAGCAATCTATCTTGTTTGCTAGTACAAGGGATACAGCGTCTGCTCCTTTCAAAAGAGGGTAGACGTGGTAGAAATATGGAATCGGCCTTGAGAAAGCTGAGGCAAATGGATTTTTTGTTCTCAACACTAGGATACCCCTACGGCTGAATAATTCCTTTCATATAACAGGGTTTATAGGTGTAATTCGATTATTTATAGTACCATTATGGCTTTGGGTCTTTTTCAGAGTACTTACCATATAATGTTCTCTTGGATTCATATTTAGCCTACTGACATTATCATTTTTAATTGCCTACATTCAATTATATGTATGCAATTAATTAATATTGCATGATGTTCTGAGTTATATATATGACAGAAAGGCGTAGGACAGCGAATATAGAATATGTAGAAACATATATATATGTAAACCTTATAGATAATCCTATGTACATCACGGTAAAACTCAAAAGGTGAAAAATGCTAATCAATGGCAAAGAAACAAAACCAAAACGTAACATGAAATAATATAATAAAAAATAATATTAAATTAGAAATAATGATAATAATATAATCTCAGAACATCATGCAATATTAATTAATTGCATACATATAATTGAATGTAGGCAATTGAAAAATATAATGATCAGTAGGCTAAATATGAATCCAAGAGAACATTATATGGTAAGTACTCTGAAAAAGACCCAAAGCCATAATGGTACTATAAATAATCGAATTACCCTATAAACCCTGTTATATGAAAGGAATTATTCAGGCCGTACGGTATCCTAGTGTTGAGAACAAAAATCCATTTGGCCTCAGCTTTTCTCAAGGCCGATTCCATATTTCTACCACGTCTACCCTCTTTTGAAAGGAGCAGACGCTGTATCCCTTGTACTAGCAAACAAGATAGATTGCTAGAATTACACTGGGAAAAATGTCTTGCCACAGGACTGCGTACGTTATAAGTTTTTATATCCCTAACATGTTCCCTAATTCGTGCTTTGAGGTTGCGTGATGTACAACCTACATATTGAATTGTGCACTTAGTGCAGGTAAGTAAGTATACCACCCATGTGGAATCACAATTTATGTATTGCTTTATAAAAAAAGTTTTATTAGATAAAGAACTGCAAAAAGAAGACGCTACTTTAATAAAGTTGCATGTGATGCATCTATTCCTCCCACATTTATAAGAACCTAAATATTGAAGCCATCTAGTGGCACTTCTGCCACTGCGGCTAGAAAGACTGGGTGACAAAATGTTACCCAAGGACGTGGCTTTTTTTGCAACAAACCTAATACCTCGATTCAAAATGGAAGTCAACTGTGTATCACCGTATAATACGGGTAAGTATTTACGGATAATATTAAAAATATCCGAATATTGATTACTAAAACATGTCGAGAACATAATTTGTTCCCCTACAAAACCCTGACTTCTAGATTTCTGGGTAGAATAATTACATTTAGTACTGAAGCAATTGTTATAGGAAGAGAGATTTACATCGCCAAAAATCAAACTCTCTCTATCTCTATTAAAGGGTATGTCCACCCAAAATAAAAAATTTTTATAGAAGATTCCCCAAGGGCTCCCAGCCCCAACCGCTAGATTTGTATCTTTAGAAATCCCCCCCAAACTCTACTTACCTCCCCTCTTTCCTCCGCCGCGCTCCGGCCCTCTGCTTGCGAGAAAATGCAAGCAGAGGGGCGGGACCGGCAGCCGCGTCTGTGATTGGCTGAGTGGCAGCCAATCACGGACGCGGCTGCCGGCAGCTCACTTCGCCGGAAAGAGGAGAGGTAAGTAAAGTTTGGGAGCTTTCTAAAGATACAAATCTAGCGGTTGGGGCTGGAGCCCTTGGGGATATTTCTATATTAAACAATTTACGCTAGGGGAGGGATCAGGGAGGGAGAGGGAGGGAGAGGGAAGGGGAGGGAGGGGGAAGGAGGGGGAGAAGGGCTGCAGTACGCATGCCAAACTTCTCCCGGAGGCCAGGTAGGAGGCAGAGTCCTATATGGACTCTGCTAGCCTCCTGGTGGGCAGTTTTTGGGACTTTAGGGGGGGACTACAGGAGAACCCTATGGATCTGGGATGTGAGGTAAGGATTAGACTACACTACATGGTGGGGCCAGTAGTTGGGGGGATTATAGTTTTGGGGGTGGACATGCCCTTTAAGTACTCTCTTGAAAGCTGATGTCAGAACATTCATAGAATACCCCCTCGCAAGGAGTCTATCCCTTAATTTACATGATTCCTTAACGAAATCTTCAAAACAAGAACAGTTTCTCTTAATCCTGAGAAACTCTCCATATGGGATCCCTCTGAAATTATGGGAAGGGTGGCTAGAGGTAGCATGCAAAATAGTATTGCCAGCAGAAGGCTTATGGTAAATAGTAGTTACAAGACTATTTCCCTGGCAGGAAATTGTAATGTCGAGGAAGTTAAGGGACTTCCCTCCAAAGTCAAAAGTAAACTTAAGGTTAAACTCATTATTGTTAATACATTCCATAAACATCATAAAGTCAGACTCAGAACCTGTCTACATAATGAGTAGATCATCTATGTATCTTTTAAAGGACACTACATGATAAAATAGCACATTGGATTTCATCAATGGATAAAGTACCGTCTCCTCCCACCAGCCCATGTAGAGGTTGGCGTACGTGGGGGAAAATTTCACCCCCATAGCCGCCCCCCCAGGTCTGGAGGAAGAAGACCCCGTCAAAAGTAAAGTAGTTATGGTTATAATGACGAGATAATGATTAGGAATACTGATAAGGGGGGGCAGTGGTGGTACTTAACAAACATGATTATAAGAAGGAAGCCATTAGGTTGCTTTATGATTGTGATACCTATAGAACCCTTAGTGGGGACCCCACGGCTGAATATCGCAGAGATCTGATCCATATTGTTGAAAGAGGTGAGAAAGCTCATCTATGAAAAATAGTCTGCTGCCTACCCATCCCATTATTCCCATTTTTCATTTTCTTCCTAAGATTCATAAACCCGAGAGCGCCCCCGCCCCCCCCCCCCGGTAGACCCATAGTTGCTGGCATTTGGTCCCTGGGGGAGGGCCTATCGGATCTCATTGTTATATTCTTATCTTATCTTTGAGACACGAAGCATGTTTTACAGGTTTTGGCATCTATTACCGTTGATCAGAGTTTCAATTTAGCATCTATTGATGTTTGTTCTTTATACTCCTTATTCCCCATGACAAGGGCATATTGGCAGTTAAATATCATTTAGATAAGTATAGTAAATACTCATACACTCAACAACTGTTCATATTAGAAGCGGTTTGGTTCTTATTGTACCATAACTACTTTATCTGTTGCATTACATGTTATGTCTCTTTAAGATGGGGGAGGGGTGGAGCCCTTGACCACCTGCGTGTGGATTTAAGGAGCTTCCGCCGCCCCTGGGAGTCAGCTATTTCGCCTATGATTAAGTGCTCTTGTAGCACGAAACGCGTCAGGCTCCTTGACTCGTGGTTTTAAAATTTAATAAAGACGGACTTTTGAAATTGTTCACTTGGAAAACGTCATGTTTTATTGAACAGTGTGCACGCTCCTTCATCTTGTTATCTATTGATCAGAAGAGTATTGGCGATGGGCTCTGGGCTTGCTTGCACCTGAGCCACCCCCTGTGAGCGGTGAGTGTTTGTATGCTATACTCCATTTGGCTTCTGCAACGTTTAGCGGTTGTTTATCAGCGAGGGGTCCATGGCATATGCACCTGGACCATCCATTCTAATGTGTGAGTCTTTTACTCATTATTTAACAAATTGATACAGACTTTCACAGTTGCTCTTTCAGTTCACTACATAGGACTGAGACTACAGACTGAGACTACTTTTGCTTTTCGCTACATACTTTTTGAGTACAGACGCTTATAATTTATTACTGGAGTAAAACGGGACTCGCCAGGTTGTGGCTTGCTCTTCACACTTAGCTATATTTTGTGTTATGCATTTATTTATTAATTATAGATGACGTCCTCATTCTCTGGGAAGGTACTGAAAAGGACCTTAACAGATTTGTAGACACCATTAACCACAACGATTGGAACCTAAAATTTACATGTGAAAAAAGCCTCACTCAAATACCATTTTTGGACCTCCTAATTATGAAGTATAAAGGGGAACTGCAGACTGAGGTCTATAGAAAGCCCACAGCGGGAAATGCTCTGTTAAGAGCACAGAGCATGCACCCACCTAATCTTCTTAGAGGAATACCCACAGGCCAATACCTTCATTTACGTCATAATTGCACAAATATGGCTGATTTTGAAAATTCAGCAAAAGATTTAAAAGCTAGGTACCTAGAAAGGGGTTACCCCGATAAATGGTTGAACAAAGCTTATAAGAGGGCTAAATATAGCAATCGTACAGCATTGTTATTTAATAATAAACCATGTACAGAACAAAATAATAATACAATTTTCCTTATTATTCAATATAATAAGGATTGAACATGGATGACCAAAACTTTGAATAAATACTGGTACATCCTGCTCTCAGATAAAGCCCTTGCAGTAAGAAGTAAAGCACTTCTTACAGCTACTGTAGACGAGCACCAACAATCGGACCAAAAGGGGTGCAGAGTGAATATCGACAGGCTATACCCCAGAATTGGTTAAATAAATGGAAATTAATGGGATCATTAAATGTGGGCAATGCAAGGCCAATATATGTGCAAAAAGAAACAAGATTTTATATATGGAATACATAATAAAAAAACATGTAAATCAGCTCTGTTAAAGCAACCTAATTTGGCCAAACAATTACCGTTTTTGTTATCAATTCAATTTGATGAAATCTGCAAAAGATGATGGGGGTCATTAAATGGGATCCGCTATAGCAAAAATAGTTTGCGCCCTGTTTTCTTATGTTTGTGCCATTTTTTCAGCGACATTGTGCCACTTGAGCCAAATTGAAACCCTATACAATATCGGACTCAATGCTTTTGGTGAATAGGGTTTTCAGGGCTCTTCAGCAAGGGTATCTTCAACTAAAATGTAACAATTGTTTTATTTTCTGATTTTTCCTGGTCACTTCCCTCTCCTGTCAATCACTGTATGCAGTATGTCTTCTTGGAATAAAGGTTAAAGCAGTGTTCACCCCAGAATTATTTTCCAGCCAGGTGGCATGAAAAAGTAGCCGGGTGGGACAGGATGGGGCGGGGAAAATTTGGTGGTGGGGAAAATTAACAGGGTTATTCAATAAAAGTTCTTTGAATAAAATGGTGCTAATTTTCCCCCAACCAATCAGATGTTAGCTTTCAAATATATCTGTTGTATTCAATTAGATCAACTGGACTTGAAGTTTTATTCTTGAAGATGTTTCACTAGTCACCTCGACTGGCTTTCTCATTCAAATGACTTGTACAAGAATCTGTGGCAATTATGTACCCTGGAAAATCCCAATTAGCATATCACAGCCAGGTGTTAAGGCGTGGATTGGATAGTGGCTGAGAGGTGTTATAGGAACTCCAGGGTAAGGTGTCAAACCAGCATTGTACATGGCAGACAGTTGGTGTCGAACCCCCCCACCTCTATTTATGCTTGGTTCTTTTTTCGCATAAATGCTCCTCCTTGACACCTCTCTTGAACCAGTCACGTTTTCCTTTACCAATATGTTAACATTACAATTTTAAAAGGTATGTCCTTTATCCTTAGATGCAGGTACACGGCTGAGTTCCTGAATTGGCTCTTGTGCTGGGCCTACTTTGATGCAGTTGCTGTTTGATCTCCCCCACATACAAATCAGAGCATTCTCACTGCACTGCGTATATGAATGTCGCTTTTCTTGTGTTTCGTTATTGGGTCTTTCGGATGTACCAATTGCTGCCTCAGTGTGCTGTCCGGTTTAAAGCTGACAGGGATACGGGTGTTTTTTGAAAATTCTTCTAATTTATTGGAGACCCCTGCTACATATGGGATGGCATGTTTTTCCTCCTGTCTGGCTTTTCCCTTCACTGTTGGTATTCATGTTCTTTTCTTTTCTTCTACTTCTTTTGAGAAAGGCCCAGTCTGGATATCCACAAGTTTTAAGGGCTCCTCTGAGATGTTTCATTCTTTAGCCTTCGCCTCTAAGTTAGTGGGGATGTTCTCAGCTCTGTGTTGCAGGGTTCTGATGACACCCAGCTTGTGATCTAAAAGGTGGTGGGAGTCAAACATTAAATACTGATCTGTGTGTGTTGGTTTCTGTAAACCTTACTTCCAGTTTACCATTTTCCTTAACTTCTACCAAGTAGTCCAATAAAGCTAGTTTGTTGTTTTGTACCTCTTCCCTTGTAATTTGATGTTTTGTGACAGCTTGAACTTCCTTCGGTGGATTTTAACCCAGGTGCCATCCACTAATCTGAACCAGTGGATGGGTGCTATATACCCTTAGGTATTAAGTGCCTGTTTTTCTACCTCCTACATGGAAAGGTTGGTCACAATAGGTGAAACTAGATCCCATAGCACATCCGGGTTTTTGCTTATAGAAACTTGTATTGAAATAGGTGGTATTCAGGCACAATTCCAGTAAGGAACCACCTGTTCTGGGTTGAGATCAGTCTGCTGGTAAGAGTGCTGTCTTGGCCTAGCCGTTTTCTCACCATATCAACAGTCTCCTTGGTGGTTTACAGGAGAAGAGAGATGTCACATCATAGACACCATATTTTCTGCTGCACCGAGTACTATATCTTGAATCTTGATGGTGAAATCCTGAGAGTTCGGATTGTGCATGCTTAGAACTTCCCACCAATGGTCCTAAGATGTTGGCTGGTATTTTGCCACCTTGTATGTTACAGAGTTGATGCTGCTGACTATAGGTCTTAGTGGTGCCCCTCCTTGTTTATCTTTGGAGTCCATATATGCATGGATGTGCCTCACCAGGGTAGAGGCGATGATACATTGCTCGATCAATGGCTTTATCCTTTTGAACTGTTGTGTAGAACTATGACCCTTTTTTGTGACGGCTGGTGGGATCCCTTGTTAAAGCTTCATATGTGTTGTTATCGGCCAGGAGCATGGTCACCTTATCATGGTAGTCTGAGGTGTTGAGTACCACTGTGCATCTTCCCTTGTCTGCCGGTAGAATGGTGATACTGGAATCTTTCTTCAAGTCCAGTTGATCTAATTGAATACAACAGATATACCATGACCTGGATGAATGAGAACCTTCACAAGCAGCTTTCAAATGTTAAATAAGATCTGATTGGTTGGGGAAAATTAGCACCAATTTAACGATAAGAACTTTTATTGATACCTGTAATGTGCACTATTTTTACTAGTTAATTATTATTATATTTTCCAATACTTTTAAGGTTTGACATGCCCTTTAAACTTGTGCAGTATAACTACATTGAAACAATACAGCCTTCTTCATAATAGTATAGTATAGTATAGTATAGTATAGTATAGTATTTGAGGTTGAATAAAGACATATGTCCATCCAGTTCAACCCACTAGCAATATCCTCATTTCCTGCCTAACTGTTGATCCAGAGGAAGGCAAAAAAAAAACCCCACCAATTATAATATGAAAGGAAAAAAAGTGGCAATCGGAATTTCCCTGGATCAACTCTACTTTATATATCAATACCAGTAACTGCAACATTCCTTGTTTGCGAAGAAACTCATTAGATTTTTTTTAATGACCAATGAACCTGACTTAACAACGTCCACTGTAAGACAGTTCCATAGCTTTACAGTGAACAGCTCACAGTGGAAAACCTTTCGGAGCTTGAAGCCTAAACCTTTTTTCTTCAATCTTAAGGGATGTCCTCGTGTCCTTTGACATGTTTATTGGTGAACAATGCTCCAAGATAGTTTATTGTATGGCCCGTTAATGTATTTATACACAGTAATCATATCCCCACGCAAGCGCCTTTCTCCAGCGTACATAATTGTAACTTTCTCGTTCCCTATTAATTTAGTTGCCCTTCTCTGAACCCTTTCCATTTCAAAGATGTCCTATTTGTACACAGGATTCAAAATTACACTGCATATTCCTTACCAATGCTGTTTGTAAAGAGGGAGAATTTCATTTTCCTCCCTTGAATCCATACCTCTCATTATACAAGACAATACCATACTGGCTCTGGTGTTGCCGCCTGGCATGCTTGCTATCTTTAAGTTTGTTATCCACCAAAACTCCAAGATCCCTTTAACAGGGATTCACTTAACACAGAGCCATTTATAGTATAAGCAGCACAAGGATTTTTAAGTCCAAATGCATCACCTTACATTATCAACATTGAATTTCATCTGCCACTCAGCAGCCCAATGTGACAATCTATCTAGATCCCCCTGCACATCCTCTGAAGTTTTTAATGGTCGACAAAGTTGGTGTCGTCAGCAAACACCTTGCTGACAATACCCACTTCCAAATCATTTAATAAATAGATTAAATGGAAGCGGCCCCAACACAGAACCCTGTGGCACCCCACTTAGCATTTAGTCCATAATGATGAAGCCCCATTAACAACTACTCTCTGCATCCTATTCATTAACCAATTTTCTATCCATCTATCCAATTTTCTATTTTAATGGGAATACTGATTAGCCTTGCATCATGCTCATTATATAGGTCAGGGATGTCTAACTTTTGTCCCACTAGATGTTTGAAAGCTAGAACACCCAGCATTCCTTGGTTGCAGAATGCATGGAGTTGTAGTTTTAAAACATCTGAAGGTAACCCAGATGTATCATGGCAGTAGAAGCACATGTGACTCAAATACAGAGTGTGTTGCAGGTTTATTGCGCCACCTCACCTTTTTGCGGCCTTGGGGATCTTGCCAAAACTAGTTAACACATGCTAAAATAATCTTGCTGTTAAAAAGGGGTCTTGAGGGGTCAGTTTTACTGACCTATTGGCACACCTATTAATCCTACATCTAATTTCTTTCTTTAATCACAACAGTGTTCTTTTAAGAAACTTTTTTCAGCTGGGTGGCATGAAAAAGTAGCCGGGTGGGTCGCCTGGCTAAAAGACCTATGGGAGAACACTAGCTATTAACAGACCCTAACTATTAACACAACTGTAATCTGTGTTTTCTCATGGGAACTGTGGCATGAGATAGCAGTGTTCTCCCAAGAGTCTTTTAGCTGGGCAGTCCACCCAGCTACTTTTAAATGCCACCCAGCTGGAAAATAATTCTGGGGAGAACACTGGTAGAGATGGACGAACTTCATAAAGTTCGGTCTGTTTTCAAACTTTAGAATTAGTAAAAGTGTGAAAGTTCGAAACCCATTAAAGTCAATGGGCAAGTGATGGTTCAAAAAGTCTGGGTGATTTACAGATAAACTAACAGTGGTAACTTACTGCAAATAGCTGTGGCACCTGGGAAATGGTCTGGAGAACATGTCACTATAACCAATACTTGTTAAAACAATTCTTAAACACGAGCGGGCAATTGCCGGGTTTTGCACAAGCTACATTCGAGGGGGTTACAGCCAATTCGAGGGTTACCGAAAAAAGAACCATAAATTCGAGGGTTGTCAAAAATCTAACAATAATTTCGAAGATTACTGAAAACGAACAATACTTTCGAGGGTTAACGAACGATACATTCCAGGGTTAGCAAATTTGATCCATACATTCAAGGGTTACCAAAGATGAATGATACTTTCAAGGGTCACCGAAAATTGAAGGCTACATTTGAGGGTTAGCGAATCATTCATTCTAGGGTTAGCGAACGGTCCATAAATTATCGAAAATACAGTCGCGACTCCGGAAAAACCAACTAGTTCTAACCCAAACTATTCCAGCAGCAAAGAAGAAGAACAGAGCCAAAACCATCCAGACCCCCATTCATTCCGGCGGCCAGAACAGAGCCAAACGCAATCCACAGACCCCCACATTCGGCAGCCGGACAGGCCAAAGGGGTCCAGACCCCCGTTCCAGCAGCCAGCCCAGAACAGACAGCAGAACAGAGCCAAAACCATCCAGACCCCGGTCCGGCGGCCAGAAAACAGCAGAGCAGAAACAGAGCCAAAAGCATCCAGAACCACATTCACGCAGCGGAACAGAGCCAAAGGGTTTCAGACCCCATTCCGTGCGGCCACCAGGCAGGAACAGAGCCAAAAGCATCCCAGACCCCCGTTCCGGCCAGCCAGACCAGACAAGGACAGCAGCAGCGAAACAGCAGCAGAGAAACAGCAGAACAGAAACAGAGCACAAAAGCATCCAGGACCCCATTCCGGCAGCCAGAAACAGAACGAGCAAAAAAAAGCATATCTTCTAACTAAACACCCATTCATCGGCACCGAAAGGAAGAACAGATAACAGGGCCAACCACAAAGCATCCCAGACCCCCGTTAGGCAGCCGGAACAGAACCAAAGGGGGTCCAGACCCCCGGGACGGTGGACAGAAAACCAGAACAAGAGCCAAAAACAGAATCCAGACCCCCGTTTCCGGGAGCCCAGAACAGAGCCACAAAGGTGTCCGACCCCGTTCGGCAGCCAGAGAAAGAAAACAGAAGCAAAAAGTGGGGGTTCATACACCCGTTCCGGGCAGCACAGGAAGAGGCCAGAACAGAGCCAAAGGGGGTCCAGACCCCCGTTCCGGGGCCAAAGAACAGAGGGTCAAGACAAAAGCATCCAGACCCCGTCTGGCAGCCGGAACAGAGCCAAAGGCCAAAGGTTGGCCCCCAGACCCCCGTTCCGGCAGCCAGAACAGAGCAAAGCAAAAGGGGTAAAGGGGTTCAGACCACCCTTTCGGCAGCCAGAACAGAGCCAAAGGGTCACGACCCCCGTTATTCGACAGCCCAGAACAGAGGTCAAAAAGCATCCAGACCCCCCGTTCTGTTCTTCCAGCAGCCATCATCATCCCATAACAGAGCCAAAAGCATCCAGACCCCCCACATTCCTGGCGGCAGGAAGACGCAGAACAGACAGCAGAACAGCAAGACCAGCAGAAAGGCAAGAACAGACAGCAGACAGTAGCAAAAGCACATCCCGACCCATTCCAGCAGCCGGAACAGAGCCAACCAACGGGTCCAGACCCCGTTCCGGGGCCGAACAGAGCCAACGCATCCACCCCAGACCCCCATTCGCAGCGGAACAGAGCCAAAGGGGGTTGTTAGACCCCAATTCCCGGCGGGCCAGGAAACAGAGCCAAAAGCACCCAATCCAGACCCCCGTTCCGGGCAGCCAGAACCGAGGACAAAACCATCCAGCCCCAATTCGGCGGGAACAGAGCCAAACAAAGGGTTTTAATGTAAGACCCCGTTCCGGCGGCCAGAACAGAGCCAAAAAAAGCACACCAGACCCCCCGTTCGGGCAGCCAGGAGAACACAGCCAAAAAAGCATCCAGCCACCAGACCCCCAGTCCTGCAGCCAGAACAGGCCAAACACAAAGCATCTTTTATCTAAACCCCATTAAACCATTCTGGCACCCAGAACAGAGCCAAAAGCATCAGACCCCCGTTCCGGAAGACGAGGAACCAGAGCCAAAAACATCCAGACCCAGGACCCCCACATTCGGTGGCCAGAACGGAGCCAAAGGTGTCCAGACCCCGTTCTGGCAGCCGAGGAGGGAGAACAGAGCCAAAGGTTAGGTGTTTGTTTTTTTTTGGTCCAGAACCCCCGTTCCGTCAGCCAGAACAGAGCAAAGGGGTTCAGACACCCATTCCAGCAGCCAGAACAGAGCCACCAAACAAAGGGGTTCAGAAACCAGTTCCGGACAAGCAGAACAGAGCCAAACAAAGGGGTCCACAGCAGAACCCCCGTCCCTTCCGGGGGCGGCCATAACGAGCCCAAAAGCATCCAGACCACCCTTTGGCGGCCAGAACAGAGACAAAAGCATCCAGACCCCGTTCTGGCAGCCAGAAAGAGCCAAAAGAATCCACACCCCCCCATTGTCGCAGCCGGGAACAGAGCCAACAAACAAAGCGGGTTCTGTCCCAGGACCCCGCAGCAGCAAGAAAAGAAAAGAAATAGCCCACAACAAAACCACCAGGACCCCCATTTTTCGGCGGCCCAGCCAGAAGCAGCCAGACCAGAACAGAGCCAAACGCAAAGCCAGACCCCCATTCCGGCAGCCGGCGCGGCGGAAAAAAAGAGCCAACAAAGGGGTCCACAGCAGACCCCCGTTTTCCAGCAGACAGAACAGAGCCAAAACCATCCCAGACCCCCGTTACCGGCGGCCAGATACAGACCAAACGCATCCCCAGACCCCCCCATTCGGCAAGGCCGGAAAGAGCCAAGGGTTCAGGACCCCATTCCGGCGCCCAGAACAGAGGCAGCAGAACAGAGCCAAAAGCATCCAGACCCCCCGTTTTCGGCATCGGTTCAGACAAGAACAGAGACAAAGCATCCAGACCCCCATTCCGGCAGCCAGAACCAGACAGCAGAAAACAGAGCCAAAAGCATCTAAACACCCATTCCCGGCACCGAGAACAGAGCCAAAAGCCAACCCAAAAGCATCCACAAAATCAAGACCCCCGTTCTGCAGCCGGAAAGAACCAAGGGGTCCAGACCCCCGTTCCGGCGGGGCAGAAGCCGAACAGAGGCAGAAGAAACAGACAGAGCAGAAACAGCAGGCCAGCAGAACCAGACAGAACAGCAGAGAACAGAGGCCCAAAGCATCCACGAGACCCCCGTTCCGGGAGCCAGAACAGAGCCAAAGGGTGTCCAGACCCCCGTTCCGGCAGCCTGAGAGAACGAGCAAAGGGGTTCCGACACCCGTTCCGGGTCAGCCCAAACAGAGCCACAAAGGCGGTCCACAGACCCCCGTTCGGTGGCCAGCAGACAGAGTCACAAAAGCATCCAGACCCCGTTCTGGCCAACCGGAACAGAGCCAAAGGTTTGTCCAGACCCCGTTTCCGCAGCCAGAAAGCCCAGGCAGAACGGGAACAGAGCAAAAGGGGTTCAGACACCCGTTCGGGCAGGCCGCAGAACAGAGCAAAGGGGTCCAGCAGACCCCCGTTCCGACAGCCAGAACAGAGTCAAAAGCATCCAGACCCCCGTTCCCAGCAGCCCCCATTAACAGAAGCCAAAAGCATCCGAGACCCCCATCCGGCGGCCAGAAACAGGCAAAAGACATCCAGACCCCCATTCCAGAGCCGGAACAGAGCCAAAAAAAGGGGTCCAGACCCAGTTCCGGTGGCCAGCAGAACAGAGCCCCAAAAACGCCATACAGACCCCCATTCATTACGGCAGGCCGGAACAGAGAACCACAAAAGGGAGGAGGTCAGACCCCCATTCGGCGGCCAGCAGAACAGAGCCCCAAAAGCATCCAGACCCCCGTCGGCAGCCAGAACAGAAACAGAGCCAAAAAGCATCCAGACCCCCATTCCGGCGCCAGACAGAGCCAAAAAGCATCCTAAAACACCCATTCCGGGCCACCGGAATACAGAGCAAAAAAGATCCAGACCCCCCGTTCTGCAGCGGAAAAGAAACAAAGGGGTCCAGACCCCCGTTCACGGTGGCCAGAAACAGAAACAGGAGCCAAAAGCATCCAGACCCCCGTTCCGGGAGCCAGAACAGAGCCAAAGGTGTCCAGACACCCGTTTCCGGCGCCAGAACAGAGCAAAAGGGGTTCAGACACCGTTCGGCAGCAGGACAGAGCAAAGGGGTCCCAGACCCCCGTTCGGTGGCCAGCAGAACAAGTCAAAAGCATCCAGACCCCCGGTCTGCAGACGGAACAGAGCCAAGGGGTGCAGACCCCCGTTTCCGGCAGCCAGGAACAGAGCAAAAGGGGTTCAGACACCGTTTCCGGCAGCCAGAACAGAGCCAAAGGGGTCCAGACCCCCGTTCCGACAGTCCAGAACAGAGTCAAAAGCATCAGACCCCCGTCCAGCAGCACTAACAGAGCCAAAAGCATCCAGACCCCCATTCCGGCGGCAGAAAGAGCCAAAGCATCCAGACCCCATTACGGCAGCCAGAACAGAGCCACAACGGGTCCAGACCCCGTTTTTCGGTGGCCAGAACAGAGCAAAATAGCATCCAGACCCCCATCCGGCAGCCAGAAACAGAGCCAAAGGGGTCAGACCCCCGTTCGGCAGCCAGACAGAGCAAAAGGGGTTCAGACACCCGTTCAAGCAGCCAGAACAGAGCCAAAGGGGTCCAGACCCCCGTCCGGTGGCCAGAAACAGAGGTCAAAAAGCATCCAGACCCCCATTTTCGGCAGCCAGAACAGAGCAAAAAGCATCTAAACCCCCATTCCGGCACCGTGGAAACAGAGCCAAAAAGCATTCCAGACCCCCGTTCGCAGCCGGAAACAGAGCAAAAGCTCCAGACCCCCATTCCGGCAGCGGGAACCAGAAAAAACCAACAAAAAAATCAAAGAACAAACAACCAAAAAAAAACCCAAAAAAAACCAAAAAAAAAAAAACCCCACCCCAAAAACAAAGGGGTTAAGACCCCCGTTACGGAGGCCAGAAACAGAGCCAAAAAGCATCCAGACCCCCGTTCCGGCAGCCAGCAGAGGAACGAGCCAAAAGCATTTCCAGACCCATTCCGGCAGCTATAGAACAGAGCCAAAAAAAAAAAAAGCATTCTAAACCCCCCATTCCGGCACCAGAACGAGCCAAAAGCCATCCAGACCCCCGTTCCGGCAGCGGACAGAGCCCAAAAGCATACGACCCCCATCCGGCAGCGGGAAAGGGAACAGAAACCCCAACGGGAACAGAACCAAAGGGGGCCAGACCCATCATGCATTCCGTTCCGGCACAGCGGGGGGGGGAAAAAACGAAAGGGACGGGAAAAGAAACGGGGGGGCGGGAGGGAAGGGGGGGAAACAGGGGGAGAGGAACAGACCAAAGAAACCCAAAGGGGGGGGCCAGAACCCAGTTTTCCGGTGAGTGGCCAGCAGAAACAGGGCCAAAAGCATCCACAGACCCCCGTTTCCGGCAGCCAGAGAACAGAAGCCAAAGGTGTCCAGGACCCCCATCCGGCAGCCAGCAGAACAGAGCACAAAAGAGGTTCAGACACCTCGTTCCGGCAGCCAGCAGCCAGAACAGAGCCAAAGGGTCCAGACCCCCATCTTTCCGCGGCAAGCAGAACAGAGGTCAAGTCAAAAAAGCACCAAGACCCCGTTTTCCAGCGGACATACACCATAACAGAGCAACAAAAAGCATCCATCCAGACCCCCATTCAGCAGGCCACCAGAACAGAGTCAAAAGCATCCAGACCCCCATTCCGGCACCGGCCGGGGGGGAACAGAGCAAAGGGGTTCAGACCCACCGTTCGGCGGCCAGAAACAAGCCAGAACAGCAGACCAGAGACACAGACAGAACAGCAGCCACAAAAGCATCCAGGGACCCCGCGTTCCGGCAGACCAGACTAGAACAGAGCCCCAAAAAGCATATCCAGACACCATTTCCGGAAGCCCAGCAGAGAGGGGCAAGCCGAGAGAGCAGAAACAGTAGACAGAAACAGAGCCAAAAAGCAATCTACTAACCCCCATTTCGGCACCCTGAACAGTAGGCCAAAAGCATCCAGGACCCCCTTGTTTCGGCAGCCAGAAACAAAAGAAACAAAGCCAAAAAAGATCCAGGACCCCCATTTTCGGCACCCCGCAGAACAGAGGCCAAAAGCATCCAGGACCTCATTCCGGCAGCCAGCAGAACCAGAGCCAAAAGCAATCCAGGACCCCCCATTCCGGCAAGCGAACCAGCCAGCAGGCAGCAGAAAAAAGAACAGAGCACAAAAGCATTCCCGACCCCCCTTTCAGGGCAGCCAGGGGAAAACAGAAGCCAAAACGCATCTCTCTTCTAAACCCATCATTACGGCGGCCAGCAGACAGAGCCAAAAAGCTCCAGACCCCCATTCGGCAGCCAGAGAGCAGAACGAGCCCAAAAGCATTCTAACCCCATCATTCCGGCACCCTGCTTGAAACTGAAACAGAGCCAAAAAAGCATCCATCAGACCCCCCGTTCGGCAGCCAGAAACAAAGCCAAAAGCAATCACCCAGACCCCCATTCCGGCACCCAGAAACAGAGCCAAAAGCCATCCAGGACCTCCATTCGGGCAGCCAGGAACAGAAGCCAAACACAAGAATCCAGACACAGACCCCCATTTTCAGCAGCCAGCAGAAACCGAGCCAAAAGATTCCAGACCCCCAATTCCGGCAGCCCAGAGGGCAGACCGAGACCAAAAAGCATTTTCGAAACCCCCGTCCGGCGGCCATGAAAGACAGAACAGCAGAGCAGAACAGAGCAAAAAAGCAGCCAGACCCCAGTCCGGCAGCCAGAAACCAGCAGCAGAAAATCGAGCCAAAAGCAGTCGGAAACTAAACCCAGCGAGGCCGGCAAACCTGATGCTCTGAACAGAAGGCACAAAAAATGCATCCAGACCCCCGTTCGGCAGCCAGAACAAAGCCAAAAAACCAAAAGCATCCAGACCCCCATTCCGGCCACCACTCGCCGGCAATGAACCGAGCCAAAAGCATCCACACAAGACCCCCGCCGTCCAGTTCGGGCAGCCAAGAACAAAAGCCACAAAAGCATCCAGACCCCATTACGGCACCCCCAGAACAGAGCCAAACAAAGCATCCAGGACCCATTCGGCGGGAAGCCAGGAACCCAAAAGAAACAAAGCCAAAAGCATCCAGGACCCCCATTCCGGCACCCAGAACAGAGCCAAAAGATCCAGACCTCCATTCCGGCAGCCCAGAAACAGAGCCAAAAGCATCAAGACCCCCATTCAGGGCTTCCGGCAGCCCAGAACAGCATAGCCAGACAGAACAGAGCCACACGCACTTTCTACTTAAACCCCCATTCCGGCACCCCAGCAGCAGAAACAGAGCCAACAAAAAAAGCACCAGACCCCCGTTCGGCAGCCGGACAGAGCCAAAAAAGCATCCAGACCCCCATTCCGGGCAGCGGGATAGGGGAGGGAAAACAGAATTCCAAAGGGCGTCCAGACCTCCGTTCCGGGGCCAGCCCAGAACAGAGGCAAAACGCCAAAATAGCATCCACAGTACCCCCCGTTTCCGCAGCCCAGACCCCAGAACAGAGCCAAAGGTTGTCCGACCCCCGTTCCGGCGGCCAGAACAGAGCCAAAAGCATCGACCCCCATTCGGCATCCGGAACAGAGGCCAAAGGGTTCAGAACCCCGTTCTGGCTGGGCCAGACAAACAGAGCCCAAAGCATCCAGGACCCCCATTCCCCGCAGCCCGAACAGAGGGCAAACAAAGCATCTACAAAACCCACCATTTACGGCACCCCAGACAGAAACAGCAGCCAAAAAAAAGCATCCAGACCCCCGTTCGGCAGCCAGACAGAACAGAGGGCCCAAAAGGCATTCCAGACCCCCTTCCGGCAGCCCAGACAGAAAAGAAGGCCCAAACAAAAGCATCCAGACCCCCATTCCGGCAGCCGGAACAAGAGCCACAAAGGGTCCAAACCCCCGTTCCAGCGCCAGAACAGAGAGCCAACCAATCCAGACCCCCATTCGGCAG